>CM060562.1:36149085-37366168 GCA_030625065.1 Alectoris magna
TCTTAAAAGAAGACAGTTTAAGAGGCAGAATTGTTCAGGATAGTATTTAGGACTTAAGATAATGAAGGTCTTTCCTGGAAAATGCACAAAATTTTTGTTACAGCCATTACAATATTAACCAGCACTTTATAACATTTACCTAAAGTTTATTTCAGGAGAAGCTTTGTTTTTAACAATCATCTTAAAACCTAGTAAACTGAAGAATTAATTAGCAAGCATGGAGGATCAGCAAACTAATGCTTTAGTCTGTTAAACCATCTGCTCAGGAGCACCCTGTTCAAATGTTGGCATTATAAGAAGATGGATGAATACTTTTGTTTCTTGCACTTAGTTACAACTTGCCATTCTTAGCTAACATTTTTTTTTTTTTTTTTTAATTCATTTCATGGTAAATAAAGTTAAAAAGAGGTCAATAATTGATCAGACTTCTACTATCATGAAGTTTTACTAAACAGATTGCTAATGATTTTGGCAGAAAATCTTACAGTAGACATTCCTCTTACTTCATTTCAGATTCCTGTACACAATAGGTATTTATAAAGGGCCAGATCCATCATTCTCTTTTGTTAGCTTTCCACTGTACAAAGCAGATATACATACAGTTAAACCAGCCAACTTCTGTAAGGTAACTGAAGTGTTCAAGGCAGTCTGTCCTTCACTTTTGAAGACTACTAATGAATGCACCATTAATATTTTAGTATATCGTTATATTTCATTATTAACACGAACACACTTATCAGATCTGAGAAGATCCTTGTTATCACAACCCCAGTCTGTCTTTGTCTTCTAAGCTTCTGTACTAATTCTTTGATTTCATGTCAAAGTTTAGTTTCTGGAAAATGCAGGTGCTCTGATGAGGAATGGAGAAAGGCAGCATCAGGCAATGAGTGTAGCCAACAGTTTGCTCAGAACAAGAGGAGTACTTTCATTGTTGACACTGACAGAATCTCCTTGTGCTTCAGCCACTCTTACAGACCAAAAACATGGAGGACTGCCTCAGCTCCAAGCCAGGTGGTGGATATATCAGGGAAGCAACTCAGGAAATCGCACGGTGAAGCTTGCATGGTGTCCAGGGGCAAACGAAGGTGCTCAAAGTAACACACTCAAAGGATAAGGTGTGCTTTACCGCTTATAACTCAAGTAGCTGCCAGAGAAAGTTCTCCCGAGGAGAAGATTTCCACTCAGCTGGGCAGTAGGTGGCTTCCTTCCCTCCCTTAGCAGGCAGCTTTCTTCTTACTTCTTTTGAACTCTGGGCAGCCATGACCCTCCCTGGATCATGTGGGGAAAACTCACCTGGTCACAGACTTCTGAAGTGAAGACATCTGTTTAAAATTCTGTCCCTCTCCTTACTAATCTTTATACTCCTTGATTTTGCTCATGCATTACAGACTCGATCCTTACAACCAGCATCAACTGGCATTTTCTCATTGACTTCAGCTAAGTGAGACCAGGACACAGACAGGGCTCTGCTTTAGAAATTGCTGTACACTGGTAATTGCAGAATTTTATTCAAAGACATTTTTAATCTGCATTGATGAAATTAAAGTAGGATAGGAATGAGAGGGAGAAAAAAGGCTCAGGCAGAAAGGCTGGCATTTTATTTTTCTTCAGCTTGCTCCTGGAGTAGATTGACCTCCCTCAGATAAATCCGTACACCATGGAAACTATTTTCTCACCGAGGAAAAATTTCCAAGTTCAGCTGAAGGCCTATACATCATGTTAAGCATATAGCTAAACTGTGCAAGTGCGTAATCTTACTGCCCTCTCCCCATCCTTCCCTCCTGCTGTTTGTCATACTTACTGTCACATCTTGTTTCAAAGTCGGGTAAGGGCGTCGGGGCAGGGCATGTGCCTTCCTCTGTGTTTGCAAAGCAGCAGCGTGTGGGAGTACAGGAAAGAAGGGGAAGGGAAACACGTTTCCAGATCTTTGGAGGATAAATTATAAAGCAATAATAACATGCTGTAAAATAAATGCTATCAACTGATATTTACACAGTCCTTTATCTAAAGTCTCTCTCTAATGTGCTCAGCGTAATTATAGTTCTGTTTGGCAAAATATAGGTGGAGAGAATAATAATTCTTTTATTGCTATATGGTTTTACTGCATATTCACAGATAGCCTACACCCTACAGGTCTAAAATAATAATAAGGGGAGCCTGTATCTGGATACCTTTGGTAAGCATTGGGACCCTCTGTGGAAAGTGGAAACTTCTGTGGCCAGACAATTTCCCAACGTGGTGCAGAGCTGTGGGCCAGCTCAGGTGCATGGCAGCTGACACTGAAGGCCAGTCTCATGGAGCTGGTGGAGTGTATGGCAAAATGGGGATAGTGAAAGCAAAACCTAGACTGTAGGGTTTCCTTTTTCAACCTTTTATATATGAGAAATAAATGAATGAGATTTAAGGTGTTGTTTGTTGCTTGTTTGTTTGTTTTACACAAACAGCACAAATATCCAGGGACAAGGGGTAGGAGCTGATGAAAGTTTACAGAAAGCAGTGGGATATGGCCCTCTGATATGGCCTCAGAGACAGAAACACCAAGAAGAAATCCAGTGGGAATCAGAGTGTAAAGAAAACGGAGAAAGAGATTCAAAGAGTTATAGAATATCCCGAGTTGGAATGGATCCGTAAGGGTCATTGACTCCAACTCAACTTATTTATTAGAGAATGCAACTGAAAGGAAAAAAAGGGCACTTTAGAATCCAACTGAACACGTGTCATTTGGTTTTCTCCCAGCATCCCATAGATTGCAACACCCTCTGCCCAGGCTTTTCCCAAGGATCTCATCTAAATGCTGCAGATTTATAATGAGCTCTCCCTGGCTGTGAGGAATCTAATTGTCACAGAGCTGGCTGGGATTTAGGTAGCAGTGGTTAGAACCCTGAGGCATCTGTGTGTCCCCCACAACACAGAGAACTGTCACAGCACGAGAGAAGGTGAATGCGTTCTCCCGTCACAGTGGACATGCTCACTTACACAACATATTGGCTCTTTAAGAACTACAAATACACAAAAAATTTAAGCCATGACTTTTGCAGACAACACTTAGAGCCACTGCAATTAATTGTATAGGATATCCTCTAAGCACAACTTCACTCAGAGCAGATTTCGTTGCCCTTCTGTCAACCAGTCGCCACTGACAATGGTATGTTTTTCAAGGCAACAGAAAGTTGCCTTGAAAGCCAGAGATGGCCATCTTACCTGTCCTTTTTTTTCTTTTTTCCCCCCTTTTTTTCTGAAAAATCACTGCTCTACGGGGTAAATTGGCTTTAACAAAGACTCTTACATGGACGCAAGCTTATTAGCTGACATGAGGAAAAAGGAAGGAGATGAAAGGTGATGCGATGCACAGAGGCAGAGGTGCAGTTCTCTGCAGGCAGTCCGTTCTTCTCCTGCTTACTACTTATTTGCAGGATTTGTATGCCCATACCCTTAGATCCCATCACTCTGGTGGTGACAACACTAACAGAAGCATGTTAGGTGAAGGATGGGGGACAGCCTTTTTTGCCTCAGAAAGGACAGAACTTGCAGAGACCGCATGCAACTTTTCCATTTGGTTTCTGTTGAAATCATGTTGATCAGCGATGAAGTAGAAGCTTATGAACCTTATCTGTGGTGCCAGCATGGATGACAAAAACAGGCTTTGTCCAGTTTGACTCGTGGTGTTGCATTTGGAGCACGTAACATCTGAGCCCCAGCTCTCTCCTGTCCTTACATGTACTCCTGTTGTCCTTACCTTGTGAACTGCAGTTTTCTTCATTAGCATGTGTTGTTAGCATGTTCATTTAATTCATGCTACACAGTAATTAATCTGAAAATGATGTAATTTGTACAGAACTGGCAACCTCGCAATGTTCACAGTACATACAGCACAGCCATGTTATGTCTGGGACAGCTATGTCCCCATTTGGTTATTAATGCAGGGTGACCACTGCCAACCTTATGGCAACTGGCTCTTTGCAAGAAACCATTCTGATGTCCTGGAGCATGATACTGAGCAATGAAATGGCTGTGTGCTTTAGGAAAAGAGAAGATACAAACTGTACAGCTGCACAGCAGCATTGATTTCTATAATATTTAACCATGTGTACAAAAATACAGGTAAGGCTCAGCTCACAATTTCCAAACAGAGCAGTGACACTGATTTCTGGGAGTAATGGAGTAGGGTGTTACACCCCCTAATAAATGTACGTAAACGTGGTGCAGGGTTTTCTTATTATTATCATTTTTTTTTTCTTGTTTAGGTGATTTGTGTGTCAGATTTTTCCCGGGCAATGTGCACTAAGTATATACATTTATATATTGAAGCAAACTTTCTATCATCGTAAGACACCTATCTGTCGGGCAGCTCTTTGAAAGTCACAGGATGAGCCAGGCTGATCAGCCACTCAAACACCCTTTACCAATAAGAAATCTGTCGTTGTTTGTGGCGAGGACCAACGGAGAGCAGCAACGCAGCACCGGCTCCTGTGCTGCCGGACGGCAGGTCGGTGCTCCCCATGGGCCCGGGTGTCACAGCCCCGCCTGCCGCTCTCCAGCCCAGCCCAGACCGCAGCCGGCCGCCCGCTGTCCGAGGGCCCGGATCCTCTGCAGCGACTGCGGCGCACTGAGGGCACTTCCCAGAGCCACCCCTTTCGTTTTGAATGCCTAAGCGTGCGTCGACACCTGATAATGCGGCTGTATGTAAATACCGATAGCTGATGCTTGCTTTAGTAAAGTGCTTCTGAACAAAAAGGAAGACCGAGCTGTAAAATCAGGGGAAGTAAATAACATTCGGCAGTGTACTTTCAGCAGAGTACTTTTAAACTTTTTTTTTTTTTTCCCATCCAAAATAGTTATGTTAACCAAATACATAAGAAATTTTGTTTTTCTTCAGAATTATGGGGACGGAGAGCTTAGGCTTCAGCCTATTGTAACTGGAGGGCGAGCAAACTGCGCGGCTCCGAGGGCGGATTAATAACCGGGGTCCGCGGTGTGGGGGAGCGGCCTCACCGCCCCGGGGCAGCTGTGCAGCCCTGAGCGCTGCTCGGACCCTCGGGAGGCTCCCGCTGCAACCCGCAGCGAACAGGGAAAGAGGGGGTGATGTTTGAAATGGTCACAGAGAAAGGACGGATGTGGGAGGGGCTCTCGAATAACAAGTATGGGGTACATGCATCGTAAGGAAATAGTATGGGTTGTTTTATTTTACATACATACATATATACTTTTTTTTTTTTTTTTTTTGGGGGGGGGGGGGGGGGTGAGGGAAGGGGTAGAATTTATTTTGTTGAATGCCTTCGTGTCGAATTTTAGGAACCCCGCACACGTAACGGGGCAGACAGCTGTACTCTACAGACCGCTCCCTCTGCGCGGACAGGTTCGGACACAAGTCAGGGTCAGCTGCGAGATGCCATTGTGCAGAACATTAATCTGAGCGTATCATTTAAAGCGCAGACTGACAGAAAGCGTGCCGCTGCGCACCGAGCCCAGGTGCGTGCAAGCACACGCGCGCCCACTCAGCGGTGACGACGTCGCGCGCCGCGAGCAGCCGGGCCAGCCCCGCGCCCGGACGGAGCTGCAGCAGCGCGGTGCCGCGCTCAGCACCCCGCAGCCGCGTCCGCGCGGGCACGGCGCGCTCTCCTCATTGCTCGCCGTAACAGCGGGTATCACGGAGTCGCGGCGCGGGACAGCATCTCTCGGCGTCGGGCTCGCCCTGAGCCCGCGGGTCGCGTGCCACCGCCGGAGCGCCCGCCCCGCGGCTCGTGAGCGGCGGCCGCCAGAACCGCCACGGTGCCGTGCCCGGGGCCGCCCCGCATCCCGCACCGGCAGCGCGAGGCCGGGCGCCGCCGCGGGCCCGCATCGGAGGGCTCCGCGCCCCGGCTCGGCTCTCCGCGAGCCCCGCCGCCGGCCCGGCCCTCCGCATCCCTTCTCCTCCCGCCCTGCCGCCGGCCGCGGCCCCGCCGCCTCCCCCACCCTCACCTCAGCCGCCCCCCTCTGTCTGGCTCCCCCCTCGCTGTCTGGCGGCCCCCCCCCCGTCCCCGCCGCGCTTCTCGCGAGAGCTGGGGATGCCGCCGCCGCCGCCGCCGCGGAGGGGGAGACACTCGGGGGGAGCCGGTGACGTCGGGAGTTTTCCTGAAAGTCAATAACGAACCCGGCGGAGGCGGCGGGAGGAGCCGAGAGCGGGGCCCGGGCGGCTCCGGGGTGAGTGCGCCGGGGGGAGCCGCCGCCGCCGCCGCCCTCCTGACCCCCGCCCCGATGCCGCGGCCGCGCTGCCCGCCCGGGCGCCTCCCAGCCTAGCGGTCGCCGCTCCATGTAGCCGCCGCGCCCGCGGCCGGAGCCGCCTCCTCCCGCCCCCGGGGGACACCGGGCCGCAGGGAGCGCCGCGCCCGGCGGGGGTCGGGGACGGCGACGGGGAGGAGGCAGCGGCGCCCTCCCCACCCCACCCCCCCATCCCCCGGAGCCGCCGCCGCCCTCCGGCTCCGCAGCAGCGCCCGCGGCGTCGCCGCCTCTGCAGGTACGGGCGGGAGGGGCCGGGCGGCGGCGGCGGGCGGGGAGGAGGCGGCGGGCGGGGAGGGGGCGCGGGGCGCGGCCGGGGCCGCCGGGCAGCGCGGGGGGAGGGGGGTGCGTCGGCGGCGGCGGGCGGGGGTCGCCCGTCGGGCGGCGCGTGGCGGGGTGGGGGCGGGGGGCGGTTATGTAACGGGGGGGCGGAAGGGGGGTGGGGGGAGACGGGGTAGGGCACGGCGCGCGCCCGGGGGCGCCGCCTGCGCGTGGCCGCGGCGGTTCCCACGAGGCCGCCCCTCCTCTCCCGTGCCGGGAGCGCGCCCCCCACCCCCTCTTTTCCCCGTTGCTGCTCTCCGTCCCCACGGGTGAGCGCGGGCCGCGTCCGCCGGGAGCCGCGCGCGGCTGCGCCGAGAGCGGCGTCGTAGGAGGGGGTCCGCGCGTGGCCGCGCCGGCGGCGGCTCCGGCTGCAAGTAAACAAACCGGCCTCCGCCTCCTGCACGGCCATCATGGAGGGAGGCTGCGGCGCGCGGGCAGCAGCTGATGCGCAGCCGGACCGCGCCTCCCGGCCGCGCGCGGGGCTGAGTGCGGGGGGCGCGGAACTGGGCCCGGGCGGGCGGCGGGTGGCTTCCGGCCCTCCTCGGGGTGGGGGTGGCGTGGGGCGGCTCGGTCACGACCCTCGCCGTGGGATGGGTAGCGGGGCGGTGTGAGATAGCCCCGAACTCTCGTTGCTGCGCAGCTGAAAGGGAGTAGTGACCCATTGCATCCCTCGACCTTAATTCTGGTTTTATTCTGTAATTATTGGTTGACCGCTGCTTGGATACAGCGACACGATCCCATCTTTGTTGTTATGACGATGTGCCTCAGGCCTGACTCACTGAGCTCCTGCCGAAGGGGTGTTATGCTCAGGGCTGGGATGCGCCAGGTACCCGCGGTGCCAGCTCTCCTGAGCACGGAAGGAACTTGCAGCCGTCCCTTCCGCCGCGGCTGCCTGCTTGCTGCTCACCAAAACTTTAAATGGGCAGACACGTGCCCCCTTGTTTTGCATACCGAAGCCCTTATTTCCCAGGGCAGGAGGCACCCAGATGAGTCGGCTGAGCCTCAGGCAGGTGTCCGTGTGAGCTGCTGCTCCTGCAGACTGCTGCATAGCAGTATGGATAGAATGAGATAGGGAGGAAGGCTTACCCGATGTTTTAAACAAGTGTGCTACTGAAGTACTGAAGGGGAGCCTGTTCATCGGACCTTTTTTTTTTCTTTTTTTTTTTTTTTTTTTTTTTTCTCCCTGCAGGAGTCTTTAAGTTGACCCCAATATCTTTAATTGGATTAGATTGCTAATTATAGCCTGTGTGTGTATATTTTGGTTGGCCACTAAGTCAAGTTCAAAGCAGAGCTGGGGTAAACTGCAGAGAGGGGGAAAGCTCTCTGTTTCCTAGAAAGCTCTGTCCCTTACCTAACAGCTCCCATTTCTCCAGTGGCAGTGCTGGGATGGGTGCATGAGCGTGGGGTGCTCATGGTAGGACTGTCCCACTTGGGCAGTGCCCTTCTGCTCTGTCACTGCCCTTGCAGACCATCAGCTTCATAGAAAATGGTGTTCCAGTGCCTCACTCCCTTATTTGTTTGTCATTTGAAGGAAGATTATGCGTTGTTAAATAAAACTCTGATGTTCCACGGGATGCCACTGAGAAATCTGAGAGATGCATGAGCTTCAGCTTGTGTAGGGTCAAGGCTGAAGGTACAGTGACTTGTATTAGAAAATGGTGTTGGCGTTTTGATGCTGGAACAAATGCTTTGGGGAAGGAATAGTGGTGAAGTTTTCTCTTTAGCCTAACCCCAAACCAGTGGAGCTCTGCTTCTGTGTGTGAGGCATTACCAGAGGCTGGAGCTCCACTTTGGCATAGTGTGTGCCTGATGTTCCTACAGGAACTTGGGGGCCTGCAGGCAGATTGGGAATATCTACCACTGCCATAGGGTTCTCTCTCTCATTCTGTGTGCATTTTCCCTACTACAAGAAGCATATCAAATAGTCATTTCTTTACCCCAGAAATTTATTAATAAAGCTAAAGAGCTGAAAACTGAAGAACTAAGTAAGTTTGAAATACTCAGTTGTTTTGGATGGTATGGCACCATTACTGCAATGATTTGTGTTAAAACACATCAAAATTTATATGCCATTATTGGTTTAAAGAATGCAGTCTTGGTTGTCCCATGTAAGCTGGTGTCATATGCCTGACGCCCCTCTAAGAAATTAAACGTTCCGTTCAACGTGTGTGCTGCTCCCTTTGCCAGGAACAGTAAAGACTCGAAAAGGGTAGCGTAGTTAAAGGTGTGCGTTTGTGAGTTTTATTAGGCAATATTTATATGAAGTTTACCAACCTCTTATTGGTTTAAGTACTGTTTTTAGAAGGAAAGATATCCGATTTAAGCGCTCATTAAGATTACTCTAGAATATTATGTTAATCTGTGCCACCTCTGATTGTCGCTGTGTGGGGACGTACCCACTGAAAGCATCATGATGGGGCTGGGGTTGCTCCCAGTAGAGCTGCGCCTCTGGGAGTGCAGCACTGCTTACAGTGCTCAGTGTGTTGTGTGAGTGTGTCTGGTGCTACAGACTGTCCTTGGTTCTGTGGCACCGGTTGGTCTCTGTGCAACAGGTGGGCTTGGTGGAGAAAAGACTGTTTCCTAAGGAAAAGTTACACGGTACATGGAGGAACTGGTTCAAAGCATTTAAAAAATCTGCTGAACCAGAGGAATGAATCAAACTGGAGGCAAATGTTAAAAGACTGAATGGGAAAGTTCACATTGTAGTGTTTTGCACAGTGTAAAATCATCCTTAAAATTTTGATTTGCTTTTTCTCCTGGGCTGGTTGTATGAAGGAGATTCAGGACTGTCTGTGTGAAGAGAAAAACTGCAAACAAAACAAAAATTGGAGGGTGCAGCAATAGATTGTTTGGCATTTTGTCCTTGTCTTATAGCTCTAGATCAGCTTGAGGTATGGCAGCAGAAGTGGAGTAGTGTTGGGGCATGTAATGGATTTGGAGCTGGTCTTTTTAATCATAAAATGTTATTGTCAGGGGGAGTAAGCATTTTTATCCCATGCATATGAAGACAACTACTTTTGGTCACTTAAAATGTTTCTTAGATTTTTCATATTAGTGACTGCATTTAAATAACTTTGTACATCTTCAGTTCATCTTGGCCAATTCTCCTGCGTGTGTTTATGCAAGTGTCAAGGGATGAGTCCTATTGATTGAAAATGGTGCTAAGAACAAGCTGTCAGCTGTGAATTTTTCTGAGATACCTTGACTAAAGAGCAGTGATTATTTTCCAGTTCCTTTAAGAATGCAGCTAGGACCTCAGTAACTCCTGTGCATGGCTGAATGACAGCACTGTTTTCAGACCTTGCTGTGTTGAGTGTGTGGTAAGGGTATTTGAATGCATCCTGCAGCAGAGGCAGGGATGAACAGCCTGATTCAGCTTTGCTGAGATCAGTGAAGGTCTTGCCTCTGGATTTTTGTAGCTGTGGAATGGCAGTGCCCAGCAGCCAAAAACCTCTCATACAGCAGGCTTAACACCACGAAGTGCAGACTTTCTCAGCTGAATCTCAGCCATCTTTCAAAACGATTTCTACAAACAAAACCAGTTTTTGTTTGTGTTCAATGTGCTTCTTGGGATAGGTGATTGCTGCAAGTTGCCTAACGTATTTTTCTTGAAGTTGTTATACCTTTTCCTATATGTATTGGTATAATTGGAGGCAGAGAATTGAACATGTGAGTTTCACTTAATCAGTCTCTTTATATATCTTAGGAGATGATCTTCATCTAATAAGGACAGCATCTATCCCTACATGTGCTTAAGCAGCAATATACTTGTGAAAAACACATTCTTCATTAAAGGTTGTAGAGAATTCCTTCTGTGCTTGGGAAATTAAGATCTCAAGTTGGGGAGAACAGTGCTGTTTGAAGACAAACAAGCAGATCCCAAAGTTTTAGGTTGGAAGTCAGAGTATAATTAAGTTCTGGTCAGGGGCAGAATTAAACAGTTAATAAGTTCAGCAGCTTTGATGGATCTGTGGGAAAGAATCACAAAGTTCAGCACTATTTATACAAACAAATTCAGTATTCAGTTTGTACAATATCCACGTAATAAATAAATCCTATTTCAAGAAATTGAAAAAAAAAGTTTCTTGCTAGACATATCACCGAACTGTTTCCATCTTGAATATTAGTAGTTTGAGAGCATATTTTTATTTCAGTGCTTTCCTTTCCTTGTTGCCCACAGCACTAAGTGTATTTCGGGCTTTTGTTATCTTCAGTGTTGGTGGCTTCAGCAGTGTGCTTGGTGCTGTGCACACACTGGGATGCTGGACTCCAGGGAATGCACAGTCTTACTAATAATTGAACCTGGGAGTTCAGTGAAGTTATTCTGTGTCTCTTAAAGATACCTTTTAAAATGCCTCAGAATGAACAGGAATTGTTGAATTCTGTGAACTTTTGAAAAGTAGACAACCTATTTCAGAGTATTACAAACAGAAATCAATTTTAGTTTGTTTTCAGTATACGGAACTGGAGTTTGGTTTTGCTTGGTTGCTAGAATCGTTACTCAACTATTTTTTTAAAGGGTGAAGGAATTTCGACTTAAAAAGGCGAGAAATAGTATTCCTGTGTTAATCCTCAGCAAGTGCAGTTTATTACATTAATAGTGAAGTGTTGATTGGAATGTGATGGTCACAGCTATGATACCTAACTCATCCTCGATTGAAGTTTTGAAACTTTCCCCACCTCATTATCTGACAGACATTTCCTTTAGCCTTCCCTTCATGTTTTCTGGTTTAAATATATTCTTTGGTTGGATTTCGGACCTGTGTTCTCATACCTTTCTCATACATTTTCTCATTCTCCTTCTGTCAGTTTTCAGTTATTGTTTTCTGTGGCTGGAGGGGAGAAAAGGATTTAAAGTGTTCTCGTCAATAAAAGCAGTGCAAAACAATGGGTTGTTAATGTTTCACGTGGGATTCTAGAGAAACAATTTAGTTACTTTTAGAAACTTCCTTTATACCTCGATAAACAAAGACGGGGTGGGTTTGTTCACCTTATTTTAATTATACCTTTGTCCCTTAAAATAACTTATTTTGTCATTATAACACAGAAAGGAATGCAGAATTGTTGTTTCTTTACAGATAAAATTATTAGGTTACAAAATCTTAACTAAAACGCGCAAACTTGTGCATTTATGCTTCGCTGTGCCTGTAATCTCTTAACCAGGCTTATCCAAGCGTTTGTGAGTTATGTGCAGCTTTCTGTCATGCTGGAAGTGAAAACACAGAGAATATTTTCAATTAAGGCACAAACCATACATGTAAGTGTGCCTGAAAAAGACCTATTTGTCTTTTCTGAAGTATGTTCTTTTTTCTTACCACAAAGTGTAAGAATTGTCATTTGTGTGTTATCCTCCTTCGAATTCCAAGTCCAAGCTTATGAAGTAAACGTGTCAGGAATAAATTGTTGATGCCAACAACACTGAGACTTTTAATACAAAATGTATTTAAGAAAAATGTTTTGAATGCCAATCATAGAGATATATTGGAGATGTTTTTAAGATTTGTTTTAAAATTTGTTAAGTACTATCATTTATGATTTGGAATTATTTAAAGGCATGTTTAAGTTTCTTAGCTGTGCACGCAGTTAAGATTTTGTAAATTTAGAATGTATTCTCTTTTATTCTGCTTGGTTTTGTTTTTACTTTCAGTGGAAACCAGTTAATGTTTTGTTTGGTGTTGTGTTTGTTTTGTTTCGTTTGTTTATAAGTTAGTTCTAATAAGTTGAACGAATACCATGTACCCACAGGTTACTTTTTCTCAATCTAAGCAGTGACAGTATTCAAATTGGTCAGTCCTCCTGAGACTGTAGAGAGGGTGGTAATGCGACTGTACTGTTTTTGAAGTGCAACAAAAATTCTGGGATGTGTAGTTCATAAAAGCCTGTAGAAGTACTTGGCACCTTTTAGAGAAATCACTGAATCGGGTGTGATTCTTCCATTAGTAATACAGGTTAATTTAATTTAGGAGTTTTTGTAGTAATCTCTGTTCTGCAGCGTAATCTTTTGTGTGATTTTTGATGCTATGCAATATATCCTCTAATTGTTTGACCAGACTTTTAGATAACAACTTGGGTAGGGGAAGAGGATATGCATGCATTTTTCATACAGATGAAACTTGGATCTCAACATCAGGTCCTAAAGAGAGCTCTGTTTTTAGTTTAGATCCTTATCTTTTTATTTTCTTGCTCTGTGATTGCAGTGAGTACTGGAGACTACTACGGTCTGTTTGGTTGTGTTGGAGCATTCAAACTTAGTTCTGAGAAAACCTCTTAAGAACGTAATCTGCTGGAAGAAAAGAAATGCCCCCAAAGCAGAGAAACAAACATGGGGCGTGGTGATAGTCACTGGACAAGAGGATGACTGAGCTGCTTTTTTTGTTATGTTTTGTCTGTGCAAGCACATAATTTTCCAGTGTACCTTTCTGAGAAATGAGATAAAGATGAGATTTGGCTCTGATTATGCTGAAGACCAAGGAATCTCAGTGAGTCAGGCAGAGTGAATCAGAAAGATTCACTTTTTGCTTTCCCCTCTCACCAAGCATTGTGTTTAAGAAATGGTTGCTTGTAAAAGGGGAAAATAGTAGCTCCCTTATATATTATGAGAGGGGGTGCGTGCAGTTACAGGTAGATGTAGGGGTCGTCATTGGAAGAGGTGAAGCTGATCCTGTTGGTGTTCCCTGTGGTAGCCTAAGTTGGTAAATGTGAGAGTATCTGTTTATTCTCAGCTCCAAAATAGTTGAAAGTAGAAGCTTGTGTTTATGAAAGTTCTTACAACAGAGACCTGAATCATACAATTTGCACTGAATTTATGGGCACTGTCTTCTGTACTCAGCTGTCTCGTGTCACTGGGGAAATGGGAGGATGCCCAGATTCCAAGGGAGTATTGTCTGCTCTAAGAGTCTTGATGATTACTCACTTGCACATAGTAGTAGTTAAGTGTAGACCTGAATCACTATTCTTGCTCCTTTCTGCCTGGGAGGAGAAAGTGTTGTTTTTTCACCACGGCTTGGGAAGAGCATGAGTCTCACTAGGATCTGCCGTGTGTAGAAGTTTCTGCTTGACTTCTGTTAAGGAAGATGTCCTTGCTGCCCTTGCAGCTGGAAACTTAGAAGTGAAGCAGTAGCTCTATAGAAGCATGCTGGATTGGTTCATGTAACAAGGTAAAAGTGGCTTAATAGCTTTCCAGTGAAGATAGGAAAAATGTCACCATTTTTTACCAGATGCTAAAAATGATGCACATTTTGTTAGCATAACTGGTCATGATGGAGTAAATTGTCATACCTGCACCATAAAACATGCAGACAGTAAGTTTTTTGTTTGTTTGTTTTTAACATGTATACGTGACTAATACAATCTGCAAGCTAAAATGTTCTTGAAATTGCATCTTCTAAGAGTTTTGTTTGATAAAGTTGAAAAAAAACCAAAACCCACTCAACAATCCAACCTGTTCTTCAGTTGCTAGAACATACATTTTACACAAGTTAAGTTTTTCCTGTAGAATCAGCTGGAGTGCAAAATATCTTCTGTTTCAGTTCTTAAACATTTATCCCCCCGTTTCTGTGGGTTCATCCTGGAGCAACAGGGGAAACTGTAGAATTTATAACAGCTCTTCATCAGGAGAGCAGAACTGGTGGCTAACAAGTATTGAAGTTCTATGCAGGCTGTGCAGTATGAACATTTCTGTGGCCTTTCTTGAAATAGTTGAACTATAGATGGAATGCTATTTTCATATGAGAGTTTTTGTTCCATATGTTGTAGGGGACTCCTTTATGTCTATAGAAATGCCCCAGCACATGTTCAGGGGGAAGATGTCTGTACATTTGTTTTTCATACAGGTTACATTATTGTCATTATAGTTGGTAGTTTTTAAGAATCTGTTCTTCTAGACCTTTGCTGGATGGCTTTCTGAGTAAGGGAATACAGCTTTTAGAAAGTCTTAAAAAGAATTTAATAAGGGGTATTGCTAAAGATGCTTATAAATGGTTTCTTGAAAGTGCAGTGTGAATGCATAACCTTTATCTTCATTAGTCTTTTAATGCTTCGATTTATCTTCTGCAGCTTCCAGTGTAATTCAGATTGACTTTCAATTACCAATTAAGGGAGCAATCGCTATAACCATTATGTCCACATACAACTGTTGATAATTTTACTTAAGTTGTTTCTGATAATACCGTGAAGCTAAACTGGAGATGATTCAGTTAGTTTTCTCACTGTATTTATCCAGTTTTTGTATTTTGTTTTCTTTTCTTTGAAATTCAATATAGCAGTTCATGGGAATAGAAGGATGCAATCCTGCAGGCGTGCATTTGTGGTTACTGGGGCACTGGCTGACATAAAAATCAGTCACAGTTCAGATTTTGATTAAATAATAGTAGCTTAATCATGATTGGTGGTAAATAGGGAACTTTAAGCATAAATTAATTCATTAAAACCAGGTCTCTACTGAAATCATGGACTTTATGATCAGATTGTGGACAGACACGATCATGGCTACTTAGTGCAGAAGTTCATTCCTTGCAACTCGGTCTCTACCAATAAAAATAAATGATTGCACTTTGCATAAGAGCACGCTGACATTGGGAAGTGCATTGAAGTGTATGGAAGGGTAAAACAAATGGCAGTGCCTGCCACCCCAAGCTAAATACTTTTCTTATTTTGTTCTTGTAGTTGAAAAAAGTGCCACCTGTGATCATGTCTTAAAGAATGCATGGGATGTCTTGTAGGAGATTCATTACTGAAGTTGGGCACTAGGATTTGGATGTGCTTATCATAGATTCATAGAATGGCCTGGGTTGAAAAGGACCTCAAAGATCATCTAGTTTCAACCCTACCATGGGCAGGGTTACCAACCACTAGACATGCCTACATGTGCATTGCATTGCAACTGTTTGTATGTTGCTGTTTTTTGACACTTGGCCCAGGTTTTGTGAAGGTGTGTGTGTTTGTGGAGGAGCTGACACCGTGCTGCTGTCAGCCAGAACAGTGGAGCTGGGACCTGTGTCAGTCGCATGCCTCGCTCTTTCAGATCTGTGCTGAGGCTCAGCTGGTGGGCTTGCTTATCATTGGACTGAAGTGCACAAATTAAAGCTCTGATAGTGTGTGACCCAGAAAAAAAAAGTCTCAGAATAGTGAGGTGAAAGGCCGTGGAAAGGCAGGTTGTGTTTCTTCTGCCATGCTGACTTTCATAATGCAAAGTGTAAACAGTTAAAGCTAAAGAGATGAATTAGCAATAATGAAGCTGTCTCCTGTCCTTCCAAAACCTTGTATGTAATGTTTCCTTTCAACTCTTAAGAAATCCTAAATCTATGAAAGTCCTAAAGCAGAGAGCAGTCACATAGGTAGAGATGTCTGTTGGTGTCCCTTTGGACACAGCAGTGTGATGCTGGTGCCCAGGGCTGCTCGTTGCCTGCACTGGGCTGGGTGCTGCATCTGCCAGTGTTGGGGAGGTGGCTCTGAGATGCTGCCTTCTGTGCTGTTTAAACTTCGTGCTACACATAGATTCAGCGCTGCAGTTTTTAATTTTAAGCAGCTGGATTTCAGCATGTTTAAGAGAACATAAATGAAAGAAAAACTGTAAAATGGATACACCTCAGTATTTCTGAACCATGCTGTACTGCATTGTTATCGCTCGAAAAAAATGTTCATACCAAGTTTTATTTTGCACAGCACAGCATCTGTAAAGAAGCAGCCTTCCATCTGGCTGCTGAGTGCTGCAAATACAGGTTTCAAGTGATAAATAAGAAGTAAACTGCTTATGTTTAATGGTCAGTTTTTACTCTGTACTTGACTGCGTTAGAACAGCTTATTTCCCAGTCTGTTCTCCAGTCATTCCTTGCACAGCTGCTTCTAGTACAACAGTATTTGTTTCTGCCACACGTGCGCGTGTGTTGGTCAATAAACTGAATGACTGTGGCTGTGCTGCATTTTGTAGTATTAAACTGATCATTCTGTTCTTCTTCCATGCCAGCAGTGTGCAAAGGTGTGTTCCTGTGTGTACAGTTAGAGCAAGGTGTTCCTTAACCATCACAGAAACCCCTCTCCTTGGAATCCCACCCTTTTCTAGATAGATATTGTTTGGGTGTTTCTGTTTATTTCAAAGGATGGAGGGGAGAGGCAGTCTGCTGGCAGAAGGAAACCTCTCCTTCCTTCTGACTTCTCTTCCTGTTTGGTTACAGTGCTGTTATCTCTTTTTTGCACTTAGCTGGTAGTCTCAGAGTGAGGTGTTTGGAAGGGGGGGCTGTACCTTCTGGGAGCAGCATGTCCTGTTGCAGGGCTGGCCTCCCTTCTGCCTCTGTAAGTCAGGCTTTGGAGGGGAAGAGCACTCCTGGCACTGCCTGTGTGAAAGCCCTCAGAGAATGTGCACTGCTTTTCATAAACTGAACAGCAGCTTTTCTGGGTTAATTTGTGCTGCTAGAAAGTTGTTTTTCTATTAATTTACCTGTAGGCTGGTTTTTAAAAACTTAAGGGATTTGTACCAGGTATCATATAGTTATAATGCCGTTCCTAATTTCATTGTATTTCTTTAGCCTTTACTATTTATTTATTTATTTTTAATTCAAACATTTTAAAAAGTAATTGAATGGCTGGTGAATGACTTAACACAGGTTTTAACAGTTAAGCCTTAATGGATATGGCTTATCATAAGGCTTTGGTTTTAAGTGCTTTTACAGAGTCTTCATTCTGTTTCCTTGCTCTTTTGATATGATCAGTGTCTTAATAATAGAATCACTTACCCATTACATGGATTCTAACAAATAGAGGAATGGTTAAAGATAGTGTGACTTCAAAGTTGGACCTGTGCAGAAGTTTCATGGCTTTCATTTAACAGCATCATGTGCATTAGTACGAGAAATTTTATTGTGTGCGTTTTATAATAGTGCCACATAACTTAAAATGTAACACACTTGGCTTCTGCTAAGATAGGTGTTCATGAAAAGGCATTCATGAAAAATGTGCTGTAAAACTATAGAAATCTGATTCTGTTATATTGTTAATTAAAAGAAGGAAGGCAGACTTTTTAATATGAGCTCAGTCAGAGGAAGGCATCAACAAAGAGTGTTTTGTTGGGTATCAAATGAGAAAAATAAAAATACTTAAATTCTTTTTCTAATATTTCCTTCCAGGCTGACTCATCAATAGAAACTCAGAAGAGTAGCAGAAGAGAAGCCATACAGACAAGCTGATAACTCAAAGTAATACTCTTTTGAGTTGGGGGTTCAGAGTGGAGCCATCATGAGCGATGTTACCATTGTGAAGGAAGGCTGGGTTCAGAAGAGGGGTAAGTTCTACCTACTTATGCAGAGTTGTGATTTGTAGCAGTCTGTGTGCAGTGGCATTGTACAGTTACACTGTGAGCGTTCTTGATTTATCTTCTGGTCTGCAACAAGCTAATCTGACCATATGGAATTAATGGCCGTTAAGACCTGGGTCTTGTTAATCTGCTGTTGTGTGATTTGGAATGTTGGGAAGGTTGCCGTATGTTGGGCTTTGAATGGGAAACCTCTGGAAACACCTGACATTCATATCAAGTAATGAACTTGGAGTGGAATCTTCTGTGATTTGTGCTGCTTTGCTTGGGACTGTGGTTGTGTACGTGATTATTTCCAAAAGATCATCTCTCTTGCAGAGAGAAGGAGATTTGTATTAAAGGGGAATGTATACGGATTCCATCCCAGAAGAATTCAAATGTGAATAGTATGAACAAAAGCGCTCTTTAATTTACATAGAAATACTCTGTTTCATTAGCAGTGTGCAAAGATGAAGATCATTATTAGCTTTCTTATTGTAGATTGACATTAAATGTTAAAGAAGCCAAGAGAATTGTGAAAAAAAAGTTTATTATTCTGTAATTACTCCTGCATAATTGTATTGCAGCATTTCATTATGGGTATTGAAGATGAAAATTAACTAAATGACATGAAGCTTAAGGCCTGCTTCCTGTTTTGGAGTATTATGTTCATGTATCTAACAAAACAAAATTTGCAAGGCTGGAGTTATTTAAAATTTTAAATTATTCTTCCTTCCCATTTTCTTGCTTGCTCTATTTGAATGTCTCATTTCATTTTTTGTTTATTTCATGTAATTTCAAGCATATTAGAATATGATTGGGTTGATCAATCATTCTTACAAAAGCCCAATATCAGCTCTGTGAAATGTATTAGTTACTGGAGTCCCAGAAAGGACTGTGGTTTTGTACAGTGAAATTAAGCATCTTACTGAACATCTGAAAATCTGAAATGTAAAATAAAGGTTCTCCTTCTCATATTGCTATCTATTAACTAAAGAAAAGCCTACTGAATTTCACATTTTGATGTTAGTTTTATTGTTTTGTTTTCAAATTAAAAAACGTTTTATGATGTTCATTTTTCCTCATTTTAATGAACTTTCAGCAAATGTATGGTTGTCTTTTTCCTTCTTGTACTAGGTATCTGTAAGTTTAAGTGTGGTTTTCTTTCTTGTTTTTCAGTTTGTTAGTATTTCCTTAATTTTCTGCATCTGACTTGTTCTGAATTGGTGGGTTGGTGGGTTCAAGTTTTTTGTTTCTGAAAACAGGAAGAGTGAAGTGCGGTTTTATGGTGTCAAAACTTTGTAACCATTTGCTTCAATGCTTATACATTTCATGTAATTACAGATTCTACTCAGACTTTGCTTTGGAGTCAGAGTTGCTAAGCACTTTTTTTTTAAATTATTATTATTGTTGCCAAGGAAAAGTTAAGCTAAACTTAATCTAAGTTGTGAAAGTTGGGATTTCGCTGTGCTCAGTAGACACCTGGCCAGCTGAATATTCTCTCTCTGTACCAAGAAGCATCATGAGACTGGGTAAAGTAGCACTGCTTCTTCAAGTTTTAATGCATTTACGGTTTTTAAAGTGGGTTTTCTGATCATTCCCACTTGACAGTTACTGGTTCAGTTCATAGAGCAGTTTGATATGTACATGCTAGGTTCCTCCTGGAGGAAACAAGACGTGGAATCTCCTCTCCAGGTATGCACTGTGTGGATTTCAGCCTCTAGCTGGGGCATGACCATACAAATCAAAAGCTTACAGCTGGTACTTTGAACAGTTGTAAGCCGGGTGGATGGTACAGCATTCCTTCTGAGGCACCAGACTGAATTTAACTTGAAATAGAACTCATAAACTCTATACGCTCTAAAAGTAGGGGCCTGGGTACCAAGTGCTTCAGTTGACTGATCTGGTTTTATTATGCCAAATTACTTGGTTGTGTGAATATAGCCTAGGGCTTTTAAAAATTGTTCCCTTCAGCAGTCAGGGAAGTTTGTGGTACAGGAAAAAGGCCAAACAAAAAACAGAGCAATCTCTTGCTGCCATTCAGAACCCAGCCAAGAGGTATGAGAACGATGATAGAACTAGGATGAAGCAGAGTTCTGAAGAGCCAACTAATGAGACAGGCTGTTACAAAAGGGAGTTAAAGGAACTGACTATTGGAATGAGGGGAGGACTGATAGACTGATAGTTGAGCTGAAGGTCTCTCCATGTTGAGGCTGAGATAGAAAGATGCTGAGTAGAGGGTCTGTTTTGTTAGTGCAGCGTATTGTGATTCTTAATGGCTTTGAAATGCACTGAGAAAATGTTTGCTTAATTATCTTTCTGACTGTGTCCATGTCAGGAATAGAGGGCTGATAGTTGTATGTTTGCAAGTCTTTATGCCTGCTCTTGAGCACAAAGAGTCAATGTGATTCTACATGTTTGGCTTCAACGTGCTATTATACTGTGTATATTTAAATGACCAAGCTATTAAAGTATTGCTATTTTAAAATCACACAGCACTCAAAGTAAGAAATGCCAGAATTAAGTTTACTTAAATAAAGATGATCATACTTGGGTTTGAATAGTCTTTACAAGCAGGTGTTTCAGTGTGGTGAGAGTAGATGATATTGAGGGAAGGTAAGCTGTTGTACCTGAACACTCATACTGGCAGAGGTGGCAGGCTGGAGGCAAGAATTTCAGATGGTATATGAAATGAAAGCCAACAGGAGGCAAAGCCTGAGAAGCTCAATTAACAGCAGCAGCAGTCAGAACCCGTGCAGTATGTGAAAGGAGACACTGAGGCACAGGGGCTGGAGCTGCCTGAGCAAGTGATGTGGTCCAGTGAGAGCAGATCCAGAGACTGAAGTACTTGTTGATGAGGACCTGGTACCTACCTGCACTCACAGCATTTGCAAGTGAAGTGGGTGTCATTTTGGTCTGGTTTCTGTCTGCTTCTGTACCCCATTATAGCAGTGGTAGAGCTCCAGAATATATCTCATGGTTCACTTTCGTCTGAAAGAAACCAGATTCGTGCACTCCAGGACTGCTTCGTTCAACAAACAAAAATGCATTAGCCAGAGTGATAGGAAGATTTCTTGCTGAAGTGCTCTCCTTATCTGAACTAAAGTACTAGTGCAGACTTACCCTGTGAGACACTGGAAGTTGTTTGAGCAAGATCCAGGTGTATGACATGAATGGTTTTTGGATGTGATGCTTAGTAGCCTCTACTTGGTCAAGAGAGCAGTGAGAATGTATTTTGTGCACATGATCTTACAGTTGTCTGTGACTTGCTGCCTCAGAACTAGTCCTTAGAACCAAGCATGTCATGGTCTTGTGTTCCTGTGCTGCTAGAATGATAGTCTTGCAATGTACTGGATCAGTAAGCTTTGTTTCAGAGAGGATAATCATTTTCCTTTCTTCCCTCCATTCTCCAGTTATTCCTGTAGGCAGAATAGAAAAGAGCTGTGTTGTCTTCTTTTCTGATTGTCCTTTTTAGATGGCATCAACTTTCTTTCCTTCTAATGCATAGAGGTGGGAGACTTGATCTTGACTGAGAACCTGAAATAGACTGATCCAAACCTTGCTGCTGATTTGCAGAAGTTAAAACATATATTCGGTGTTTATACAGTTAGTGTAAGGACTCTTCAGTAATTGCTGAAATTACTTCTACGTTTTGGCTTTGCTTATAAGCACAGTGTTTTGCTGAGCGCCTTTTCAAATTATTGTAAGATTTAGTCTTTTTAATTTTACTGAATGCAAATTGAATGTCTTACAGAGTGGGGATATATTCTGAATATATCAGTTTGGAAACAGCTGTTTTTTCAAATGGATGAACATGCTTAATGTGGTTGGAGCATATCATTATAAAAGAGGTTTTTATGCATATGATTCAGGTGGTTTGTTTCTTTTTCTTTAAAGCTAGTTTCTTGTGTTGTGGGATTGACCTTGCCTGTGGTCTATAACAGTCACAACAATTGGAATTAGATTTAACAATTGTTAATAACTGTGCTTAATTGCAACCTAATTTCTTTACATATAACCTGTGCACAAGATTTCAAGTAGTTTAAACATGGGAAAAGTTTTAAATGTCTACATTACCATGTTATTAAAAGATCATTTGGGTCAAAGGAAAAATTGATGCTGACTCTAACTTTTTAAAGACCCAGTTTTAAATTGAACATGTCAGATAATGTGTGTGTGTGTGTGTGTGTGTGTGTGTTGAAAGATAAAAGGTTTTCCATTTGAGGAGAGTATACCTAATGTTGATTACATAACTAAATGACTGAATCACTATTTAAAAGCAAAACAAGATGTTGTCTGCTTAAATCTGTACTTCTGTACTTCACTTAGCAGACCTCTGTTGGGCTTCTACATTCAGGTGTGTTGGATGTGATAACGCTGTTTGTTGTGCCCATCTTTACCTTGTTTATTATTATATTTTTTTTACGCAGATTATGTGGGATAGGTCATGTATCTGACTTGCATGCGGAGGTGAAATTAATCGTGGTGTTTCTTGTCCTCTTCTTACCTTGCAACACTTGTACAGTACAGAAATACTTGTATATGAATTTTATAGAGAGAGAACTGGAGTATAAAGCTGCACTAACTTAACCATGATAACTTGAGGCATTTGGTATAACGAGATGGAAGTTAAAAAGAATAGATGTTATGAAACTTTCCTGTAACTCCTACAGTAAGGGTATCATTTCAAATACTCTAATATCTTTTTCACTCAAATATTATTTACTTATGAAAATATATAGCTTTTCATAACTTCTTGGTATCCAGAGTAGAATCACCTGAAGTAGAATTAGCATATCTCTAGCCTCATGGAGATTATAGAGTAAGGTCTGTTTGATTTATTATGATGAGATTAATTGAGCTGTCGGTTTGTTCTCATTTCTGTAGTTCAAGATAAGATGCAGATATAATGGGATTTCAAGAAGTAAACATGTGGAAAATATTTTGTGGTGTTATATCTGTGTTGTAATGGACATTAGGTTTTGCAGTGGAACTGAGCCCAAGAAGATGTTAATTTTGGAAATATTTGCTGGAGCTTGAATTCCTGCAGTATGTGTTTTTTTTTTTTGGGTGGGGGCAGGAATGCCTTGATTGAAAAAATAATCTCAGAAGTTATGGTACTAATTGACTGTTATTCACAACCTGTCAGGAATCTTGTTTGCAGATTGTCTGAATTATTTGAGTAGTTTAACACACCTCTAACAAAGACAAATTGAAATACACTGTCTTGAACATCTGCTGCAGAAAGTAGAAGAAATTTAAGCCATTTTCCAATTGTTTTAGCAAATGGTAGTTTAAGGTGAAGTCATCACTGATGAACCGCTTGAAACTAAATAAGTTATTAAAGTTCCATTAAAGCGTTATATGGAAGTTAAAGAGTCAGTGAATGTAAAAGATGGCTATGAGGAACTGACCAAAAATAGAGAAGAAATGACAATAAAAGCTTTGTTACATAAATGTTTATACAAATGTTTATACATTTTACAATATTTTATGTTCTCAAATAGATATTTTTACATCATTCACTCAGATCAGAAATAGATCTGTAATGTTGCTTGCAGTACTTTGCTTCCACATCCACTCTGAACAGGGAGCTGTGTATGTACACAGAGGCTGTTTTCCTGCAGCTGCTGGCACAGAAAAGGGGCCCTCCATGCCCTCCCCCCCGACCCTTTCACTTTTCATTTGAGTGCCAAGTTCTTCTTTTTGGGAATAATCATAATCTTTTTAACCCCACTTGTCCCTGACAGAAGGTCAGAGCCACATGAAAGTCTGAAACTTGATGTATATAGGATAAGTGTGGGACGTTCCCTTTGCTAAATAACTATTTATTCCTGGTACTTTTTAGGTAGTAAATTTGTGAGTGTTGCTTTATCAGCCTTCCAGCTTGGATTAATGTAAGTTTCTACAGGTAAAGGCACTATGCTGTAGTAGCTGAAGCCTGAGACACAAGCATGAAGCACAAGGTAGCTCCAACAGTCCCAATATTTTTTCTTTTCATTATCTTTGCTGAATGCTAGCATAGGCAATATGTACATGATTGATATCTGTTTTTGTTACAATTTAAATCGTAATATGGCCTTTTCCCCGTTCTACATGTTTGTATAATTGTGATTCTGATTGGTAAAAATGACATTTGTCTGGAGCTGTATTGTAGATAGCAGTGTTCTGTGCGTGTTCTTTGATTGAATATATTTATTCCCATCACAACTGTGTTGGATAGAAGATGCAATAATACGTTCAGAGGGAGAGAGGTGTTATCATGTTTGTGTTAATAGGATTTTATTAGTGTATAACATTCATGGGAGTATCAACGTGTTTGACCTTGGTGCTGTTGATTATCAGATATTTGTTTTCTTGAAAAGCAGTTGAGAGCCTCAATACCCAAAGGGAATCCCTGTTATTACCAGTTCTCCAGTGTCTTGCTTCTGGTGCTTATCACTTCAATCTTTGGGATGGGGAAAAAAAAAAGGAAGAAATCATTTGGCCTTTCACGTGTTCTGAGATTTATGGTGTAAAAGTGCTTCTACTATTCCAGAGAACAGCAGATTGCTTGTTACACACAGGAAAACACCTAGGCAGTGTTTTTTTGGAATGTTTCAGGCAAATTGGAATTGAATTTTCTTGTACGTCTGTTCCAGTTCCTATGTAGTGATTGCTGCCTTATTGTCTGTGTTCTGAATGGTTTTTCCAGTCACTCATAGTCCTACCAGTTTGTTACCCATGAGGGCAGTACTTTCCAAGAGGCAAGGTTAATGTTCTGTTGCAGGGACTGGAAAGCAAGATGCTGACAATTCATTGTCCTTGTCCTACTCCCAGCCTTTCTGGCCTGGCAGTGCTGTGTGATGGAATTACACTGTTTGGGAAGGCTTGGAGGAGCTGTTTCTCAAATACATGCTCATTTAAAAAAAAATTTTTTTTTTTTTAAAGCGTAAATAATAATTCTGTATAATACCTTTGGCATGCTGTGATCTGTTGGTTAAACTTAAATCTCTTTGTGTTTATGTCACTTTCACATTAAAGATTTTATTATTGTAATGAGAACTTGCTTAAAATACTGAAGTTTTTGGTCTCACTAAGAAGTCATCTTCCCTCACTATACCTGTTTGCCAGTCCAGTCAATAAGTATATGTGAAACCTGCTTTTGTTTCAGAGACAATCCACATATCCTGCTCACCTCAGCTGGGCTGATTAGCTTATGTCTTTGTGGGCTGTAATTGTCAGAAATGTTAATAAGGTCAAGAACTGTGACTCGAAATTAGGTCCTGAGGGTGTTTTAGGGCTGGGTGGAGAAGTCAAAGGTGTAGGGCACAAATACAGAAGAAACAACTGAAACTGCAAAATGAGATGTTGAAAAATCAGATTTGGGAAGAGATTGGGCAAGTGATCATTGAGAGAATAAATGAAAGATGGAAGGCGAGGGAAGAAGGTTTTGTAACCACTGAAATGCTATCTTGATTGCTTTTTTCTTCTTCCAGAGGAGCTGTTGACCCTTCGTGAACATCTGTGCAATCTATTGGTAAAATGAGAGGTTTTCTTCCCCAGCAAATATGGAAAGAGGGTGGTGGGAGTGCCCAGAACTTAAACATGATGATAGTTGACTGACCTTTTACCAAAGTGCAAAGAAAACAGTGTTGTTCTGGACTTATTTGATGTGTGGGAAGGGTTTCCTGGGTCTTGGAGTAGGCTTGAACTAGCACATAATACAGCACAGGAGAAGATAGTCAGAAACTGCCTGAACATGGTCTGGGACTACCTGACTGAGCAGGGGCTTGGATGGAGTGACCTCCACAGATCCCTTCCCACCTCATCCGTGCTGTGATTTTGTGTGCTTCTGTAAATGTGATGAGTGGGGCAGCTGGTGCTTAGGTTTTGATGTGCATACGGTGCATGTTTCCAGTGCTTTGGTTTGGACTCATTGTCATGCCTGTTCCTGTGGGCTGGATGCCTTGTAGCAGTGGGAACATGCTAGATGCAGTTGCAGTGTAAGCCAAAGCTTGTAATAGTTGATAATTTGGAGATTTGCTTCAGATGTATACTCCTTATCTGTAAAGCAGATGTAACTTTACTCTCATTTTTTTCCATCCCTCTTCAGTACCACCTTTAGCTGTGTCATAGGTGCTCTGTTGATTACTCTTCTTGCAAATCAGGGCAGAGTTAGCTTACTTTTTATGAATCTGACTGCATTACTTTGTATTAGATCATTGAAACTCATGTCTATAGTTTACCATAAATTCTGAATTTATTAATGTTCTTTATTGTAAGATTGCTTTCTTAAGACTAACAGGAAAATAGGAAATGAGTGTTTTGAATGTCAGCACACTGATAAGAAAACACTTTGCCCCTTTTCAGGACAGATTCAGAAGTTCACTTTTGAAAAGTCTGGTGGTTGTCTTTGCAAGGGTATTTAATTACAATGTGATAGAATATTAACTATGTGAAATTAGAAGGTCTCCGATTTCATTTATTGTCAACATTTTTACATTATATTACAACTCTAATAATCCTCAGTTGTGTTTGAACAGTTGAATTGTGAAAAATTTATTCACTTCCTACTGGTTTTCTCTTACCAACATTGTCATGCCAAGAAAGTTACTGGAACCAGAATAGTTTTCACAGAAAGCTACTAACTAGCCTGAGATAACGAGAAACACACTCATGAGAAACCAGCGAGGGAACTTGTAGCTACTTCATACAAGTCCTTTGTGCTTTTGGCTGCAGTAAGCTTACAGGCAACTAACTAATGAAGAAAGATGCGTAAGATGGTAAATCATGTGAAGAATCGAGCCGGTGGTATCTTAATTGTCTCTCAGTGTTACGGTTTTTAATTTTTCTGAGCCAAAGTTTCGCTCAGGTAAAATGGAAATATCACTACTTCACCTCAAGGGCTTCCTGAATGTAAGTCTAATAGTCCTCGTGAAACGAGTGCTTCCCATTGCTGTATACCTGCTTATATAGAAAGTAGAATGAGCCTAGCAGTAGTTGAAGTTAGCATGAAGGAGAAGGAGTGGATGATTTTGTTTTGCTTTGTTTCTTTTCCTGACATTTTGCAGAGGAAGAGGTGAAATCTCTTAGGAGTGTACAAAGGGTAGAGTTTATAATTAGATGCAAAAAACCCCAAACAAGCCAGTAGTCCCTTACCAGTTCTTAAGGCTTGGTGTTTTTGCCAGATATCTTCCAGAGAGAATGGAAGAAACTCCCAAAGAGCAGTCCCCAGGAGAGGATTCCGTAGGAGCATGGTGACATCTCTGCTACACTCTTCTGACCAGATGAAACTGTGGATGTATCAACAGTCTAACTTTTACATGGGTGAAAATAGATACAAAACAATGTTGTTTTGCACAGCATAGATTGCTTTACTGTAAAACTAGCATTCACTTCTTTGAACTATGCTCACCTTTATATTATCATGCCAGCTTATGGATGCTGACTAATACATTGGAAACTTTCCAGAACAAGTTTATTCTTATCTTGAGAAACAGCAGCAAGTACTGAATTTTAATTAGGATCCTGTGAACTTGCCCCTGATAGATGCAGTTCCATGTTTACTTGGAACTTGTATTAAGTGGAAGCTGTTTCTGAAATGGGGGAAGTGTCATGTCCTTTTCTTGCACTGTTGTGTTGGCACTTGTGTTCATAACGGTCACGGGGTGAATCATACCAGGAAATTTATCTGGCTGAAAACTAATCTATTTTTATTTTCTCAGCTAACTTTCAGATGGATCGTTTCCCTGATCTGACTCACCGTGTAGCTGCACAAACAGTAGTGCTGGCACAATTGGGAATGAGCGACTGGAGGTGTGGAGGGGCAGGGCAAGTCCCACGTAGTGACAGCCTGCACCTTGCCCTAGAGTAAATCGGCTACAAAACTGAACCTAAAAATTAGGCTGTGACTACAACCAACCTGCAGCACAACTGTTTTGTACTTTGAGATTGTTTTCTCTCTGTAATTCCTGTTTAGAGCCAGTGATTTAATGTCTGTGCTGATCCCAAACTTGATTTAATTTAAAAATACTAGCAGGTGGTTAATTCCCATGGGTTTGAAGTTTTTGAACAAACAGTAACCTGTAACAGAGTAGTGACTTGGCTAATGTCTGAAAAACTAAGTAGTGCCTTAGTCCAAGTGATACAGAAGCTTTGTAATCCTCTCTGATTCAGGGTTTTAGGGCTTCATAAAAAGAATATTTTAACTAAAAAGCCATCCTATGCAGCAGTCTCAGAAGGGTATCCTTCTGCTGCATTGTTGGCTTCTGAGTATTACTTGAGATGTAAACTATACTTACTGTTTTCTGACTTCACAATATGCATTCTGTGTTGGTAAACTATCAGTGAGACTTCAGATAATGTTAATTTCCAGGCCTCTGAGTTTTTGCGGAGTTTGCAATATTCTGCAATGTGACTGCAACATTTGGTAAAATTCCTATAAAAGTACATTTTGGCTGGAACTCATTCTTTGTAAACGTTCTTCTGGTTTTGTTTGGTTATATAGCAAAATTTGGAGGAGGTTCAATATCTTTATGATTACATCATGCATGGAGAATACTGTTTGTGTTGTAAACGTTTTAATTTAGGATCCCTTTGGATGTCTTTCCATTACAGTCAAAGCTTTACACATTTAATTTACACCACGCGCATAGGATTTTAAGCGGAACCACTGTTGGTACGTAAGGTTTTACGCTGATGAACTTTTTCCACACTTGATCCAGCTATCCTTTCTCCAGAGGAGAGAGGGAGTTGTTGTTGTGGTCGTAGTGCATTATTTGTGATTTGTAATAGCTGTGTAATGCATATTTATGTGTGAGTCTAAGTGAGATGTTTTTCCCTGTGCCAGACTCCAAAATGTCATTAATAGAGAATGTCACAAATGCAGAGTGGGTTGGTAATGTCAAGTGTATGGATAAGGAAGGTTTAAGTAATCTGTTGTAGATATGGAAATAATAATAAATATTACCTTTGATAGTAAAATTTGACGCACTTAAAGATCACGTTATAAAAATTTTAGTATTATCATCTTCCTTGGGTGGATTTTTTTTTTTTTTTTGAGGAATATAATGTAATATTTTTTATGTTCTTATGTAGCTATTGGTTTGATCTGAATTTATTATGTTTGCTTCTTATAATGGATCTTCCTGTGTTATCAAGACACAACAACAGAGCTGGGTAAAATAAGGGGGAGAAAAATGCTATTTTTATTGTGAGACAGCGTGATTGCAAAAGCGTCCCTGTCTGATTGTCCATAATGTGTCTGACCTTTCCTTACCAAGGGAAAATATCTTTGTACTATAGTGAGTTTTGCCAGAGAGAATGTTGCAGGTCTTTATATTCAGCAACAAACATTGTCACTTGTAAATTGCCTCACAATAAGTGTTTGCATTTTTGTAGTAAATTATGATCCTGCGTTGGAGGTTTAGCATATTAATAGCCTTTTCTTTCTTCCAGTCCACTTTGTTTCCTGAAAGCCAGCCGTGGCTGGTAGACTGTTGATGTCTGTATATTCACAGCTGTAGTGCAGAAGAAAGTTTAAAGTGATCAGATGCGTAGTTTGTAAAAAGAGTGGCTCACCGCAGTCTCTTTGTTTTGCCAATCAACATATTTAAAAATGCTCCAAATATCTTGTTTTCTTTAAAGTTTCTTGAAAATCTGTTCGTATTTCTTGGGTTCGGGTGTGCATATATTTTTTTTAAATACACAGCAAGAAATGAATCAACTTGCTAACATTTTAATCTTCTCTCAAAATACATAAATACCAAAAATTGCTCTCTACTATAAAATATGATGCATTGTAATCCAGTGCTTGAAGAATGAAATGTCAGAATTAAATGTCATTTAGAACATACCATGCAACGAGAATGGTGTTTAAAAATGCACCATCACCATAAATATAAATTATTTTAGTGTACATAGAGACTTACAGGGTTAAAATCAGAAAGATATGACTGTGTCTAAAGATGGCAGTTTCTTTAAGTCCCCATTCACTGTGAGAAGTGGATCTTTCTCTCAGTTTTAGCCATGTTGATGTGTTTTTTCAGCTATAAATTGGTGTGAGGTGCTGTGGAGCCTGGGATGTGGAGCTGACACTGACAGCAGAACAGATCTGGAGAACTTTCTAAGGCTGTTGTGAGTGCAGTCACGAAGGAAATGGCCTTAGTGCTTATGCTGTGCTGTGCAGAGCTTTTGTTTCTGGAAGGGAAATATTCAGTAGTTAATTCAGCTTCTACTGTAGTTGGAGATTTTGTTTCTGGTTTGAAATGATAATAGTAAGAGGAGTGTTTTACAAATAATTTTCTTTTGGTTCCTACTGCAACTGCTATTACATTATTCTCGGTATAGATGTCTGTCATTAGTTTGCCATGTCGTTCCCTTGGCTGCAGTTGTGTGGACTTGGTTGAAGGAGTTGCAGGTGAATGTTACACTATTCTTGCAGGGTTCTGAGCAGCTGGTGGGCCTGACAGAGAGCAATTGATACAAATGGGAAGGATGTAGAGCATGGAGACCTGTTTGAAAGATGAGTTGATTGGGCTGGGAATGTGAGTATCTTTGGTATGAAAATCAGATGACCATTGCTAGCTACAGTAACATCATAAAAGGAAAAAACCAGAGAAAGTTTGGTATGACTGTAGTGTTTCTGAAAAAATAGTGAATATTTATATTGGAGAGACTGGTAATTTTTAATTAATTGTGAGGTCACAGGAAGTTTCCATAGCAGAAAAATTACATGGTAATTGCAGTAACTCCTGAGATGCACTCATCCTTCAGTGACTGGAAGATGAAGTTAAATAGAAAAGCACTCTTTTTCTTCACTGTTATTTATAAAATGGTATTATGTAATTGCAGGAAAAAAATCTAAGCAAATATAGTTAATCCCTGGAAACTCCCAGCTCGAATACTACATTGAAAAGTAAAGGAATAAAAGAAAGAAGTAAATTTATCTATCTTGGTAATAAGGTGCTTGTCATCTTGGGATTCCAGTGCACGGCTACTGTTACAAATTGGCAAGGCAGCAGTTTCATTTACCAGCTAAATAGGATGCGGTCATGAAAAAATCCATGCTTTAAAGACCAGAGTGTGAAACTTCAACTCAGATATTTCTTTCCATCTCAACATATGGATGCGAAAGCTGGAAATCTAACAAAGGTACAGACATCTAAATGCCTTTGAAAGCAAATGCCTTAGAAAAATACTACGTATTAAATGGAATGAATTTATAACAGATGCCAAGATTCATTAGACAGCTCAAAAACCCCTTGGCTCTAAAGTTATCCAGAAAAGAAGATGGAATTATCATCTGGAACATATGTTAAGAATGAAGCCAGAGCATCTGTCATGGAAAGCATGCCATTGGGCAGCTGGAGGAAAAAGGAAAAAGCACCAACTGAAAAGAATCTCTCCGTCGAACACCTAAGGTTAAAGGAAAAAAAAAAAAGTGAGACCTCACAGCGCTTGCAGGAGTGGCTGGAGACTTTTAGTTTGTTTTCTAGTTTGCTTTTATTTTTTTCAATGTGCATAAGCTAAAGGTTTTGGGTTGTTTTCTGTGAAGATTGCAGATAGCAAGGGATGATTAATGAACGAAGATCAGAATTTAAAAGTACAGATTATGTGCAGTACTTAACAATTAAGTACTTTCATTTATTATAGAATTTGTATATAGCTTTAGGTGTGACAAGAGAAATGAACAAATCTTTATACCTTGTTCCTGGTTGGTTTAATCTGTGATAGAGCGTTCTGAATTATGTGGATAAAAATCCAAAGTTATTTTATCCAAGTAACCTACATTAATGATAACACTGTTGTTTTCCTATTCTCTGGGGATGTTTGCTCTTGTTTCTACATGGCAGAACTATTTATCACTTTCCTGGAGTTTCTGAAGTAGAAACTCTCTGCTAAACTGTCTTTTGACTTGCGCTAGTATTACCTTTAATGTTAGAAAAATTTGTGCTGGAAACACCTCAGGAGGATTGGGATTTCACAAAAGACTTCCAGTTGGAATGTAAGGTTTCAAATCTGTTGTCTGACTCTATCTTTTGATCCCAAGTTATGCGAAGCATTTCATTAAAATACAACAATCTGAATTAACATTCTCTAAAGTAGGTATTCAGTACTGTGTTGGTAGATTCCTTTGTTGATGATGGTGTTTGCTTATTTGTTTGCTTTGTTTTTCTTTCACCTCCCTTATGATTTAGCAGGTAAAAGGGAAAGCTCTGCGCTCAATAATGCGGGGGTGCTTCCAAACAAATATATGTGTGATACAGCTTTTTAAAGTTTGGTTTCCTATTTTTTTTTTTTTTTAACCTCACTGAAACAACTCACTAACACCCAACCTGACATATGGGTAGAGATGCTTCCTGTGAAAAATCTGAAAAATGCTTTCACCTCCTATATGCTGAAAATTCGAAATCGTGGCATTTCATAATGCTTTTGGAGCCACTTAAGATTTACCAGAAACAATTTTAAAATGTATGCATTTTAAATACAGAGAAATCCTATTTTATGAGCTTAAGTAGAGAGCCAAGAATCATGTAGTTCCACTTTGCAGGGTAACAAGTTTAGGCAAAGTGAGTAGCTTCTGAAACATTTTCGAACGTGTATTGATAGCTACAGCTTTTCTGTTTCTTCCGCTTGTAATATAATGAGTGTTACACTGAATATATTCCTTAGTGCTTCATAAAGGTGAGAAATGCTTGCAAATGCAATTCAGCCACGCTTAAAGGTTCAGCATTCTAGAAATATAATTCATTTTTTCTTTTTTAAAATGTTTACAGATTTTTTTTTTTTTTTTTAATTATTTCTACGCATTCAGAGTTAGTAGAACAAAGCTTTGATGCCTTCCTCTCATTTGTGGGAGGTAAGGCAAGCAGCAATTGACTGAACTTCACAACCTATTTGGTCAAGATTTTCTACTTAGTCAGTTTTACAGACTTTACTGCTAATCTGTTGTGTAATTAATGCAGTTAGGATTGCAGATACAACTCTGCTTAACTGAACTTTATCAGAAGGTGTTCATTCTGCTAAATTCAGAGCTACCTTCGGCTGTGTTTTATGGAAAAATAAACTGAGAACACTCCTGAATAAGTATTTTCTCCTTTAGCTTTCAGGACTCTTTACTCTTCTGTATGTTTGGAAATTTCTTTATATTCAGTTTGTACTAAAATACTTTCAGAACTACATTTCATGTGCTTAAAAGACAGATCTCTGGAGTAAAAGAAGTAAAAAAAAATACCATTGCGTGGTATACTACTTCAAGTTATATATTGACTGGTGTTTTGAAATACAGTTGTCCTGTGCTCACCACTAGAGATTTTTGCCAAACAGTACATAACAATGAAAAATACTCAAGTGCTAAAAATACAGGATTACTACATGCTCTGACCTGTGGTCCCTGAGTTGGCAGGAGTAGCCTTGTATTGTTCGTTCAAGGTTTGTTTGAAGAGAACAATTATAGGATGATCATTAAAAGTATTGACATTATTTTTCAGGAGCAGAAGATTAAAAAAACACTGTGAAGAAACGGGGTTTTTAAGAACTCTGTAGGATTGCGCTACACAAAATAGCAACAGAAGACAAAACATTGTAAACACCTTCATTTGAAAAATACTCAATTCCAGTTATCGAGGAAGTGGTTGTTTATTCAAATTATGTATTTTCTTTGTACATTTTCCTTGCAGCATTTTGAAACAATATACTACAGAATCTTCAGCTGTAAAGGAAGGGGGCTACTTGTCCATGTCAGGGGTCTCATGTTGGGTGAGGATTTTTGGATTTTTGGCAAAGGCAGAAAGACGACTTCCTCCCCTCATTTTGATATAATTCACAACCAAATGACACACGAAGTAGTGGTTAGGTCAAAGGTGACTTGCTAGGCTGATGGTCTGAATGAGTGATTCTCTGCTTTAGAAGTCTGGTTTCCACGGGTGAGTTTGTGTGGGTTTCCAGGGTACAGATTTGCTGAGTTTATGCCAGAGTTAGTTCTGTAATAAAATTGGAATGTCTCAGCCTTTGTTTTTCTGCTGTGTATGGTCAGCATGCATGTGTTATTTTGTCCTTGTCCCTGTCTCAACTTTATTCCTTTTGTAGCTGATTTGAGAAGTTGTTTAGGAACTGACTGAAGGGAGACTGGCATTTCCTTCAATTTCTTTGGGTGTACTGGATATTCGTGATCCAGCCTCCCAGAAAACATTATTTGTAAGTGAGGCTGGGATGAGTAACACTAATGGACAACAGTTAGCAGATAGATAGTAAACTTTTTCCCAATCTGTGAAACTAGAGCATTGGGTTGGAAAACAAGAGAAGATACCTGGATAATCTTATTTCAGTTCAGCTCGGAGACCAGGTTTTATAGCTCAAACGGAATTCACTGCTTCCTGTGGCTGTTTCTGTTGCCAGGCTGGAAGAGTTGTGATGCAGATTTTGTGAACTTTGTGAACAACTCCAGTTGGTCTCATTGAAGATTCAGGTGGAATGAGAGGTGTTCCATTTTTTCCCCAGGAAAACTGAATGGAATAAAAAGTGGAATTCATGTCCAATTAAAAACAAAATAGATATCTTCCTCCAAACCCACTTTTCTTAAATTTAGATAATCTGTAAATTTATGATGTTTGAAAGTGCTGCGTGACTGTTTTTAAGGTTGTAATTATGATGATGAAAGAGTTTTTCACGTTTATGAAAAATGTTCATTGAACAAATGGGTAGATGCAGGTCAGTGTATGACTGCATTTCTCATTGAGAAAGTGGGAAAGTGTATCACTTCCTCATTAACCTCACTAAGCTAGGTGAACTAGTACAGCTGTCCTTATGTTGCAAATTATGTACCAAAATAACTAGTTAACTTCCAAAATCTTGGCCTGTGTTTCCAACAAGGCTGCCAACTTAGATTATGTATTGATGCATTTTATTGGACTTAAAAATGTAGTGCTGGAAGAGATTTTGAGTGCTAGTTGTCTGTCCCCTCTTTTAATGCAGAGACAAAAAAAAAAAAGTCCATACACTGTGTTTGTCTTCGGTGTTCTTGAAAGCTCCAGCAACCCTCTGACTCTAGTTGTTCTACAACTCAACGAACTTTATTTGGATCAACTTCCTAACAGTATGTAATCTAAATTTCCCCGCTGATCAATTTTTGTACTGCCATCTGTAGATGTGAAGCACAATTAATCACTGTCCTCCTTATGAGACTTCTGCGTGTTTTAAGAATATTATATTCCACCTCTCTCCTATTCACTACCATATTCCTTGTTCTAGACTAAGCCTCGCTAGTTACTTTAACTGCAGTTCGAACTCCATGTTTTCTACAAATAAACAAACACAAACTTTATAGTTTGTTCTCATTGGGCTTTTTTAGTGTAGCTTTTTTTTTTTTCTTTCTAATTTGGTAGTGTTCACCAGTTGTGAATGGCAATATTTAAGAACTTTTTTTCTTTGCTTAGTAGAGAGGAATAATTCCACATGTTTAGCTATTTTCCCTTGATTTACAGACAGTCTTTGTACATAGCATAATGGTATTTGTTATGATATTTGCCTCTTTTATGTCATTATTGCATCCATACTTCAAAGTCTGCTTTTTCCTTCTATTTTTTGGGATATACTTATCTGTTTTATAAAAAATAAAGCCAGCACAAATGCCAGATAGATTTTCTGTGTTTTTTTTTTTTTCTTTATACCTAAGTAAATGATCTGTAACAGAATTCAAAGAAAAAGATGTAAAAAAAAAAAAAAAAAAGAAAAAAAAGAAAAAAGAAAAGAAAAAAAAAGATGCTTCACTTGAAAATGTTGGGGAAAAAAAATTGGAGGCATGACACTTTTTGCAGTTATATTGACTTTTAATAAATGGTAGCATTTCGGTAATCTGGAATATGAGCTTCTTCTGGGAGGTTAGATGAATAATATTAAAATATATTTTTTTAAACTGTTGACTTGCGTTAACTGTGGTAGTGTTATTGTAATATCATCCTTTATTAATATTATCCTTTATTAGGGCTGTTAGTGTGATACGCATTTCCTGCGTGCATCCCAAACCTTTACCTTTTTTTGGGGGGGGAAACTTCTACGAGGCCTTCTCACTGACATGTACATCTCTCTCATGCATCTCATGTTTTAGAGTCTCAGCATGATAATTCCTAGGAGTGCAGAGCTACACATGACTGCCTGCCTTCATGCAGCAGTTCACCTTGCTCCACTTAGCAGTTGGTGGCAGCTCAGCCAGGCATCTGAGGCTGCTGAAGAGATAATGTCTTTACAGCTTTGCATGATTTCCTCAATGAGCAAGATTTCCTCCTGTTCCTGCCCTAGTAAGAATGGGTGTTTCCCGCAGGACTGATGTGTTGCTTGAACAAACCAGTTACATTAGCAGGGTTTTGCACAGCAAATGAAGTCTAAATGCAGAGTATTTGTTTAAAATAAACTATTTTCCCATAAGGCAGTCATTTTTGTCATTTAAGTTCTCTTCTTCAGCTCTTGGATATCCACAGGAATATTTGTCATTATAGCCGCTGAAGGAGGATCCATCATGCCAATACTCCTTTTCCCTTTTTTATGTTCCAGCCAGTGACTAAAGAAGTTCCAAAACCTGTAGAGAACTTGCTGATTACAGCTGTCCTAATATATGAATAGCTAGAAACGTGTACTCAACAGGGAGGGCTTTCTGATAGATGTTTGTTTTCATTTCCATTCTCACCACTGTCTAGCTTTCCCTAATCTCCACTGTTGAGTATTTCTGAGCATGATATGTGGGTAAGCGCTTACTTCACAGGGCTTGAATTATTTTGGAAATTGGAAGCGCGGTGTGGTGCTGTCTGAGAATATGATGTTTGGCATACTTTTCCTGGGAAGTTGCTATATGTTTCTGTGTAGAATTCTTTTTAAAATCAGTGTACTCTGTCCTCTTCTGGTACAGTTTTTGTTGCAGTGCAGCGTTTTGCACTCTTTTGTAGTTTGAGATTCATATTCCCTACTTATTAAGCAAATTGGGTGTTTTAATGTGATGCTACATGTGCTCATTAAAGCCATTTTTCCAACAGCTGATCATTATTTGTTCCTTTTTTGATTTTTTTTTTTTTAATTTCTAAATTTGAGAGAGCTAGCCAGCAGAGATTTTTGTTTCATTCTGTTTAAAATGTAAAATTCCTTTTCCATTCTTTGTTCTTACATCTCCTCTTAAACAGTGTGAAATCTGTTTTTTGGTTGCTGCGAGTAGCCTGGAAAAAAGTGTGTCTGTTTCATTATTACCTATGGATATAGCCTAATGCTTTGTTTGTGTTACCAGGTGCAACAAAGACTCCATAATCTGCTAAATTCCACTTTTCCAAATGGGTCAAACATTTCGGGAATGTGAATCAGCTCTCTGAAACCTGCTTCCGAATTTTAAAGTGCCTTTCCAAGAGGCATGTAATGTGGGTGAAGAGGAAATGGAGCTGCAGAATTTGGTGGTAGTTATTAGTTTTTAGTATATTTATTTCAAAATCAAATTATTTTTATTGATAAGTGTCCAGTGGCTCACTTGTCATTACTTTCAGAAGTTTAGATGATTCTATGGTTTCTTCCTTCTGCAGTGTGGAGTTTGATTTTTCATAAATAACTTTTCTAGATAAAAAAACAAAACAAAACCTGAGTTACTTTAAATAGTTTCTTCTTGCAGTTTGACTTTACAGAATTTTGCTGAAGTAGGTAAGTGCCTTGGTACATAAAACACCACTGAAGTAGTGTAAGATGATGAAACAGGAGTAGCTGTGAATCCTGGCCTAACTCATTTAAACTTTGTAGTAACAATTTTCACATTAACTGTGTTTAAAACTCCTTTTGGTAGGTGTGGTTTCCTCAGAAAACATACCAATGGGAAGAGCTTTTCCTTTGTTATAGTGGAATATAAAGTGTGAGTTTTTGAATTAGTACATTTGTGCTTTTAACATCGTGTTAAACATTAAGGCTTGGAAAGAAAAACAATTTTTCTGTTTTGTTTTGTTTTTTTTTTCCCCGCAAGTCATATACCAGATATTATTTGCTGTTTGGCACAAATGTGTGGACTACATATTTGGTCCTGTAGAAAAATATGATATAATCCCCTTATTGTTTTGTCACTGTGAGAGTTGGAAGACTTGAAAATGCCCAGGCTGTGGTCCTAGCCACATAAGAAGTAAAGCTTAGAATTACAGCCATTGAGGTCTGGGTTGGTGAGGAAGCTGTGGGACCTGAAGCTGTGAGTAAAATCCTTTTAGTTACATTAAGGGAGTATTGGAGAAATTTAGAAAAAGTATTAAATATTGAATAGATCTGTAATAGTTAAAAATTGCTAGTTGATACATTTTAAAAGTTTATTATCAAGGCCCAGACTTTGAGATGATTAGTGTCTTAGTTTCAGCTGGGACAGAACTGTGTTCTTCAGAGTGTTTGGTATGATGCTATGCTTTAGTTCTAGGAGAAGAATAGTGCTGATAACACACTGATGTTTGTGGCTGTTACTCAGCAGCGCTGTGTAGAGCCGAGGCCATTCCAGTTTCTCAGCGAGGGACTGGAGGGGGAGGCCCAAGGAGCTGGGAGGGGAGAAAATCAAGACAGCTTAAACTGGCCAAAGGAATATTCCGTACTGTGTGACATCATATGGAAGGAGAGTTTTGAAGGAGGTGGGAGTTCATCTCACTCTTCAGCTCACTGGTGAGCAGTTGCTTTTGCATCGCTTGTTATATGCTTTTTTTTTTTTTTTTGCATATATAGTCATAACTTTTATCCTTTTCCTTCTCTCTCTTAGCAATTTAGTTTTATCTCAACCCATGAGTTCTACTTTGTTGGTTTTTTTTCCCCATTCTCTTCCCCCATCTGACTGGGGAGGGGGTGGGGAGTAAGCCAAATGTCTGTGTGGTGCTAAGCCACCTGCCAGGTTAAACCATAACAGTGAGACAGGAATTGTGTTTAAATACCTGAGAGTAGTTTATGTGTACAGTGAAACATTACATAGATTAAAAAATGGGTGCCTGTAGTAGTACAGTCCAACTCTGCAACGTTACTGTACTGTGTAATAGAATGCCAGTGTTCTGCAGGAGTTTTTGCCTGTAAGGGTCTGTGATGTCTGTGCCGCGCTCTGCTGAGATGTATTTGAATCACTGCCAGCGTATTGCTCTGGTCTGTTACAGCCTTATTTGCAGCATTACTTTCTCCTTAAAATTATAGATTCCAGGCTAACACGACACTGTGGTTTAAGTAGACACACTTGAAGATTGGATGTAGAGTCACACAGAACCCTAGAAATCTTGACAAAGGTCTTGGCCTTGCAAATGAGCACAGCTCTACCTTCGGGCCTGTGCAGGCTGCCCTGGAGCATGCTATTTCCCTTCCTCACGTGGCTGGAGAATCCTGCCTGGAGTGGGCCTGGGCCTTGCACTTGGTGGGCAACCTGTATAGCACTGGACTTGGGCTTGAGGAAGAGAGCAGTGCAGTGGAGAGGTCTGTCTGCTGTTCTGCCATGTTACTCTTCCTGAATTAATGACCACTGTGTCCAGTAGTGCATTCTGTGTTCCCTCTTATCCCCACATCTAATGGCCAGGATGTTCAAATACAGATAGCAGAATTATACATCTTGAAGTATGTGGCTCTTTGTTTTCTGAAGTTCCTGTTCTGGGTGTATCACTTTTGCGGAGGACTGGGACATTTAGACGTTGAACTATCTCTTATAGTGCCTAAGCAGGTACTTGTCTCCATCAAATAATCACAGAATCATAGAGTCACCAATGTTGGAAAATACCACCAAGATCATTCAGTCCAGCTGTCCACGTATCACCAATGTTTCCTACTAAATTATGTCCCGTAGTACCACATCTAAGTGTTTATTGAACACCTCCAGGGATGGTGACCCTACCACCTCCCTGGGCAGCCCATTCCAGTGCCTGAGCACACTTTAAGAGTTCTTCCTAATGTTCAACCTGAACCGCCCTGGTGCAACTTGAGGCCATCCCTCTAGTCCTATTGCTAGTTAATACAGCGTTCTGCTTATATAGCTTTCTCACAAGAACCATCTGCTATAGCTATTACAAACTTATATGACAATTTGTATGCATAATTTGTTAAATATGAATGTTAGGAATGGAAAAGTATTTTAAAATCACTTAATTGCAAGTTCATGAAATACCAGCAGAAACATAAAATATTTTTTTGAATGTGAAGATGATGCTTTATTACTTACTTGTGTCCGCAAAGGAATCTCACAGCGTAGTGGTGGTCTGGTTTCCAGAAATGCTGTTACTCTAATTCAACCCACCTCAAGGGCTGGTGATAAAATTCTTGATGTGAAACATACTTCAACAGCATAAGAATGCAGGTGCAAAATAGAAAAGTAAGCATTTTGTCGAGTGGTATTCATTGCTTTTGCCAAAAAACACCAGGATATTTTTAGATTAAAAAGATTTAAAAAATAGCCATTGCTCTTGTGAAAGTCTGTATGTTTGGGTTCATGTTTATCATTAGGAATATCCATCGTGCCTTCTTAAGTGTTGTAATTGGGCTCCAACTGCTTGAGCCGGGTGGGGGCTGTGGTGCAGCGGTTGTGCAGGGTGAACGGGCACAGCTGCCTGGTGATGTCACGAGCTATTGAGATAGCACCACGCGGCAGAGGAAGGGGATGGGAAGGCAGATTTTAAGGGAAAAAAAGCGTCTTCAGTAAGCAAATTATTTTCGTCTGTGTTGTTTTGATTAGGATATGAAATAACAAGCAAAGTCTAATTGCTACAAAAGAAATTACATCTGGAGAGTTTAACTGGGGCAGTTTCAGAAACTTTTTTCTTTCTTTCTTTCTTTTTTTTTTTTTTTTTTTTGTGAAATGTCTCATTTTGCCTCTGAAACTGGGAGAGCTTTGGAGCACCTTGAGCCTAGTTTCCTGCTGTGCTGGCTGTGCCCGCATCTGCCAGCCCTGGAGCCGTGTGGGGTCTTTGGTAAATTTGCTGGGTGTTACCATAACGCAGTCGGGAACATGTGAAGAGCACTGGGCTTCCTGTGGCTATATCAATAGATGTGTGAGGTGCTTGGCACTGTGTGAGTGGGGTTGTTACTTGGGTCTTGTTGACTCTCTTTTGGTGCATGGAATTCTTTTGTGGGCCACGCTGTGGTATATTTATGGTCACTGCATGGGATCTTGTGGGGAGTTTCTTGGGTTTCATGGATTGAGGTTCAAAGGCCTGAAGATTAATCCTACTCATTTTTGTGACCAGGGATCTTGGTTTGCAGAATGAGATAAAAGACATTTTTTAGGGATGTGTCCTATGATGGATTGGTACTTTTTTTTCTGGTATGTCTTCAGATGCATGGGTCTTGTTGGAGGGCAAGAAAGGTCACTGAATTGGTATTTGTAGGTGAGGAACTTGTTCAAATAATGAAAAATTAAGAAGACGCGAAGTCTGCCTGGGGGCTGCATATGATATAAAAGCATATCAATAGAAAATATGTTTTTAACATGCGTTTATTAGAAATTCAAATGTGGATGCAACTGTAAAAAATTACTAATATGAAAAAAGTCTTGAGCACCTGGAAAGCTGGACAATATGTACGAGTGGCTGTCACAACATCACTGATGCAGAAGTACAAAGACTGTTGCTTGTGAGTAGCAAATAAAATGTTGTGCTACCATTAGGAAGGCATGGTTTGCTTGGCAGCTGAAACCCATGGAGACCATGTATTTGGTTTACATTTACATGTGCTTATGGCAGTCTGAACAAAAAGCAATTTACTTTAGTGTTCATTGCACCTCGAAAGTGGGAAAATGGTGATGACAGTAAAAATTATAATTTGCAATTTTAAAAACATGTAGATAGCGCACAGGGTTTCATTAAAAAAAAAAAGTTAAAAAGATATATGTATTTTAATGTAACACAGCTATGTCTGTGTTACCTTCAAAGCACTTTCAGGGATGTAAAAGATGCCTGTGTATGATTTCTTTTGAAGGTAGGTATGGTTTCCATCAGTGAAGTGTCATCTGCTTTTTTAGAACGTTCCTAAGGAGACGTCAGTCAGCACCTGCCGACAGAGGACAGGAATGCCTGTCTTTGTGCCCGTACCGCAGTGTTTGCAGGCTGGGTATTAGAATGAGATTATGAACACAGTTTTATGTTTCAGTAAGAAGCATCCCAGTATTTTTTTTTAGAGTGGAAAGACTTTCTTTTCATTGAAGTGCAACAAATAGAATGAACACTTGTTAAAATCAGTGTTCTGCTTATGCTGAGGTGCAGCCTGCAGGTAGTCCGGTCAGCCTGGCCTTTAATGGTGAAGGCAGTTCCCTCCAGGCCATCGCTGGCACAGGTCTTTTCAGCTGCTATGTAGGGTGTATGGCACAGCTGTGAATGGCACTGGGGCAGGAACAGCCAGATGCTCCCACACGCCCCTGGCCCTGCACTCCTGCCTGTGAGCTCTCTGTGCAGCATCTTCTGCTGTCTGCTGGGAGCGATCCTCTTGTGCCTCCTTTGCAGAGGTGTCTGCTCTTACAGATTTTATAGAATGTATGGGAGATGGCTATGGCTCTGTCACACATAGATCGTATCAGCTGCTGGATTTAAAAGCTGTGGGGAAGGAAATAAAGTTGTTACTCAGGCACCTAATTTCCCTGATCTCTTGCTGGCTTGGCTTTCTGGCAAAACATTCCTGTAATTCACCTCTTTTGCTGTTTCATTGTGCTGCATTATGAAGAATACAGTTCTATCGTGGAAGCAAGCTCAAAAAGCAAATAGGAGCTTGTGTGGCTGTACTATAGTTTCCCTGAGGCATCACAGCAACAATTCAAAATTTAGTTATTTTCTAGGTTTTTTTTAATGACTTTTTTTTTTTTTTTTTTTTTTTTTTTAGACAGAGATAAAGCTTGCATTTTGGTTTAGTTCTGATACAGAAGATATGGAAAAGCTATGGAGAATTATTTATGTAGGATTGAAGGAGTTATGGGGTAGGCTGTAGCTGTGGTTTGCTGGTTTTCAACAGTTTGTCTAGACAGCACTTTTTCTCCTTTTCATTTTTAGTGTATAATTTTTTTCTGTATTTTATTTATAATACAGCTGTGCTCATGAATTTTCATTCATAAATTTTTCTTTTGTGTTGTACTTTGAATATTTATTTTGAAGTTGATTTTGTAGCGTCATTGTTGACTCTATATGTTTTACCATATATCAGTCATGTTTAGATATGATCACATTTTCCTATAATTGTATTTTCTATATCCAACTATGCCATAGCAGCATAGCGACACCATTTTCTTAAGTAAAAATAGCGACTTTTCTGTTTGAAGAACAGAGGAAGGTAGGTTTGAAGTTCAGCACTTGCAATACTAATGTACATTTCTAGCAATTCCAGCATACAGAAAATCTCATTTAATGTAGGTTGCAATAAAAATATACAAAGGCAACTGAATGAATGCTTTCAAATAGCTGTAGCTACTGGATTGAAGTATTTGAAAATACGTAGATGCTTTGGAATGAGCTTTGGAATTACTTTTTCTTTTGGAAGACACTTTTGTTTATTCTTTCTCAGTGTTAATTCAGTTGTGATATAATTGCACAAGGAGTTAGGGTTTGTTAAATGTGATTTTTTTTCCAACCCCCTCCTCCCAAGTTTAAAAACACAAGATTTGTCTTAACTTTTGTCTTAACTTTGATGACTTAGTGTTGTCGTACTTTTAGACAAAAATGTGTCCCATTTTAGTGTTTCTATATGTGAGCTCGTGTATGTATGTGTATGGTTACATTTGCAGTCTTTTAACAAAGGGTATGGATAAAGTGTTAGGAATCTTCTGAGAATAAGGGAGAAAATAAATAAGCATTGAATTACTTGCTTACTTTCTGTGGTGACATGTTGCATCAGACTATCTTAAGAAAAAGCCTTAGGTGTCTGTTCAAACATTATTGTTTCATGCTTTTTATTGACTTATTTGTTTGTTCGCTGGACCTTCAGCTGAAAATTCTGCACGTGGTTAAGTGCTTGATATAGAAGTTCTCGAAGAAACAAAATGTAAACCTTCAACATTCATGTAACTTGTTAATTTTCATGTATTTGATTTTATGATGGAGTATTACCCTATTGTGCCTACTACTTTTTAACAGTTTTTATTATTTATTATTCATTAATTTGTGTTGATAGCAAGAGTGAAATTTCCCAGTATTTTACAGTAAAAACATTTAGAATTGGTTTATGTTACTGAATTAAAGTAATTTAGTGTTAATATTTCTTATATATGTATGATTTGTTCAATAAGTTTTAGACTTAATAGCTGTTGGAATAACTTTTGCAAATACTTTTTAACTGTCACAACAAAAGAAATCAGATTTGCTGGCGAATGACATCTACTAAGGTTGTTTTCTGTAAGGTAAGCTTGAGTTCCTCTGCCAGGGTGGTAGCCTAGACTGTACAGTTAGATAAGTATGTATACGTAATTGCTTTTTGGTGCTTTGTCCCTTTGATGTTTTCCCCTTATATTTTAATTGATTCCAATGCGTGGAATCAGTTCTCATCACAATCATGTTAATCTCGAGCACATTTTTTGCTGCGTTTTGTGAGCTGAGATGGCAGTTGAAAGCTGATTTTTCAGTATTGCCTCAGTATATTTGAATCAGCTGAGAGCCCGAGTCAGCTCCCAGTCTTTTGTACAAATGAATCTCACTATGAAATTTTTATTAGAATTCATTCGCTTCAGATTACTCAATGTCCGTTGAAAGTAACTGGCATTTTAGCATTACTGGTGTTTCTGTTCTTTGCTATATAAAATGATTTTCTTTGTAGCATTTTTGTAGTTGAAAAAGTAATATTAATTTTTAAAAAATAGTCTTTTTATTATTAACTACATGTGCAAAAAAAAAAAAAAAAAAGGAACATCTGCCTTCCAAATGTTGTTCGATGATAGTAATTAAAAGGTTAAATAAAAGCTGAGGCAAGCTTTGAATTCTGAAGCATTTGCAACAGCTACTGATCTGACTTACTGCAGACATTTTTGTCAAAGTTGAAAAAGTTAGAGCTAATTAATTTCTTGGGAGACATATGATGAAATTGTAGGTGTGATAACATATTTGAGTAACATATGGTCGTTATGGGGCACCTTTCTAATGACTGAGCACCAAGTTAAATATAGACTCCCCAGTTTTTCACTTCTTCTATTAGTGATTCTTTGTTACTACAATTTAAACTCCTCTTATTTTCCATTGTGTGTGAAATAAGATTTTATTATAGAAGTCACTTTAAAAATATTACTAGCTTAGTGTTGTGCCTTGGTAAAATTTATTGAGTACTGTGGCACAGAAGATTCATCTCTGTTTCTCGAAGCATTAATTGAGATTATGTGCATTTTGACCTTTATTTTGTGAAACATGAAACTTGCTGCTGAATATTTTTGTGTGTGTGTGCTCGAAAGCAGGAGCGAGAACGTTTTTGAGAGATCGGTAGAAAAAGCACACTGCTCCCCCTATATGTAATATATTGAAGCTTGCTTTAATAAGATACCATAATTTATTATGTCATAAAAAGGAGGACATGAGAGTTTCTAGAACAAATTCTCAATCTTCAAAGTCATAATGAACTGTTTTGTATCTTTTTTTGGCAGATGGTTCTGCCATTCTTTAGAAGCTATATGTAAAGACTGTATTAGAAAAAATAAATTATTTGGTAATTAATCAGTTTCACCTATGTTTAAATTTAATTCACCTATTTTTGTAACTTAATAAAAAGGTGAAAACTATTATTTCAGTGTCGACAAGTGGAACAAGTAGCCTAACGTATTGCTTAGTGGTACACAAATAAGAAAGGAAATAAAAATGTTTTGTGAAAATGGAGAAAAAAATTGAAGAGTGCTTTTTTCTGGAGGTGGTGGAGAAGGTAAAGGATGCATGAGAAATCTGCATTTGGTGAGGGTAGAAAGTATAGGATGCATGCTGAAGGGAGCTAAGTATGTATTGATTTGCTGTGGCTACAGGATGAGGAACTATTGCGAGAAGCACAGTGACTATTATTGCTTGAGTTTGGCCATCGTTTTCTGGTGGGAGAGTGAAAGTCTGTGCTGATGCTTAGCGAGAGGGAGAGAGAGCGAGAAAGAAGGGAGGAGTAAATGGGGGTTTGTGTCTTGGTAGCTATGGCAGTGGGGAAAAAATATCCTGAAAACACATAAGACCAGGAGTGCGTTTTTCACCTGGCCGCAAAGTCTAGTGCTATGTGCAGTGTCATTTGGATTTTCTTTCTTACATGTTTACATTAATGCAAAGTTATTTTTTCCAAAGGGGAGCTTTAATGCGATTCTTGGCATGTTAGGTGATGTAAAGTGTAAGATGATATTTTTCTTTTTCCAGAATCTATGGAAGGCTTTTGATTAGAAAAGAGAATCAAAGCACGATTTCTACTGTGGGAATTGTGTTTTGCATTCTGTTTTCAATTCATTACACATGAGATTTGCAACAAGTACTAAGACTTGTTCATCAAAATATATTTAATGGGTACAGTAAACATCTTATAAAGTTAAGTTTCTCTGAGCTGGACTTTCTTCAAAGCCTTCCAGCTGATCAGAATATTTATTTACTTATATATTTACTTCTGTATATCACTGGAGTATTAAGAGCATGATCACAAGTTGAAGTAAGTGGAAGCAGTTTAAAGTCCAAGATCAGTTTTATTCACTTTAACATTTGGTGATTTTGCTTTTTGTTAAATTAGGGAGATTTATGTAATCTTTGGTTGATAGTTTTGGTAGACTTTTTCAGGTGAATTTTGTCAGTAAGTTACTCTTTCAGAAGCAGAAAGTGTTTGAGTACCTCGTGACAGTACACATGCAGAGGAATGTGGTTGGAGGGGAGGGTTTGAGGCAGATGTGTTTGGTCCTGATGAGCCTGGTACTGTGTATACATACAATGTTTTTATTATAGCTTTTTTTTTTTTTTTTTTTTCCCCTTCAAATGGGTGTGTTTATTTTCTGGAATACTTGCATCTAAAATCAGCAGTAGTGTACTTTGCATAAATTGTGGTGCCAGATGTGATGAGGTCTGCAGTCCGGCCATTCATATACCTAGTTAGTTATTGCTAAAAATTGCTCAAGCCCTGAAGGGACTGGTGATCAGGAAGGAGGGTGTATGTTAAAAATCTAATTAAAAAAAAATAAGAAAAAAGCATCTTGTGGCACATGATGAACTCTCACATCTAAGCATTTTTGGATGCTTTCATAGCCATCTGTAGAGGGTGGATCATTGATTATGCATCAGCCAGATAAAAGAGATCATTCTGATACATTTCTTTCTTCACCAGATACTGTTTTACTGCAAAATACTACAGTATCTTGATCAAATGATAAAATCAATTTTAAGGGGTGGTAATAAAAGCATATTGTATAGAGAACACAAAGGATATGCTACAGTGAAAGGTTGAGTTTATCTTAGTGGTTTCTGATTGCTGTATAAATCAAAGGAGGGAGGAGAACCTTGATGAATCGCACTTAAATTAGTCACCAGCAGGGCCCCCCTTTGTTCTAAAGGTGTGGTTTTGCTACAGTGAGTTGTATCATAGTAAAAATAATTGTGACAGAACATTGGCTTCTGCTTAAAACTTTGAACGCTCATCTTTGCAATATTAAGACCTCAAATGTTCTGCATGTAAAATAAAAATAAAAAATCATTTGTTCTACAAGATCATTTGCGATGAGAAAGAAGTTTACCGACTGCATTTCTTTAAGGAGATCAAGGATACTGTGTTAATGTACATCAGACCAGTTATGCTCTTTAATATACAGAACATGCTTTTTCACTAGAAGACACATCAAAGAAAGATCCTCGTTGTTTCATATATGAGATTGACATAATTTAGAATAAATCCCTGTTCTGTTGCTGATCACTTCATTAGAGGTGTTAGATCACAGCATAAACTTCATTTGCCTGGTAGGAGCCCCATAATGATTTTTTAGGGAATTCAAAGCAGCAGATAGCAAGAAAGCATCATTTTTATATTCCTTTGTTTGTTTTCTCTTTAAATCGTTCTTTCAGCTTTCAGTATTGAAATAATTCCAAACATTCAAATGTTAAAGTATCACATTTGGCATATGACATTTCTTTTTGAGGAAGAGATCTGTGTTTATCGTATTTCTGTGGTTTGGGGTTTTTTCTTGGGGCTGGGGGAAGAATGTGATAAGTGTTTGCAAGTTCTGTACTGTACTTATACAAAATTTAAAGAAAATTTTATATTCCAACTCTTTGCTAGCTGTGGAAAAAAAAAAAAAAAGAACAGTGAACTGCAGGAAACAAGAAAAGGAAATTGCCCATTTTCTTTGTAGGTTTACCTCAGCATCTCAACACTGTGAAAGATACACTCATGTATTTTAGATGATGTATGAGCTGGAGCTCTTCCTGTTGTTTTACATTTCTCAGTTATTTGATACTGTCAGTGAATACTGTTATATTGTAATTGCCATTTTTTGTTGTTGTTGGGCTTGTTTTTGTTTTTCCATCTGAGATCTGTAGATACAGAAATGCAAGAAAAATACAGTGTACCGACAGTTACTCTTTGAAATGGAAACATGAATTAAAATGTATGTAAATAACAATGTAATATGGAAGACTTGCTGTCAAACATATACATACAACATTAAGGCTCTAAATTTAATATGCACACAAGGTAAGCTTCTTAATACATAAGTGTGTGTAATGATTCTTAAATTCAGAGTTTGAGAATTTGAACGGAGAATGTGAAATGAAGTTGGGGACAAACTTTAAGTAAAGAAAAATAGAGGAAATATAAGCAGCTTCTTGCTCGCTAACAGAAGGAGGGTTCCCCTACTGAAGTGTACGCACCTGAAATGAATCCTGCATAGACAGCTGTAGTTTGCTTATTTTTTGGAATGATTGAGTCCTTCACTTTGTAACAGGCTAGCCTTTTAAGGGAGCTTGCTTTGGATGTCATTTCCTATGTAAAAGCAGACTGAGATGTAATTCTGTCACATGGAGTTATAGCATCTCTCAGTTTGGTTTAGAACAGACATTTACACTTGAAATATGTAATTGGTTGCTGTAACAAGCCCTTCTCTGTAATACCAGCTAGCTACTAGAGGGGGATGAACACTACTTCCAGCAGTTTTCACAGCTATTTACTGACAGAAGAATGTAAAAACGCAGGACCCCTAAGTTCAGCTCTTTCTGGAAAATGTACTTTCTGACCTTGTCATTCTTCTCTTTCCCCTGCTACTTAATCCCACATCCCCTTTCCTTCTGTATTCATGCTCTCCTCTTGATTGCCCTGCTGCTATTCATTTGCTCTCATACCCTCCAGAACTGGCCCTCTTCTTTCTCTTTGTTTTCTCAGACTATGGGAGTGCCAGCTCCTGCTCCTTTATTTCTGTCACTGGTTTGAATTTCACTCAGCTCAACTTTCCAGCCAGCCACCTGCCCACTCTGCCCATCTTGTGCCTTTTATCTCCTGCTGCCCCATTACCTTCAGAGTTCTGCAGTGAATTTGTCCCAACTTGAATTACTCCATTTGGACTGCTTCCTTAATCTTTACGCTACCTGGACATCATTAAAGGTAATGTTTGAAGCTCAAGAAGGAGTGAGTGCCTGTGCTCTCATTTAGTTGCCTGGCACGGTTGCAGAAAATTGATTGTCAGAAGGAGCAATTGCAGGAAATGACCTGGTCAGTCCTTGCATGGGCAGAGAAAATGGTCTGCGTAACAAGCCTGTGGAGGATTGGGCTGCCAAACATAACAAGTCTTGTCTTAGCAGCTGTGAAGTGATTTATTTATTTATTTGTAAATACTCTTCAGATTAGGGTGACTCTTCCTACAGACATGTCTGACACCAGGTGAGTCCCCTGCCAAATGGCAAGTTCCGAACCAGATTTCAAAACCTAGTAACTGGAGCTTTTCAGCAGAAGGATTACTGTAACGTTTTTGTGCAACAGCAGGACACTGTAGCTTCCCCTAATTCCCCGAGAAATAACTTGCTTTCTTCAACTCATTCCATCTTGTATTCACGTTCAGCTAAATCAGCAGACTGCCTCCAGGTGCTGTGGGAACTGGCTCTGGAGGCTGAGGTTCCTCCTCCTCAAGGAGGTGATGTTGGCCCTGTGCCTGTCTTTGCTTTTTTATGCTTTGAATGTGGTGATGTTGCTCTTTAGCGCTCCCAGAGTTCTAATGGTAGTTATGTGGTTAAGGAGGAGAGACGCAGAACCATGTTGACATATTCTTCCTTGAATTTAAATGAAACAGTGTACATTATGAGGAAAAAATCGTTTAAAAAGGCAGGTGCAAGACTTACAATTTAAATGTATGTAAACTAAATATGAGTATTTCATTTACGTGACAAAAGTACTGTAGGTAAACCAATATGATGTTCAAAGAGCATTTAAACATACGTATGCTTAAATAAGAGAATGAGTGCGTACATAATTGTATACTTACGTTTCGGTTTTGAATGAAATTAGCTTGATTTTTGACAAATTAGAGTCATAAAATTGTTTACCAAGTATGATTTTGGAAAATTATTTCTGATGTTAATTGAGCAGAGTAATGGGGTAGTGGTTTTGTCTTGTGTACTCAAGAAGTCCAGACTTGTTTGTCTGTCAAAATATCATGTGTAAGGCATGACAGTTAGTGTAGGTAATCAGCACACAGGGGAGAAGTGTGTCCAGCGTCTCGTTTAGCACCCTTGAAATCTGCAGTCTGGGATGACCAGAGAATGATGGATATCACTTAGGATTTTTAATTATGCAAGTGCGTAGAGAGAGCTTGTACTCTTGATCTGTGATGTCTAGCAAGACTCTGTAGGTATGTGGCAACAGTGTTGTTACTTCCTTTTCTCAACTTGTTCTATAACGGAAGAGTAAGAGCATGAAGTGAAAAAAAAAAGTCAGGCTGATAGGTTTGGAAGGAGGTGGCTTGAAATGATAACGTATGCTTGTTCAGTGAGCTTTGTAGGCAAGTACCATTTAACATACTTGTTTATTCACTTTAATCCTACTGGAACACTGTTCTATTCAAGTGTTTAGTTGCCTCAGACCTCAAACCTGTTTCTCACAATTTTTTTTTTTTTTCTTGTAAAATGTTTTTTTGTCTCACTATCCTCAAAGTTCCACTGCAAATACTTGTTTAGATGTAAAATGTGACTAACCTCTTTCATGTTATTTTGATGGATTCTCTAACATTTGTTTAAATGATCAGACTGTTTCCTTTCAGTTATTTTAATGATCCTGTACTTCAGAGTTAAGGTTATGAACATGCTTTCTTGGGATCAGTCTCTGAATATCAGGGAGTTTCTCAAATAATGACTCCTCTTTTTATGAGGATGAGGTTGAGAACTCAGAAAATGGAACATGACCTAGAATTCTGGAAGGGGCTTTATGAGACTAATTATAACTGTGTTCACAGTTGTTTATGAAGATGATAATATTTGTACTGGTGCTCTATGGATAGGGAGTTAGTCATTAATAAAATGAAGTTGCAGAGGTTCTGTCACAAAGCTAAACAAATATTATTTTATTCTCTCCCTCCATCTCTCCCCACTTTATTAGTGTATTTTTTTTTTTTTTTTTTTTTTTTTTGCCAGGATGTTTTTGAATTGGTCGCATACTGAAATTTATTTCATCTGTAGATAATACTGTGTACCAAGGTATTTGGTCTGAGTGCTGACCTCATACAACAAATGTGAAAGTTGGGGACCAGATTTAATTATAAAATTTCAGGTTGAAGCAAACAGGATTTGAGTGGAGCTGCACAACCATTCAGCTGTTTTTTGTCTATCCCTGTTCTTGAAATGCTCAGCACTTATGGTTTCAGCACTTGTATCCGAAAGTACCCAAAACCAAAATAGTTCTCATTTTTGAGATGCTTCGCCTTTATGTCCATAGATTTTAAAGGTCTTCATATAGGTAGGGATCAGAATCTGAGAAAGGTTCTCTATAAATTGTTTTAAGATTGAATGGAAGAACCCTTCCTAGAAGCAAATACAAACCATTGAACTCCAGACTAAATTTTGTTTCAGCTGCAGTTCTGAAATGTGCATGAATGAACTAATTCAGGAGCTTATCATCAATTCAGTTTAGTTAGATCTGCAGAGGTAACCTGTAGGTTAAGAAGGAAGTAAGAATAGCACCCATGGTCAGCCTAATTTGTATCCCATCTCTGATAGTAGACAATCTTTCCCATTCTTTTTGCTTGTCGTATCTAGACCTTTTAGCAAAAGATAAGGGAAGTGAGTCAGTTATGAACCCAAAAGCTGAGTGGTTCCTTGTGCTTATTCACTGTGTCCAGAATTTTCCTTTTCTTTATGGTAGTTCCTTAAAAAATCTTGATTTTTTTTTTTTTTGCCATGTTGGAAGAAAATGTGGCACATTGGCTTTTTAATATTCCAAAATTTTGTCTACAGAGTCTCTCGAGTTTGTAGATTTGAATGAGTTTGGGTTTGATTTTTGTTGTTTTGAAAGTGCACTGAGTGAAGGGAGACTGGAGATGAGAACAGCGCTTGAAATAAGGTTACACGCTAATGCAGACCGGAGAGCTGAGGAGGTTTAAAAAAAAATTAAGAAACTGTATTTGATCTGTCTTTCCCTAAAAAACTGACTAAATTCCCTAAATAAAGTCATTTAGCTATGTAATCTGGGTGCCCACATTGCAAACTGATACTCCCATGTGCTCAATATGTAAATATGTATTGTATGATGTCCCCAAATAAGTAAAAAACTTAAAGAAAAAAAAAATATAAAAAAAAAAGTAAGGTCTATTCTACCTGTGGGACTATGTCAGCTTGCATGGCCTCCCTGTATTTCAGATGTCAGATGATATTTTGCTAGTCAACATCTATCTGAAGCAGTTATATGTTCCTGCTTCTGTTGTGTAATGCTGAGCACTATAATTTTGTCCACTGTGTATATGAAGGTTGCAGCCATGTACTGAAAGTGTTGTAAGTGAAGTGAATATATAAAATTATTTCCGCCGAGACTATTATGATGTTGCATGGACTCTAGGAGAGAAGACAAAAGAGAGAAATCAAATTAGACAGTTATTTTGTTATGGTATTTTTCTTAATAGGTTTCACTTAATATAGGACTGCTTCTGATTTCAGCCAGCAAGCAAGCAGCTGATAAGATGAATTACTTGTGCGGTCCTGGTTTAACAAACAGAAACTGGTAGACTGGGAGAATTCAGTAGTCTGAGTATCATGGGGAATCCTCCCAAGACAGGAGCGCTGAGGAATTGAAGTGATTGCCTCAAATTGAGGGGAAAGCATTTTTTATTTCTTCTTTTGGACACATGTTTTCCAGTGCCTAACAGCCAGCGATTCATCAGCTGACTGTCAGCCTAGAGGTGCACACTGCTGTGGAAGCGGTGCCAAGTGGGTGCCTTTCAGCAGTACTGGAAGGATAATTGAAGACTTAGAATTATTGGGGTCACAATTTGATGGAGGGTTCAGTGACTTTACTCTTTTTTCATTAACTTACTCCTGTTGTTTATAGGTTGTGAAAAAGGTTAATTTTTTTTTTTCCATGGTCACTCAAGGCCTTCTTGATCACTTTGGAGAATCATAATACTTATTCACAGTAGGTTTTACGTAATGAAAATTTGGTCTTTTGGCCTCAAGCCACAATTGACATTAACGGTAATTAAATTCCATTTTCTATTCTTTGAGATCTAAGCTTCTTTGTTCAAGACTGATTTTGCAGGATCAGCACTTCACTAGGGAGGAAGCTTTTCATGAGACCTCAGCAACCTGAGAATGTGGAAGACAGAATGGAGATTGGGGATGTTGTGTCAAATCTAGAGCCTGCCAAGGGGAACTTAACTGGCATGAGACACACTTGCTATGCAGATATTTGTGATACAGGTACTGGGAACCTGACAGAGAAGATGGGAGGAAGATTTGGGAGTGCTGTGAGTGAGTTTGGTTGTGTAACTGTTATTCTGTAACAGTTTTCTCTGCTTAATGCAGAGAATGAATGAATGAGTGTAGGTAATATAAAGTGAAAAGGCAACCTCCCCCTCAAGATCATATGCCAAAGATATCTCCGAAAGTTCTTTTCTTAATGTAGCCATACAGGAAATAGTTTGCAAGCTCAAAACCATGATAGCAGCCTTTCTCAGTGGGAGATTTAAGCTTGGTTTTAGCAAAGCTATACTCTTACCTGTTTCTTCCTTAGTTTGTAGTTTTGTTTGACAAGTTAATGAGCATCTTTACTCTTTTTCAGTAATTTTTGAATTGTAATGTCAAAAATATATATGTATTTTAAATCAGTAGATTATATTGCAGTTTTCCATCACCTCATTTCTTGTAATTCTGTATGATAAACACACCGTAATGCAGAATTTCAGTGAAAGAAATGTATGAACTTATTAGAATCTGATGTGAAATCTAGTTGTCCTCAGTCTTCATCATCCTAGAAGTGAAGGCATCCATTCCTTTTGGGGTTAATGAAAGATGCTCATGTTTAAGAATTAAGAATGTTTGAATTGAAATCTCCCTTGAAGTCAATCAAAGCTTAAATTATCAATTACAAAAGAAAGGTGGTAAGGTTTTCTAGAAATGCGAACAGTCCAGTTTCTTTGATGAGAAAATTCTCAACTCATGGTATTAGCGTATTTTAAAAAAGGCTTGCATCCATTTTAGGTCTTAAAAAACCCCACCAAAAACAAAATAAGATTTCACTGTTTACATCAGAAGCAATAGAAAGAGAATAAGCTATCATTTTGTGCAACTAGCAGATAATTATCTCTCTGCCAGCAAAAGTAGAAATGATATAGAAGTTTGGAATTTACTGCCTCCTCTTAACTACTGCTGTTGATGGATTATGTACCCATTGCTATCTTAAAAGATCTGTTTTGTCAAAAAAAGAAAATTTCAGGGTGTTTGTAACAAATTTGAGCATAGAGATATTTTAGCAAGGCTTGGCCTGCTACAGTGTTTCTCATTATGTGCAAAATAATAAGAATAAAAATAGTACATCTGAGTGTGCGAATACGGTGTGTTTGAATGAGGACTCTGTGGAAAGCTAGAGAATCAAATGATGTAAAGTCAGTACACTAGAGTTAGAATACATGTATTAAACTAGACAATCTGTAGATCCGTGTTAATTGTTGGTAGTCTTGTTGTTACTTGAATTTTTAGGTAGGTATTCAGTTGATTTTTTTAAAGTAAATCAGTCTTCATTCCTACCTGTCCACTAGGGGGTTGAGTCTTTCAGAGAGTTTGAATAAGACACCAAACCCAGCAGAAATAAAACACGAAGAATATGTATTTTTTTCTTCTTAAAATACTATGTAATGGCAGTTGCACATCAAACGCTTTTTGCCCGCTGTGGGACTGGAAGGAAAGGACATGTTGTTGGCTGTGTTTTTGTCTCATAAGCGTACCAAAGTATTTCAGACAGTTTGCTGACCTCACATAGACCTTTAAGTCTCTGACTTGTCAGACAAGAGGGGCAGTGCTCCTCATTGGCATTCAGATCACAGGCAGCCACTGGGCTCAATGCATAGCCAAGTACTGCTTTAGGATTTAGACAAAGCCGGTCTGGCAAAGCATCCCAGTTGTCAGGGTAGCTGGCGGTTTCCTAAAGAACTATTACATAATGGAGAGACTGAAAAAAGCTTTAGGATGCAAATGTTTTAAAGTAAAAATTAAAAAAATAGAAAGTTGGGTTAATTTGTGAAAAGAAACAGCCCTCTTCCCCCCCCCCCCCCCCCCAAACTGTTCCAGATGATCTCATTCATTGGTTCCCCTGTCTGTTTAACTTCTCAGGGTCATAAATGTAGTTTGCTGTTTAAAACTGTAGTGATGTCACTCCAAAGGTATTTTGTGGAAGAGGAGAAGGGAATTGTCTGAAAGTGTTTGGGAGTCAACACTTTGAGATTAATTAGCTTTACTAGAGGTCAGCTATTTGTATTTCTTCTTCTGTGTATTTACAGTAGAGTAAGCTGGGAATTCAACGGTGGAGTTAATGTTTGCATTTGAAACATTGCAGGTAACAGAAGTAGATATTCCGCTTTTTACTACAACAGCCTCCCAGAGTGAAATTGTAATCTAGAATCTTTATGCTCCATGTCCAGACTTGCAGCGTGCATCTATGTGCAGATTCTCTTGCACAGTGAGAGGGTTTGACACTTCCCAGTTCTTACTGTTCCCCTCCTGCTGCACCAGCATGATGTCATGTTTGGGTTCTGTGCTGAGGCGCATACAGGTCTTCCCTCTCTGTGAACAGGATATAAGCAGCAACAGTGTCATGCTGCACTGGAGTTGTGAAAGTGAGTACCACAGAGGCTGCTTAAAAACATAGGGGGCTCCACTGCCTGTTGCTGTGCTAGCTCTGCTGTTGGTATAAACTATTTTGCTTAGTTAGCCTTAGTCTTAAATGTGTTGTATTATTTTAGTAATAATATGGCCCTATTTAACAAACTGCTTTGGAAAGTGTACATCTTTTAAACATTCGTACAAGTACTGCTGTCTCACTCATTTTAATTACTGTTCCAACCACTACACATCACTTGTTCGTTAAACAGCAAACCTGCAGAGTACCCAGTATTCTGAAGAGGGATTTTGAAGTGTGGATATGTTTTCTGTAAGGGTATTATCTTTTTTTTGGGGGGGGGAAATTTGCAGGATTAGGTTACAGAGGCATCCAGACAACACAACTTAAGCACAAGCTTTTGCAATGGCGAGTGTGCTTTTTTCCAGAGGTTTAGTCTCTAGGGAAGGATGCCTTCCTCATGGAAACACTTATAAATCACTAACTTAATTTCTTACCTAGGAAAATACTGAATTGGAAGGTACTAAATTATGCTTTCTAGGTAGTCTAAGCAGCGTATCCCCCATCACAGCGGGTCATTAGATAAGATAATGGAAGATAAGTTTGGGAGGTCTGAACCATTAACAACAGAATCATAACACTATCAGCAATTGTGCTTAAAACATGTTGGCAGTAGTCATGACCCAAACCTCCTACAGCTACAAGGGCTTGACAAGTAGCCAGCCACGAGTCCTGTTCCTCTAGTTGTATTCTGTTCTGTTCATTGTTTGTACAGCAGTCCTGCCTAGTGGCTGGATGGTTCGTTGTTCCCTTTCATTAAAACACATGCAGAAAATGAAAAGTCTGGTTGCAGTATTCATGGAAAAAGGTTTTTTAAGATTAGAGTGTTGTGAGAACCAGTAAATTTGTGTTAACTGTACTGCTAGAAATCTTAAAATGGACTAGTGTCAAAATTATATGAGGGCTGCTCTGAAAGTAATGCCTCCTATTTTATTCTGTCAGTCCGTGATGTCAGAGGCAGGTGGTGGTGGTATGACAGTAGAGGTTGAACCTTTCCACCAGTATTCCATTGCGTTTTGTTGCCGTGTAATAGATGGCAGCAGGGGGGCAGTGTGACAGAACCATGTCTGTCTTGGAAGTGTGTATGAAGCAAAGGTGTAGGGTTTAATTGCTCCATGCAGAAAAAATGCCCCCATTGGCATTCATTAATACTTGTTGAATGTTGATGGAGACCAAGGTAATGAGCACAGTGAGGTGGTGGGAGGGACATTTCAGCAATCCTAGCAACGGCAGTGGGTCACCTCTGCTGGTCATTTTTAGCGCTGGCCAAAAGTGCACAGTTAGCGATGGTGACTACACTGAAAAGTACTGTTTTGTAGCTGAGAGTTTGTTCTATCAACAAGCAGCTTATTGCAGCTATTGTGGTTTGCATGGAAATAAATAGGAGGCATTACTTTCAGAGTTACCTACACATTTGTTTCTTGCTTGTTTGGAAGCTGTGGCTGATGAGTATTATCCATTTTTGATTGATTCATTCAAAACTTACAGTTTCAAAGTGTTTCCTTCATACTGATCTCATACGCATACTTACCTATCCTGTATTAAAGTGAATGCAAGCATATGTGTACATTTTTTTTCAGAATGCTGATAGTTTGTACAGCTTCAACATCAAACAGTGTGCAAATGCTGATAGTGACATCCAAATAAACTTTCCATTACCTACTATTCTTTTTCTCTGTCAGTTTTCACTTGAAACACAGAAGCAGTACATGCTTCTGTGTGCAAGTAGGATACCAGGCTCTGCAGTCCTTCTTATGCCTGGATTCAATACGGTATTTCTGCTAATTATTTCCTTTTATGTCTAACAAAGAGTAGTAAGCAAACAAACAAAACCGGATATGTCTGCTTGTAACTTTGTGTGCGGTGCTGATGATACGAATGAGTAGTAAACGCCTTTGTTGTTGTATTTTCTGTTTAGCATGTAGCTGACTTATTTGACAATAAAATAACTGAACCAGATTTGTATATCTAGCTGTAGCTGTTTAAGCATCTCACAGCTGTTCATTCCCCTCTTTTCACCCTTCATGTGGTGATAGTAGAAGCTACTGTTCCCATCAGAAATTCTGCAAGAAATTAGCTCTTAACCCTTCTGATTTTGAAGTGAAGTGGGCTATATTATACTATCGTGTATCTGTTCATGTGCTGAGACAGATTATGATAGAAATGATAAATGTCTGTTCCTCTCTAGAAGTAGGGAGAATGGGTACACTGCAACCTTTGCATGTGCATTTCTGCTACATCTTTTGCTTTGCCAGCAGTGTACATGTAATTGAGCAGTGTTGGTGCAGGGTACCAAACTGCAGCAAAATATAGCCTGTATCAAAAAGACAATTTGTTTGCTTTCTTCTGATTAGCTCCTAGAATTATCTTACAGTGGGTCAAAAGAATGATTGATGCTACGGAGTGGTTGCATTTTTTCAGTGGCTAGGCGCAACTGTATTGTAAAATTTGGTTTGGGATTACAGTGTAAGAGCTTGGAATGCAAATCATAAAGATTACTCTCATGTGAGATTGCATTTTTGTAAATACAGCTATTAATGTGCACTGAAAGCTTAAGGTACCTGTAAATCTGGTGTTTTCACGTTTAGAATACAAGGTGTAGACCTAGTGATTTATTGTTCTCAGTAGCTTAACCACATTTTTCTGTTAGTTAAAGCAATAAACAACAGAAAAAAAAATCAAGTCATTGTGGGGATTGCTTGTACACTTGAAACTACTGGGTTTTCTATGTAGACCTATGCAGTGTGGATTAATGGGGAAAATGAGTTGGTTTATCATCCTCTGATTGGGTTACTCAAGGTACGGTTTCCCTCTGGAAGCCCAAAAATTAGGCTTGCCTGAAATTTTCTAGATATATGATGCTCTCTGCATTTTTATGGGAGGTCTTGTTATACTGCAACTTTTATTCATAAATCTTTACTCACTCTTTTAGTCTCTTAGGGAGTAACTGCTATGAATACACAGTGTAGTGCTTGGCTGGCCCAACAGAATGGAAGCTGTCATTTCCAGATGAGCAGACATTGGTAGAATGAAAGTAGCGGACATAGTAAAAAACGTATAGAACTCTGTAGAGGATAAAAAAAAAATAAAAAAATCCCTCCAAAATAGAATCCCGGTGTTGCAGATGGAGAAGCATTAGAGGGACCTTAGGTACATTTTGCTATTGGTGGAGGATGCCAAATTAGCTTGTCAGCAGAAGACTGCCAGTCTTGGAAAGGTGCTGTGCTCTGATCACAGATTTTCCAGTTGCACCCAAGGGGAAGGAGTCTCTTCTCTGTTGCCTATAGCCTGTCCTTATCCTACTACTATGTATTTATCATCTTTAGCCCTTCTTCCCAGCTGTGTTCTCACTCCCTGGGCAGTCCCAGTCTTTGCTTGCTAAGCTTTTCATTTGTGAAAAAAAAATCATCCCTCAGCAGATGCTGAATATGGGTTTATTCAGTTCAGTCATTAAAATCTGGCAAATCATAGGGTAGGAGGATCAGATTTTAGCTATCTGTGGGTGGCACAGCCAAGTTCATGGAGTTAGCACATTAGAATTTGACTTCGGAGACAAGGCAGCTAGACTTAAAACACTGTTCATGTTGAATTTACCTGTAGAAATGCATCACTATGGCAAAGCATTTGGAACTGCTGAAAAGTAAATCTGTGGATACCATCAGAGGCTGAGGAAGGAATGATCAGACACTTGGATAAATAATTTTAATAATTATTGAAAATGCATGTAAGTACTTTAAATTTTGTACTCATTAAAGACAAGGAGGCACATGATTTTTGTCCACGTAGTTATTTTCACCTGGAGCATGTTAGAAGGACAAGCTGTCTACTAGCAAGACTTTTCACCACCCATTGTTGGATACAACTAGAACTAAAGTTGTTATTAAAATTAAATGTTGTTAGTTCCTGGGGACATTTCTTTTAAAAAGGGAAATCCTCAGCACTGAAGGTTTACTGTTTTTATGGTGCTATTTTGGCAGTTGTCTTTGTTTTCCTATCTGTGATGACTGTTATATGAGTGACCTGACATTTGTAGGACTGTTATTTTATGCAAACATCATCTTATAACTGGTGGCGCTTTAATGATAAGTATGAACTTGCCGTAGTTGGTAGTGAACTGAAAGGTTAGTAATTTTTGAAGAAGAGGTGAGAACCTTAGTTTCACTTGAGTTTACAGATTGCAGCCAACACAATACTAAACAGGTACAGGAAAAAAAAAAACCACAAAGTGTAGGAAAACAGCTAATTATAGTAATTGCAGCTGGTTTCAAAGTACTTCTAACAGTTTGTGCATAATGCTTACTTGAAAGCATCAAATGGGCGCTAGTTGTGAAATAGAACACCTGTTTGTTGTTGAGCATGTGTTTATGCAGATGATTTTTGTTGTCAAAGCACCTTGATGTAGAGTAGTCCTGTTTACATTTACATTCTCCCCAAAGGATTAACAGTGTTCTCTCAATAAATTTGCAGTCTATTCTACTCTCAAAGGCTGCTGTTTGGAGGGTGGTGTGAACGAGGCAACAAGTGCTTGCTAATCACTTGAATATACATAATTAGCGACAGTCTGGTGCACTGGAGTCTTTGTACAACCATAACAATACTGATTGGCAGCAGCAGATAACAATAGTTGTGGCAAGGTGCTATTTGTTGAATATTTGAAGATGTTTTTCTTTTATATTTGCAGTGGACATTCTGAGTTAATTATGCCATTATTCTGCAACACTCGTACTGTGTTGTGTTCGTGTCAGAGTTAAAGACCGGTCCTGCGGCCTCTTATACACCAAGGTTTAAGATCTCTGGTAAATACATTATGTCTTTTGAGACTAAACTGGATTCCTTTTTTTCTTCCTTCATAATTTTACGAGACTAAGCTGGATTCCCTTTTTTTTTTTTTTTTTTTAACCTTAGTAGTTCTGTGTAACTGACTTTCTTTGACCCTGTTCATCACGGGGGAGTTGGACTAGATGGCCTTTAAAGGTCCCTTCCAACTCTAAAGGTTCTATGGTTCTTCCCAAAGAAAGAATGTAGGGTTTGTCTGAAAGTGTGAGAGATGAAGGTACATGGTGATACGCATATTCTGCAGTGATCAGTGTTATGTCTGGCTCTACTTGACAGGTTCAGTATTTCAGAAAAAAAAACATCAAATAATTGGTGATAACATTTAGAGGTAACATAGGTTGTAATACAAGAGAAAATTATCTGTATTGCTTCTTATGTTTTTTTATGTTCAAACAGAATGTGTTTTGATGTGGCTAAACGCTTAACATCAATTTAACTGAAGAGAAGATACTAGAAGAAGTAGGCTATGAACATCTAGAAAATAATGAGATGAGTCACGGTGGATTTGGCAAGGTTAAATTGCAAAAAACTAATGAAACTTCGTTTTACTGACAAGGTAGCAAGCTTTGGATGTCATATCTTGGATTTAGTTAGGCTTCTAATACTCTATGAAAAGAAAATTTTTGTAAGGAAACAAAAGATGCATATGTTCATTGGAACAAGTGTGAGGTTTGTTTCTAACATTAAAATCGGTAAGAACGGAAAACAAAAAGAAAAAACCAAACCCAACCAACCAAAACAAAAAACCCACCGTGCTGGGTGCTTTTTAAATATTCTCTATCTAAATGTAAGTAAATGTGGATTAGAACTCTGGTAGGCTTTGCAGTGTCTTCTGCCTAGCTGGTACCTTCAATGCAGAGGTGCTTAATGGAGAGTAGTTAATACTGTTTTAAGGTGTCTCCGTGGTAAAGGAGACTGCCGGGATGTTGGAGAATAGGATTGGATTTCAGAATGGTGTCAGTAACATAGAGATGTGGTGTCAGAAGAGACGGAAGCTATTTGAAGGAGCAGGTTTGAAATGAACTCTAGAATGATCAACTTTACAAAAAAATGAATGGAGAAAAAGTGCCAAGGTAAGTAACTCTTTAGAAAGAAGAGGTGCCAGTAGGTACCGTGGATGATAGTCTGGATATTAATTACATCTCAGGGTACTTAAGAAGACAAACACAAGCATATGTAGTCTGTAAGACACATCTGTCTGCTCCATTGAGCATTTCAAATCTCATTTGCCAACATCATCCATTTCTGGGTGCTGCAGTTCAAGATCATAAAAACTTTAAGTAGAGACTAGCAATGAGAGTGACCGGTGATTTAGAGAATGTGACCTATGAGTATAGGTTGAATGAACTATAATTACTGAGGTTAAGTAAGAAAAGAAAAAGTGATAATATAGTCTGTTATTTGTGTTACAGCAGAGAGTAAGCATAAAATAAGAAATAGTCATACTATGTCTGAGTCACACCAATGGCCCATCTAGCCCAGTAATCTGTCTGCAGCAGTGGCAGAGGAGATGCTATTTAGGAAGAGCTTGCAAACTGCATCCAGGCCTGAGGCCTCCAGCACAAGAAAGACGCAGAGCTCTTGGAACAGGTCCAGAGGAGGGCCACTAAGATGGATCAGAGGACTAGAGCACCTCTCCTGCAAAGAAAGGTTGAGGGAACTGGGCTTGTTTAGCTTGGAGAAGAGCAGGCTCCGGGGAGACCTCATTGTGGCCTTCCAGTACTTCAAGGGAGCGCATAAACAGGAGGGGAAACGGCTGTTTACAAGGGTAGACAGTGATAGGACAAGGGGGAATGGTCTTAAACTGAGACAGGGGAGGTTTAGGTTAGATATTTGGAGGAAGTTTTTCCACACAGAGGATGGTGATGCACTGGAACAGGTTGCCCAAGGAGGTTGTGGATGCCCCATCCCTGGAAGCATTTGAGTCAAGGCTGGATGTGGCTCTGGGCAGGCTGGTCTGGTGGTTGGTGCCTATAGCTGTGGCAGGGGGGTTGAAACTCGATGATCATAGTGGTCCTTTTCAACCCAGGCCATTTTTTGATTCTGTGAAACTTAGCCATTTTCTTGCCATTCGTTCTTGCATTTTCCCAGTGTCTGAAACTGCTGTATTAGTAATGTTTTATGTTTGATCTCTGTTTCATCGGTCTGGTATCCGTTTATGGGCCTGTTGTCCATGAATGTAAACTCTTCTATAACCCACCAATGCGGACTGGCTCTGTGGCGCTAAGTTTCCAGTGTAGATTTATTTATTTTTTTTAAATTGTTTTCATAAAAGCTTTGCTTCTACATTTTCAGTGCATCTCCTGGTAGATTTGACAAGTACCCTGACTCTTGTCTTTGTGGTATTGGGTGAACAACATCTGCACTGATGCATTGCCTGTGTGATTTTGTAAACCTCCGTCATACCCCCTCAACGTTCTTCCCTCTGAACTGAGAAGTCTCTGCCTCTTAATCCTCCAGATCTTAATCCTTAGAAAAGGCAGCTGCTGCATCCCCTGGATCAACTTGATTGCCCTTCTCTGTATTTTTTGTAATTGCACTACATCCTTCTTGCGATGTGCAGGTTAATGAAGATGTGGGCACAGCAGTGTTTTCTGTGTCAGCAGAATTACATCCTTTCTCTTGACAGTATCCTGTCTGAAATGCCCGGTGTTTTGTCAGGTTTTTTTTTGTTGTTGGCTGCTTTTACATGAACTGAACATTTCATAAAGCCGTCAACAGTGACTCCAGGACTCTCCTAAAATTTAATTCCCGATTCTAAGATAAATGTTGTGAGGCATGGTTTAGATTATTTTTTTCTATATGCATTACCATACATTTATATACCTCCTGTTCATTTGTCACCTTTGCCAGCTCAATTTTGTGAGGCTGTTTTTTTTTTTTTCCCCCCATGCCATTGACATGGCATTTGAGTATCTACTACAGCATTCTGTTATTGGTAAGCTTTAAGATCTCATGGATTGTACAGAAGTCCACATCTTTGATTAAGATGTTGAATAAAAATGATCCCAGCGTGGATTCCTGTGGGACCTGCTGACTGTATTCCTCACTCTGAAATGTGGCCTTCGAGCCTTATGTTTTGTTTCCTGTTCTAAGCCAATTTTCAGACTGAATAAAAACCTCTCTTTTGCTCCTGTGTTAAAGTAGTTTCTTTAATTCTGTTTAGGGAGGAACCTTGTCAAACACGTTATACTTACTGGATGCCCTTCACCATCATGTTTATTGCCCCTCTTGTCTTGTTGAAACCAATCAGGCTGATGACGCAGGTTTTCCCTTCACAGCAGCCATGCTGGCTCTTTCCCAGCAGATCCTATGTCTTCTCATGTGCCCTGTGATCTTACTTTTTACAGGCTCTAGTGACTTGCCAGAAGCAGGAGTCAGACTTGCAGGTAGTTCCTGGGATTCCATTTAAACTCGCTTTATGTTTAGAGTTGTATTGACAGCCCATCAGCCTTCTGAGCCTGTGGCCATTTGTAAAGAAGAGTTGCACATCTTGGCCAACACATCTGTGGTTTCACATTTCAGTTAATTTCAGCACAACTGGCTGACTGTCATCCAGTCTTGGTCACTTACTGACATCTAGTAATTTCCTACATGTTTGTATGAAATAATCTATTTTTAGCCTGTTTACTACTGGGGAATGATCTGGGCTTGGGTGTCTTTCCAGAGTGTTAAGAAATAAAGACCAAGGCAAAGAATTCGTAGGGTTCTGTGCTGTGGCCTTATTACCCCTTTTTGTGCTTCCTGTTATCAAGCAGTCCCAGTGATTTCTTGTCTTTCTTCCTGGCTTTGATGGCAAGCATCATTTGCAAGAGGCTTTTCAAATTATTTTCTAGCTCTGTTAATTTTTTGTTTACCCTGACCTGATGTTTCATGATCTTTCCTTTACATCCTTATTTGATTAAGCTTTTCACTCTTAAAGCTGATCTTTTACCTATAATTACCTCTTTAATTTCTTCATTAAGACATTAAGATAGATTGTTCGTGATGATTGAGAGGAAAGGGATTTTTTTTTTTTCTCTGAGTAGTGGCAGCCATTTTCAGCCTGTTTGTAAGATCTTGACTTTTGCACTGCTTGTTTGCCTTTTTCTTTTGACTCTTTTCTGTATTTTTATTTAGATTTTTCTGTTGATGTTGAATATTTACAGACAAGAACTATTGGGCTAGCTTTCTTCCACTCCAATGCTAAACCTACTCATGAAGCATTCAGGTGGATTCCAGGCAAATGAAAAAATCTTCCAGCAGAGAAGTAACATGATAGTAAGTTAATAGTAATAGTAGTTGTTTCCATCTTGTTCTGTGCAGATCCAGTGGGATCTGTCTCTATTTCTGAAGAGGCTGCAGATTGTTACTCAAAAAGAAACATTAGCTTGCTTGTCAGGGGTATAGGACAGTATACCTCTCTTGGTATTTAGGACTCTTTTTTAACTGGAAAATGTTAGGGTTCCACCAGTGAAAAATGTCAGAATCCACTGAGTTAAAAAATACTGTTATTTAGTGGTTGTAATTCTGAGAGTTCTTAAGAAAGTACTGAATCAAATCTGTCTCTACAGATGCATAGTAAGAATATGGAGAAGTGAATTGGCACTGAAAGATAGGAGAGTTACATTCCAGTCTATCTTTTAATATTTAATATTAAAACAAAGGAAGATTGTAACTTTTTCATTGTTGAAGAGAATGGCTGTAGAGCCTAAGACTGGGAGAACCAGTGAGGATGAGTTTTGAGAGGTTTCTGATTGCTTGGCCATGAGAAAGGCTCTTGATGAGGTAATGAGCTCTTTAATGTAGTGAGGTAAGGATAATTTTGCCTCCTGACTGAATGTTGAATCCACATGTATTCAGAACCAAGATGAGGTTGGTTGTGAGAAAAACTTGTAAAATACTGTGGAATGTGTCTTGATACCATCAGTGCAAGTGTGTGTAAGTTATGCACTTAAGAAGGCAACAACAGTATATCCATAATGGGAAAATTTTGTCACCTGCTATTTTTGTGAAGAGGTTAGACCGAAATAATCAGATGTTCTTTTTTTTTGGTCTTAAAATACGTGATATCATGAGTAAAATTCACAAAATGCCCAATACTGATTTGTGTGAGAAATTTAGAGTAGTAATCTTACATCATTAGGAATTTTTCCAAGGGCTGTTTAGAATATTATTCTGATCCAGTTCCTCTTTGCTGAGGTGCCCATTGATAAACCTGTATCAGTATTAAAAAATAAATTTACAGAAATTCCTGATGTGTTTCATAGTCTGGCTTGGATGAGTACAGCTGTTGAAAACAGTTTAGCACCTTTGTTCTCAGTATTATGGGCAGTTAGAGGTCTCTCAGTGAGCATACATCCACATACATCCCTTGCTCTGCTTTCATGTTCAGCTAAGTTAAGCCACTGTTCACTTTCCTGCTCAAATGACAGCACAGGTATTACTGTTTCTGCGCTTCTACCATAAGAGGCAAGAAAGTGCATAAAAGGTGCAACTGGGCAGCACGAGCATCCTTTTTGCAAGCAGAGGGCACAAGAAGAAGCTGTATGTCTTGTGCTTTGATGCCTGAACAGTCAACCAGAGGTGGTCATACAGCTGTTCCTTGCTTGTTACACACATAGGCAGAGCATTTGAACAGATGCCTAGTGTGCCAGGGTGAGAGGGAAATTTTGCAAACAGTAACCAGAGGATGTTTTCTTTTTACTTCTAATCAAATCTAGCAGTATGCTGCTAATGACAGAGGAGGTTCAGCTAAAGCCTGTTTGGAATGTATCCCTGTGGCCATTTTGTGCTGAATTTAGCATGAATATGACTTGCAGGCTGATGGAGTCAGTCATCTGATCTGATAGGACACTGTCCTATTCCTCTCTTACCTCCCCCATTCAACAACATCCCCATCAGCTTTTTTTTTTCTTTTCTTTTTTTCTTCCCCCCCCCCCCCCCCCCCCCTTTTCCTATTGGACTAGTGAGCTGCACAACTGGTGGATCAGGCAGGGAAAGCCAATGGACTGTGGGATTGGAAGAGGGAGTTATAAAACAAACAAAAGAACAACAACAAAACCAAAACCCAGCAGCAACAAAAAAACACCATGCCAAAGAACATGTGAACTTCTGCAGTTCTGCAGACAGCCTTACTTCAAGAGAGGGAGAACTTCTGGAGGGCTGGAGTGTTTCTGTAGCTTACTTTGATCACTTGGGTGCACCCTACTCTGCTCCCCATGGAGATAAAGAGTATGGCAGAGAGCAGCCAGATCTCTGGGAAGCAGCCCTCCCCTTAATCATCTCAGATTGTCTGGAGAGGGCTTGCTGTCTGTCACCAATAATCATGTCACTAAATTTCAGTCAGTCTCTATCAACTGTGATCTGTTGGTACAAGATCAAGATGTCACTGAAAAGTAAATTGTCGCGGTATAAAATTGTAGGTACTCAGAAGACAGTCCTTTGTTGAAACTGTTTCAGCTGTGCTGCTGATACTTGCTATTCTTATGTACGGACTTGATAAACAAAAAGAATACTTTCAGGACAGAGGAGATGAAAAATTTCTGTCTGTTCTACTGACGTTGAGCTCAAATTCCCCAAGGAGCTTAGCATGGAAAAATGCATCAGCATCATAACGGGCACTCATCTGCAGCACGACCTCCAGAAGACAAAGGAGTGTTTTACTCTTGGGATTAACAAACATGTGTGAGCTTTAGTGCTGTTGTTTGGTAGTCAGGTGATAGACTGCCCATATGTCCTGATACCTAATTCTGGTATCAGATTTGTTTCTCTTTGAAAAATGGGGTAGAAACATAGCTTTATTTTGTTGCCGTTCATTCCAGTTCTTAAGTCAGAAACAGGAAATTTTAGAAGATGTTTTCAGAAGTTCTGTATCTAAATCTGTTTTTCTCACTGTAAGCTTTTCTTGGCAAGGCTTTTTCTTCATTTTGGTAACTTCACTGGGAAAATAAATAAATGATTATAGAGTACAGATGATTTGTATCAAATGAATTTTACTATATTATCTATGTGCTGCATACCAGAGTGAATGTTAGAGAGTTTTTCAGGCACCTGCACAGTTGGAATCCCTTCCCCCAGGCAGCAGGGTATGCTTCTGGAGGTGGAGTGGACAGGTAGGAGGGAAAGAAGGAAAAGTTTTTCTCAGACACTCACAACCTTTGTCCGGCTGAGCAGATACCCACATATCTTTGAAAAGTCTACCTCTAAAATTTTTCAAGGGGCTTGGACCAGTTAAGTGAGGATTTCTTGACTCATGCTCTGTAAACCTCCAGATGTAAGAAAAATAATGGTTTAGTAGGTAGCGTTTGGCAGTGGGAAGAAAATATTTTGCTCCGAAGTGCAGTGAAGTTGAAGGGTTTAATTTAAGAATAAACACAAGCATAAGACATTGCTTTTTTCTCTTTCGTAGTATTTTACCACTGGTATTGTGCTGTGAGGAAGTTATAATTTGTAGGTCATTTTAAGCGAATGAGGAAATGTGAATGTTACATCAGTGTTATGTGAACATCATTATTAAAGCCTGGTGGAAGTATATTGACCACCTCTCACTATTTCCTACATCGCTATTTCCTACATCTGTTATAGATCAAATACGCATAGTATATTTCCAGTACTTAGATTTTACTTAGGTCATTACTTTTAAAGAGAGTTGCAACCATAATTCTTTAGAGTACTCTGTAATTCATTAAAATAAAAACAGAATACACAACAATCTTCAATAAATGTTTTGATTAAAATGGACATTTCTGAACCTTCTACAGACAATACCTGCTCAGATGTGACAGAATTTGTGTCATCACCAGTACAGACTTTCACAAGGATTTTGAACTCAGTGTTGTAAGTCAGTTTCCATTTTGTTTTTATTAATTAGAAAATCGTACTGTTTACTTTCTGGAGGAGAAAAATGTCCACTAAAACCATGTGAAGATGGTTTTGTTATTTCAATATTAACACAAATATATTTTGGAAAATTTTCATTCCTTATTGATTCCTATTATTTTGGTGTCACGCATGTTAAATATTTGGTATCAGTTAAAAACTGAATGAATAATCAGTGTGAATTTCAGAAAAGTCAGTTTTACAAAGAGATTAATAGTGTTTTCTCTTGGGTGAGATTTGACTTCTGCTTTGAATGAAGTCATTGTAGAGGGTTTTTTTTGTCTAAGGTCTTCCGATAAGTTTGACTTTCATGTCAAAGTTGTAGTGGAGGCTAAATCATTGTGTGCTTGTAGCAGAGAAAGCACAAGATGGATGTTAGTGAACATCAGTACCAAGCCTCGTCCTGAGTTTGCCACATTTGGTTAGTTAAATGTGCCTTACCTAGGTTGGTAATTTTTAAATTCCACACGGTGACTGGAATTTTGCAATTCATATTTAATGGCTCTGATCTAAAAGTTTCTAAAGAGTGTTTGAAAATGAGGCAGAATTCTTGTGCTAGTAAAATTGCAGGTTTAAGAATTTCACATTTCTGCTCATTAGTCAAGCTTTCTTTTAATTCAGAGGAATGGAAAAACTTGAAGTGAAAGACTTTAAAATTATCTCATTTGCCTGAGCATTTATTCCAATTGTAATGTAGCCAAATCATGCAAGATAAAATACTGTAAAATATGTATATTAAAATTAAACTGTATTATGATTCATATGTGGGCGTTACAAGTAGTTTTATTCATTTTAAGGCAGTAAAATATTTTAGAAATATGTAGAATCATGTGGTTAAAAACTGTGGGGTGGTTTTTTAGTTTCAGTTGTTTTAATTATAGTCTGCAAGTTTAAGAAAATACATTACTGACCAAGTTCTCATCTTCTTGATGCTGTTTCTGGTATGGGAAATACTTCATGGCTACATCAGAATATCAGTTTGTATTGGGATCTTTGTTTGCATTGCTGAGATTTTGTTGATATTGTAAAATTGTCGTTCCTGCTTCACAAATACATGTCAAAGTACTTTATTTCAAGTGATTTTCATGTTGGAAATTTTAAGTGAATTTTCAGTTATTTGCCAAGGTAGAGAGATTTGTGCATACTCCTTAAAGTGTAGGCATATTTTTTTTATCTATAATTTTCGTGTGTACAAGTGTAATTAAAAAAAAAAAAAAAAAAAAAAAGTGTTGCCAACGTACTTTGCTTACGTAAAATCTGCCGTTGTATTAGGGAAATACCTGGTTTAATTTTGTGTCAGCAGTAACATCACTACTTAGTGATGTGGTTATCTTAGAAATTTGGATCACTCAGACCTGCTTTTGTAGCTTAACCGGAAAACAAGAATTGCCATCACGTATTAGACTGGCAGTCCAGTTCATCAGTCATTAATTTTGCATAAGTTCATGCTGATGCCTCTTCTCCATTGCATTTTTTGTGTGCCCCCGGCCTATTATTTCCCTGTTTCTCCTTTGTGCAAATACTGGCTGTACAGTGAGCTGAAATTGTTTTGATCAGATCAAAATCCTTTTCTTCTTGGGATGTGCTTCTGGTGTAGACCTGCCGCAGCTGCACGGATTGGCACTGCTGACATTGTTTCACAAGTGTTCCTCACTTTCCCAAACACACTGTGCTGGTTCTAGGCTGTATTTAAGATGATCCAAGGTGGACACGGAGTGGGACTTTTGTTCACTGCCTGCATTGCCTGGCTAGCTACAGGTTGGTGCTAGGACTAAGGTATATTCAGTTAGAAGGAACAACCTGCCTGTGTTGAACGTTTACTGCAACTTCCTGAATGTGAGACTTGCTTTCAGAAACAACAACAAAGATGCATCATGACATTGAAGGAGACGCTCGGTTTCTCTGAAGGTGCTCGGAGATACTGGTGCTGAATTGATGGGGGCATGGCTGGCAACTTTGTAGTGCAAACCGTTAGGTACTTAGCGGTGTTACAGACTCCAGCTGTAGCTGCGGGTGCTGAGTGTTTGAAAATCCGCTCCTGAACTCTAATGAAAATTGGTTTTTAGATGACCATTTGTTCTTCTGTTGGTCTTTAGTGACATAAAATCCTTTTGTGGTAGTCCCTCCTTGAAACTGAAACCTAATCCAGTCATTCTCTCCTCTGCTTCTTTGTGTTATTTTGTGTGTGTTTTGTCTCTGTATCCTTTCTGCTCTGGTATTTTTATTTATTTTTTTATATAGTCTAATATATTTTAAATATAGTTTAATATATTTTGAAAGAAATCCCATAGGTATGATGGGAATGATTTTTCAACTGAAAGGCAGCAATACTTTGTTTATCACATGTCAGTTTACATTATTTAAGAGTATGATTAAAACTTATAAACAGTTTTCTTAGATTACCATGCAGACAACTGACTTGAAATTTTCACATTTTTTTCCTAACCTTTTCTAGTTCTTCTCTGGGTGCTATTCCCCTGAGATCCCTTAGCCCCCAGCTCTTTGCTCTGGTACCTGTTTTTGGGGCAGAGGCTCTGAGGATGTTTATTACCTGAAAAAGTGCAAAGCAAATTTCTATTGTCTTCTTAGATGAAGGTACTATTGTGGTTTTTCGAAAATATGATTATCCTTAGTTGCAGACTTCATCTTTCTGGTTAATTTTTCATCAGATTTTTATCTTCTACTTGAGATTTTGTTTTGCTTGCTTGGAAGTTCACTACAGTTATACTTGTATTTCTAAGATATATTAATTTTCCCACTTAAATACAGTGTTTTCTTTATTCATAGAAGGTTTTCCCAGCTTTGCTTAGCTGATGCCTTATCTGCAGCGATTTCGGTATAATTTGGTGTCATAAGCAGGGTGAAAAGCTGGAAGTGTGTGGTAAAAAGCGAGCAGACCCTGAGGGTTGAATGGTACATTTTCAAGATTTTCAAGATCCTTGTGAATTAAGTGTTTGAAGTGCTAACAAAAATACATGAAAATACAATCAGGAAGAACATGGGGGTGGAAGTGGGGGAGTGGACTTGAAGTCTTTGTCTCCTTGCTGTGCCATGCTCCAGAGTTTGGCTTCACCGTGTAAGTTTATGGTGCAATTCCTTTTCCAAGTAGGATGGAACTTCAGTATTCTGAGGTTACCCTCAAGTGGTTCTTGAATTAATCCCTTACTCTTGCGTGGATAACAAGGAAATTCTATCCTGATCATGCATTTTAGAGTCTATGGTATCGAGGAGTGCTGCTGTCAATAAATGACTTCCCCGAACTTTATTGTGTATGGTATTCAGCCGTTTTGAGAGAAATAAAAAAATCCTTCGAGTGGACACTATTTAAATTTGGGGGCATGGGATTTTCTGCAATTAACTAGATTGCTATGGTAGGCCAATATATTAAGCTCAGGCAGTTTTGTTGCTAATTACACACAACTTCTCTGGAGTATCGAATATTCAGATCCATTTTATGAATATGGTAGAGAGAATAACAACTGTAAAACAAAGCACTGTGCATGTAAGTGACTGTTAGCGTGTATTTCAGAAGGGATAAATGCTCACCATATGGTACAATTACTGTGTCCAAGTTTTCAAATTAGCTTCTCTCATCCTCCTTATTACTGTCTTTAAAAAGAGAGGAAAAAAACCCAACATGATTTATCTACTCTGCAGCAGAACTCTTGACGCAAAACAGCAGCCCAGTTCTGTCCAGTTTTTTTTTTCCTAGCATAATAGAGGCTGTCGGACTTTTTTATACTAATTACTGTGTGAGCCTCAGATGAACCCCCTTCAATTCACAGGGCTTTGTTAAGGGAGGAGCTGTCAATGTGTCTGCCCGTTTGCAGCTGTGCTGTGGCTTTAGCTTGCTTAACATTATGCTGCTTTTTAGACTTGACAGAAGGGATTTTTTTTTTTTTTTTTATTAAGGCAAAGCAGCCTTGTAGCGAAATGGTTTAAGCAGCTGCATTGTGGGGAAGCACAAAGAAGTTATTATTGTGTCTGTTTAGGGGGGTCGGATGGAGGGGGGAGATATTCGGCTGCTGTTGATGCCGATTGTTGACTTGCCATCTGCCAGATAGGGAGAAGAAAAAAATGACAGCTCCAGCAGGGTGTTCAAGAGGTTGTTTGGAGAGACGCATAAACATGTGCAGATGTCGAACTGAATAATGGCAAGAACTTGAGACGGTTTATGATGCTGCTGTTGTGTGTGCGTATACAGAATGAATGTATGTGGAGATTTGGTTAGAAGGAGGGTACATATTAATTATCATTGTCCCCACCGCCTCCTTTACTTCTGTTAATTAGTTCAGGAGTTTAATATCTTCCTTCTCTCCATTGTTTGTTCCTAAAAAGAGCCTTTTCTTACAGCGGCGAAAACTTTTGATTTCTCCATGTGGTGGATTAAAAAAAAGAAAAAAGTCTTGATAAATTTGGTACTTGCGGAAGTAAGAAAACTAACGCAGCTATTTCAGTCTTAGACATGTGGAGGACAGGTGCTACACAAATTCTTAGGTAGCTTTGTCTACCTCAGGACTGATACACTGCATGCCCCCGCTACTGCATCCTGTGCTTTTCTTATGCAGAAAGTGCCAATCGGTGATTGTCTGCTATTGTATAATAGACAAGTAAATGCTAGGGGTTAGAATGAGATTAGCAACTAATTTTCTCTTTCACTTGATCTTATTCTCAGTTCTTTTTCCAAAGGCAGGGAGGTGGTCAGGCATAACTTGTGTGTTTTCTTGTTCGATGGTTCTACATAAAGAATAAAATAAAAGTTTGATCACTCTTTAGGAATATGTTTCCCTTTCTTCCTCTTATTTGGCGATTTCTACTCAATGTGTTTCCAGGTTAATGTGAAAAAGTGCGACAATTTGATGCAAACGTGGATGGAAATTAAACTTGCCCAAAAAGGCCAAAGGAAAGCGTTATCTGACCCAGGTGATCTCTTATTTTAAGGATATAAAAGGAAACTTTTTTTTTGTCCCCATAAATGTTGTGTGCAAATTCAGCACTCTGATATCTGTCTTGAACTAAGAAGTGGGAAATGCAATTGTGGTTGAGGAACGCTTTGGCTGCAGATCGTAAACTTTTCTTCGTTAATCATGATATCAGTATATATCATGAATTTTTGGTGAGTCACAGCATGACTTAAATACTATCTGAGTGAAACTAACCACAGTTTACTCTCAGTATGTGAAAAAAGCAAACTTCTCGCTGTCTTTCGTCTTAGGTCTAATAAGCATCAGGTTTGTAGGTCATTGATGACAATAACTACATGCAGAACATTTGTTGTCAACTTTTGTCATCATCTTGGCTGAGCAGAAAAAGTCAATTCTGGATTATGTTTCCAACTGAAAATTCAGGTGTGACTGCCTCCTACTCAAGTAGAATTTCTGCATCAGAGTCTAGGCAGAGGTCAGTGGCACTGCAGTTAGTGAACTGCTTTTTGCCTGCTAGCTGAGTTGTTGGTTCTTCTACAGAACTGTTGCATTTGCCTTCATGTGTTATGGCTGGTGTGAAGCCTGAGGCACTGTGGGCAATGATGCATCGTTGTTTATCATAATGTCATGCGCCCAAAGAGTTTCCAAGTAAATCCTGAAGCATACAGCAGTAACAAAACTGTTCTTTCAGCTCAAGTAGTTTGAGGTGTGTTTCTGTGTGTCTTAAACTGGTTGTTTGCAAATGATGTGGATTAAATGGTAAAGTGGAAAGGTTCACTTTAATGGTGTGCTTGAGGGGGGAAAAAAAATCAGGTGAATAATGTTTGTGCTAGTTTTTTTAGCACCTGACAAGGGCTTGGGCTAGGCGCATATCTAGTGACAAAGATAACGTTTAGAGGAGATATTTTAAAATTATTGAGATGTGCCAGTTGTAAAAGTGAGACAGTTTGCTTTGCGAAAACATGTTAGCAAGTATACCTGTTTTAAGAGTGGAAAGACAAAATTTTTGACAACACATTAATCTGTTGAAGAAACTCAGCTCAATGATAATGCCGCTGTCAAACTTTATCATATTCTTTTTTGCAAACAGTGGAAAGTTTAAGATTTCTTGTGTAAGCTGGAGTTGGCTGTTATGCAAAAAAAATTGTAAGTAAAGAATACTGAGATGATGTTTAATTCCACCTAGCTACGTGTAAAAATCATGTACATTTTATCATCTTGTTTAATGTACATGTTTTTACCTACTACATGTATTAAAAAAGAGCTGCTGTAGCTGAGTGTCTTTCTGGTGTAATGTGTGGATGAATGTTTGTATGCTTGTCTTATTTTTGAAATATTTACAAAATCTAAAAGAAGTTACTTTGGTCTACTAATAACCGAGGGGAAAAAAAAAAAAAAAAAAAAGGGAAGTTATATGTTTTCAGTTATGTACCACTTAATGCTGAGAGTCCTACAGGAGAAATCATAAATATTTAAAAGTATTGAGAATTATACCAATTAAAAAATTCAGTGAGACAATATTTAATTTTTTTTTTCTTTTTTTGCAGTTACTATAAATGCATCTCAATCCTATTAAAAACTGGAAAACTGCTTTAAGAAGCAACTAATGTAGTATTTTAGGCTTAGGTGTTATACAGCTCTAAGCAAGAGAGAAATGTATAAAATGTGCGCAGTGTCCCTAAATGCTTGCAGGATGTAGACCTTGGTTTGCCATTCCTGAACAGCAGACATTTAGAAAATATTGATCTCCTTTGTTGTTCGGGGATGTTTATGTAATCCAGTACCGTGTTATTCCAGACAGCATGTGCTATATCCACTCCTCTTTAATTTATTTATTGTTCTAATTCTTATCCTTTAAGAATGGAGGGGAAGTGAGAGCGATGTTGAAACTGGCAGATTTTTCTTCCTGTTGGCTCAAAGTGGACATTGTAAAGGTCAATTCGCAATTTGTCAGGATGTCAGCTAACTTCATATTTCTGTTACAATTTTTTTAAAGGACAAAATCTTCTGCATACTAAAATTGAGTATGCATTGTCAACATTTATTTTCCACGAGATGCCAGAACGCATCACTAATTTTAGATGCCCGTTTTGAAAACTGCATGGTCATTTGCATAGTGGCATGTCTGTCTATTACTGAGTATTTTCCTCTAAATTTTTATATATTTTAAATAAAAAGATTATCAATGCAATGGGAAAGCATTGAATGAACAACAGAAGCTGAAGCAGGGTTGCATTTATACAGGACGGAGCACTAGCTCACTCCAGTAGTCCTAATGAGAAGATGAGGGTGAGTGGTGATGTAAGCCCTAAGGAGCCCCTCACTCGAACACTTGCAGGTTGTGTTTAAAGCCTGAGGAACCATACCCTGCAATTGAAGAAGGGAAAGATTTCCCATTTAGAGGCTTGGTGCTTCCTGCAGCTGTAGATGCAGAGAAGCATACTGAGACCATGGAGAGTTGCTTGATGGCTTCACCCTTGTGAGATTCCACCTCTGCTTGGAACTTTTCTGCTTTACCTATGGCAGCCCTTGGTTTTGTGCACAACCTGCTGCTGCTTAAAAAAGAATGGTCCTCTTGTTTGTTGCTCTTCAGTGCCCCTTGGCTACCATGAGGGAGAGGGTTGTCTCTGCTTTCTTTTTCTCTCGCTCAACTGAGTAACTTCCGGGGTGTGCTCCTGAGCCTGCTTGCTGCATTCTGCAAAATCCGAACATCCGTGTAGTTTTCACTGCTTTCTGACCACATGGCTGTGAAAAGCAGAACACACATTGACCAATCTTCTTAACTGCATTGGGCTGCTGTATGTCATGAGAAAGTTCAAGCGTCCTCAAGTGTCCCTATCTTAGCAAGGCATTCTGCTTACATGGACATCCAAACCTTGTGTTTGGAAACCGTTCCCCAGTTTGCGGGAGGTGTCATGGAAGCTTAGCTGTGGTATAGGCTGATACCCACACACAGCTTGAAGTGTTTCCCATTCCCTTGTTGTGACTGAAAAAATTTGTCTTACGTAAGTACAGATGTGCTTAAAATGTCATTTAGCATTACTGGGAACTGTGGGAAAACAGTATAAATAAATAATCACTGTCTTACAGTATAAGAGACAGAATCAAAGACTTAGTTCAAAATTCCTCTTTTCTTTGCAGTGCTGGAAAATTCTTGGGAGGCAGTACATAATAAAAATAGTTTTTTAAAACGCTAATGTGTGTTGAGAAAAATTGTGTTTTGATTTAATGTTTTTGATGTGCAGTAAGGTTTTGTTAAACCTTTTTCAGGATGATATAGTTACATATTATGCTCTATTGGAGAGCTTATACTGAATCTTGAGAACAGGTATACTTTTTAGTTTTAAGAAGCATTTCTTTTTACAGTAGCTTTGAACTGTGTTGCACATTTGTTGTCATGAAATCACAGGTAAGTAAATATTAAACAGGAGTTCTTTACATGTGCTGGTGTCTACTGACTTAGTCGCATAGCCTGCTGCTGCTTCTAATCGTGTGTTAGGTAACACTGCCCTCAGAGGGCCAAGGTAAGTAAGTTCAACCTCAAAACCACTGGCACTGCTTCTGGTATTTCACTTGACCTGGCTGGCATTCATTGTGGTTGTTTCTTTAAAGAAAAGCTGCATATGCGTATCATCAGTTTTATTTTTTATAATTTTGTTTAATGTTCTTAAACATTCTGCTTGTTCCTAACTATTAATTAAATGCTTGTAGAGGGGAGCTACAGTCTGATTTAACGCAGAGGTGCCTCTAAATAAGCAAAAAAAAGCCAACACAGTGAGGAGAACAATATTTCTGTATTATCTCTGTTAAAGCTGCTGTAGTAAATTGATGACACAGACGAGAGGCAGATTTTTTTTTTTGTTCTCTACTCGGAGGGTTGATTTTTTTTTTTTCCCCCCTTCCCTTAAATCTCACTTATGTCTGTGTGGCAGCTGTTGCTTCTTTTAAGCAAGCAAGTTTTTGAACTCAGGTTTCTGTTGCTTATCAGCACTGTATATTAAAGACATTTCCTTCACACCTCTAAAACCATTTACATATTAAAAAATGTAGACGTTTTGCAAAAGTGCTCTTTTAAAGCTTGCTTTTTTTTTTTTTTTTTTTTTTTTTTAATACGAAGATTAATTCCTCACTAAAAAAGTTTTCAAGAATTTCTAAGTTTCCATACACGCAGGGTTACAAATGGATGAGACGGAAAATAGCAACTGCTGAATCTGAGGTGAAGCGTGTGTTTGAAGAGATGCTTTGAGTCCTGAGGTGAGATGAAACAATTACAAATTTGGAGTGATGTGCTTATCCAACATGGGTGTGGTGAACGCTCACGTGATTTCCTAGATAGCTCTTCTTTGTGAAGATCCTGGTAGTATCGGAACTACAGACATTGCATTTCTAGAGTAAACATATTTTCTGAAACATCCTGAAGGCCAGATTCTTTTGACTGTCAATGGCAAACCATTTATTAAGGTTGCAGTTGGCGAGTACAGAGCCAGCCGTAAGGGTCGTGTTCTAAACAAACCTTCACTAAGTGTTACTTGTTACTGTTCTTATCCAGTGTATTATTAAATACAGCATTAATTAAAGAGTTGCATTTTATGAGCATGGATTTTGCATGAAGACCAGATTGTATTTTCATGTGTCTCAAGAATGCTGTGCCGTCTTATTTCCTCTTCCTATTCTATTAGTAGTTATTAAAAAAAAAGCATACCCTCACAACCCAAAACAGGTTCTCAGTTCGTATTTCATGTATCGTGTGCATCCATTTATTGTCTGTGCATATCTGAGATACACAATCTACTGCTACTTTTCTCAGGCAGCTTTAAAAACTTTGACTAGAATTAAAGATGTGTATGAATTACTGGGCTTTCTTTGCTGCGGTGGTTGAAATTAGAGGCCTCTTCTTACAGTCTACTAAACATATTCTAAGAAAACATGTTTTTCAACTTAGAGGGGTGTAAATTTAAGCAAAATAATAATTTAGTTTACATTATCTCAGCAGGAAGTCGGGTACAAACTGATTAATTCTCTATGGTGGATCTAGTGCTTTTTCAAGTACTACAGCTACGTTTCATTAAGTTGTCAGGATGTCTTGGGTTTTGGTTAGCCTGTGTGGACTTCTCCTTTCTCATAGAATTTCTTTTCACTTGAATTACTGAATTTCCAGATGTAGACTTTCTGTTTCTTCTCCCTTTTCTCCCTTTTCTCCTCCTTTTTTCTCCTTGTTTTTCTCGTTTTCCCCCCCTTTTTTTTTTTTTTCTTTTTCCTTTTTTCTTTTCTTCCCCTTCCCTTTCTCCATCTCCAAAGTATTTGGGAAGCAAACACCCCAAACATATTTAGAGTAATTAAATACTGCTTATACTATAAAATATTTAATTTTGGTTTGTTTTTTTTTTATACAGGGCTGGTACATTAGAAGTCACATGAAATTGTTTTTTCTTTCCCAATACTCTGCTGTGTTTTAGTTTTTTTTTTTTGTGTGTGTGTGTGTAGAGGATTTCTCTTTTAAAGCAGTTCAGTAAACTTATCTATTAAGAAGTATAGAATAAAATGTTTTTCTGTCCTTAAGCAGATTGTATAGAAGGAATTCAGTTATAAGAGGGCACCTAGACTTCATCCTGAGTGCCATTAAGCCACTTAAGCAGTTAAGTGAACTGCTCACTGATATTGCTGTTTACTTTATTCTTCAAAAGTGTTCACCCATTTGTTAATTAAATTACAAAATAAATAAAGGGCAGATGATGTGATTATTCATCACTTCAAGGAAAAAACAGCATTTTATATATATGTGTGTCTGTATTTTTGGTGTGTGTCTTGAAAAAGTCTTGAAAAAGTGGTATTACTTTGATCATCCTAGGGAAATATTTAGGGGAAATTCTCTTCAAAGAAAAATGTGTATGAATGAAATGCACTGGATAGTTCTGAAGCAACTACTGCATTTACATAGGTTGCTTAAAAAATAATGCCTCCTATTTATTTACCTGGTGTAGGGAACCTGCTTTGTCAGCAAGGTTGGACTTGATGATCTCTGGAGGTCTCTTCCGACGCCTATGATTCTGTGATTCTTTGATTTCCATGGAAACTATAGTTGATACAAAGAGCACAATAACACCAGTTGTTAAAGCAAATTGTCAGCTACGGAACACTATTTTTCAGCATAGTTGCACCACTAGCTGTGCATTTTTGCCAGTGATGAATAAGAACCTGCATGCTGTGCTCATAAAAATATGCACTAGTGGAGGTGCCCCACCATTGCTGTAGCCACTGCTGAAACACACCACCCACTGCCTCACTGTGCTCGCATCCACTGTTCGATCTACATCAATGTTCAGCCAGCATTGATGAATATCTACAGGTGCAGTTTTTTCCACATGGAGGAATTCAATTCCATACCTGTACTTCATATGAACTGCCATATCAGACGCCATTTTGTCAGACTGACCCTCTGCTGCCATCTGTCACATGGCAACAACATGTAACTGTATGTTGGTGGGAAGGTTCAACTGCTATACCACCAACATCTGCCTCTGGCGTTGTGGGCTAACAGAATATAATAGGAGGTGTTACTTTTGGGGCTGCCATTGTAAGCTGTGCATCCTGTGTCTTGCTGTATTTTGCAGGGCAAAGGCAGGGATACAGCTGTGCTCATGGACAGTCTGGTACTTACTTGCCATTCAGTATTTGTATCTTGTTCTCTTCAGAGAAGTTTGGAAGTACTTGTCATACTCTTCTAATGATTTTTCTCAAGGCAGGATGTCTACTGCAAAACTGATTAGACGATCAAAAATCTGTTCAGTTTTCTGATTCATAGACTTTGAGTACCTAGCAGAAGCTAGATGCAATATGTAATGTTGCTGTGAGAAGGGAATAAGTGTCTCTAAGGGCAGCTGCTGAAATGATCTCTCTCTTTTTTAATAGGTTTGAGTCCAGACAGTGTCTATGTTAATAGTTAGTAGGAGTTAGTAGTAGTTTCTGTTTCTTCCTGAGGTGACTAATTAGTGTTCTTACCCTGTCATCCCTAACTCTTGGACAGTCTGCTTACATCTTTGCATAGTTTGTTCCTTACAGAAAGGAAGATTTTATTTGAAACCTGAAACTTTGAGTGACTGACCTGGCTTGGCTGTACTTCTGTTCTGTCCATATTGGATGCTGCCGCTGAACAAGTCTTCTGTTGTTTTAGCTGCCTCCTTCCCAGTGAATGCACCTTCCAGAGAAGGCTAAGGTCTTGATAGATTTTAAACCAGCAGGCACTAACATAGCAGTCTCCTGGAAACAAGTAGTATTTGAGAACTTTATGTAAGATTCATTATGAACAGTTCAACATTTAGAAAGGGACTAGGATGCTAATATTTTTTAAACTCATATTGGGTGATCTGATGTGTATGGCTTTGTTTTTGGCTTCAACTCTTTGATCCAGGCAGATTTCTGCAATTTTTTTTTTTTAATTTTATTTTTTTTTATGGCAGGTATTTTAAATATTCTTAAGAATCATTCCTTTAGTTAGGCTTGTGTTTGTTATTTTCGAGTATTCAGCAAGCATAATTAAAGAAGCATCAGTATGTTTTCAAGTAATGCTATAGTTTTCACTGTTATCGGTACCTAGCATCGGAGACTTGAGATAGAGAGCTGAGTCTAGACAAGTGTATCTGGTGCTTTATCTCCCTATTTTTTTTGTGGTGAAGTTAAGTAACACTCTGAGCTGTTTCAATTTTTTTTCCTAGTTATATGAAAATGAAAAATCTTTAGATAATGAAAGACAGGTGCCCTGCTATCTGGAGCTAGAAGTTTTGATGCCAAGGGCCAGGAAACATAGACTGGCTTCTGACAGGACAATCTCGGTGTCAGATGTCATCTGCCTTCTAACCTCTGAATTGTCTAAAAGGTACAGTTAACAGACTTGAGTTACAAAACACTTCTCAAGGATTGGGTTTAGCCTAGGGCCAGTGCAGCCCCTGGTTTATAGTAAGTTCTGAGCATTCTGCAAACTGATAAATTGAAATAATTTTTCAGTTTCAGCCTTACTGAACTTGAAATTGTGTTTTTTAAAGTTAATACAACTAGGTCACGATTCTTATTTCACAGTGACACTTTGATATAATCTTAAGAGTCTCAGATTAGAGCAGTATTTTAGCATGAAGTTTACAAGTGAGTAATAAGTGGCAACTTTTAGTTTTGAGGAAATTTGGAATTTTGCATTGGTTCATACACCTTTTTTCTTAAAACACTGTGTAATGATTGAACAGCATCTCATTTAAAATCTTAGTTGGTGGTTGTATGTGCATTGTTTGTTCTGTAAAGTTGATAGAAGTCAAAGATGGGGAAAGCTGGGCTGGTCTAAATGCACCTGTATTTACCTGAGTAATACACATGAGAAGTAAACTGGTGAGATTTTGATATGATAAAATATTGCAATTTAGAGATTTTTCACTATTAAATAAAATAGTATTGTTTAAGCTACCAGCTCTCTTCTGTCTTGTTCTTAATGTTTCTGTTCCTGAATACCTCATGGCTTGCAGAACCTTCCATTCCAACTTGAGTAGGGTGAAAGTGGAGATGATGTTGGTTGATTGGTTGGTTGGTTGGTTGATTGGTTGACTTATCTTTTAAAAGGTAACTGGATTGGATACCTTCAGTTTTCTTGCTGATAGTTTATGTTCGAGTGAACTTTATGATTTTTGCTTTGGTTCAGCAGGGTGAATGTTCTCCATTGTAGTAACTGACATTTACGTTTGTTATTGGAAGTTGGGCTGTAGTGCTTACTTGCACCTGTACCAAATTTCAGACTGTTTACAGATACAAAGATGGAGGACTGGAAAGAGTATGGTGTAATGAAATTTCAATGTACAGAATATAGTACAGTGCTTGTAGCTCCTTATTACAGAGGCATTGTTCTACAGTTCAGGTTTTCAATTGCAATTACATTTTCTCTTCTTTTGGAGGAAGTTGGTTTCCTTTGTAAGTCAAACACATCTGGAAAGATCTTGGTATAATTAATGTTAGACATTGATGATATATTTTTTAATATCAAGTTGTTTTTTTTTTTTTTCCTCTACAGTACTAATGAACACATTTTTTTTCTCGTTTAGGAGAATATATAAAAAACTGGCGGCCAAGATATTTCCTGCTAAAGACAGATGGTTCTTTCATAGGCTATAAGGAGAAGCCCCAGGATGTGGATCTGCCATATCCACTCAACAACTTTTCAGTGGCAAGTATGTGTTTCCAGTATTTATTATTCTCTTAGCATATTGACAAAATATTTGCTACATTTTGCTGAATGTGTAGTTCAGAATTTATTGATAACAGTGTGAGTTTGATGCTGTGTGTCAGGCCAGTACCCCCCATCTTATGTCCAACTCTACAAGATTTTCTTATAAATGGCATTAAAGATTTTATCAGTAGTGGACTTTTAAATATTTTAAAAATCTAAGTCCTCGATTTTTGTTTTTATTCTATTTCTATCTAAAGTGTTTGTTACTAACAATAACATTTGATAAATGATTGTTGTAAGATGAAAATCCTTAGAAAGCTTACTTGTATTCATACCACTGTCCTCTTTATTTTTTGGTAGTATCTCTGAATTCACTTGAAAACTCAAATTAATTAGAAAATTATCTAGACTGTCAAATGGCACAAAATCGTGCTAAATTATTTTTCTCTTGGATAATCAGGTAATCAGCTCTCCAGCCTGGTTAATCAGTAATTTTGAGCAATCAGACAATTTGCATATATTAGCAAAGCTACAAAGTATGAATCTATTGGATAAAATGAAGACATTGTGCTTTTTTCTTTTTCAAAAATGTTTTTAAAAAGCAGTTTTTTTGTTGTTTTTTTTTTTATTGTGAGATTGGTAGAATATTTCTCAACAGAAATGAAAATATTTGCAGAGCTAAGCTAAGGAGAAAAAATCCCCGAGTGTAAGATTTGTGTATATTATAGCTATAAACTTTTGAAGGAAGGAATATTAGAATATGTAACCAACTTCTTTCAAAATGTGTTTGGCATACTGCAATACAATAAATGGTAGTTCTTAGTTTTATAGGAGAATGTTGGGGCCACAAGAGCAGGTGTACGTAGGGAAAGGATTTCCTTCATTTGCATTGTTGAAGGAGGAACAAATTTTACTGATACTTTTTTTTAAAAATGAAATTATTCCTGAGATTGTGTCAGCCTGTGTATAAAAAATAATTTGGGTATTTTGTTTGATAGGGAATTTATCTTGGGCTCCAATCCCATGTCTTGACCTACAGTCGGAGGTGGAAAACCTTGCACATTCTGATGACGATAGAAGTCTTACAAATTATATACAAGCATTTTAATATTAAAGGCTCATTTTGCCTTGTTGCTATGCAGTTCAAAAAGCAGTGATGCCTTCAAGTAAGATTTGGTAGACCTAGCACTGACCAACTCATAGGCTCTTATTCTTTAGCTATTCCTCTGACTGTATAACCCATTCATTTATAGCAGTTAGTAGTTTATTAGATACTTCTTGCCCTATGGCCAAGTGAAAGAATATCTGTGGAATTGCAGCATTTTTTTTTTTTTTTTTTTTTTTGCCCTACTTTACTGTGCTCTTCATTGCATATCTAGTCTTCCTTTGCTGTTGCAATGAGAAGGATGATCCAAACAGTAGTTCTGCCAAGTGAAGAAATGCATAATTAACAGTTAGTTCCACTGTGTTGATACTGGTGTTGAACTCTTTTTTCCTGTCCTGGTACCAAAAGGTTATCTTCTATAATGCTGATATTAGAGTGCTACCCCTGAACTTTGTTTTGATGGGAATTGGGTGGGTGATTTTTTTAAAATTGTTTCCAGAAATGACAGGAGTCCTCTCTGTGTCTTGCAAGCATTGTAGGTCAAATACTTAGGCTATGTAAGCTAAAGGAAGGAACATGTAGTATTAATTAAAGAAATACCGTATTGGTAAAGAAGATGAGTTTTTCTGTTTTCTGTCAGGAGAAGCAGTAATTTAATAAGAAATAACTGCTGATGAGAGCAAGAACAACAAATGCTTTTCCCTCACAAAAATAATCCCATAAAATTTAAGCAAAGTACCTATGTGGAGATCACAATGTAGATAGTAAAACATCTTCTGGAATAAGATTTTTTTGGATAAGATTCCAGTTTTTAACTTTAATTAAATGGATTAGATTTAGATAAGATTAGATAAGAAGTACAAAATTATGTAATATGGAAAGGCTGAAAAGATAAGGCCAGAATAGTATTATACTCTGAATTGCAAAGGACTGCTTTTGGTCAGATATTTTGTCTGCCTAAAGATGAGATCATCAGTAGGGCAAACAAGCAAACAGAACAACATTCTGTATGACTGAATCAGATCTCATCTGCAGTACCTGGTAAATCTCAAGAACAGTCTTTGTGTTCTCCAATCCCTGAGTTCCTGAGCTGCTGCAGTAGGTTTGCAGCCGCAAGCAGTGCAGCATATTTTTCCTGTAATAGCGAAGTACGTTTTTCATAAATTACTAGCCAGGCAGATGGAGTGTGAGATCACTGTTAATACCATCTTGATTAGGTTGGCAGGGACTTAAAGATATGTCTTTATAGTCCTATCTTCACGTAATCTTTGTAGCTAACTGTAAAGTGAGAATGTGGTCTCAGTCTACTTTTTGCTCTCCAAATGATAGACATCTTTGGCTCTTACTTACAGCTTGTTATTTAAGCAGAGAAGGCCAAGGCCATGGTATTATTTTTGTACTGCTTGTGTTGAACGCTGGAAAGTTTGTACCTTTCTGCTTTGTACAATACTTGCTCTGTAGTTTAAAATTCTACACCCACTCTGTTAAAGCAGTTACTTTGATCACACGGATATTTTCCCAACAGAATGACTCCCTTCCGCTCCTGCTACACCAAGCTTACTTTTGCAGAGGACTTTCCCAGATACAGTATCATTTTCTGAATAGTTGCTTCCTGATTTCTTCCAAGAAAAGTTTCTTCCAAGAAATACAGCCAAAACCCCACGGCTGAGCTCTTTCCTCTCCCTGATCCTTTGTAGCTAGGGTATTCCCTTGTGAATCCTGTGAATGGGAGAAAGGCCCGAGAGTACAAAAATATGTTGTAGCCTACTAACAGTGTTTCCAGTGCTGAATATGCCTTTATGGGCCTGAAATGGCGGCGACTGATCTCTTGCTGGACCGTGGAGTTGACTTGGGGGTATGGTGGAGATGGGCTGGACGAAGTGGGAAGATTTGGGACTGGCCTGTTGGTGGCTGTTCTTTGAGGACTCCAGGCAGGGGCCTCACCTCCCCACAGCAGCCTTCCAGTGCATGTGAGCACCAGTAGTGAGTTCTCTGTGCTGTGACTGCTGAGCTGCCACAGCTTGTGGCAGGGTGAACAAATCAGTCTGGTGATACCACGTTGTGCTGGAATCGCTCTGGTTTCGCTCCTGTGGAGCTACTGTATTTTATAGCATACAGACCCCAATTCAGAACCTAGTTCAAAGTCAGCCTAGCTCTTTTCAGGTACAGAGAAGCAGTTGCAAGTAATCAATTTGCTGGAGCTTCAGGAGACACAGTTGATTGACTGAGTCATGATAATGGAGTGGGCGTGCATTCCAGCCCACCTAAAAATATGTTAATTTAAATTGCTTTTGCTTAGGCATTAATGCTGTCAGAACCAGTCTAAAAATATTTTTGATTCAGTTGCTGTAACTTCTTGGTATAGGCAAAGGCCTATATTGGGCTTCTTTTGAAAAGAAAACCAAAAACTAGTACTCTGATTGTCCCCATGACAGGATTTGTATCCTCAGAGGTCCCAGAAAAGAACAGCATGACCTCACAACACTGTTTCTAAGTGGTCCAGTGCTGTCAAAGCAGAATCAATACTGCTTTGTGTAAACCGCCTTGGTCTTCAATGGGAAGAAGTGGTGGTTCCTTCCAATTCTATTTAAGGAGCTTTTGTGGCCTTACTGATTAAAAAAAAATAAAATAAAAAAGAAAGAAAGAAAGAAAAAAAAGCACACAAAAGAGAAACCACTGAAAACCAACACTAAAAAAAGTTCTCACACATGCAGTGAGTATGTAAGTGATCATATAGCACTTTTGGGTTGAGGTATCTGTACGAACTGGCCTTTTGCCTTCATTTTGATCTTCATGTGGAGAATAATTGGAAAGAGATATATTCCTTCAATGATAGCCTTTGAGCTTTGGCCAAAAATGATGTCACTTGTAATTTCTGTGGTATCTTGAAATATTTTACTTTCCAAGCACTCTGTGATACAGGTGAAATAAATTCAAGTTATTGCTAGAAGATACTATTCTATAAAATGTTTTTCTTAATTTTATTTTTCTTCACTATAGAAATGATCACAAATGAACCATGGCTACTCTGAATGAAAAATCTGTACTAATTTTTACTAATTATAATCTTTACATTGGCCAGAGACAAGGTTTATTATTTTGGGGATTTAAAAATATAAACAACATAAAAATTGAAGTGTTTTTAGGGAACAATATTAGGGTTCTAAAGAATTCTGCAGACTTTCTCTAAAGGAGTAGGAAATACATATACGTGTATATATCAACTCATCCATGAAGATACTTTGCCATTAGGCATGAGTTTTTTTCCAGGAACTCCACAGTTAATTTTTCAATGAGATTTGAGTTTGAAGTCCTAGGTGTTTTTGGTTGTCACAGCAGTGGATGACGTAAATACACAGATACGCATCCAATTAGTTTCTTATAATTACAGCACAGATTTAAATCCAAAGTAATAATAGTGCAATTGAATAAATAATATTCATTCAACACTGCAAATAATTATGGGGAGAAAAAAAGCACTGTATATATAACGTGCTGAATATACAAATGTGTCTGTGGAAATTCAAACTCAAATCTAGTGTGTTACTAGTGTTATTGTTTGTCTTTCTGGAAAACTGGACCAGTGATTTCCTTTGAGAGGTTTGTGAAGTACCTTATGAGCTGTTTTTAGGTGGCATAGTTGATATTCTGTCATTTGACTTAGAAGTTTGGATTCACTTATTAGCTTGGATCACAAATGAGAATAAGTTCCTCAGATTTATTCTTCAGTTTTACTGAGGTCACTCCAGAAGTAATGCCTCCTATTTATTTCCATGGAAACAACAGATACAAAGAGCATGATAACGCAGCAACAAAATGCAATATTGGCAGGAAGGTTTAACCTCTATTGCCATGCTACCAACGTGTGCCTCTGATGTCGTGGGCTAGCATTATAAAATAGGAGGCATTGCTTTTGGAGCAGCTCTCGAACAGTGCTTTCTCAGACACCAGTTTACCATTCTGTAATCCCCAGTTATCTCTAAGTAGGGCCTGGTATAAGTATGGCAAGTAAAAAAGTATACTGTCAGGTCTTTTTATCCTGGTGTGATAAATAGATTTGCATAAATGAAATAGAGATAAATGAATTGAGTATTAAAGAGGGTTGCATTATGTTACTGTCTTCTGTGAAGACAAGAAAAACCTCAGGCAAAGCCTGACAATAATATGTGGAGATCTCTCATTTTCATTCTCTCTCTTTGCATGAAAGGGTGACTAGCAAACTAATTGTCGTGATAGAAAGACAAGGGCACTACTTCAGTACTTTTTGGAGTGCTGGAAATAAATGCCTTTCCAGCATGGTGAAGTGCATCAAGGATGGTCTTTTTCAGTTTCAAGGAAATTAATATTTTTTTGTGTGTTTATTATTCAGTCATATATGTTGTTGTTGTTATAGCATCAAAGCACATACAAGTTCGAGTCATGAGCCAAGCTCCACAGGAGTGGGATTTCTACCCATACGGAACAAAAAGTCAATTCCTGCTCCAAAATACTAAAATTCCAAATATAAAACAAGGGATAGCAGATGGATGCAAACAGATGGGGGGAGTATGAGAAAACAATGAGACAGTATTAGCCTATAGTATAGGCAGTGGTCTCAGCACATTAACAACATATCCACTTATCCATATAACCGTCCAGGTTAAATTTTTACTCTCTTCTTTTCTCCCTCCTTACTTCCTGTTTTTAGGACTAAATGGTGAAGTAGAGTTTTAAGGAGGATTTAAAGAAGAACTTGCTCACTAAATAGAAAGAAATTAGGAATCTTTTCAGAAATGGTGCTGAATGGAACAGTGGGAGGATGAGTGATAGGAATGGTCATTTAGATATTGAATAAAGAGTGATGAAAAGGATGAGGGTAGGCTGTGGGGGTAGTCCATGTTGAAAACTTACTGTTTATGTGCTAAGGCTGTGTAGAAAACGAGGAGTGCAAAGAGAAGTATGTTGTGATCAAAGGGACAACAGAAAACAACTACCTCTGGAGCAGTTTGGAGGATGACATTTTTAGGGGAAAACTGCATTTTTGGGGACCAAAGAGAGGATATTAAAATATTCACATATATCATTATGTCACCAATTTTGTTTTTATGGGTATTATTGTACATAAATAAAATGTAATGAGAAAAGAGGAGACTTGAGGAGAGAGAGCCTTCTGGAAAGCCTCTGAGAAATAGGATGGAGTACATAAATGGGTGGGAGAATCAGAAGACCAAGCTAAGAAGGTGTGTGTGTGTGTGTGTGTGTATTTCTGTATATAAATAGGTATATATACATGTAAAAGTCATGGCATTTCATATGGGAGCAAAAGCATGGGTGTGTCAGTGTTATGAAAATGATATGTTAGTTCTGTTACTTTCCTAATGCAAGTCATTAGGGAAAACTGGATTCAGAATACAAAGAGTAGCAGTCATGAAAAAAGGTCATGTAAGCGGTGTGTTTCAACATGAGAAAGAAAGCTAACTGGAGCAGGTACTGAAGAGGCAAAGGTTATCTTGGGAAAGTGAAGTGTGTATCTTCTGAAAGAAAGACTTATAGGAAAATAAGAAATTAAGGATTAAATTGCAATGTAAATAGATAGCTAGATAGGCTAGATATAAATATCTGCATATAAATATCACCCTATGTAAGTAAAAATAAATATATGTTCTAAAAAATCATCAGTAGTTCAGTACTGTTTATTTTATATCATATGATAATCATAGGAAGTTCTCCTTTGTGCTAAAACTCAGTTTGCATTAGAAATAATTTCTCAAATATGCAGCCTTCTGTTCATTTTTGTAGTGAATTTTTTTATGGCATTTTGTATGTTTAACATTCTTGTGTAACTCTAACAACAGATTCTGTTGTAGATGAAAGCTTCCTTATACGAAGTAATAATACAATATTAGTATTACTTCTGTTTTTTTTTATGCTGAATGAATGCAATTCGGAAAAGAACACTGGTGATTATACGGTTAAAGTTATAGAATTCAAACTTTAAACTTTTTAATAAAATCTGAACAGATGATCTGTGCTTTTTTTTTTTTTTTTTTTTTTTTTTTTTGGAACTGGCAGGTTTCAGGCCCTCTAATTGGCTTCCCAGCTTTGCAGAGTAATTACAGCTTCAAGCAAACTTTGTCATCTGTGGTTCAGAATGGTGTAAAGTAAACAGAACGTTTTGAAATACAGTTTGTAGTTAGAGTTGCTCAGGAGAGTTTAACTAGCATAACTATTTAATTTAGATAGTACATTTTATTTGGAAAAGATAGCCTAACATTTTAGGATTATCAGATTGCTTGTGGATATGGAGATAAAAGTTAACATCTGGTTAACCTCCTTTTTTATTAAAAAAAAAAATTAAAAAATCGATAGTTGAGAAACTTGCATTGCATTCTTTATTCTGGTTCTGTTTCATTTTTCCAATAATTGTACAGATCCAAAAATGGCCAACCAAGTACTACAGACTTGTTGGAATTGAGTTGTTGATTTCTGTAACCGATTTTGTATTTTGCTGCTTTGAACAAATGTTCTGCCTTGAGGCTTTGTATCCCGTTTAATATTAAGGGGGAAATTTTTCATGACTGATGTTTAATCCCAAGCAAGACAGAAAGCTTTAGGATTAAAATGTGTAATTCCAAGTTGTAGATGGCTAGCATACAAGAACACAAAGTTGAGTCTGTCTGTTTACTGGCTTACTCATCTTTTTGAATGATAATTTAGACTTCCAACTGTTTGGAGTTGAGATTCAGCCCTTTAATTACATATGTTTATGTATAGTAGCAAACTTGAAGACATTATGGTAGAGTGTTCTCTCCTTTTGGTAGTGACCCAACTATCACTCAGGCTTTCTGAGCCAGCTTTCAGTAGCCAGTTTCACTCGTTCTTCTATGCTTTTGTAGTTTCCAAACTATTCTGTCTAAAACTACTACATTTTTTTCTAGTAATTAGTAGAAAAATATTTTGGTAATTAGCAGTGTGTATTAGAGTACTTATTCATCGTAATAGATTTATTTACTTTCTTACCCTTAGGTGAAAGACATGCACAAACAAGTTTTTATTCATGTTGCAGTCGTGGCAGCAATGTTGTTTATCCCATACATTTGTATACAGCAGCCTGTGAAACATGTGAGTGACTAAATACCAGCAGACTTCAGTTACTTTTATGTACTTCAGCAGGCTGAGTAGCACACAGCGCTTTTAGAAATACACTGGTTTTCCACTTCTTTCCAAAATACTTTTTGTTTCAGTAACTGAGGACATTTATGTATTCACTTTTATCCTTATAAAAGGAAATTCTTTATTTAGCCACTTTGAATAGAATATTTCAAAAAGCTCTCTAAGGTTTGCTTGATGTTATTTTTCAGTAGCATCCTTCTAACCATTTCAAATGGCATTTTTTTATGTTTTCATTTCCTTTTTCATTTGCCACAGCATTTTTTATTATATTTAATTGATCGTGTTGGCCATCTATAATGAAAACCTGTGAGAGTTAAGGACTCTGTGGTATTTACAGACCTTAGTATACACATCCACAGCTAAAGTAGTTCTTATTAATGAAGTGCATCATCACTTTGAGAAATCTCTGAAGAAAAATTAATATGTAGTACCGGTAATGTGTGTATAGCTTGGTACAGACTTACATGGGTGAACATACAAAAAATAAATAGATAATATATTAATTATGCAAACTGGTCTCTTGACTTAACAAATTCTCTGGTTCTCTTTTGCAGTCTCCCCATTCTAGCTGCTATTTCTTGCTGCTGTTCTTCATGAGCCTTCTTTTATCCTCCTAGTGTTTCTTTTCCACAAAGGTTTCAGTCTTTCTCCTTTGCCATTTACACTCCTCTGCCTTTATTCCCTGGTCTTTTGTTCTGACGTCTCTTCTTTAAATTATTTTTGCTGCATGATATTGTTCCATACTGGATTTTGCCTTATTTGAGTAGCTTCTTTATTGCACTGTCTGAGGTTAGCAAGAGCCAATACAAACGCAGGAGAAAGAGCTTTCCATTCAGCAGATATATAGGTAGGAGAGAGCTGTAGCCTCTGGATTACTGCACAGATTCTTAAGAATGTTATGGTTTAGTAAGTGTTAATGCAATTTTTTTTTACCAGTCTCCCCTGTGCTCTTTTCTCTCTTGCAGATAGAATGGACAGTTGTGTTACATTTTCATAGGAATACTGGAAGGATATCAAAGGTCTTGGTTTGCCAAGTTTTAAGTCTTGTCTCCAACATGTAGTATTTTCCAGCAGTGTGCAGATTTAGGCAAACATCCAGCAAAGGAAGTTTCAGCCTACATGATTGAAGTGTGATAGGATTAAAGATGAGAGAATAGTTTAGTCAGGGGGTAGAATCAGGTAATCCTAGAACAGACATGCATGCAGTCTCTTCTGTTATAAAAGTAGCTCTGTGCATTTCTTAAATGCAGCTGAGAATTTTGAGAATACAAATAGTGTATTATTCCTAGAGTCCCCATCACTGACACTGTAACTTAGTCTTCAACCGTATGCATGAGGAGAGGAGTTCCTTTGGTCTCACAGTACTTGTACCCAGCTGTGAGCCTCCTGTATATCCTAAATAGCTCCACTTCATCATGGTCCCTAAGTTCCTTTCATCCGCTTCTGTCCTTCTTGTTTTTCTTTCACCTTTTGTGTAAAGTTCCCTCTCCCATGTCCATTCTACTGTAGCACCTTCCTCTTTAAAAAAAAGCAACAAAACAAATCAGCTTGTGCTACAGTTCTTAAATCAAGTTCTTAAATCACAGAGAACCCTCTAATGTCAGAACTTGTCTGTATTGAGGATGTTGCACAAGTGAGTCTGATAACGCTTGATAACAGTTAGGGGCCACTTCCCAGATAAAAGAGTTCTTTAGATCTTCGAGTATGCAAATTAATACCTTGAGCAAAGACATTAAGCTTGTTATACATTAGTAATATAAAAGAGAATTGCTTTATTGTATTTTCACTTTGTATCTGCATTTCAGGAGGTCTGCTGTATGTCGTTTGTACAATCAACACTCGCAACAGGCATAAGAGGAAAGTGAAACAGGCTAGCAGGCACTGAAGTATGTTGAGTGTTTAGAAATTCACTTGATCTGATGCAGCTCCTTAGACAATATTTAAAAATAATTCCTGTAAAATTATGGATCATAGTTGAGGTGTCAGGACTCTGGATTTATGAAAAAAAAGAAAGCCAAGATAAAGTACTTCTGTGAAAGAACAAACTACCTTGAGAAGTGGTATGTGTCATATAGCATGACTTCTGTAAAATACTGACGTTATCTGGAGTAAATAAAATGTATTTCTCAAAGAATGAAGGGCAAGGTGTTATGGTAAGTTACAGTGAACACCATCAGCTTCATCAGGGAAAGGTGTGAGCTAGCTGGTAGATTGCAGCTCTATAAAAAGAAAGTTACAGTCAATTGTGAATGAACAGGAAATCTATTGCTGTATTCCTTATTGATTTATTTTGTTTACTGGATCAGTCATTTTATATCACATTGTTGTTGAATTACCAGAACATGGGCTGTGATGTTTGTGTTAGATTTATGGTAGCTGCAGGAAAGCAAATCACTCTTTTGACAGAGTAACCTTATCTTCACAAAAAAAACCAAAACAAAACAAAACAAAAAAAAATCATGTTTGCATGAATAAAAAGTTCTAGTAGGTCAGAGTAGGTCAGTGTTTTGCATCATACAAGTGAAATGTTTTAGTGTAGTGTGCTGTGTTGTAAAATCTAACACCAAACATCAAGTCTCATCAAACCACAGTCTGACTTAACAGTGTTGTTCTCTTGTGACAGAGAAATAGAAGGTTGTCTGCTGTGTGTCTAGATTTCTGTGTCAGGAAAGATTTGGGATATGAAAGCACAACCTGCGAGGACTGACTGGCTTAAGTGATTTAGGCCAGGGAAGACTGGAGAGAGACAAAATAGTCTTCAGATACCTAAAAGAAATAGCTGGTTGAAGAAAAGAATAAGTTGTTTGGAAGGACAAGAAACAGTGCTTAAATTATTGAAAGAGTTAAATGCTAAGAAAAAATAGTTTGCTTGCGGAGATTTGAAATTACTATTTTGGGGAATTGTAGGAAGTGTTTAGAGAAATATTTGAGGGAAACAGCCCAGATAGACCTGTTTCTGCCTTGGAGTGCTAAGAACAACAAGCTGACTTCCTGGGGCAGCCCCACTGGGCATGTGGGTGGTTTAATAATGTTTAATAATGAGATTGACTGTGACTATGTTTAATAATGAGATTGACTTCAGCATCTGAATTCTCTCAGATAGGATGTTTTACAGTAAATCTAATTGTGAGGTGGTGGTACCCTGGTAATTACAGCATGATTACCATTGAAGGAAAAACATCACACTCCTGCCAGGTACAGATGGAAAAATGTGCCTTTGGCTACTGCTGTTACCTTGCCCTGCTGGAGCAATCTGAGATCTAATACTCTTACCCTTGTAATAGACCTAATTTACGAATGGAGATCACATTTTATATGGGGAACAGTACAAGTTCCATCAGTACCTCTGACTTATTTCTTCTACCGTATGTTCAAGCCCATGGTTACATTGGTGTTCTGTATTTCCTTTTATGTGCTGGCTAGGTATACATAAGCTATATGTATTTTATCTAAGTCATTTTATTTGCTTTTCACACATTAACTGGGAAACTGTAAAGGGTGAAATATAATGTATTTCTCTAGAATGTCAGCTAATGAAAACAGAGCGACCAAAGCCAAACACATTCATTATCAGATGTCTTCAGTGGACCACTGTCATAGAGAGGACGTTCCACGTAGACACTCCAGAGGAACGGTGAGAATTTTATTATTGTTTCTCTTTCAGTGTTGGTTGTGCACAATTTTCAACAGTCTCAGCTGGGATTGCTCAGCATGTGGAGTTCTGATATTCCAAGCACTTCTAAACAGTTATTTGAACAATTTGTAAGTCAGCTTCTGTAAAATATAATCCAAGTTCATATCTAGTCTGCAAACTGCCTGCAAGTGGGATGAATGTGTTCAAATAAGCCAAAACTATGTCATGATATGTCCCCAAAGTGTTAAGTTTTGAACAATAGAAGCCTGCTTTGGAGTATTTTTCAGCTTTACTGTCTTAGATTTTCCTTTTACTCTTAATGTGTTCTTTTTGGCACAGAAAGCAGTATGTTTGTTATAATTTGTTTTATGGTGCTTATTAGCTTTCCTTCTTTCAGTAAACAGAAACACACTCAAGAATTAACTTTTTTAAAGCACTGGAAATGTATGGGAGATATGGGGTGGTGGTGTATCTCACTAAACTATTCCATTCTTTTTTTCTGGTTAGATGTACTGTGTTTTCCTACTGAATGCACCTTTCCTCTTGTCACGGGGTTATCTAGATCAATCTGTGTCTGTGACAGGGGAGGGGGCAGTAGGCCCGTGGCCCCCCCGGCCCCCTCAACAAATGGGAAGGGAAAAAGGGAAAGGGGTAGGGAGGTGGGAGTTCAAGGGAACAAACGGAGCAGCGGCAATGATCTGAGGAGTAAAACTTATTTACTAACTATGATATCGGAATGCAAGATAACACACTATAATACAATATAATTAGAATTGAAGCTAATAAATCAAATATAATGAGAGAGAGAGGTTTCCGAAGACCAAGAATCCTACTTTGAAGTTGAAGGCACCGCAGCTTGGAAGCACACCCACACCCGCTGCCAGGCAGTGAGAGAGAGCGAGCGTCGCTTCCGTGACGTATTTTCCCTCTCTGGCCGCGAGGTCCCCTGGGATGTGTAGTACCTCTTCTCTGTGCTCCACATGATGTTATGATGTGGAATACCAATAGCAAAAATTACAAAACCATGACACCTCTTGAGGTCAATACTGCAATTTGGCTTTGTTCATAGAGTCATGAATTGGCTTAGGTTGGAGAGGACCTTAAAGATCATCTAGTTCTGACCCTCCTGCAGTGGTCAGGAATACCAACTACTAGGTCATGCTACTTGTCCTTTTATGATCAGATCATGTGAAAGGTCAGTCTCCCTCCTGTTTGTAAGCTCCCTTCAAGTTCTAGAAGACCACAGTGAGGTCCCCCTGGAACCTTTTCCTCTCCAAACTAAACAAGCCCAGCTCCCTCAACCTTTCTTTGTAGGAGAGGTGCTTCAGCCCTCTGATAATCTTAGTGGCCCTCTTCTGGACCTGCTCCAACAGCTCTGCATCCTTCCTGTAACAGGGGCCTCAGGCTTGGACACAGAACTCCAGATGGGGCCTCACAAGGGCAGAGTAGAGGACAGTCACCTCCCTCCCCCTGCTGGATACTCCTCTTTTGATGCGGCCTAGGATACTGTTGGGCTTCTGGAATGCAAGCACACACTGCTGGCTCATGTCCAGCTTTTTATCCATCAGAACCCATAAGTCCTTCTCTGCAGGGCTGCTCTCAGTGAGTTCTTCACAGAATCACAGAATTGCAGGGGTTGGAAGGGGCCTCAAGAGATCAAGTCCAACTCCCCTGCTAAAGCAGGTTCCCTACAATAGGTCGAATAGCTAGGCATCCAGATGGATCTTGAATAATTCCAGAGAAGGAGACTCCACAGCCTCTCTGGGCAACCTGTTTCAGTGTTCCTTCACCCTTATGGTAAAGAAATTCTTCTGCGTGTTTGTATGGTACTTCCTGTGCTCAAGTTTTAGGCCATTGCTCCTTGTCCTACTGCTACACACCGCCAAGAAGAACCTGGCTTCATCATAGAAGGCCACCAGATTGTTGAGGAATGGTCTGCCCTCGGTGAAGCTATGCTGGCCATCTCAGATCCTACCTCTGCATCTTGCATGTTCCTTAACGTGTTTCCTCGGAGGATCTGCTCCATGATCTTCCCAAGTGCAGAGGAGAGGCTCAGTAGCCTGTAGTTCCCCAGGTCTTCCTTTCTCCCTTTCTTGAATATGGGAGTGATGTTTTCCTTTTTCCAGTCACTGTGGGATTTGCCTGACAGCCACAATTTTTTAAATATGATGGAAAGTGGTTTGGCAACCAGATCAGGCAGTTCCTTCAGAATCCTGGGATGCATGTCATCTGGCACCATAGGCTTGTGCACATGCAGCTTCATGAAGTGGTCTTGAACTTGCTCTACTCTTACAGTGGGATTAATTTTGCTCCCCTGACTCCCACTTAGAAGTTCAGGGACACAAGAAGTATGAGAATGCCTGTTCAGGCTTGGGCAAGGAACTTCTTAAGTACCTTAGCCTTCTTAAGTACCTTAGCCTTCTCCATGTCTGAGGAGGCCAGCTCTTCCTTTCTGTTTATCAGACAGGGTACACTCTCTGCCCGTCCCTTCTTCCCACTATAACTAAAGAAACTCTTTCAGTTGTTTTTCACATTCCTCACAGAGTTTAATTCCTTCTGAGCCTTGGCATTCCAGAACCCATCCCTGCACATCTGGACAGTATCTCTGTATTTTTCGCAGGCCATCCATCCCCACTTCACTGCTTATACTTATACTTTTTTTTTTTTTTTTTTTTTTCTCAGCATGACCAGCTGGTTCTGGCTCAGCCATGCTTGTTTCCTGCCTTGGCTGCCTGATTTCTTCTTCTGGGAGTTGGAGCCCTCTTGTGCCCTCAGAAAGTCATTTCAGAGGGTGCGGCCAGTTCTGTTCTGTTCCTTTTTCCTTAAGGACAGTTTCCCAGGGAATCTCATCCAGCAATTCCTTAAACAGCCTAAAGTTCTGTCTCCTGAAGTTCAGGATCCTGACTCCACTCTTTGCCAGGCCCATGTTCATTGAGATTATGAACTTGACTAAGACATGGTCACTGCAGCCCAGGCTGCCTCTGATCTTAAACTCTTTTACCGTCACCAGGTCCAGCAGTGCTTCTTCTCTGGTGGGTCTGTCCAATACCTGAACCAGAAAGTCACCACTGATGGACTTCAGGAGTCTCCTGGGTTGCTTGCAGCTCACCATGTTGTTGTCCCAGCAGATCCGTGGGTGGTTGAAATCCTCCACCAGGATGAGAGCCTGCAATTGTGATGCCTCTTGTAGCTGATGCAAGAAGTCCTCATCAATAGGCTCCCCTTGATCAAGTAGCCTGTAGTAGACATCAGCCACCACCTGTCCTTTACTGGTGCTGTCCCTAATCTTAACCCACAAGCTTTCAACCTGTTCTTGAGTGTTTTTCTGGGACAGCTCTTTGCAGTCTATCCACTTCTTAACATAGAGGGCAACTATCCCACTTTTCCTCCATCACCTATCCCTTCTAAAAAGCTTGTAGTTCCCACTAGCACCTTGTCTCTCTAACTTAGCTCTACTGTCTCACACCTGGATATGGGCAGGCTTGCTGTCACCCCCTTCAAGCCTAATTTAATGCCCTGTCAGTGAGACCAAACACCCTCTGGGCCAGAATTCTTTTCCCCCTCTGACCCAGGTGGACCCCATCAGCAGGCATTAATAGGTCACGTGCACAGTAAACTGCCCCACGGTCATACTGTTTATACGAATAAATAACTAATGATTTTATTTTTGCATTGTTTCTTCTTTTATTAGTATATTCACTTATACCTTTTTAAATTCTACCATTTAGGTTCTATCATTTTTGTGATGCTTTTTAGAATTTAATTATCTTTGAGAATCCCTGAATCTCAGGAGAATTTGAGAGTGTTCAGCTTTAAGAGGGAATAGACAAAGAGTTGAACGCACAGTGTAGATTAATAAATCTTAATTATTTTCTTATGGTGAGGAGGACCATTCTCTTGAGTAGATTGTTATTATATACCATCAGATAGGACATGACATACTAAGCTCTGAGTAATGTTGTGCTTCTGGCAAGAATTTTCAAGTTTTTAATATTCTACTTAGTATTTATATTGTATTTAGTATTTATAAAATCAGACACTTCTAATTCTTCAAATAAACTAAGCAGTGATTCTTTTTGATACTGATAAACCTTAGCACCTTATCCATCATGCAGAATATGGAAGGAAATTGAAAATATTAAATGGTATGAAACTTTTGCTGTGTGATATGAGAAGCAATGTAGCATGTGAAAAACAATATAAACTAATTATTTGGAATTTGGATGAGTTTTATAAGTTTCTAATAGGATTGTTGACTTGTTTGTGATAGGGAAGAATGGACAGAAGCAATCCAGGCTGTAGCAGACAGACTTCAGAGGCAGGAAGAGGAAAGAATGAACTGTAGTCCAACTTCACAGATAGACAATATAGGTGAAGAGGAGATGGATGCTTCAACAACTCATCATAAAAGAAAGGTAATGACATTCAAAAATAACTAATAAGATTAATCTGTAAATAACTTCTGCAAAGTTATCTAGTTGGATATAGAAGCAATAATATCTCTACATAAATTTCAGTATACTACAAGCATAGAAGTACGTACTTATCTCAATAAACCATACTGCTCTAATTTTATTTATTTGTTATGCTGTCTGGTACACCACCTTTCAGAGGCAGAGTTCAGCCATTCAGGCGCACGTTAACAATCTGCTTGTTTTTTGAATATTATTTTTGTTTTTCCCTTTATGTTTGTTTACTCCTTCAGAAGTGTAGGAATAAAATATTTTCTTCAGAAAAGCATTTGCCCACTTTCTCATGCAAGTAATGCCCAATACAAATTAGATGATTTACGTGAGAAGGCTAGCAGAATTTGGCTTTTACTGACTTTGTTTTTCGCTGCGTGGGAAAAAAACTTTGCTTTAATTTTCAGTGAAAACTGTATCTTATTTCTTTGGAATCCTTCACAGCTTCTCCTGTAAGTAGGAATATGTACATTGCTGACTATAGTACGCTTGTAGTTGTATCTCCAGAGTCAACAGGATAAACACATTATGTTTTAAAGATTGTGTCACATAAAATTTGTGTATTATTTTGGGTTTCCATTTTGTCCTGTATTTTCTGGATTTACGAACTACTCTTGAAGAATAATGAGGAACTTGAGTGGATGTTTCTCATTTGTTATACAGAATTGACATGGCTCAAAAAATGCATTGAAATCACATGAGAAATAATAACATGATTCTTTAGGATTGGCTTCGTTCTTTATAGCTACAGATTGAAACCTGTGGAAAATCAAGTGGAAGTCTTCAGACAGCAAAATAATCTTACAGCTAATGTCATGGAATGTCTCTTAATGATGGACAGTGAAAAGGAATATTGAACATTGCAAGAATTATAGAAAGATCAGTGGCTGACAGCTGTGTCCTTAGGAATAGGATATAACATGAAATCTTAATTCTTTTATGTCCTAAGTTTTGAGAACATGAGTTTGCAATACAACCATAGTTATTTCGTGTAGTTTCATTGTACATAATTTTCTATGTTTTTTTTTTCACTGCTTAAAAAAGAAAAACTAATCATATACAGGCATGACAATACTCTCTTCATGAATTGTCAGGTTGGAGAGGTTGACATTGAACTTTTAGCCTTGCAGCATAGAGATTTAGTGATTGTGCTCCAGGGTAAAATATGATAAGTGACAGCAAGACAGAGGCTGTGTTCAAGACGTGTCAGTCTTTGTGAGAGGCAGCGTGATTATGCGGAAGGGATTTGGGTTTGCTCTTTTAAAGGTCTGACCACTATGCCAAGGTTGTATTTCCTCTTAGTAGAGAACAAAAACATTGCATAACAGCAAGCATTTTCAAGGTGTCAAAATAAATGTGGTCAAATGTAAATTGTTTATCTGGAATGCGTGCACTCCTTGTTCACAGTGCTTTTCACATACAATGAAATAGTTGTGGGAATAAGAGTAGGTGGAAGATCATTTCTTCTGTTTCTTTCTTGCAACTTATGCTGTAAGAACAGAAGTAAAATTCCAGGACAGTGCATGTGCTTTGCCACAGAATATATAATGTATTTGTCAGCAAGCCAAAAGCAAACTACAAATCAAACGTGAAATAAAAAATGGTGATATTCAACACCTTATGATAGTTCAGAATGAAGTGTATGTAGCCACTGAAAAGCACTCTGATAGCATCAAGGAAGTTTTTTTTTTTCTGCCAAAACCCAAAATCCCACTTCAGATTTAAAACTTTTGGAAGACTTAGCAAAAAGTGCTCAGACGGTTTTTGAATAAGATGTCCTGAGTGACCATAATAAAGGGAACTCCCTTTTCGCTCCCTTTGTATTAATTGAAATTAAAGGAAATAGTTTTTCATAGAACTGTTTCTGAAAAGCTTCTGCTTAGCATTTGTATTTGTTAACAGAATCAGAACCACTTCAGTTATTTCTACTTAATGTGTTGCCTTTTTTATATTAGATTTCTTTCAATTTTAAGATTTTTTTTTGCATCTTGCGTCCAGCAAGCTTGTTTAGTCACCTGATACTGTATCTACGCAGTGAATTTTGCTTTTGCATGCACCAGGTGGTATTCATATGAGTAGAAGACCATAATCAGATTAAGAAGCAAGACAGAGAGAAGTGGGCCTGCTTCTTCTCTTAAATAAAAGATGTAGCAAAAGGTTTACAAAGAAAACAGTCTTTAAGAAATTAAACTTGCTTTGAACAGCCTGACAGCAGCGTCTTGCCAGCAACATCTCTGTCCACATTAGCTGGAAGAAGCAAAGACACCTTTTTATTTTGAAGTTCTTTTAATGTTGTCAGTGTGTCACTTAAGTTCTACAGTAATAGCATCACTAAAATGTCAAGTACAAGGAACAATTAGCAAACTGCTTTTATTCTTTGCTAGACTGTTTCTGTTGAGTAGAATTTCTTCCTGATGAAGTCAGGTGAAAATTCTCAGTCATATACTCTTTGTGCATATCAGGAATATTTTAAAAGCAGTTCTTGGTTGGTAGGAATTTCAATAACCGCAGTAAAGTGTATTCTTTTGAAAAGAACATACATAGCAGGAGTAGATAGGCTTTACAGAAAGCTGAATATCATGTAGTTCTTTGGACAGTTTTCCATTATTTGTTTGGAAATTTGTTTTTCAGGTTTCAGCATGAATAAGGAATTGATTTTTTCAGAGAAGCCAAAGAACAATATAACGAGTAAAAAAAAATCACTTCTGGGGGTTTAGTAGGAATGGAAAAAGTGGGAAAATTGTGAAGGAAACAGAAATCAATCTTATGGAAGCCTCCAAACTTGCTTACCAACATTCTCAGGTTTAGGAAGTATTTCAATTTTTACACCAGTTTTCAGTACACTCTTAGCTATGGCATCTGTGTTTTTATCTCTCAAGGTCTTGTGTTCTTTGGCAGACTTTTTGAGTTACCCTGCACTGAATATCATCTCTAAGCCTTCTGCTAAGCTTCTAAAGAATGACAGCATTGGGAGACTTTATTCTTAGAACTATCACTGCTACCATAACCTGCTGTTAAGCCACGACTCAAATCTCTCAGAACTATTACCTTCCTTTTATAAATCTGCATTTTTAAAAATCTGTTTTTAGCAAGGTTGCAGCTAGATTCATGACTGCTTTGATGAATGATGTAAGCAAATTTTAGACAAACGAGTTTCAGTTTGACTGGCTTGCTGTCCTTAGCATGAAGCTGATGTCTGTGGTTAGTTGAGCCAATATCTTCTTTGTGTGTACAGGCAAAGGGCTGCTATTATGAGCTCTTTGTTCAAACTCCGATGGTCTCTCTTTAAATTCAGCCTCTCAAGGATGATTGGAATTATGGGAATAGTTACCCCTTCAGTGCAGCTTATGGTCCAATAAATTTTTGACAGTTAGAAGTGATGAACTTTTATGTTTGCTAGGTATTCTTTGTCATAAAAGCTGTTGGCCTTTCTGTGTGGGGGAATGCAGTATAAAGTTAGGGTGGGCTGTGCTCTGAATTACTTATCTTCTGGCTGAATTGTGTTTTAAATGCATTTTGAATTTTATAGAGTTGTAGAATGGCCTGCGTTGAAAAGGACCACAGTGATCATGTAGTTTCAACCCCCTGCTCTGTGCAGGATTGCCAACCACCAGACCAGGCTGCCCAGAGCCACATCCAGCCTGGGAATTTATCACGTGAATTTTGACAGTTTTCAATGCTTTAACTTCAAGGTGGTTTCTTTTTGCTTGATGGTTATCATAGAACTATCAAAGTAGATATCCCGACTTTCCAATATACTGACTGTGATATTTGAGAAATCTTCCCTTTAGATGGTGAAATGAATGTATTTCTTTTGATCTGATATAAGCAAAAAATTGTGCTGTTTTTAAGGGGGGGACTTACGACCAGCCAACAGTGGGACAACAGAGGGCCTTAGCTAAGATAAAGTTTTGCATGCATGTTTATGAGTACACATGCATGTACATGTGCAACAGGTCTGTTTTTCTATAAATTGTGACTTTCCCATATTAGTTACTGTTACTTGTTCTGTATTTTACTGTTGGAATCCCTGGCAATGAATATGAGTGGAAATAACGCATTTCATTGAAAGAATTCAAACAAAAATACAATTTTAGGTTATAGTGACAATCCATGTACATCTTCATAATTTCTTTCTTTATTCTCCTTATGCTTTCCTTGTGTTTTGAGGTAGCTAAGAGGAATAAGTACTAAATAATATTTTTAACACTGTCAATATAGTAGGTGATATATAATATACAGAATGAAAGTCATCTTGAAAGTCTGTCCTGAAGAGATTTAGGTGAATTTGTTATTCAAACTTTGTTCTGTCTGATCTGTTTATTTTAAAATACGTGTAATTTCCTTATCACTATTTTTTTTCTGGTACTTTCCTGTAAATTCTATTTTAACTGACACAATAAGTATTTTTATTAGAAAGAATATTTCCTTCAAGAGTAGAAATAGTTATGTTCCTTCCATTTTGGAAATGTCTGGATTGATTGCATATCCTCAAAAATTATTAAAAAGCTACTACTAACTATTACTCGATATTCTTGTCATTGATGGGAAGTAGATTTATAGATTGATGGTAGTGCTTTCCAGTAAAGACAGCATTGTCCCCTTCTGGAAAAAAAACTCTCATTCCACCCACTCTCCATCACTTCACAAGTGTTCTACAACCTTATGAAAAGGTCCTGTGTTTATATAATGGGTTATTTGTGGAGCTAAAAGAAACAGTTTTATGAACAGGATACAAGTTTAAATAGGTTCTGGTAATAAATCAGTTTGGTTTTTTTACTCTAATAATTTTTTCTCTTCCTTCCTAACCAAAGAAGAAAGCTCAAAATTATTTAAATCTGATTTTGCAGGAATGTGAATGCAGAAAGATTAAATAGAAGATAAATTTAGAATCCTGATAAACAAAAGGCTAATATGTTGAAAAGATAGCAGTGTCATAGTAAATATTTCTAATGAATACTTGAATTAGTATCTGGAATTAAAAAATATTTGTAGAGAAGTATTGTAGGCCTTGGCTACAATATTAAAAAGATAGGTACAGTTGTAGCTGTACTACATACTTTGCCTGAGCTTGAGCAGTGTATATCTTATGGGTCTAAAATCTGTGCATGGTGCAGACTCCTAGAGTTCACTATTATCAGCAGTTTCATTTTGACAGGAAAATGTCTCACAATTATTTGTTACAAAAGCAAAACAAGCTTCTTGTATTAATTATGTATTAATACATATGCAGGCTTATTATTAACTTGCTTTTTTACTTACTTGTAATTTCCCCAGTTTTGTGCATTTCTAGTTGTAGCACATTGCAGTAGTTTTAGGAAGATTTGATCAGTTAAGGCAGTATTTAAATCTATGATCATAAACTTCAACTTTATACTCATTTGTGTGGATCAGGTTTTCTAAACTGATCTTTTTATAATGGTAATGCCATTTGGCTTTTTGCAGAAGCATTTTTGAATATATTTTGGAACTGCATAGCTTAAGTCTTGCCAATGCTTTCTTGTTCTTTGCTCCTTGTAGACAATGAATGACTTTGACTATTTAAAACTGCTGGGCAAAGGCACGTTTGGCAAAGTTATCCTGGTCCGAGAGAAGGCTAGTGGGAAATACTATGCTATGAAGATTCTGAAAAAAGAAGTTATTATTGCAAAGGTAAGGAAGGTTGTAGTTTTAATTCTGTTTCCTTTTTTTTCTTTTGAATGATTCAGTGTCCTATGGTAAGCTATATTTGATTTTTTTTTTTTTATAGTAACTGAATTTAGTAGAATGTATGTGTATCTTCAAAAAACAAGAGTAAACAAAACTAACACGTGCAGATCTTTTTACTCCTTTTTCCACTGTCTTGTAACCTGGAGCATGCTAAAGCACTTAGAGAATTCACTGTACAGGAAAGTAGTGCCGTCTAATTTTATAAAAAGAAAAAGTGCATTGTAGGGTATATTATATACCTGAACATTTTCAGAGTGAATTGCGAGTTTATACAAATAAATACAATTAATTTAATGAGCCTATGCTGTACCCAATTTGCTAGATAAGATTAGCTGTGCATGGGAATAACAGTTTTATTGTTCTAGTTTTTGAGGTACAAAAAAGAAATCTGAAGCTGAAGTCTGAAGAAATTATTTAAATTGGAATTGTCCAGTCTCATTTGATTGATGTAACGTTATTGGCCCTTATGGTTGGTGATAATTTTATTCGGTTTTAACTTGAAGATCTGAAGTTTGTTTCTTGTAATGCTAAAGTTTTGAACCCTACTTGCTCAAGACAACTTTGAGAACAAGAACACTATTTCTGTTGTCATCATTACACAGTTAGAAATAATTCTGATTACTAAGCAAAGAGGTTTTTGGGGGATATGAGCCTGACTGAAATTTCTTGGATGCTTGAGGCTAATAATACCAGTGTTCCTAGAAGCTGACTGTGGATGACAACAGCTATGGATTGTATATATTTTCAAATATTTGTCATGTTTTTCCAATTTTTCTCCTTGTGAATGAAAAGAAGGGTTACAGAGTTCTGCAAGCTATCTCAGTGTTCATTTGTCTGCCTGTCACTCTCATTCTAATAGCTTTTGAATGCGTTGATCAGTCTTGATTAAATTTGAAAAAGGAATAGAAACCTCAAAGGCGATTGCATTTCTTTGAGCTTCATGAAAACCAGCTTCTGTTTCGCTTGTTCTTCAGTTTTTTTTCCTGATCTAAACTTCATGGTTCACCAAAGAAGTGATGGATTCCTTTTTTTTTTTTTCCCTCATGAAGTTAATAGCAGTTTAGGTAGGTTTTTACTCAGATCACAACTGATGAAGAACGAGATTTACAGAAAACAGTCAATATTGTCTCAGTTTATCTTCTTTCACATGAATAGTGTCAGTAGCAAATCAATTTTGTATGCACTTGGAAACTTAAAAAATACAAATAAAATTAATGCTTATTAGTAAAAATTAGCAGGAATGTGTAATTAATCCTTAAATTCTGCTTTAACAATATTGAAAATTACACCAAAAGGTAGAAGTAAATAATTAATGGTTAAAATAACCTATTCATTGTAGTGTAAAAAGTCTCTATAGGGATGTACTACAATCTTGTATACGTGTATATTAAAAGATTATTTGTAGATAAGCCGTTATCTCCAGGTCGTTAACATATTATAGAATTTACTGAGTTTATGAATGGTGCACTGTTCTCCCTACTTTTTCAATTGGAGTCTGAATCTGAGAATAAGCCTTTTTTTTTTTCCACATCACTAGTTGAAGAGGTATTGCAGACTAAATCGCATCACTGAAGATTAGAAAGATGGGTGGTGAGCCTCTTGGATTTGTTGTTGCAACATCACTGTTTGTTACAGACTGCCCGTCAGATCCAAGATATAGTGAATTATGTGATTTTGTTATATGTGTGATTTTTTAGAGTAGCTTTTCTCCTTGAAGCATTTTTTGTTTTTCTCCCGGTATGTGGCTGTGGTGCCTATACTCAATAATGCACTACTACTTAACTGGATGGCATCAGAATTTATTACCAAGAACTCTGTTTTTATTTTTTAACTTCCTATTTTGACAGTTTTTAAAGCATAATCTAAAACTCCTGACATCTGTGTTTACTTTAATAATAGTTTAATTAGTAAATTAGTTTAATGATACCTTATTTGCAGAGCAGAGCATGATAAGCGTGTCCAGGACAGTAATCTTACATTAGTATTATTTGCGGCAATATTAAAGCATATTCTGTTTAAATAAATTTACTAATGTGCTGTTATGGTTGGTGTTTTAGTCACCAGATTTGTCTTCAGTTCAGTATAATACTCAGCTGATGCTTAGTGCCACAGTAAATGGCAAAAACTAGCAGCTTCTCAGCTTCTTAGGACAGGCCTTTGGCAATGTGAGGGCGACCCTGGCTGTAACCTGTCCCTGGGGCCTTCATCGCTCCCTCCAGGCTCCTTCCCACCTCTGGTGTGCTTCCTGTCCGGGGAAAGGCAAGAGAGGGTTCTGGAGGGAAAAGCAGCTGGCAGGTAGAGGGCAGATGAGCTTCCCCAGGCGCAAGTATGCACTGGGGCTGCGTTTCTTTCCCTGTGGCATAAGGTTTATGGCAACCCCTGTGATTTAGACTGAGGGACAGGACAGTACAACTGTCTTGCTCTGAATTGCCACATTTTCAAAAGCTGGCTGGAAATGGGGAAGGGCATTCCCTGGCCATCCTTTGACTTTCTTGGAGGAGGTCTGTATCCTTGGGGAGGCAGGGCAGGCCTGGCCAGAGAAGTGCTTCTCACGTGGCTTCTGTGGGATCGCACAGAGGTTGAGGAGGGGTTTTGCATGGGCACTCTTCCATTTTGATTGAATGGTTTTAAAGAAAAACAAATCAAACACCAAGACAATGTTAAAAAACAGAAAAATGCTGCAGAGTTAGACTGTGTTCTATGATTGCCTGTCAGCTACGAGCTGTGTACGTTTCCTGCAAATTGATTCGATTTCAGTCTGTGTTCGTCCGTCATTCAGATGGTGCACATTAGAGCTTTCCAGTTTTGGTGACTTTGCAGTTCTGATGGCTATATTTTTAAAAGGTCAAATCCAGGATTATTGTTTTTTTCATGCCCTGCAGTGGTTGTAAACTTCAAGACTTCATTTTGAAGCAATATTAGAAGAAAAATCAAATCAAATATGTTAAATTGAAAAGAAATGAATACATTCATTCATTTTCCATATCTACAGTGTAGATTTCTGTTTCCGGAAGTATTATCTTTTTCCTTGTAATTAACTAACAGCAATTTTGTATCTTAATTAAAACCTACTTGTACTTTTTACTTCTTAGGATGAAGTGGCTCATACACTTACAGAAAGCAGAGTATTGAAAAACACCAGACATCCTTTTTTAACAGTAAGTATTAGGAACTAAATATTACATGCCATTAAGAGCTTAAACAGGTAATTTTCTGCAAGTTGGATATTCCAGTATGAACGTAACATTACAAACAAACTTTGAAGTCATTCTCGTGATGATGTGTAGCGGTTATGTACATATTTAACTGTTCAGAAATAAAGTTTCTAATAAATTTATAATGCTCAAATGCACTGAAAACACATTTAGCTGTAGAATGTGACTGTTCAGGAATTTTTATATATGAACACTTCTTTTTTTTTTTTTTTTAAATAAGTTCCTAATTTTACGCATTTGTCCTGTAATTTATTTTTATAAAGAAAACTTCAACTTCAAACTATAGAGATTTCATTAAAATGATGAAATAACAATTGGTTCAGCAGAAGCAACTGATGGAGCAACAAAATTTAAACACCACTATTTCAGTGTCTGTCTTCACTTGGTTAATATTTAATAGAAAATACTGAAAAGAAGATGAGAATTTTGATATGCATGACAAATTATGATTAATAATTTTAATTTTACAACTGCCTTCTGTAGAAGTAATTATTAATCTTGTTCTTTGAGAACACATTAAAAAATCTTTTCATTGATTTCAAAAGATTAGATTATTGTAAGATGGGGAAAAAATATATTTTTTTTTTGTAAAAAAAAAATGAATTGCATAACTTGGAAGCTTCGTCATGTAGAAAAACCATTATAAAGCAAAGGACTACATTTTCATTCCTTGGCCAAAATATTCATAGAATTTCAGTCAGTGAGTTCTTAAGAAGTTTCTTAGAGTGTAAAGGTAAGCAGAAATAGGCATAATTCCACTCAAGTCATACAGAAATGTCACTGCAGGTGTATCTATATATCTTTCTGATTTAATAAAACAACTATTTTAAGTTACGTGAGCTGCCTTATGATTTTATTCTACAGCATTTCTTAATTTTAGGCCAGGTCTGCATCTGTAGATTTTCTTTGGTATCATTTTTTCCCCCCAGCAAAATGAAATCAGTATTGAAAAGTTTAAAATATTAATTGATGAAAACATTTGTTACAATTTTAAAATGTACTTTGTGAAAATAGATACTCCTTGTTTTGAAATTGAGAACAAGAGCAAGTTAAGATCACTTAAAGGTGTTATTTTGGAGAAGGAAAAGGAATATGTGCTCTCCATGAGCACTGTAGAAGATGACTTTGTAAGATATTAAAACAGTGTACAGGGATGGGTGGTACTATGCATGGCAGTAAGAAATGAAGTAGAAATAATGTATTTTAATAGCTATTTAATGTTTTATTATAACAAGCAATGTTGTATACATATCAGTGGGCATATGGCAGAGATGAGTGAAGACATGAAAGTCTTGTGTTTACTCATCTCAAGCTCTAGGCAGATTAATTAAAATTGTAGCTTCCTGAAAGTTCTCACCAAGTTGGAATAGTCTGGTTAAGAAGATAAAATTAAATTTTGTTAAAGTGCGAGAAACCGGGTTAATACAAATTGATAATTGTTTTAATTTTTGCTGTTTTCTTTGCAAGTCCTTGAAATATTCCTTCCAGACAAAGGATCGTTTGTGTTTTGTGATGGAGTATGTTAATGGAGGAGAGGTAAGTTTAAAAAAGACATTTTGTGCTTGTGATGGTAGTGCTGTTACTGGGTTACGCTTTGAAGGGCGTAATTTATCTCTCTTTCCTTGCTTTCTGTCTTTGAACTGGTTGTTGGGTCTTTTTTGCAATTTTTTTTGATGGTTTTATGGAAAAAAAAAAAGAGTTGACTTTTTTTTTTAAACTACGATACACTTCTCCATTCTTGAAACATTAGGCTATTATTTTCTGAAAGATAATTTCATGGTAGGGAGATAAGCACAAATCCTTTGTTTTACTGTTTGTTCTTTATTTTCTTTCTTCAAGTACTTATAGCATATTCTGGCACAGCTTGTTTATAAGCCACTGTAAAGAGCTGGAACAGTCTTGCTTTTGTCCAAATGTGAGATACGTGCCCTCTTCTTTGCTATAGCCATTGCAGATACCTAGGAGGAAAGAATGGGATGTTCGTATTTTTCTTTACTTCCTTTCTCTTTGCTTGCTGCGCCCTCTGGAAATTTAAACGTAGGTGCAAAACTTTTTACAGTGTTTTAAGCCTCTGCTGTCCTCCAGCTCTTCACTGAAGCGTGGAGTGTAAAAAACGATACCAGACAAGTGGAATTAAGCATAATTACAATATAGGAAGAAAGCTTTCATCTGCCTTTTGAGGGTTTTTTGCTATTCAGGCTATACCTTGTTGCAGTGTGAATCAGGGGGAATTTGATACTTTGTATGCTATTTACTGCCTAGTGGCATTGAAGGACGAAGTGTTTTCCCCTTGCTTTTTTGATTAGAAAACTATTTCTACATTGAGGAACTGTTGCAGCATGATGTGGTGTTTTGCATGATCTTTTAGCTGCATTCTGCTACAATAAAACTGTCCTCCATTATAATCCTCATGCCCGATCACCCCAGGGGTGCCTGTATTGCATTCCTTGCTCTGCCAATTTCTGGACCCAGTCTGAGGCTCGTTTTCATTTTAACTTATTTATGGTCACCCTATACCATTGAACATGGTGGTACAGGGTTATAATATAGGAGAATGGCTTAACTTTGTATCTGTTAACCCTACGCAGATAACGAAGCAATTTTGGCTAGTGGAATTATTCACAGAATGTCCTTCAGTGGTAATGGTGTAATAGCCTTCTTTTGAATACTCAACTGGCTTATTTGGTTTTAAACTTACATCAGAAATATTAACTGAGGGCTACTTACAACGAGTTTTAAAAATGGTTCCTTCTAAACTAGCTAATTCTTCTGAGTCTTCTCTGTACAGGACCATTTTGTAATCTCATACTTCGGAATTATGCTTTAGATGCTTGCCTTCTTGAAAGCTGCCTTTCTGTTCTATCTGAATGCAGAAGAGAGCCCACCAGGAACATTTTTTACTCTTTTTTTACGATTGAAGATATTCTAATACTCTGTTTTGATTAAGCGTGTATCTTGCATCTCTTTCTGTGTTGGGTGGTGTGCCTTTGTGGCAACTGCTGCAAACGTTTTTCTTTCTCACAACCTGCTTTTGCCTATTGGGATTTGAATGATTGTACTATACTTTGCCAAGAATGGGTTGCTTTTTTCCAGGTATGATGCTGTTGTTTGTAACTGTTTCCAGTGTTCTTTCTGATGGTTGCATAGTTCAGTTAAGCTAAGTACAGATTTTCACCGTAGTGGGAAGTAATGCCCTTTATTTGGGGGCAGTTTTCCTTGAAGAAGCACTTTTGATTTATTAAGTGCTTCTCTTTTATGATCGGGAATAATCAAAGTACCCTTTTTAATGAGAAAATACTTAGTTTTATCAAATTTCCATGTGGATTTTAACTTTAGTCACTGCTAAGAAATTCAATTTCATATTTGTAAAAATAGCCTTGTTAAATCAGAGTAAGTCTAATACTACGTTTAGCTAGCATTTTAGCTGTTCAGAAGCCTATCTCCTATACTGCACACAGACTTTATCTTCTGTTGTTCTCCTCTACTGCTCTCTCTGTGTTTCAATAGTTTCTAACTATTGAAGATGTTGAAAATGCAACTTCTAATTATGTCTTTCCAGTGGGGAATTGTCTGTAACAGTACTGTGGTGCTTTTGTTTCTCTCCAGAATGGAACTAAATTCAGTTGTGTTTCTGTTCAAATTTCTTTTAGATTAAAGTTCACTTCTTAATTAATAGTGCCTTAGTCAATTGCTTGGGAATTTTCTTGGATTATATCTTTCAGGAGTGAGTTACCCAAACAGACCTCTGAATGAAGGAGTTCTTGAAATTTCTAGCAGTATCCTTGACTCTGATCCAGGTGAAAGCAAGATAATGCCACAATTCAGAGTTCTGCCCTATTACAGTAATAAAAAAATGTAGTCAGTACTAGGAATCTTCAGTTCCTCTTCCTGTAATTAGGAAGGAAAACAGTAAAAGAAGGAGTCCCTGAATTTTGTTCTGGAGGAAAAGAAATTGTATTAAAAATATTCTAAGAAATTCTAAATCGACTAAAAACCTTGAACCCTGTTAAATGTGGTAAGTTTATCTTAGCCTTACATTTCCTGCCTAATGTCTAAGCAGTTAGACTCAGTTAATAAGGAAAGCCTTTATGAAGAAAAAGTAACTGCTTCAATTTCACTGGCCTATGTGTGTACTTTTTATTACAGTGTACAAAATATAAATGTACCTAATTTTCTTTTAACTTCACTTTCAAAGTAGTATTTTCTGTAGCTTTATTTATAAAAGCAAGATATTAGAAGATTTTTTTAAGTAGATTATTCAGACAGAAATATTGAGTGCATTTTTTTATACTGGCAGCTTTTATTGTACATCTTCTGTTACTTTAGGGACACGGTCTTGAAGTCTTTGTTATGGACTGAAATGTTTACTTTTTTGTTAGTGTTTAACAATGTCTGTTGATCATAAATTATGCTATAGTATAGTGCTTGAATGCTGCTTCTGGCATTATGCTGACTTCTTAATATGTTTGTTACCATGAAGGAGTTACATTAAAGTAGCACCAAGACATTGATATTTCATTTTAATGAAAAGGTTCATCTGGCTTAGCTGAGATGAACAAACTCAGTTTTCAAGTCTATTTTATGAATTCACAGTAACCAACTATATGCAGTATAGTATGATAAACTATGTTCTTGATTTTGATTGAAAATACGTAATATTAATATAAATATTTTTAAACAAGTAGAACTGTCAGTACTTACAGACAAGCACCTACTTTAACGAGACCTTCATTTCTCTTCACTTTTTGCCGCTCCTGTCTTATCAACAGTTTGAAAAAAAAAAATGTAAAGTTGTATTAATGCTTTTCCTGCTTGTATGGATTCACCTATTTTTTCTTTTATAACGCATATTATTTTGAGAACCCTGTGATTACAGTAAGTTAGTAGTATGTTACAATGTCCTCCTGGCTCTTTGAATGCACCGTTGCATAAACTATGGTATAAAAAAAACATACTAAGAATGGCTCTGGTGTTGGGGAATACTTTCAGAGCGTATGTTTCCCCTTTTTTATTTCTGGTATTTTGCATTAAAGGATGGAAAGCTTTAGGAGTGAAATCTATCGCACACATTACTCTGCAGAATACACTGATTCATTTGATTAGTAAGTTGATTAACTTTCATGCTTTGCACTTTCAGCATAATTTAAAATTCTATACTTTGTAACTAACTTAATTGGTAATTATCTGTGTAATAAAATTAGATACTAAAATTTGTTCAGATGATTGCTGTACACCAGAATTCTGAATCTGTTCTACTTGGCATTTATTTTCTGCAGCTCTTACTTCAATTCATTAGGTGAGAGAGAACCAAATGTTTTGGTGTAATTGAACAAGTGCTATTACAGTCTAGAAGAAAAAGGTGATTTACAACCTAATGAAAAATAACTGAATATCATTGCAGGCATTGTTATTTTTATCCTGTATTATGTCCTGTCTTCTTTTATTGAAGTCTATGTAATCGAGAGTTTTCCTTGGCCTAAAGTTCATACTGTACAGAACGGGGGCCCTATAGTTTCCTGACCATAGAATTAGCTCAGAAGTGCTGCATAGTCAGAAACAATAAACAAATAGTTTTAAATTTCACATTTGTTGCTGCTCTACCAAAAAAAAAAAAAAAAAAAAAAAAAGCTATGCTTAACTGCAGAGCTGAGCAATTTTTAAATTTGCTGTAGCATCTTTAACATTTACCTCATTGTACGAATTTACATTTAACATGCATTTTTATATCTAACTATACTTTCTTCATTGAACACTAGCATATATGGTTTGATAACTGTTCTAGGTGTTAAAGTAGTATGAAGAATGCTTGTGACAAGTAACCGCATTAAAATGATGTTTTTCTTACAAAATAGTTCATATTTGCCATCAGACATTCTGCCCACTCTGCCGGCTAGAAAAGTAAGGCCCCAGATTCCTACTGTTTCCCACATGGTTAGTCACAGCTAGTGGGTGCAGACGTCAGACTGCATGTATGCCTCTGATTCACAGAAAAGTCTGCTTTGAACATTTGTTTGCTTATGCCAGCGGGTCATATGCATGGGAAGCAGAGGTTGATCTACCTCCATCTGCAGGGGAGCTTTGACTTTGATTCTGTGTATTGTACTAGCTGCAGTCTGTGAGGGTACAGTGGCTGCAGTGGGAACAGCTGTGCAATTCCAGTGAATAACTAGCTCAGGAAGAATAACTTGGCTCTTCACTCAGGAGGAGAACCGTAACTGACTTTTGTCTACTTAAGCTGTCTCTTGTTTGAAAATTGGTTCTTTCTGAGCCAGGATAAAGTTGAAAAAAAGCCAGTTTTGTTTGTTTTTGTTGTTGTTTTTGAGTACATAAGGGAAGCGTTTAATTTCCTTATCAATTGCATGTGTCGGCTTCCTGAGTTACTGGTGAAAGGGGATTTTGAAGCTTTTAATACATCCTGGACATATCGGTTAGAATTCTGCCTTGAGTTTAGGAAATCTGGTTGTATATAACAATAAAATAAACTTACCCAGGGACTCATAGTCTCCTTGGCAAATCTAGAACAATTGCTGTTTTTTTAACTGGTCATTATTTTTCAGCATAGTCAATACCAATAGCTATGCATTTTCACTAGCAATGAAGAAGAACCTGCATGTTGTGCTTATAAGAATCTGTACCAGCAGAGGTGACCCGCTGTTTCGCAGGCGCTATAATGGCATCATTGTTAGGAAAATGTTGCTCATGCAGTCTGTCTTTCATCAGCCTAAATGGATGGAAGTCAGAAGGCTCCATATCCAGACTATACAGTGGGCATGGTGGGGCAGTGCAGACAAAACTGAAGGTGTGGTAGGTCAGTGTCATGATGTAGTGATCAAAGTTGATGGTTTGTCTAGGATCCAGGAAATACTGAAGGGTCACCTCTTTCCTATCACAAAAGACTCTGCACAAAACTTTACCTGCTGAGGCCTGCGTCTTTAACTTTTTCTTCAATGGGGGAATTTACTTTACCACTCCATTGGCTGCCATTTTGACTCCAGCTTGGAGTGGTGGCACAGCATCTCATCACTGGTAATGATGCAGTCACCTTCAGCCTTGTATTGGTGCAATAGGTCCTGACAAACGTGCATACAGTGTGCTTTCTGTTCCTGTGTGAGCATTTGTGGGTCCCACCTGGTGCAAGCTTTCTGATTTTCTAGTGTTACCACCGTTGTTTCCAGTGCATTGAAGCTGATATTCAGCTCAGTATACAGTTCTCTGGTTGTGATCCACTGATTCACATGGATGAGCTGATTAAGATGCTCTTCATTTTGTGGTGCAGCAGAATGTGGCTTGACTTTCATGTTACTGTCACCACCCACCTCCTCCCTGTGCTCATATCCACTGTTTGGTCTCCATAAATGTTCAACAAGTGTCAATGAATGTCAATATTTACAATTTTTTTTCTCATGGAGTAATTCAATTCCACACCTGTGTTTCCTACGCACTTCCATGTCAGATGACAATTTGTCAGACTGCCCCTCTGCTGCCATCTGTCACACAGCAACAAAATGTAATGGAATATTGGCAGGAAAGGTCAGTCTCTACTGCCATACCTCCAACGTCCACCTCTGACCTTGTGGGTCAGTGTAATGAAGCAGGAGGCATTACTTTCAGAGCAGACCCTTATAGGACTGAGTTTTTAATTGGATTTCGAAAAGGCTATGTGTTGAGAGTAACTGCATCAATTTTTGCATTCTTCTTTGGCATCTGAACAGTGCACGCTTCTTGTGGCTGAAAAGTACATTGTGGTTATGACAGATAAGGCATATGATTGGATTTTGGGTTGTGGTGTCTTTTTTTTTTTTTTTTTAACCTACCTTGCTATTTTGGAATTCTCAACTGTCTGATATTTTGAGCCTTTAAATTAAAAAACACACTCTATATTTAATGTATAAAATGATATTTTCTTTATTTATGTTTTGTTGATCATTAGCTTTTGTGGTAAACTCGAAACCATCATAACTTAAAGGATGGTTTGAAGACGTGTTTGGCCTTAAGTAGATAACTGAGGCATATTTACTAATATTTATTTAAAGAGTTTCCCAAGCATTCTTAACATAGTAAATAAAGCTATCAATTTAGTGTGACTTTGAATTATGTAACCAAATTCTGCATATGTGTATGTGTCTTGCTTTGGTTCTGTGGGTGATATTTTATCTGAGAAGACACCGATAACCCTGCAGAACTCTAGCTTCACCTTACGCTTTTTCATTGCAGATGAAATTTCTGGCAATACATAATGATTAATGTTTTTCTCTGAAAGATTTCAGTTAAAGAATTGTCTGCAAATTAGTGCTAATTATGAGGTATTGAAAAAGAGATTAAAAAACACCAAAGAAACTTTGCAAAGAGATGCAGAAAAAGAGAAAATGCATAGGTTCCCTTTTTATAAGCCCTAAGCAGCTGTCTGCTTTTTTCTAATGACTGTAATATCATCAGCATTATGAATTTGCTGTTTGAGTAAAATGCCAGTTTACCTGTTCAAACTCTGCTCAAAAACTGGACGTCTTTTCAGTGCAAAGAGAAGTTACTAACTTACTGAAAACTCAAGGTGGAATCAGCGTCTCGGTGTTCTGTATTGATTCTGAGTGGCTTAAAATAAAAGTATGAGGAAGACATGGAGGGAGAAGTGCAGTGTGCTTCTGCCGTGTACTTTTTTTTTTTTTTTTTTTCCTCTGGTAACTGAAGGTTAAATGAGTAGCAAACAGAATGCCTTAAACAAGATTGGTATATTGATTAAAACGCTGATTTAACAGCTCGCTTTCTCCCTTTGGAAACCTGGAAAAGATAAGCCAGCTGCTGTCTAAGAGTGCTGAGTGTCCACTGAGAGTATACTATCTATCATCACAATATGGTGATGAGAGGTGTTTTATGTTTGTGTTAATTTCCCCCACTAAATCAGTAATTATTACAATCCTGTCCCTGCTGTTTACCCCGCAGCTGTTTTTCCATTTGTCGAGAGAGCGGGTGTTCTCAGAGGACCGCACACGCTTCTATGGTGCAGAAATTGTCTCAGCTCTGGACTATCTGCATTCTGGGAAGATTGTGTACCGTGATCTCAAGGTAAAAAAAAAACAAAAAAGAAAAAAAAAAACAAAAAGTAATCAAAATTTTTGTTTTTGCAGAGACTGTTGGGACAAACACAAAGTAATTATAAAGTTGCACTATTCAGAGTTAATGGAGAAAAAGTCTGTGTTCAGTGTGAAGTTCTCTGTTTGCTGAAGGAACCATTTTGACACAGTAATCTATAGGTACATTGATCAAAAAAGCATTCCTTAATGATGCTAGTTGAAGGACATTTAAACCTCCAATCCTTTTTATTTCCCCCTTTTATTGACAACTTAGCTCATATTTCCAGACAAATCTCAAATAGTTAGTGTCTCCAAATACGGGAAATGGGGAATTGGGAAAATGTGATGGTATTCTGCATATTTCACCAAAGAAATATGTTCTTCTGTGTTTTGAAAACACGTTAAATAGTTTAGCATATCTTAATAGAAGAATTTCAGCCTTAATTTTAAAATTATTTTGTCTTTCGTATACTGGGAAAAATAGATAATGCCGGAATGCAGTTTGTCTTAGATTGGCTTTTGTATGCAGTTGTGTTACCCGCTCTGTTGCCTGAAGCTCCTTTTAAGTTGTGCTGAAGATACTCTGTGGCACAGTGCGGGCATATTCTTTGTAAAATAATCCTGCTTTCAACAGGAACTTTTTCAAACTTACGTGGGAAGAACGTCAAATTTCTATGATGAGATCGTTTTGGTGTTGTGAAAAGCCCCAATCTTTTACATAGTCACATTATTTTGCGTGTAGCTGTGGAGTTCATTCGTGGACTCTTGTGCAGGAACAGAAGAGAAGAAAGCTGTGGTAGGGCAAGTTTTGCTTGGGGCAGAAGAATTGGTAGCAGAGTCTGTGTTAATAACATGGAATACTGCGACATATTGCAAATACATGCAGTTGTCTGGTCGAGGAATGGTACGTCACAGTTTTTTGTTAAAAGTTAAAAAATTGATGTAATGCAGCAGGTTATCCTGTTCAGAAGTACTAAGGGAATGGTTTTTTTTCCCCAACGCACAGTTAGAAAATCTAATGTTGGATAAAGATGGACATATAAAGATTACAGACTTTGGACTTTGCAAAGAAGGAATCACAGATGCAGCAACAATGAAAACATTCTGTGGTACCCCGGAATACCTGGCACCTGAGGTATGATGTAGAATATGCTCTTGTAATGTGGTATAAAATGTTTATTTTTCATTTAATTTTAGACTGCAGTGTTTGTATGATGAACACTGTTCGTTGTGGTTAAGAACTGACAGTCTGCCTGATTAATACTGTGCAGTTGTAGTTTAGAATTTTATATGCTACTGCTCTTGCTTTTTAGTGATTGTATGTATAATGATGCTATGCTTTTTAGTATTTAATTAATGTGTATTTTTCCTTCTAATGTTTGCCTTTCTCTGATAAAGCTTTTATCTTTCAATAATTTCTTCAGAAATAATCTTCAATCTGTCTGTCATGTGGAATATATGATTCTACTTAACTGAGATGCGTAACTAAATTTGTGTAACTTTCCTGGACAGGAGGGAGGAACTGAGTTTGCTGGGTTTTATCTGAACTCTCCAGATGCAGGGAGTTGAAATTTTAGATATTTCTGCTAAGCAGTTGAGTGTATCAACTTCAGAACTGGCTGAGGTAGGCAGCAAGAGCTAGCTGTTCTTAATGTGTGTTGAAATGCCACCCCAGAATATTCAGCTCTGTCTTTACAGATAGCCGCTGCTCGGAGTGTAAAACATTACACTTCTTGAGAACTGCCAAAAAGATGGACGTAAGGATGTTGTTTTGGTTCCCTTCACAGCTCTGATTTGGCCACTGTGGAATCTACTGAAACTCAAGTCAGTCAAATGATCTACTCCAATATCAGTGAGGACAGCTCTGCCATTGATTTTTATGGAGAGAGAGAGGGAAAAAGAAAAAAAAAAAAAAAAAAAAAGCCAGGGAAGCACACTCAACATTGGGTTTTTGTCCTCTTTTGCTTCAGTTGGCAGTACTGACTGTGGTGCCTCTCCCCTGGCATTCCCAAATGCAACTCTTGATACTAACATGAGAGACAGCATTATTTCTTAATGGAAGGATCCTGAATTAGCCAGTATGTCCATTTTTGCCTGTATTCAGAAATCGTGAATTGATGTATTAACACCCACTTGATACTGAGACAACTTTCTAGGCAACTGAAAGGACTTTACAATATCACAGAGTCGCAGGGCTGGGTATGGTCCTCAAGAGATCGTTGAGTCCAACTTCCCAGCTAAAGCAGGTACCCTACAATAGGTCATGCAGGTAGGCATCCAGATGGGTCTTGAATATCTTCATAGAAGGAGACTCCACCACCTCTCTGGGCAACCTGTTCCAGTGCTCCGTCACCCTTACTGTAAAGAAGTTAATCCGCATGTTAGTATGGAACTTCCTATGTTCAAGTTTTATGTCCTTCAGTCTTGCTTTGCTTTCCAAGACACATACATCAAAGGATCCTCCACCTCTTGCAGCAGCTCAGTACCACCAGCAAAATTCTGTTCAAAATGTTCTTTGAAGAGGAATGTGCATTAGTTTAAAGGAAGGGGATAAAGAGGCTCTGATTCAGCATGGCTCTTCACCCTCCTACCCTTCTGGGAATATTGAATTCTGAGCATCAGCAGCAAGCCCTGGAGTCTCTTTGAGCAAGCTGGTTAGATTGCCTTTGATTTCTCATTCTGAACCTTACAATTAAGGGATGCCTAGGAAACTGTTAGACATCACCTACTGGATACTGGTGGCTATGAGATGTGAGGGTGGTCGGGTTTGAGACTTTTGACTTTCTGACATTTCCTTCATGCGTACTGCAGGGGCACTCAGCATTTACCTGCATTTCAGGATTCCAGAGCTTGTCTTAGCCAACTTTGAATCTCATGGCTGCTTAGATGATGTTGCACTTCCACCTGTTAGGCTTGGTACACTGGCCATTTTTCTTGTGTTCTGTACTCAGAATCTGTTGTAGCCATAGTGTAGCGCAAAGGATGGTACTATCATCTCTGCACAGACTACAGTTGCCATTGCCACCTCTTACCCTATTGTCTTCTGTCAGCAGTCCTGAAAATATTCTAAGATGCAGATATCCTGTTTAGTTGCTTTCATCTACTTCTCAATATTTCAGTTTTGGAAACGTTAACTCTTCCATCAGACTTGGCAAGGGTTCATCCTGGGTTTTAGACACTTTCCACAAGTTACTTGATCCAATTTGCCTTTCTGTTCTCTAGCTGTCCCACTCTTCTTCACCTCCCATTATGAGTATTTTTGGATACCTACACTGTAGAAACTTCTCTGGAGTGAAACTGACCTCTCATTAACCCTAACAAGAACAGAACTCATTCCTTTTTACCTCAGAAATAAAGGTTTTAGAGCAAGGAACCTAAGCGAAATTTAAGTTACTGATTTAGCAAGAGAAGACTTAACGCCTTTATCTACAAGTTCTAATTTAAAAGGATAGCATTAGCAGTAGATGGATGCTATTAGGAAAAAAACACCCAGCCTTTCCTTTAATATTCTCTGCTGCTACGGTAGTGTTTGATCACATGAAACCATTGTGTCTGTTTTCATACCTGGGACAAGTGACTGATACAGGGAAACAGGGTGCTCCAAAATTTTCGTGTGTGTGTGACAGGGAATGAACATGGAAAATTCACTTCATGTAGTTCAGATCATGGAAATCATTACCAGATGGCAAGGACTTACAGATTTCTGGCTAATTGCGGATCATGACAACTTAATGTTGCAGCTGGACTTCAGTCATTTTACCATTCCTTTTCTGAACAGTATCACATGCTTAATGAAGAAAAAGAGAAAACTGAGGAAGTACTTGTAAATACGCCTGTGAGATATTTAAAAGCAGTTTGGATTTTGATAGTTTGCTGCTCACTATCAGGGGTCAGAGGCATACTAATAAAGATACACACCTCTATAATCTACTTTCTTTAGGAAAATATGTAAGAAATGATGCTGCTTGGGCAAAGAAATAAAATTTTCTTTAGCTCAGAGTATTTATTTATGAAGGTAATTTCTTCTCTGACATTACACTTTTCTGACTCTGCATTTCAGTTCAAGTCATTATGAGATGGCATTCCTTTAAGAAGAGTAGTCTTTTATTTAATAATATTACAGCAAGGCCACTGCAATATCATTTATGCAGTTTACAGCCACGTATGGCTGTATGACAGTAAATAAAACCAGAATGGATTCATAACTTTGTTGATAGGCATGAGAAGATTTGCATGTTTTATAACTTACCAGTGCAGATGAAAGAAATGTTACGCTATATGTTATACAATGCTTGTTTGGCCTTTTTTTTTTTCTGCAGGCACCATCCAGATCACTCTGTTTTGTCACAGCAAGAAACCTTTCCCATGTGCTACAGGAGCTGAACTTGAATTTTTCTGGAATGTTGTAGTGCATATAGGTTATAAAATGCTGTAGTAGAGGAATGTATACATTTGGCTGTACACTGGTGCAGCTGTGCATTTATTTCATTCTTACAGTGCTTGCTTATATTGGCTCAGGATATTTACCAGAGGTAGTCTGATAAATTTTTGGAGTGAGAATATGGTGATCTGCCACATAACTTGTCTGATATGAGTTGAATCTAATGGATATAGGCATAGGGGGAACAACTAGGAAACAGTGTGTAAGAGTAGGATGAAAATCAGTGTTTCAGGCATCATAGGAGAGCAGTGTTTTAAAGGCAGACTTTAATTCAGATAAAAGTAGAAATAAGAATATTACTGAGGAGCTCCTTCGGGCATGGGGAAAAGCATGAAGGCGCTTGTTTGCAGAGAATTTGATGAAACAAGAGGGCCGGGTCCTCTGGGTGAGCATGCTGTGCAAAAGAAAAAATGAAGTTGTGTATTTAATATAGTCAAAGCCACCTTTTCTTTTTAAATTGATAGAGGGGTGTATTTCAGTAGTGTAAAGATGAGAGTAATGAGAAAGGTTAATGGGAGATAAAAGGAATTCAGAAAATGAATCTGATTTTTTTCCCAGGTAGATTAAGGTGTCAGAAAGCACAGCTTAGAGATGAGAGGTTTTCCTTATGAATAAAAGTGTGGTTGCGGGTAGGAAAGCAAACCTTAGCTGAACAAAAGACAATTATGTTATTTTGTTAATTTTCCTTTAGCAGAAAGTAATGAAGTGTTTTGCGGAGATGAAAGGCAGTAGAAATCGATGATTGAATTAATATAGAGAGGAGCTTTGGTTTAGGAACATAGAGGTACTGAAAGATGGAATTATTTTTGTTATGGCTTGTGCCTGTTTCTCTCCTTTTCCTTTGCATTTTGTTTGAATTTGAAGATAATTGAGGCATCTAAGTGATTTGCTTGTTGATATTCTATACAGCTTTTATATAAATGGAAGGTATGTGCCATTGTTTTCCAGGTCTAAAACTATTGGATAGTGCAAGTAAATAGGGAAGAAGAGGATTTGTGGAAAGTGGCGTATGTTAAGGTAGAACAGCTGTTAAGATGTTCCTAGATGACAACTGCATTCACAAGGCTGTAAGAGCAGTAGGAACTGTAAGAGTTGGAACAATACTGCTAGGAGAAACAGTGAAAGAGGAGAGACTTTATTTTGTCCTCTGTCTTCCATCATGCTCTAGAGAGCAAGTTCTCATTTGTATTCAGTTACTTCTGCTGAACAGCCTTCTGTTTGGTGGCTTTTTGGGTTTATCTGAGGGAGGGGATGATTTCACTTGCTATTGGGATTCTTTTTAATTTCTTCACTTCTCTTGATTCTCTTTTCAAGAGGGGTCAGAGAAACAGTACACCAAGTTGTCTGTATTAGTACAAATGTATTTTAAGACCTGAAGCCTGTAGTGCTGTCTCTAACAAGACAAAAAGATTTCACATATGAAATTTTTGTAGAGTGAAGTTAATGTGTGTTTGGAAGCTGGGAGTTATGTTTGTTTCTCTAGCTTCATACTTTTTTTGGTTCTTTTTGTATTAAAGCTTGATTAAGAAGGACGTTCACAAGCAGAAATGGATGGTGTGCTAAAGTGTGATAGAGCTCTGGAAATAGATAGCTCCACCCTCCGTCTCTTGTGCCTCAATAGCAGTTTCCAATTACTTTGCACCTAGAAGCAGTATCTGCTGTGTTGCAAAGAATGGATTGCATTTCCGTGCATTTCTACTCTCGTTTTAGTTTCTTCGCTCCTCCAGTGTTTCCTTAAGGTTTCATATATGCCTGTAATTATCGGAGCCCTGTATTCCCTGTCCTCCGGCAGTGCAGAGTGAAGACACAGGCTGTGACTGTCCAGAAGCAGGCTTCTTGTAGCATCTTATCCTATGCCTCGGGCAACATTGTACAGACAGACTCAGTCAAGATGGATGTGTGAACTCATGTGGATATATTTCTGGGTTTTGTTCCTGTCTTTGAATATAATCTTTTTAGTGCTGAGCTAATTATGTAGTCTCAGTTTTACTGTTAGAGTACCTGATCAACTTTCCAACTGTAAAACAGTTTGAAAATCAAATGTAGCTTACATGCAAGACCCAACAAAATTAGAAGTGTTAAGTACGTTTTGGCAGTTCACTTTTATTATGCCCAGTCCTCAAATGTACCAGCAGACAATCATCTGAATGTTAGTTATTTTTCACATGCTTATGTGATCACACAAAAAGTACATGCTAAAAAGAAGCAGATGGTGACAGATGGGGAAGGTTGAATAAGGTGGTTTTGGAAACCTAGAAAAATGCACTTCTGCAATAGTGTAAAAATAAAAATTCTTTGATCGCCAAGTTAGCATGAACAAAATAGAGCAGCCGCCATCTACCCCCCCAACAGAAATGGCAAAAAAAACCCGCAGCACCCTCTGAATTTGTGGTGGAAAGGAACAGAACCTATGAGAGTTCAGTGTAAATTTGGGAAAGTACATTGTACAGGGTTGATTTGTCTAAGGATAGAACATAATGTTTTATCAGCTGGAGTCTTGAAAAGCTGGAAATTAAGTTTTGTCTGATTTTTAAAACAGTGTATTCAAATCAACTGTTTTCCGTACTCAAGAGAGTGCTGTTGGAAGAGTTGTTCTGTAGCATCATGTATTTGTAGTGTTGTATGTATGTAAGCACGTAATCATTTTCTTGGGGATAGCTGTACAACTAGAGCTAATTTGTAATGGGAAGAATTACCTCTTTATCATACAGACAGATATAAAGCTGAGAAAGTAGAGAAGATACAATCAACAACAATAAAAAAATGGTTGTTTCCTGTGTGGATCACACGAGGACCTACCGTCAGCATGAGGGCTGAAGATTTGTTTATTGCCTTGCATTAGTTTAATGGAGCTTTAACATAAATATCCGTCTTGCAGAAAGGAGGCTCCTCTAAGAAGAATTCTATCGATAAGATGTATTTTACTCCATAAATTAAAAAGTATTTGATAAATATTTTAATCGCTATTTTCTACCAGTGCTGAAGCCATAAATATTTTTTATTTTGATGTTTGTTTTTATCTATAGCATGAGACACTGCTTCATAGTGGCAGGGAACACTGTGCTTTTGGTTGTGAGCTTTTGTTTAAAACCCCAAACTCTCAACTTCTCATAACCAGTACTCATTTTCCTTAAAATACATTTAGTTCACTTTAGTACCAAAACACTGTAGTTGTGTTGTTGTATTCTGCTTCACTAATTTTCTTTTGGCTTCAGAAGGATAGTTCAAGTTTATTTACTCTCTGTTTAGCAAGATACTTCATGCATAATGTCCTTCTTATTAGAGACACAATAGAATTTATTTTACCTGCGGAAATGTGGTTCAGTGTTGGCGTGTGCTCCTGAACAGCTGTCCGTTGCGTATTTGGCTATGTTTTATTTCTGGGTGAAGACCAGTGGGGAATGGGAGGAGAAAGAGCATCTATGCCTGAAAATAGTTTCTCTCCTGATTTGTGTGGCTTTTACACTAGGGAATTATCTCTTTACAGTAGAATCCCAAATTAATTTTTATCTTGAAAGGAAATGGACATACGAGTTTTTGTTTTGAGATGCTAGTACCTCATTCAAACGTGACCTTTTTTTCTCATTTGTTATCACTTAGTATATTGTGATACAGTGTACTAGAGTGTCATCTTACACGCCTAAGTCATCAAAAGCCTGGTAATTTCAATTGGAACATTTTTGTCAGCTTGGCATTGCCAGCAGGGCCCTGGGGTGAACGTGATGGAATGTGGACAAGGGAAGGTATCCAGAGCATTTGCAATCAGGATCAAAAGATGGGGGTATGAGAGCGTCACTTAGTTATGCGTACGGAAGAGCTGCTGCAACAACAGATAAATTAGCACAAGAGGTGGACATTCTCCTGAAACCGGATAACCAGTGACGTAACACGAATTTGAATTCTTGTGCAATCTGGTTAATCTCACCAGACACAAAAGCTCATTGTCCACATGCACTATCAGACTTCTCAAGGGGAAAGATGTAACAAATATGCAAAAATAATAAAACACACAAAAGACCAGAAAACAGTGTAGCTCAGCGCTACCTAAAAATAAAACCATTGTATTCAAACCACAACTGTAAAACAGAGTGCAGTTTTCTAATATAAAACACGTTCTTGTGTAAAGCAAGAAAGTACAATGATTCTTATAAACACTCTCAATAGCACACTTGAAATTTTTTTTCATTAGTTTTCATTTAATCAATACAAACATTATTTCCATCTCAGCATAAGCCTTCAGTTTTTATGAGAGCAGTGAACAATAAACAAAAGCTGAATAAACGCTGCTTACTATGGGTAAAAATTCAAAATGCTTTCATCAAGAATGACAAGCAACCAGAAAAAAATTATCACAATATTGTCATTATTTGTTATTTCTTACATCTTGCATTTTATGCTAATGCATATTGTGGAGTGTACTGCCAGTACAGTGGTAACAGAGAGATGAGGACGTCTGCAGATTCTCTTATGATGGTTCCTAAATGCGTATGCTATTTGGCAAACGTACCTTTCTGTAGGAAGAATTTTTTACCATTTGGAATAAATGTCTGTTTCTACAAATGTTTATAACCTTAGTTTGGTAGAGTTGGGCCATAAACTCTGCTTCAGTATCTACCGCAATTGATAGAAAGTTTTAGCATATATACATTTCAACTTCAGTTGAATGTATGGATGAATATTTGTTAGCAAACCAACAACTGTAGCAATAAAAATGCGCGACGGGTTACCAGAACTGCTTAGGTAACATACACTGCACCTGAACCGTAAAGTTAATTGAAAACAGTTTTTTCCCCTTAAATTGACAGTACATTGGTGTATCCAAGTTCTCAGTTTTCTGTCACAACATAGGTGTGCTGATGGTTTGTTTAGATGTTTAAATCTTTTCCCATCTGTTCTGACAAAATTATTGATTGAGCAAGCTATTTGTTTTTAATGTCCTATCGTAGAGTCTGTATTTAGTATATTAAGAGTAACCATAACTAGGTCAAAAATGCTGTTGGTTTTCCAGTGAGTTGCCTTGGTTATCTAGCACAAAGTACCAAAATGAATTCTGATAGTGTTATTTTAAAGATAAAACCCAATACTGACAACCATTTGTAGGAGATCAACAGTGAATTGTACCAAACCCTTCATTCACACAGTTGTTGCTGTATTTCTCTCCATTTTTGGAGTCCAGAAGTTACAGCAGTGAATTAATTCTTAGTGATCTGTGGGATGTGTATTTCCTGACTGCATGAATTTCTGCTGTGCAACCAAAAAAACCTTCCAGAGGATGTTATCAGAGATATTTTGTTTCAAGAAAATACAGAAGAATTGAATTAAGAGATTTTCTATGTTCACTTTGTGTCCAGGGCAGTCACACCTTGTCCAGTGTTAGGTGATTATTGACGTATCGGGGAGTCCTAGTTTCACTGCAGTAACGGGGAAATTCACGATTAAGATGGTCACAGGTTTCACCTATTATGTAGACTGCTACCCTTTGAAAGATTTTCACATAATCATGTAAAAGCATGGCTTGTGTTTGTGTCAGCTTTGGCTCATTTAGTTGCCTGTTGCCTTAGTGTCTGCCCCAAACTCCTTGAAATAGCAGTTTGCAGGTGTATCTCAAGTTGCAGCAGCCCAGAAAACTTTTGACTGTAGCTGCTGAAGATGTGAAGAGAATATGTTTTCACTAATTTTTACCGTGAATTAAATGGGCATGCAATTCGATGGATTGTATATTACTGTATAATACTGCTTTAGCTTATAAGAATGAGAGCTGTGCTTTGTTGCCTTCTGAGCACAATATCAAATGAAATTTCTAAAGTAAATAAATAGTTTTCCCTTAGCTGAAAATGTAATGTTGTCCAGTACCTTTAAAACATCCATAAAAGCACAAAAGTACCTGCGTGTGCCTGGAAGCAGATGCATGACTAATGTTTCTTGGTTGTTAGAAAGTTTGTATGTTGCTTAACTTCTTGCATGTTTATCTAAAACTAGAAATATACAAACCTTAGTAGCACTTGTGCAGATTTTTAAAAAAGCATTCGTATAAATGCAGACTCTGTCCTCTTATCACTGCTGTAAGTTTTAGAGCAGCATAAAAATGAAATGGTTTCAGTACAGCAATTTGATTTTACCCACTTTGGAGCCCTTTTGTAGTGCCGGAGTACTTTGGAGAAATACAGGTTGGGAAGAGAATTGGGCCCTTCATCTTCCCAGTAGGTGAGGATGGCTATTGCAGCTCTCTGCATACACAGGAGTAACAGTGAGTGTCCACACAGCTTCTGTGATGAGGACTGCAGGCATTTCTTTCTGTGTTTGGGAGTGTTTGACACCACCTACCCTGGGCTTTCCACTTCTTCCTCCTCATATACTGCTTCAGCTGCTCTTGTGGCAGTGTGGTCACTTACAGATAGCCCAGTCTGAAACTTTTCGATGTAGTGTGTTGCAAAATTTTGACGTGACAAGTGAAGTTGTGGCAAGGGAAAAGATATGGGAGCATGTGTCAGGTCAGTACTGCCTTGGAAAGAGCCAGTCATTGAACTAGAGCCTGAAACACAAAAGGAGTGAGATACATTCAAGTAGTAAAAATGAGATAAATTCCTGGGTTTTATTCCCCATAATCTCTGGTATCATCCAGACTGAACCTCTGTGAGCCCACCTCATGCTTTACTTGACACCAGGAAACCATCTGGGCACAGTAGTGATGTGAGGTGTAAAACAGGGATGAATGACTGACTGTAGTGTTATCCATATGCTGAAGTCATATCGCACTGGAACTCTCATCTCCTAAAACTTCATCTAGATCTCGACGAGGTGGCCTGGGTCCATGTGGTGATGGTAGGAGAAGCAGATGAAGGAAGGGAATTCATATGCTCAAAGGATCTGACAGTTTTAATTGTGGGGAAGAAAGCATGGAACTTCATCTGTATGAAAGCGCACCTGACTGGAATGTGTACTCAGTGTAGCTGTTCTTTCTGCAGCTTCTGAGTCCCATGCAATCCTCCTGTTTAATACCCCTAGAAAATAGTACATTTCTTTATAGCAGAAACATCAAAGTGGAGGAGCTTGTGCCTTTATGATGGTTTTGATGGGCCTGCTGCCTTTCCTGCCGTGACCTGACAGAGTTGTTAGGACAGTCTATTGTCTTAAAGACAGATTTGCGTGCCCTTAAAGGAGATAGGATGGATGGAGATAGTGGAGGTGGCTTTAAAGGATGGTACACAGGGACTATGAGACCAGAATTTGCACTGTGGCTGTGGCTGGCCAGGTGCTTAGTCTGTCCCACTTGCACAGGTATACCTCACATGTGCTAGAGGGTAGCAAGGGCTGTGACAACCTAAGACCATTCTAAAAGCAGGTATCCACCTCATGATACGCAAAAGATTGAATTATTCATAGGTACAAATGTGCAACTTTGTGTTGTGTTCATATAGCATGGAGCTGAAGCTTTCATCTTTCATGACCTTTGTTCAGTGTTACAAAAAGCAAGTCCCTCAAATCCAAGAATTGTTTGAAAAGGACTGTAATGCCAGGGTAGTGTGTTTAGATTTGTTCTCGTGCCCACTCTAATTGTATGGATTTGATGGTAGAAGTTGCTGGACTTCCATTGATTTCTCTGCAAATCCTTAGATTTCTTAAAACCATGGAAGAATAGAAATCATAGATGACTTTAAATGCACACAATTATTATTTTCTATGAATGCATAATACACAATTTGATTCCATTTATATTAAAATAAATGGAGCTGCTTTTTCTTGACACTGTTTTCAGGCTGCTTTCCTTTTGCCTTCCTCTTGCTTGCTTGTCTGGCTGGCTGTAAACCAGGTATTTAAACAAAAATAAAGAGTTGCCAGTTTTGCCAGCTGGGGATGAGAACCCGGCTGGTGATATGCGGGTTCAGGAGGCAGTTAATCCAGCTTTTATGCTTTTTTATGATTTTATGTAAAAAGAGGTTAAAAATCACATTTGGCTCTTTCTTTGTACCACTGTTTTGTTGCTGTTGTGGGAATGCAGCAAAAGGTTGCTCATACTTTTTATTATTATTAGGTAAAGCCCTGCATAAATTAGGTAAAACCCCAGCTCTGGTTTGTTTTAGCTGTTGGGCATGTGATTTGTCTCTCTCAGAGAATGAAATGCTTTATATTCCCATTGCGTGCTTTTGTAAATCACACGTGCAAACCACACCTCAGCTCACTTGTAAAAAGCATCTACCACTGCCTCACAATTTTTTTGTAGTTTACTAGCTTTTAAAGAAAAGAATAATTAATGGTACAAATAGGAGAGATGGTAACGGTGCTAAAACATGTATTAGAAAAACACGTAGTGCTTTTATTCTGTGGCAGAAGAAATGGTGATTTTAAGACAAGTGCCACAGATTTCACATACAGTTTTTCAGCAAATAGCTCACAATGTGCTGAAACTCATAAAACGTTTAATTAATTTTAAAATGCTGGAATTATTTTAGTTGGTTTTGTCACATGTACTTACTCAGATAATTTGTTGTGTTTTACACTTTCCAAAATTTCACCCTCTATTTGGAAATATCAGTGATGTAACGAATCTGTGTGTTTTGGCACAGTTGTAAATAGTATGTGTTAATGTGTTAATATTTATGATTTTTTTAATCTTATATACACAAGAGGGATTCGTAATACATTTCTTTTCATCGCATTCCTATTGCTAATCCTTAAAGATAGTGAAAATTAGGGATATGAATGCATTAATTACTGTGGGATCATCAAAATTGCCATACTGTATTTTGCTTCTGCTAATAACGTGTACCAGGCACTTAGGAGCAGTGTTGGATTTACTGGGGAAGAAAAAGGAGGGGCAAATAAACAAGCTCTACATCCCCATTGGGACTGCCCGTTGTCACGCATGTGTCCTTGTAGGACATGACGTGGTCATGGCCGCTCACTGTCCCCAGATGGATGCAGGCTGCCTCTGCCATTGCTTCAGAGGAAATTGCTGGAAGTTGTCTTATGCTTTTTTGACAGTCACAAGATAATCTGCTCATGGAAAAAGTTTATACCTTATCTGCTAGAGGTTGCCTTATTCCTTAAAGCCTGAAGGCATTACTAGATGTCACCAGGCTTTCCCTGGTGTGTGTCTAGATGACTGTTCCTGTGCGTCTGCTTCCTGTTTGAGTCTGGGTGAGTGCTTGGCATTTTTGTTTGTTTGTGACAGTGTCTTGTAAAAGGTATTTTGTTCTCTGCAGGTTAATGCATACATATATTTTAAATCAGTTGTATGTGTATTCTGTCTTTCAGAAATTGCCTTTTAATGATACAAAACCCATGGAGAATTCTTTAGGACTTTATAAATACACTCCAACTATTTTAGTTTCATTTCTTTGGTCTTTCTTATTCTTTATTATTTAAGTCTAATTTCTTGTTTTAAGTTTTTTTTTGCCTTTATATTACTGTATCTTTGTTCAGCACATGTTGGCAAATGAGGCACATGCAGTGCCTTCTATGTTAGCATTTATTAACTTCTAATATTTACAACCTTTTTGAGTGCAAGGATATGATCTCCTTATAATACACAGAAATCTGAATTATATGCCCATGCAGTAGCCTTTAGGTTCTTTATTGTAAATGCTTTCATTATGGGTGTATGTTGCTATTATTTCACTTCCATTTCTGTAATGCAGTATTGAGATCAAGGTATACCATTTAGATTCTTTATTCCAATTCTCTGGGGCTCTTGGAGGAAGTCTGTGGAGTTGGTCAGTTTTTAAGACACACAACATTGGAGGCGTTATCATTTTAACAAATGTCACAGAGTTATTTGTGTGATCGTATATTATCATACACACGCACCCATAGTGTCATGTTAAACGTACCATGTAAACATTGCCATATTTCTGTGTACTAGTACCATTCAGCTGCTTTGGACTACCTCATGGAACTTAATGGAATTGTCAAGAGTAATGCATTGAGGGTTCTTTGTATAAACACAGTAGAAGCAAAGAAGCTAAGCTTCTTTTAGTAAGAGGAAGGTGTTTCTTGATGTCAGGCTCTATTCTGGCAGGTCGGATAAAGAGAGGAAGTGGCTGAGCAAGAAGACGCCTCACATCCTCTCCAAGAAGAATGCTAACTGAGACTGCAGTGCCAGTAGATGAAGTGTCTCTTCCTAAAACTGTGAATAAATGGGATGGTAGAAGGCATAGAAAAGGGGAAGATGCGGTCATGATAATTTTGAGGGGACCATTCTCAATTGTATGTTTTGCTTGTTTCCGATGATTGCATGTGGGATAACAGCACAGTCCCTAGTCTATCTGTAATTGCAGTGAACTCAGGTGTATGGGTCAGTGCTGCAGTTGTGTATATTGGGTCTGAGTTCTGGCAGTCCTTGTTACACACTGGAAATGAAGTCTACGAAAGACATTCATATAGAGACATATCAAATAAGCTGAAATGATCCCGTCTGAAATAGCGCATGCTTTACAGCTGGCTTTGCTTTCTGTCTTAGGTATTGGAAGATAATGACTATGGTCGTGCAGTGGACTGGTGGGGATTAGGAGTTGTCATGTATGAAATGATGTGTGGAAGATTGCCTTTCTACAACCAAGATCATGAAAAACTATTTGAACTGATACTAATGGAGGACATAAAATTTCCTCGAACTTTGTCTGCAGATGCAAAATCATTACTTTCAGGCCTACTGATAAAAGATCCAAATAAGCGGTAAGTGAAATTACTTGGGTACATAGCCATTAAAAAAATATTCAGTTTATATTCTTTAAAGTAAAAACAGGCCACGGATGCCTGGTCTTTCTGACTGAAGGACCAGTCATAAGAAGGAGCCACATACAGCCATACAACCTGAGACTGCCACTTACGATATACAACAATGAGATCCATGAGCAAAAGGAGGACAGAGATGTGGATGAGAACACTTTTGTAATCATCCACAGCAAACAAAAGGAAGTTTTCAGGTTTAGGTTATGTACTGGAACAAAACGAGGGCTCTGTAGTGTTTGTCACAATAAAAAAATACAATAAAAATAAAAAATAAAATAAAAATAAAATAAAAAATAAAACCCTAAGTTGGTTACAGAGTCTAATGGAAGTGCCCCACTTTTTTTTGTGTGTGGTCGTGCGTGGAGACATGTAAAGGCTGCCCCAGCTAAGTTGCATTAAAGCATATAAATAGATCACATATTAAATCATGTAAACTACAAATTGATAATGCATCCTCTGAGTGAGATTTAAATGCAGTGGTTTGAAAGCGAACATTGCCTACCTGCTTCGTGTGCACCTTTCTGTGGGCTTTTTCCTGCAGGACTGCTGTTTAGGAAAGCTGTCTTCCCGTGGTTCTTGCACTCCATCCTCAATCTGTAGACAAGAAGTTTTGTGGTGCTCACTGGCACTCAGGGCAGGACCAGTGTCGATGCCCCTCGGTGGGATTTGCCTGCGCTTAGCCAGGTGCAGCAGCTGACACAGCACAAGCGGTCAGCCTTTCTGTTGCTGCTCATCAACATCTGTTTTAATTAAGTTTATTTTATGTAGTAAAAGGAAACCATGACCAACCAAATAAATACATGTAAGGTAAGAATCTGTCTCTGTAGTAATTACTATTGCATTTTAACCTCCAAACAATTTGATACATCAAATATATTAGCCTTTAGAATTGAAAAGATACTTCCCTGTAATTTATCTTTGCAGACAGTCGTTGTATGTATTACAGACTTCTATTTACAAGCTTCCAGTGCTAGCTGCTGATAAGTAGGGTGCAAGCACAGAGGTTCACTGCAGCTCTGCTCTTCTCTGAGTAGCTGGATGGGAAGATACTGAGGGAAGTCTGAAGAGTGCAGGCAGACTGGGATGCACAGCAGAGATGTGGAGAATTTTGTGAGTGGTTGAGAAACAGAGAAGAATACAGCATGGAAATAAATTTATGCCTAGTCACTACAAGACTAAGATGGTAGTCCAGAATATTTCAGTAATTTTGAGAATTATTGCTCCTTGCTTTTAAAACTTTTCTTTATATCCTTCCTTAGCAGTTCATTTTAATGAAACGCAAACTGCCTGTGTCATTCTCCTTGTTGACAACATACACAAGCTGTTTGTTAATTTAGATTTTTTTTTTCTGTTGCAACTTCTGTCAGTCGTGCCATAGGATAGCTAGTCTCAGGAAGATGTTAGATGAGAGCTGAGCAGTCTTAAAAGCCCACCTGCTGCTGAAAGGGGCAGAGGTACCTTCCCCTGGATGTGTGGCTCTCTCTCCACCAACAGCAGCTCACCGAAACTGATGTTGAATCAAGTTTGACTTCTAAAGCAACAAAAAGCTGCCGGTTCTTTGTTGTTTTCTCCTTGTGGAGTTAGTTTTCTTTCAGGTTAGTGAGCTGACTCAGCTCTCCGCCTCCAGTGATTATCACGATCAGTGGGAGCGATGCTGTAGATGAAAGTGAGGGGAGACGTATGGGCAGGGATGGTTACCCGTCTTCTTGGCAGCAGTGTCTGCTTATGGGAGCTCAAACCACCTTGTGCAGGTTCGCCCAGAGTAGGTGGAATTTGCTTCCAGAGATGATATGCCAGAGTCTGGCTTTGGCAAGCTATGGGCTGCAGTGAGTAGTGTGGTTATTTACAGTGGCCTTTAAATAACCTTCTCAGCAGGCCTACAATTTATTAATTTATACTAATTAACTCAGATTGAGGCTGTTTTATGGTAATTGGTTAATTGTTACAGCACCCAGATGCAACAGCAGCAAACACTTTATAAAAATGATGTGTCAGTCATTACTAATTCAGTTCTTGGCACCTCCCTGGTAAAATTCCGTGTCAGCTTTGTTGGGTTAGTTTTGGTTTTTAATGGTGCCAGATCTTTAGTCAGTCTTTCAAGAAAACTCAAGAGTGTCTTTTGAATGAATGGATTATTAAAAACTCATTGTGGACAGTAATAAACACGATGGTTGGAATAATCAAGTAGAACAGAATGTAATCCGGATACTTTTTTTTTCACTTTTTATCTTGAATTCATATTAAATAGGGGAGAATATCATATTGAACAGGTGAGAATTGTTCCCAGATACTGAAAAACAAATGGTCACTTTTCTAACAGTCATGATAATTTAATCTCCTTTTAGGAGTAGAGCTTGTTTAATATGGACCGTTTTTATTCTCTGTCTAGGCTTGGTGGAGGCCCAGATGATGCAAAAGAGATCATGCGTCATAGTTTCTTTGCTGGAGTAAACTGGCAAGATGTATATGATAAAAAGGTACGTCCTTATATGATGTTGAATAACCTGGCGTCTGTCCTAGGACTGCTGCTGTCTGCAAGTTATGCATGTTTTCCTTTGCAACTTTTCACGTTAGAGCAAACAGTTATTCTGAGCTAGGTGAACTTCTTTCATCTTTTGGTTTTCATTTATGATTTGTCACTGGACCAAAAGTAAATGTTGCTGACCAAACTGAACTGGGCAAAGATTTTTCTTCTGTTACGTGACCTCCCAAACTTTTTCCTTTTTTTATTTCCCTTGGGTGTTCAAGAGAAAAATAGTTGTGTGAATCAAGAAATTGTGAAAAAAATACAGTGTGGGTTTTTGTTTCCAAATTGTGTTTTTGCCTTTTATTGGAATGTCAGAATGAAGCAATGGAGAAGATTCGTAGCAAAAATCAACTTTCTGATTATTTGTGTTTAAGTAGAAATCTCTTAAAAAGTAATTTTTGGAGAGAGACCTAGCATTAAAATTCTGAGCAAGAACGGCTTGTGGAGAAAGAGAGTGCTGGGAATTGAATTTGAACAGTTGTATCTAACCACGGTCCTGTTCCTGTAACGATCACCACGCTGGGGAGGATTTTAGAGGATTAATGTATCTTACTGAGTAACGGAACTCAATTAGACTTACATTCTTTTATATATGTAAACTGATTTGATCTCAGTCCTTGTTTAAGAAGTTTTTTGTTGCTATAAAGCCCTTCTATTTTGGTAGTCTTTTTTTCCTGTGCTTTTTACCCCCCCCAACTGTTCTATACCGTTAATCTGCCAGTTGAGCCGTGTAATTTAAAGATTTTCATCCTCTTTTTCTTTGTTCGAAAAAAGGAAAATGGAAGACATACGAAGGAGCAGAATATGTTTATGCTCCGATGTCAGCGCTGCAAACTGTTTTTTCAGTTGTTGTTGAACTGGAATTTTAAAAATGTGTGGTTGTTGGTGTGGTATTTCTCTGACAAATACCAGAATTGAAATGAGAACCTTATATTATGATACAAAATATGGTACTCTCTGAAGTTACTGATCCAAGTGTGATTTTTCCCTGGCAGTACGGTGATGTTTCAAGAAACTTCTAAATAAATAACCTTAACGAGTATATTAATCATGTTTCTTTATGAGCTCAGAATGGTTGGTTGTTTTTAGGCAGTAGTAGGGAAGCACTCTGAGGATAAAATCTAAAACCCCAAACTGAGGACAGAGGATAGATTGGATTGCACAGGTTGGATGAGAAAGAAAAAGCTGTTTCATTACTCCTGCTCCATCGAAAGAGTTTTCTTAATTATTTTAGGTTAAAACAGAGTTTTCAATTCTACGCTGTTCAACATCAACTTTAGTTCTTAAAATACAGATCCTCTTAACTTTTAAGTGCAGGCTTTGAATATTTCTAAATCAACACGGCAAGTGTTTTTTCCATCCCAATCTTATTCTGTGCTATTAAAATAAATGGAGGAATTTTGCTTCCCCATAAATGCAGGTATTTTGCTTTTCTGCCCATGGAGGTGGATATGGCTTGTTGGAATGTGGTAACTGAGGGATGGCAGTCACTCTGTGTTTACTCTCTCCACTGCTGCTTTGAGAAACTAAATTTGCTAGTGAAAGATGAATTGGATTTCCTCAGTTAACTTTGAGGACCAGAGGAATTATTTTTGTGCGGTATTGGCACACAGTGTGTTCTTTGTGGAAAAATAGCTCATTAAAATTAGTTCTGACAGTATGTTTCTCTGTTTAATTCAAAAATAGTTGTATTGCTATTGTAAAGCCATTTGTCTGGTAGGTTCAGAAGTCCAGGCATTCCTTCTGCGCACACGCTGTCTTATCAGTTCTGAAGTATGCAGAGTGCAAGACGGTGTTCTGAAATGTGGACTTCCAGCATAATAACAAGCTTAATGAACTTTAACCAAGTATTTTTATTACAGTGCTTGTGAGAAGGTTTTTGAAGGCTTGCTATGTGGTACAGCTTCTAAAACAACTCAGGAGTGTGCACCGAACGAATTTGGTTTTCAAATAGCTTTATCCTATCCTTGCTTCTGTTGCTGTTTATTATTAGTAGTACAGACTTCAGTAGTAGGGTCACTAGATGAAATTTATAGCTGATATAATTATTTGCATAGTAGAGATATTTCACAGCGTTCTTTTTTGAGGTTTATGCACCATGAAACTGTAATTTTCTGGCTGCATTTCAAGCATGTGTTTCTCTTAGTAATGAAGGAGCTGAAGTTCGCATTCAGAGTAATAGAAAACAAAAAATCATGTACATTCCAAGTGGTTTCAGGGGATTCATTCTGTACATGTGTATGCTGTACCATTGTGCCACCGATTTTTATCATTTTTACTCGAGATTGAGTACATCTCTGCACTTACCGGGTTATCACTTCACGAGCGTGATTAGAGACAGCATTATGTGTCTGTAAACTTGGAGTGCTTCATGCAGCAAACACGAGCTCTGTCGGGTCAAAGGGATCCAAATGGTCAAATGGAATTATTAGTTCGCTGATACTGCTAACTAATTAAACTAATTTGGTACTTCGCAGTGATAATAAAATATTGTATGGTACATTGTGGAGCAGAGAAGGTCGTTGCCTTTAAATGAAAAATGTATAGTGCTTAGCATTTGTGGTCAGATGTGTTTATTTTTGGCAGAAAACTCATGAGGGCATATGAAAGAGAGCAGTCTGTGCCAGGTTCTTCTTGCGACCAGCTCAACCCTGATGAGTTTTCGTTTCTGTGCCTGACTATGAGAAATTGAACGGTTTGGCAAACTCTGAGGACTTCAAAAGCCCATACACTTCTGAATAAAATGTTTGTTTTATTTTTAGCTAGGACCGGGAAGCTTTTTGACATTTCTGTTACTCGTTTAAGAATTGTTTTAGAGTACCTATTTGGATTGCAGAAATATTCTGAGATTGTCAGATGTTCTGTCTAGGATCTTTCATTGAACAAAAACCACATGGGCATTAATTTGAAGGTAGGAATTAGGGAATGTCATCGGGTGTGCAGCTTGAAGCACTCAGGTGGCCCCTGTCAGAGGAGATCCAGGTTTCCTCCTGCGTGTAATAGGGATGGAAAGGAAGAAGAAGCCGTACAGGAATTTGGGCTGAGTTACATATGTCTTCTGATTTCTGCTCTGGCTATTCCTGAAGCAGATTTCTTTGCTAGTGCTGGGAAGGGAGTGGGGCAAGTGGCAGGGATCGTAACAGCCCTGCTGAGCACAAGGACACCCCTCCTGCAGCAGTGTGCAGCAGGTCAGGCAGCTTTGAGATGCTGGTCCTCGTCCTCCAGCTTTTGCTTTTCTTAAGGCACAACCACAACAGAAGATGAAATGCCATGATTAAAACCCTGTGTTTAGATCTGGCAACATCTGCAACATAAGTATAATGTGGAATGCGTGTTTAGGTACTTTCACTAATCAGATTTTAAGGGAAAAAGGTTGGAAGGAAGTAGGAAAATGCCAGCATCTGGTTTTAAGCAGCTGCTATTTTGAGTCGTGCTATTTTGGTACAATTACCTGCTGTGTAATAAAGCCTGTAGAAATGAGCCATGTTATTTGCTTTTGTGTTGTTGCCATACAAAGTATTGAAAAGATCAGAAATCTGCTAAGCAGGCTGATCTTTTCATTGTGTTCCAGTAACACTTGCTATATGCCGACCTTATGATTGATTGCCACCTCTTCACTCAGCTGCTCAAATTTACAGAAGGCAGAGTATAGCATAAAGGTGTTTGATTTGAAAACAAGCCCTTCTTGCTGCAGCCCTGAGGAAAACAAAGTTCATCTGTGGGCATAACCCTGATGAACCAGTGGTGTCCTCCCACTGCTGAAATCCCATCTCTGCCACCTCCTCTGCAGCCCAGAACCATTTCCAACCCCACCTCACATGTAGTTTCCTACTGGGGTTCATGGGCTACTTCCAGCTCCCTGCAGTCCCGTGCTTTGAATCTCAACTCGGGTTCTTGTCATTCCCTTAGATGTTGGGGGTGGGATGGGGTGGGATTGGCTCTCTCCTACTCCGTAATCTCAGTTTGGTGGTTTTGTGGGATTTTGCTCCATCACGGTGTGTTTGTCCAGCCATTTGGAATTCTGGGGGGAAGGACATCCAGGCTGACAGAGTGCATGATCTCGTCAGCTCCTGTTTCCTTTGGTAACTGAGCTATTCTCTGAAAAAAGGAGCAAAAAACAAAAAACACACAAACAACAACAACAAAAAGAACGTTGTTAGGAAGGGAAAGCCAGTACTTTAAAAGATGTATTTTTATTGAAATACCCTTGACAATGTGGTGTTGAAAGTCTGAGCTAAGGCTCTGGGTTACTAGCAATGCCTGTATGATTTTTAGGATCATGGAGTGTTGTTAGTATCTGCAGGATATTTAGGATCACCAAGGGAGCTTAAAAGAGAAATGAATGGGAGAACACATTAACAGATAAGCATCAGGAAAAAAATCAGATCTAGAGACAGACTTTGCTAGTGTCCTATTACAACGCTTTATTGTGTTATTTTGTTGTTATTGCTTTGTTGTTATTTCAGTTTCTGTAAAAATAGGCTGTTTACTTGGAGTGTCGTGCAGTAAGTTGCGTAGTATGTTGAGTTGGGAAGGCTGTGAATTGCAACGTGTTTTCAGCACTTAAAGCTGAGCACGCTTGTGGTGAAATGGAAAGGTGTATTTCAGTGCTGTGACCCCATCAAGCTCTCACAATATTTGCCCTGCTGTTCAATAGGATAATCTGTCTCTTTGCTTTGATTCTTGACAATCACAGCTTTGCGTAGCTCTCCAGTAAAGTTTAACATAGATGGAAGTTTGATCTCTGGACATGGGATGATGAAGACTTAACTACCAACATATAATTAACTTTTGTAGCCAGGAAGAACTGTAACATTTGACACAGGTTTTGACATATGTCAGACCTGAATAATAAACTAAGTGGCAACTGTTGAAACGCAGCATATGATGACAATGCAAGGCATTATTGAAATATGTTCTGTAGTTGTTTTTGTAATACATTTTCAAAATGCATAAACTGTGAGGAAAGAAGAGTTGATCTCATACACCGTAATTCATTAGCATGGAAGAGGAAAACACATTGGGATGCAGCAGCGATTTTTGTTCTTAATAATAATAAAAACAGAGGCTGCACAACAGTGCTCGCTTCTTCTCATTTATACGATACTTAATTTGTGTTTGTGAGTTTTGAGGTTATAATCCACTTACATAGCTTACTTCAATAGCTTGAGCAATTCAGTGGGGGTGGTGTACAGCTGCACCTCGTCCTCCTTCGGCACTTCATCTCAGAGTGCTTTTCAGCTGCAGGCTGTTTGGTGAATGGGATTCTTATGGCTTTGTTAATTTTGAGTTCATTGGAAGGAAAAGTCCTTTTAAATTAAAAGGAGAGGGAAGATCACATTGTAAGTCTTAAGCATCTCATTTTTCACTTGGCAGGTCGAGTACATCACAGTCACTCTGAAGCAGCTCAGGTCACTTCCCGTATGATCCAAGACAAATGATTCCTCTCAGGTTGTCTTTGAGCTAATAACATGTATATTCCTCTTGTACTGAAGTACTGGTGTCGTTGTTACATCAGCATGAAAAAGCTCAAACACAGAGGCTGCCTGTTCATTTCTGTATGATTGAAGTATTTAGGTGCTTACCTGCACCTTGTGTTCCCCCAAGAGGTGGGTGGCAAGTTTCCCGAGTCTCAAACTGTGGGAAAGCAGTGGCGTTCCTCACATGTTACTCTTGATGGATGCCAAATGGAAATGCCATTTTCTGAACTTATTGAAAATACTAAGAATTTGATACAGCTTCTGCTGTCATTTCTAACATTAAGACTTGGAAATGGCTGGAGTAGATTCAGATTGACAGGTATGAAATTGGATTTGTCTTAAACATCATCTCATGCAGACAGTTAACTCAGTGCTGCATTTAGTCTTCCATTTCTTTATTTGTGCACACGTGTACCTATGTACACATACATGTATTTGTGTGTGTGTGTGTGTATAATACATGAACACACAAAACGTGTATTATTGCTCCTTAGAGTCAATTGCTGAAGACACAGTCTCCTCTCTGGTTGAATTGTCTGCCTGCAACTGAACAAACTGCTTGAAAAGGGCAAGTTGTCACATCCAGGCAGCCAGGATTGAGCAGCAGGAGACAAGGACTGCGCTTAGCTGAAGCTTCTATTATTCCTTTTGGACACCTGTTACCATGTGTGCCTTGTGGTACTCGCATTACTGTTTTTTGACTTTGTGATTTCATGGGTCAGAAGTGGTGAAAGCCGCTAGATACCATTTCGTTGTGACACCAAAGCACCAAATACCACTGGGTGTGGAGAAGCATCTTCATGTTGTGGTTATCAGAGCTGTATTCAGTGTTGTGTATTTCGTTCACCCTTTTGGGTTGTATGGAAAAGTTTCTGGGTTATTATTTAGGCTGTGTCAGTGTAAGTGGTTATCTCTGCAGCAGTTGCACCTTATTTGTGTTTCTAACAGTTTCACTGCAGCTGAGATTTTTGGAGATTTTGCTTTCTGCTTTTAAATAAAAGCTGACAATTAATGAACAAAGGTGGCATCCCTCCAGAAAGATAATTGCCAAGTTTCTGTAGCATGGCCCGGCATGTTGGTGACATGGCTTACAAAATCTGTCTCAAATGAGTGGTTCTGTCTCTAATCTCCTGGCTGAACTGATGAGGTACAGTGCCCTTCTGTGTGCACTTATGCACATCACTCATACCATTCTCCCAGCTTCTGCTTTGTGTGAAAGGATTTTATACTGAAAGGATTTCTCCTGTTTTCTTCTGGAGGTGATGCCCACGCACTGTGTGGAAGTTCCTTGAGTCTTGACAAGAATTGTGGAGAAGCTGGTAAATTGCTTTAGAGGCTGCCCCTCTAAAACGAGGAGTTTGTCTTCAAAGTTGTCCTGCAATTGCATATGAAGGTCAGGGAAAGACTCTGAGGAAGGGAAAGGTGTGCATGTGGTGGCAGATGGGGCTTCTGATGCGGGATGCCAACAGGCCTTTAGACATGGCTGTGCTGGTTAAAGGCTGGGAGAGCAGCCCGAGAGGAATGAGCCCCAGCTCAGGAGACCTCCCAGCTGGGCTGATGGAGATGCAGTGAGGGAAGGTGGCAGAGCATGTGAGACGAGTGAAGGAACCTCCCTGCTGCTCTCTTGAGTTGTGTTTGTGCCTGTTGATGTCAGCTGCCATTTCTTCTTTCCCATAGGTGTCAGTGTATGTGAAGGCACCGCCTGTATAAATATCAGTGTAAGCTTTTGTGGAGAACCTGCGTGGCTGCATGGTTTGTGTTTGCAGCCTCTGAAGTCTCCTACTGCTTTTCATGTCTAGAAAATGAAAGGTGCTTCTGTAAGATGAGTGAATCACTAAACACCATTGTTGCAGATTTGCACTGGGGTTCTTCCTGTCTGATTATAGACTGGAGTTTCTTGTCTTCTTCTTTTACTTACAGAGACATCTAGACTTATGGCATTGCTGGCATTTTCATCACCTGGCTCACGGGGTGGTGTCAATGAGCAGTTGTCTATTCAGTTAGAAGCCTGGCTCCTCAGCGTGGCACTGGAGGACCAAATGTCCTTCTTTATGGAAGAAGACATCAGCTGATGCATCACTTTTTTCTTCCTCAGCTGTAAATCCATTCATTGTTATGTGTCATGATCTTACCCTGCACTACCTTTTATTTTTCATTAACCACTTTGTTCTAAATAGTATTTGTTAAAGACTACATAAGCCAGTGTCTTCTCTTCCTCTTCACATAAGAGGTGAAGATTTGGATGAAATGAAATAGAGCTCATAGAGCATTCTCAGAAGAACAAACCATTGCAGGGAGAAAAGGGTCAAACTGCTGAGTGAAAGTTAATGCTGAAGCTCTCTTCTGGAAGGAAGGAGAGCAGAATCTGGTCCCTTTCCAAACCACACAGTGTCTTAATGTGAGTTTTGCAGCACCAGAGATGGTGAAGGTGACTTTCTGCAGCTAAGAAAACTTGCATGTTATCAGTGGTTAGTGTAGTATGATGTCTGATGTGAGAAGGAAAACACTGAAAGAACTGGGTGGCAGTTTTAAACTTGGATTTGAAAACATTATAATGTCATATATACTAAACTGCTGTGTAGTTTTGGACTGCACGTTACAGTGTGCAGTATGCTAGTGAATGTGCATTCTAGTTAGAATCTCTGGCCTATGGGCTGTTCTTTTGGAGGATACGGAGAGCGAGGCTGGTGCAAGTCATGTAAGAGTGATATTTGGAGTTAACCTTGCTGTTAGATAGGTTTTGAACTAGTATTGTTGAGATTGTCTGTAATGACTTGTATCTCTTAGTAGGATTTAGAGACTCGGCTGTCTCTCAGTGACCCTTTTGAAACTCCTCGGTAGAGGGCATAGGGAAAAAAGAAGAACTGTAATTCCTGTCCTGGTAGTAATTTGCTTGGCTTCAGGTATAGTAATCTTCTTCTGCTTCTTGGTCTCTTTCAGCTTGTACCTCCTTTTAAACCTCAAGTGACGTCTGAGACAGACACCAGGTATTTTGATGAAGAATTTACAGCTCAGACTATTACAATAACGCCGCCTGAGAAATGTAAGTCAAAAATTATACAGAAGTGTAAGTTAAAAACAATGATTTTATAATAAAGCACTGGGTGAGAAGGCTCTTCAGTTTCAATGGGAAAGGTATTCTCACTGTTAAATAGGAAAAATCTTCATATGGAAGTGTGCAAAAACAACTCCCAGAGAGAGAGTTCCTTTGACAAAAGCATAATTACGAAGCTTAAAGCATTAGATCACTGCCTGTGTTTGTTTGTTTGCATTTTAATATCATTTTCGTTTAACTTAGTTTACGGTTCTGTCATTCTTTTTTTAGGGAAAACAGCAGCTTCAGATTGCTGGGTGGCTGTAAAGGTCCCAGACATGCATGTTTTAAAGTACTCTTCAGACAAAAAAAAAACAAAAAAAAGAAAAAAGCTGCCAGAGACAAGTGGATGTCCCTTGTGTAGATGTCCATGACATGAAAATCATTTGAAAATGAAATGTCCTATCAAGTTGTGTACTTAGCAGAGCTCTTAAAGAAGTTGTTAACGTAGATGTAATTGGTGCACTGGGCCTTGCACAAACCTTCTGTGTTGGAGTGAATTTAACTGCACCACAGTTTGATCATCTCCCGCTGCACACAGGAATCAGCCAAGCTGGGGCTTAACGGCGTCACTGCCAAGCCAGTGCTAAAGCACAGTCAAAGTCTTGCTGCTGGATTCTTGAATGAACTTCCTTTCTGAGATTTTTTTTTTAATTGGGGGGATGAGAAATGAGGGCCGTAAAGGTAGGCAGTAACTGTTGTAATTAAAGTTGATTACCCAGTGATAGAGATGGCTTCTTTTTTCTTGGGTTAGGATTCCCGGCCTTAGCCATAGTTTTCTGGTATTGTACAAATCTGGAGTAATTTTCTGGGCTTTGTATTTGTTGTGTTCGATCGCAGCCATTTAAGTGATTTTTAAGTCCTCTTACTGTGGAAAATATTTATTGTTTTTCTTCTCATCTATCTTAATAATTTGTTCATATCTTTGATTTGAACAAATTTTGTTTAAGTATGGATTAATTTCGAGGCTGTTGACCGAGTGCCATAAAGTCACAATCCCTTAGAACTCCACATGTGCACTGATAATGGGTATTTCTTCACTGACTATTGAAGCAACACAAAATACTTGGATGCTACTAAGACTTCAGATTTAAACTTGTTGACTTCGGAGCATGCAATTAATACCAGCTCAGAGAAACTACCTGACTCCCACTAGCACTGCCTTGGCCTCTGGTAATGGCATTGCTGCTGCTGCATGAAGCAGCACAGGCTACAGCCCACCCTGTCCATAAGAATAATAAAACAAGGATTATTACCAGCAGCAGTGCATGGATGCTGACAACATATCTTGTAGTCAGTAACCAAACTGTACCTATAAAAGACATATAATTCTATAAGGTTGCATAGAAGTGCATTGTTGCATGAGTCAGGATTCCAATAGGTGTCTTCAAGGATAGGCACTGTTTAAAAATCCATGTGACTGTAGAGCCAGATTCTCAGAGTCAGGCAACGCCTGGCGTTTAGGTTCTGCTGGCACAACAGGAATTATGGAAATAAAAATATGTACGAATTTGGCTTAGCCCCGAGTTCTGATCCCCATAAATACTGCAAAAAATAAATAGTTTAAAAAAAATGATATGTAAGAATTGAAATACGTAGAATCTTTATGAACTGTTCATTTTGTTGATGTTCTTCCTTTTGACTCTTTTCAAAATGGAAGAGTACTTCTGTATGTCTGCAAGAAGATGAGCATTTTCTGGACTCAGCTTAAGAAGCAATGAAAACTGTTTCACTGCTTCCATCAGCAAGGACTTCTTTTTTCCCATGCTCCCGGAAGATAGATGTGCTGGCGTGTTTTGATTAGCTCAGACAAGGTAGTAGTGATTCAAGTCCTCAGGCGATAGTCATAGTGAAAACAAAGCAAAACAAAAACCCCAACAAACCAAAGCAAGCAAAAAAGCCCCACTGCACTCTGTAATAAATGATGGCTTACTTGAAAGGATATCTGTTTGGTGAGCATTGTTCTACTGAGTGAGCATGAGCCCTTACCTTCAGCACCGAGCTCTGAAAGATGGGCCGCATACCAGATGAAAAATAAAACGTTGTTATAAATGTAATGACATTTTGAACTTCTCCCTTACTGCAGATGACGAGGATGGTATGGACTGCATGGACAATGAGAGGCGGCCGCATTTCCCCCAGTTTTCCTACTCTGCAAGTGGACGAGAATAACTTCTTTGTTCTGCTGCTTCACTGTCATCTTAGGTTTATCACTGAAAATGATTCCTGAACATCACCACCAGTACTAGATACCGTTTAAGATAGCAGGGGCACTTTCAGAGACCATTCCAAATTGAACAGATCTCTTTCCCAAACCTACCTAAAGTCCGTTTTGGTTTTGCATGAAATACGGTATTTCTCTACGCTCTCCCGCTGTTGCTGCTGCCCACCGTCTCAGTATAATAGCAACGTCAAGAAGTTACTAACAGTTTCTTTGAAGGTAGATGACCGTACGTCAGCGTTGTACACTTTGTGCACAGATAGTCATCTGTTTTCCCTCACAGTGGAGGCTAAACAAAAAAAAACAAACGTGTTGGTCCAGCTTATCTTCTTCTAGAAGATGAATCAAAATTGTACTTAGTCTAAAAAGACTAGTCTATAATATTTTCTTGCATCTGTTTGTGCTGTTCAGAACAAGGAAACACGGGGGTGGTGATGTACATATGCAAGGTTTTTGTTAGGCATATCATTACTTGAAGCAGGTCTCTGTCAATAACATCTGGCTGGAATTTGCTCGGGAAACGTTTGAAAGAAGGACTTAAACTGTTGATATATATAAATATATATATATATTATTTTTTAATTACCGTTGGATACTACAGAAGAAGCAGAAGGGCTGGCTTGCCCAGCCTGCCACTTAGAACTTCCAGGTTCACGTGCAATCATGGAGAATCGAACATTATACATGCAAGAAATGAAGGCATAAAAGCAGCAGTTGAAGTTCTTTAAGGGGTCTTATAATTTGCACCAGATAACATCTATCTCATGCTTTTCTTTTTCTTTCATGATATACATCACCTCTGATGGCTGAAGAATGTAGACAGGCATAATGGTATTGCTTTTCACCCAAACGTGTGCACCAAGGTAAACAGGTGTTTGCCTTTCTTCGAGTTTGTGAATTAGCTTTTTCTCCAGGTGTTTAACTCCGAATATCCTTTTTTTGTTTTTTGTTTTTTTTTCGGTTATGCTGCGGTAGTATTTATTTTTAGAGATGAGGATTGTATGTGTCATGTTTGCAAACGCTGCTACATCTTAGATAGAACAGGCTTAAAGCAGTTAATTTTGTAATATATGGAAGGACTGTACAAGCTGAAGGGGATAACGCACTTTTGTCCAATGTGGAGATATTAACAAGGCTCTGAAATTGTACACACTGCTTAGAATCAGATTTTTGTGAATGAAATGCCGTCTTTTAATTCTTTGGCAGTGGACACGAGGAGTTCCAACTTCACGTGCCAAAGGATTAAAACCAAATAAATAAGAACATTACGTCTTGTGCTGTATTCAGGATAAAGATACTGTAAAAAGCCTGACAGCACAATAGAAAATTTCTATTCTATGTGAAGGAAACATCTGAACAATGAGACCACCGTGATTACAGGAAAAGCACTTTATTCTGATAATTCACATAGTCAGTTTCTGGGATCAGCCATTGTCAAGGAAAGTTTGCCCTCGAGAAACCCAGCGTGTCACCCGTGACCGTGGTACCAGATTGACTGAATTTAAAACATCGTGAGAAACACTCTGCCGCTAGGAAGATGTCTTTCCACGTCCGAAGATCTGTATCTAGCAGAGCATGTGCATAAACTTTAGCTTTCTTCTTCAGCAATGATAATCTTAATAATAAACCCGTTGGTGCTAGGAGCTGGGATGTTACGCAGTGCAGCGACGTGCACGCGCCCTTGCTAACGACATCTGAGAACCCCGACTCCATGGGATTATCATTGGAAGTATCTCTGTGTTCGTATCTTGTTAGCTCCCACAAAGACTGTGATAGCAGAACATTGCGGACTGCGCTGTGTGAGTGAGGGGAGGAGTCTGAAAGGAGACCGAACCAGATGCCTCCTTAGCCCCTTGAAGTGAAGTTGAGCGTCCCAGCGTGAAGCCCACTGCTGGCAGTGCACGTGCTGGGACTGTCAAGGGGCAAACGGGCATTTCAGCAAGGCAGCTAAAGACGTAGACTAGTTTAGACAATTTTTAGTGTTTCGTGTTTTATCTTTAGCGACGGACGGATAATCAGTCAGAAACCTATCACGATGTATATGCTAACTACATAGGATCTGATGCTGTCACCTTCTAACACTAAACGTGTAGAGATGATTATCCTTCTGTAGGGAGTGAGCGCAGTAAATGCGTGGCAGGTCTGTAGAAGTGTCTGTGCTGACAGCGAGTGAGTGACCGATGTAACTGATGACGCAGTAGATGGGCATTATAATATTCTGCAAAGGCCTCATACTTAGAGGCTGAAACTATGGTGGTTCAAAGTCTGTGTTCCGTGCCTGTGGTGTTACTTTTTTTCCTACGTTTTCAGCTTATAACAGCAATAAGGTTTTTGACACAGGGCACCTATAGCTCATGGCTGAGTGGAGTTGTGCCTCTGGCCAACCCTTCCTCGTGCTGAGAAGAAAGGGGCCCTGTAGGTGGGTTTGGTTCATCATTGCATAGCTCCTTAGAATGCAGTTTGCAGTAAATATCTGTCGGTGAATTCTTTGAAAACCTCTTAAGGCTTCATTCAACTTGCATTGTACTGCTGCCTTCCAAAGTCTCATTCATCAAGTACGAAGTGCCCCGGGCTGGGGAATTCTCTCTGAGCAATGGATGAAAGATGAATTACAAGCTGTGCTGAGAGAAACTTTTGAAGCTCTTCTTTTCCTGCTTGCAGTCGTAGTTGGGCTTGGGCAGCACGTGGTGGTGGCTGGGTACCTGATGAGCCTTCTGAGCACAGTGCATTTCAGACGCTGACTCCAGCTTGTACTGACTTCCATGACAGACACTATGCCCTCTTGTACTGCAGCCATCTTGGAGGAATAGGTCATTTCTGTTTGGGTTTTGGCAGTTTTGCACACAGCTTTGCTTTCCACACAAATCCATCTTCCAGTACATTCCTGTTGCTTAAAGAACGTTTATTCCAGTATTGTTTTCCGTTTCTTTCCCATCTATCCTCGCGGCTTCTTAAAGCTGACTGTTCTTGCAGGGGCCATGTGCTTCTCCTAGAGTACAAAAGTAAGGTCTCTCCTTACTAACTGCAGGGTCTATATATTACACCTCAATGTACACACTTTGCTGCTACTGTTTGTACTGTCTACAGTAGAATTTCCTTATCTTGCTCCTGGTAGTGCATTACAGGCAAGCATGAAATGTAAAGTATTTATTTAAATAAAAACCTCTAAATTGGTAATTGAATTACCTCCCTGTAGCTTTAGAGTTTGTGACATTTCTTGACCTTGCTAGTTCTTTCATTAGATCCATGCAAGATCTAGTCATATGGTTAAGGATATTAAGCAGACACGACTATGAACCCAAGAAACCGTATTACTGTTGGTCATACTTAAACTGTTTATTTCCTTAAGTATATGACCCACAAGGATGTGAAATAACTACAAGAAACTGTTTTTGTACACTGTACATCCTTAGTATTTTTACACATATATGATAGGGATGCACATTATTTTCCTTCGTACAGACAGCTTAAATAAAGCACTATGTCAATCTGCTACTTCTGTGTTTTTTAATGCTAATTTGTTCTGGAGGTTTGTAAATATATTATATATATATGTTCAGGCTTGCCACAAAGGACATATTTTTTTATATCTATCTATCTATCTATCTGCACATTAATATCTTAGAGGATAAAGTTCCGACCTTGTTCCGTGTCAGAGACAGAAAAAGGGAAGCGACAAGGTGGTTTCGCAGATGATTACAAAAGATCTCTCGAGTTTTGCTTTAAATATTTACTTCATATTTTAAAATAATTTTATATAGGTTAGCTGTTTTGATCCTGAAATGCACAAAGAATTGATTTAATTTCTTCTTACAAGAAAGTGTACATCGTTATTTTTTTATCACTGTATGTATAATGATCTGTGTGTGTTTAGTTACAAGTTTTATTTGCTGTGAAGTCCTCGTGGTAACTGTTCCTTGCCGTGACCTATTTCAGATACCGGGTGAGCAGTTTCAGCTTGTAAATTCAGTTACGGTATTGTCACCAAAAAAGGATTTTCTGGCTAAGCAAGATGTATTTGTGCTGTGGACCAAGGCTGTTTCCACGCCGGTGGTTCATGTTAACTCTTTGAGGTATGTGTATCTTCTGAAAGTAAATTTGGGTTACAGTTTTCAAGTAATGATTACACAGGGCTGCATTCTATCAGAAAACCCAGTATTTAAGTGGAATTCATAGTCTCAAATCCTATAGCTAGGTAATGTGCTGGAGGAGGGAGATAGGGGAGGTGTGATTTGCAGGGCACCAAGAGGTGGGACTCGTTGAAGCCCAGCCGGCCTGTTTGGGTCAGGAGGGCTGAGTGTCCCCGAGCAGTCTGGGCATCAGCTCAGTTCTCAGACATGAACCCTTCCCTGGAATGTGAGGAAATGTGTGAGCCAGCTCTCTTTTTTTGCTTCTTTTTCCCCCTGCAGTAGGAAGGACGGAGCACAAGACAGATAGTTGCAGTTGCAATAGCAGATCAGTGACTGGGCCTCAGCTGGGACAGCAGGACCATCATCTGTTCAGTCTGTGTGGCGGTATAGGCACGGAGCGTGTCAGGGGGTGATGCTCCAGCTGTAGACATGACACGGAAGGTCCTGGGTTTGATCACCTCATCTGGCTTTTGTAAACTTTATAAAACCAAGCATTTTGTGGCTAAATAGATGGTGAGGTGGGGGGAAATGGGAGCTGGGAAGACCTGGCCCTGTCTGTGCCCAGCAAATATGCAACTGCTACAAGCAGAAAAGCTGCTACAGAGAAGTTGCTCCTTGTAGACGCGCACCCCAGCGGCTGGCGGTTGTTTTCTCCACACTGCCACTGGCACCAGCTGGCAGTGAGGCAGGTCCAGGGAAGGTGAGGTCCAGTGGTGCTCCAGGGTCTCAGTGAAGCCTCAGTGTTGGGACTCGGTGCGTGAGTTCCTTTGCACATGTAGCCGAGAGACACTTCTCCTATTGAAACACAGATTTATGGTGTGGAAAAAAAAACGTTTGCAGACTGTTACATTTATAAACGCATTCTTACCTGTCTGTCTATAAAGTAGTGTCAGTTAGTTAAAGAAAAAGATGTCCTTGAGTGTGGAGAGCCCACACTTGTGCTAGACAGAAACCTTCTTCGTCAGGCGTTCCTTGCTGACAGACCTGAGGCAGTGGAAGCACGTTTACTGTCACGGCAGGGACGCAGGCTGGGGAGGAGCTCAGATGCGTTTGGCAGTTTCATACGGCAGGAAATTGAAATGGGAAGAAAACCACTTTGATGTTAAAGCTGTACCACTAATAATTCCTGAAGTACAAGGGAATGAAAGATTGCGTCCCACAGCAAATGGTAACTCGGTGCATGTGCCGTTCCTCCTCTTTTTGTTATGTTTCATGTGTTGATGCTGGTTGGGGTAGCCTTATCACAGGGGAATTGTTCTCTGCACTTTTTTCTTCACTTTACCAGTGCGATTCAGCAATTACACTGAATGTAGAAACTTTTTTCTTGTATAGTTTATCATGCAGTAGTTCAGCAAAAGGTTCAGCTAAATTCTTTCTGAAAGAGCTTGGTATTTGGAAAGTCATTTTAAAAATATAAACATGAAGGCAAGCAGAAAGGAAAGTCCTCCAAATGTATCGCCAAATGCTTTTAAGTAAATTCAATAATTTGAATTTGAGTTCAGCTGCTGCCCATCCCTGAGACAGCCGAGTGTCTGCCAGCAGGGGGGTCCCAAACAGCTTCCTTGGTGGCAAGAGCCCGGCACCCCAATGCCTGCGCTAGCACAGGGTCCCTTTGTCCCCAGGGCTTTGGCCGCTGAAAGGAAACCTGCCCCAGGGAAACGACTCAATTGTTCTCATGCTCTTCTGATGGATAAGTAGTTGTTTGTTAGGACTCAGACTTTTAGGGGACAGATACTTCCTAAACCTCAGTTTCCCAGGTAGATGCTGGGCGAATCCTTGACACAAGCCTGGTGTGATTTGTGTCAGGCTTATACATTCTCCTCCTCCACAAACACATGCTTTCCCTTGAATGCGAAAGGACACAGCCAGGAGAAAAAGAATTAGTAAACTAAGTTTATTGGGTCTGCCATCTGTAAGACAGACAGACATCTGTATTAAATTATAAAAATCGATTAAAAACATTTTATAAAAATTGTAGAAATAACGAATCCAGTACACGCTCCATCACGGCTGTTGCCACTGGATTGCGGTGTCTTAGGCAAGTCTGAGATGTCTTCCTAGAAAGTTCGGTAGCAGAGGAATGTTTCAATACGTTGATGGCACTCTAGTTAAAAACAAATACAAAGCAGGTGAGAGTAGGCAGCTTCTCTGCAAATGGTTCTCTGGGTGAGCTTCAGAGAAGCCCAAGTTTCAGGCGCGTACAGAGGAGAACTGAAAGACAGAAGAAAGAGATGGGAGCAGAGCTTAAGTAGTGTGTATGGAGCTGCTTGCACTTCTCTTGTGTCACTCCGGCCTGGGGTTGAGTTCTTAGAAGAGGAATACATAAATGGTTAAGAATGTGGCAATGCTATGTAAACAAGCGCTGCTCCAAAGCCTGGCTTCCTGTGGGCCTGCTGTCCTGCCCCTTTCTAAGATCAGAACTCATCCAGGTAACAAGCACAGGAGCCGTTTGATTTCTGAAAAACAAGGTCTCCCTGAGCTTTAGCCAGCACTCGTGTTTAGCAGTAAATAACTGAGCTGTTGTTTTGGGGCACGTCTTACATCCTGCCCCTTCTCCGTTCCAGGAAGGAGGAGGCAGGGTTGTGCCAGAGAGTGTTTACTGTGAATTGTACAGACTGTATACGGGGTGGGCAGCTGTATCAAAACAGGAAGCTGCCTGCACGCTGTCAGAAAACCTCTGGTGGGAAGGCTAATTTACAGTTTTGAAGCTCTTGCATAGCTATTGTTTGTGCTTCCTCAGCAGCACTTCAGGACTTCATTAAGACCGAGAGATAAAGCTCTGGTGGAGCTGGGTGGATACCCAGAATTAAGTGACTGGAGTTCTGAAATTTGAATTCTAAGAGATGTAAATGACCTCAGAAATAAAAATAAACTTTCCACATCAGCTGGTTTTATGTTAGAGGACTGAAGGGTTTTTCTTTTTAAAAAAAAACCAAAACTTGGTGAGGTAATGAAGGCAGAGTTAAAAAAAAAAAAAAAAAAAAGGGTTTATAATGCTGCAGTTCATTAAAGAATTAATTAAAAACAATAACATGGTACTTTTTTTTCCAAGAATTCACGCACCACATTACCTGCGGTGGTGATCAGCGCACTGCAACGTGAGCGAAATCCAGGGAAAGGCATAGAGGATAAACTCAATATCAGTGGCTGTTCGGAGGAAGCCTGCTCTGAACCTTCTGTGTAGGGCCAGCGCCAGCGTACATTCAAAAGATGACAAACTACACCCACCCTGCCCCGCTGCGCTCCTGGCCAGGCACCTTGCAGAAGGTGCGGATGCTGCTTACAGCTGCAGGCTCACAAAACTGGCCATGCTCACCTGATGCAGCACTGGGAGGGTTCCTATCAGGACAGCTGGGCATCAGACACCGTACTGGCTGTCTCCCTCCCTTCCTTTCCTAGTTTAACTCATCACTGCTCCAAAAATCACACCTTGACTGCAGAATGTCACTGGCTATTACAAAAACCTGGCAGAAGCACATTTTTGTACATTAAGACTACGCTAAAAAAATAAGGCCCTCCTCCCCCCAAGTGGTCTCCTGAAAGAGGTGAGGACCTTGTAAGGATAAGCCCAAATCAATTCCGACATCAACGACAGAAGTGCTACTCATCTTCTAGCTGTGCAAAAGGCACCTCCAGCATTTAAGTTGAAAAAATGGGCAAACTAAGCACTTGGGAGCCCATCCAAACTCTGCTTGTTGCTGGGGCCCTACAGCAGACATAAGAAGACAGAGAGCAGCTCAGCTTGGAACAGCTGTAACTCTGACAGTACCTGTATGAAGTGAGGGGGGGAAATATGCTCAAGGTTGAGTATATTTTATGTTCCTTTTAGGAACAGTGGTTTAGTCACAGAGAGGCTTGCTGAAGAACTGGATGTCTCAAATGAGTGAGGAGGCAGTTTCATCGGCACAACAATCTGGAGAGCACGGGGAGATGTTCCAGGGAGAAGGCGGACCTGGCTGGCAGTAACCCAAGGTCCCAGCCCCATCAGCTATGTGCACACAGGTGGGCACAGCTGGCAGCAGCCCGTCGGGCAACTGCAGTCAGCAGGGGGATTACAAACCTGGACAAACACCTACTTCTGTATAACTGGTGGACACCAGGGCAGATCCTGCAAGCGAAGAGCGTTCCAGCATTCAGAAACATTGAGTGGACAATGCTGAGGTTGTTTTGTCTACTATATTATGTACATTTGTATTTAGTACCCGGGATGGGAGCTCAGTATCTCACTTTCCTGATTTTAAGTGACTGGTGATTTAAGACTTTCAAAAGCAGAAACTTAAAACACGAATATTCCAAAAGCTTTCAAAATAAGAGGTATAAATCCTGTAATTAAACTTCTGTCTGCCTTCAGGTGGATCTGCCTATGGTAAACTTTATTCCATTAATAACTATTAATTACAATCTATTAAACATCAGTGTAATGGCTTCATCTGCAGCACACGCTGTAAGCTCAGGCTGAATTATCATACCGATCTTTTTTAGCTCTATGAAAATTAAAATTATGATTTGAGAATCTTCGTCATGTTGTACCCATTACTGCCTTACGCTGCAATGACAAAATTCTACTCCTCCGCTTCCCAGGGTCTCTGCCTACAGCAGACTTCACATGTTAGAAAAGAAGATACATAAGGAAAGTTTGACAAGGAAATGAACTGGAAAAAACATTAACAGTGAAATAAATCGGTGCTAGAGTGGGAAGGTGTACGGATAATTGGAGCCTTCTGCTATCTTCTGTGGGACAAGCATTTTCCAAGTAAAGATGCTGAACCCAGCCCCAAATTTGCAGGCAGGTGATTATTTGGAGCTTCTTACAGTGACATGAGACTTCACGTCATTGTTTCAAAGGACGTAATTCATTGCTGAGGATGACAGAGGCATTTTTGAATCCTGTGGCATTTGCCTTGGTTACTCCTGGAAGTTCCCTCCATGCCAAGATTTATCCTCCTTTCTCTCCAGTTTAAACTTTAAGGTTGTTGTTTGTTTGTTTTAATTCTGTCAGGTAAACCTGCTTCTGTTGTGGCGTGCTTGCCCTGATGTTTAAGTGTGGGAAAAATACCCACCCCACAAACAACACACCAACAATTTCTAGCACCAAAATATTTCAAACACCTCTTTTTCTCCCTTTTGTCTTGAAGTGTTTGCCAGATTCAGCCCACATCTGCAAATAGTTTTAGTCCTCCTTTCCTCTCTCCTTTTTCTCTATATATAGTGTACAGAAAAAAATACCTACTTGTTCTCATTTCTCTTCATCCGTCCAGGTTTTTACTTGATTCCATCTGTGTCCTGTTTGAGATCTGCATCCCATTTCTTTTCCTGAAATACACAACTGGTTATGTTCCAAGATACAACAGCAAATTTCACTTAGTGTATCTGACATCATTCTGCAAGGATTCGGTATAATTGGTTTCTCCCCCTTTCCCCAGAGCCCAAGCTGACTTGCAAAGGGTAACCGTTGGCTGAGGCAGTAAACCAAGGTATATGATGTCACTTTCACCTTTAATCAATACTGATTACACAACTGAAGTTACAAAATACATCTTCCTTTCTATAATAACTAACTACATCTTTCTCTAAGTAAAATTTCCCATTTATGGTGGATTGTCCTTTACTTCAAACAATTGTCTGATATTCCAGGCAGCTCTCTTGGGCTGAATCCCAGTTCCCAGAGAACACTGCTGCTTTACATAGCTGCAAATAGGTTTTTAGTACTCATTTTGTATTAAGCTTTTAAAAAGTTTTTCTTCTTTTCTGAGTGTTCCCAAGTAAAAGCATCCTCTGGAGTTCAATCAACTTATAATGAAGATACGAAAGGAAGTCAAGACTTGATAGCAGTATATCTCAGTGATTGTTTTTGTATGATTTTTGTACTTCTGCCCAACTCTATAAAAGCACACTTACACTTACTTCCAGATAAATGAGATTATCAATAACAGAATCCCTGTGGACTGCGTATGAAGTCTCTTCCTATTACCAAGAGTGCTTCCCTTCAAGTAGTTATTTTCATCCCTGAACAGCAAACCTTCCTTAGCTGCCTTAAAGAGAGAACACTGCTGTTGCCCTCACGCTTGCCAGTAGTTACTACATGCTGATAACCCAACGCTATCTTTGTTACCAGGCTTGTGTACCACAACGGGAAACTCTGTCAAACCAAACACACTGACATGATTAAAAGCTTAACTAAGTATGGATTTTATTTATTTGCCTATTATAAGCACTTATTAAATCTAACTTCTAAGACATTCATTTTCTGTGTACTGCTACGTGGCCTACAAACAAAATACTCTCTGCTGCATTTCTTTTGTCACCTATTGAGCAGAATGCCAGAAATCCTGTGCAAACTCACAAGTCTGCTGCATTCACCACTTAGAAGACATCATGGTACAGCTGAATTGGCTGATTGACTTAGTCACACAACAGGGGTTTGATTATTTAACTATCAAATATGCTCCTGTTTCTCTCTTCCTCCTTTTTCTGAAAGAAGTGGATGAAAGAAAACAACCACACAGTTCTCTTCCTTATTTCCAAAGCACAGACTAAAGAACAGTGGCCGAAAAGCTGAGCAACAGCAGCCCACAGGAACCCGCATCTTCCTGGAGACCACTGGAAGCAGCACGTGGTCTTGCTGAGGTGCACTGCAGTGCTCAGTGCTCAGGTAGAGCCATTTCACGTTTTCCATCACATTTGGGTGAGTGGCCATGAAGCAGCAGGGAAGATGGATGGCACTTAAAAAATAAGGGGAAAAAAAAAATCACCAAGTGATCGACGGACCTAAGTCTGACAAATGGCAGCAAAAAGATCCAATAAATTATCAGCATCAGCTACAGTTCAAATGGTAATGCTGCGGAAGAGCGGATTTGCCTTATCTCTGAAAAGGGAACACAAAAATCTTCTGATAAGAAAGCTAGGAACTGTAACCAGGAATAACTGCTGCTGTTCTCCTGTCTCTTCAGAACACTCCTGCCTTTAGTTTGGGCTGAAGTGGGACTCGTGTCCAGCTAACAGTCTCTCTCCAATGTAATGGAATAATTTCTTTTTTTCATAAGGTAATGCCTTATTTAAAACACCAACAAAAGCCAGCAGTTGAGAAGAGACTGCTGGTGGATTTCTCTGCTAAAGCTGCAGAACATTCCCCTCAGACTTCCTTTTATTTTGGCACAAGTACCTGTGTTCGCAGAAACTGCACCTCTTCTGTCAGCAGCTGCTTCTCTTTGAAGAGCTGATTCTGTTTGTTGAGGAGCTCCACGAGCTGCTGGGCAGTGGCCTGGCAGTGCTTGTCCAGCTGGTGCAACCTGGAGAAACAGATGAAAGGGTTGCACTGCGCCTTGAGTGGGAGTGTGCTGCAGGGCTCGGACCTTTGCGCTGCAGGTGAAGCTCCCAGGTGACAGAGCTCTGCCTGGCATTGCGCTGAGACTGAAGTACTGCTCCCAGGGTAGGCATTCAGTGCATTTTGACGCTTTCAACAAGTGTTTCTACATGTCTGCCCTTCTCATGACAAGACAGCAAGTTAGTGTCGAAACATCAGTAAAGGCCCCAGGGCTGCATCCCAACATCTGCAGCTACGCAAGCTGTGCATTCAGCTATGCCTTGCTCTTCTCTGGCATGGATCAGGTGTTCTCCAGCAGTGAGGCAGGGACTCCTCTGGAAGGACACAAAGGGCCCACTGCCCCCACGGGTCGCACTTTGTGACGCTGCTATACAGAGGGCAGCTGCACCTTTTCCTGTATGGGGTTGGGGATTAAACATCTCCGGTGACTGCTCAGCACTCTGAATGCCACCGTGAACGTTTTTTAGTTTGCCTGGATCTGTAGCAAGGGAAGTAAATGGAAATATACTGGAAAATGTTTTTACATTAAATGCATTTCATCCATTCTTTAATTAAGTGGAAATACCTTTAACTAGAAGGCCTTGCAGATATCTTTGAAAATATCTGTAATCTAGAGAAAAATGCACCTAAGAAGCAGGAAACAACTTGCTTCTTGTTATGCTTAGTTCTAGATCCAAACTTTCCACTTGTTCTTTTGAAGGATTTCTTGCTCAACATATTGAAATTCAGCTTCCACTGAACAAGGGGCATCCTGTATCTCTCGTACGGTCTCTGTTTTTAATGGAATTAGTTATATGCTCACAATAAGGCATGTGAATTTCTGATTTTTTCCACTTTCAACTCCAGGTGGTAGCTTTGACTTGTACAGCTGTCATAACTCAGCTAAGATCATCGCTCTGAATATTCACATTCTTAATCGGGACTGTTCAAATAACTGCATTAGTAAACACCTCCAAATTTCTTGATGGTGAAATCTCAAAACTTATATCAAAACCAGCATTTAGTGGTCTGTATCTATCTGTCACCTTTGACGTCAAACTGCAAGAATCCTGCAGCGAACACTCTGAATGGATATATTTCATCCTGCCCTGTTACTCTGCTAATATATATTGCAGAGAGGGACGTGGGGAGATGCAGGACCATCTCCTGGGGATCAGAGTAAAAGTAACTGCAGCAGGCTGCAGTGACAGCAGGTTTGTCAACATCCAATGAAGTAAAGAAAGGATCATTTTAGTAGCACAGAATATTCTATTAAATACATGCACACTGTGTGTTCAGTTTCACACTTCATATACTTTCTAAACTGTAGCACATAGATACATGAGCTGTTCATGCTTGATTTCTTTACTAAGGGTGATTTCAGGGGTATGGAACTCCAAAAAAAAAACCCAAAAAACCAAACAAACCCCAACCAAACAAACACAAACACAAACCAAAACGAAATTCACACAAAATGCCCTTGCATACTTTTTTTGGTTCTGTTTGCAAAGATACTTGCTCCTCCAGAGCATCAGATTGCTCCCACTGAGTGCAAGGACAACAGCATTGTTTGCTGGAGGCGATGTACCAGTTTCAGACCAGAGAGCTGAGTTCTGCTTACTATTTTGCCACTGATTTCCTTAAACGTGAGGTTTTGTGACCTTATCACACTTCTTTATTTGTAATAAAGGCATCTTCCAGCCCTTTATTTATAGAGCACCTACCGCTTTATAGCAGTACTTGTAGGAAAGCGTAACTGGAATGTGCTGCCTTCAGGCAGCCAAAAAAACCTCCAGTGCCACCCTACTTAGGTACAGCCTCAAGGCTAAGAAATCCTCTTTGTGGATGACCCCAAGGTCGCCTCAGATAGTACAAAAGTCCCCATTCAACAACCACCAACTACAGCCTGGATTCAAGCCGTTAAAATGTAAGTTTCTGCTGAGTTCTACATTATATTAGTACCTTTCCCATTATGCTAGCATTTCAGTCTGTTTTAAGGGTCTGTGAGAGACCATCTTACATGTTAGTACTGCTGCAGCTAAAGACATCATAATTAAGCGCACAAACCTCTCAACAACATTTCTGCAGCAAAACAAGGAGCATTGCCCATCTACCCTGCATGCAAAGGAACCTCCACTGAAGGAGCCCACAAGGAAAGGACATTCCTGCTTTCCTTGTGAGGAGAAGGCTCCAGCTGAAGAGACGCCACTTCAGTGCAAGGAACTTCCTCCAGTTCTGGCACACAGTCTGAAGTATTTTTCAGCTCATGGAAATTCTACATCAGAACTACACTTTCTACTAGATACTCAGAGGCAGCCCATGCAAACCACAAAAATCTCTGGATATGGGCCTTAAGTGCTCTCCATTGTAAAGCTCTGTATCTCATCAGATCCTGTAAAGGGTAATTTGGATGAACTTTTGTAAATACAGAACTCTCTAAATCTAGCATGTTTCATAACTTTACCATGTCACATCAGACTAGCCCCTTAAACGAAAGTAGAAAATGATGCAGGCACTGAACTGGGCTTGGCTGGCAGACCAAACCTTTACTTGTATCACCTGTAGCCAGCTCCAGATACAGGGTTAATAATGTTCCTTCCTACAGCTCTGGGTCATGATAATGAGGGAGTAGATCTCATCAGTGCACATCTCAGTCTATTAATTCCCAAATTCTGTCTACCATTCTGCTCTCCCAAAACTGCTGCCAAGCTGGCCCTTGCTCTGCACGCCGGGACGACCAGCCTGCTCCAGTGCAGGCAGCTCCCGAGGACAGGCTCTGGGCCCTCTCACAGTGTCTGCTATTACGTGTGACATGTGCAGCACAGCCACACATTCCCATATGCATTGTATCTGGCCTGCCTGCTGATCTCGTAAATGATTCAAGATGAGAAATGAACAGCTCCACCCACATTCACTGTACTTCCCATATGTTACAACTGCACATCGATGCCTGCCATCATTTTTACAACTGGGTGACAGAACCTTCTGCACATTTTGCTAATACGAGTGAGTGAGGTTGTGCAGTCACCACATTCACTTTGGCAACCCCATCGACTGAGCAAACGTGCACCATGCCCTGAGTATGAGTGACCACTGCACAATGGCCCACACATTTCCCAGTGAGTTTATTTTCCCCCTGGAGCACGAAGAGCTCCCCAGTTGGGATGCCAGTGGCTGCTGCTGCTCCGTGGCCTGGGAGCACTGAAGGGTGGGACCTGATCCCACTCTCTGCCATGTTGTTTCAAGGCACAAGGTTCAGAAACGTGTTATATTTGGACTACTTACAAGATAACTTTATACCAACGAGTAGCTTCCACATAGTCGCAATAATGTCCTTAAAGTATTTTTCCACTCAAACTGAGCCAGTCTAAACCAGTGTTCCCATTTCTACATGAAGGCAGGAGACGGGCAGTTTCAAGCAGCATAGGCTTCCACTGGAGACCAAAACGGAGGCATCACAAGCTGCAGCAAGCACTTAATGGTGAGCATTTTGTTCTGATCCTGAACACCTGAGCTCGAGTGCAGCTCTGTGTCAGAAAGGCTCTGGGCTACCTTACCAACTTTGTGCAGCTCATGCTACAGCCTGCAGAAGGGCTCATCTCTCATTGCACAGAAACCAAACTTGGATCTGAACTGGCAGTCCTGGGGTAAAATAGAAAGGACAGGTACATTTTGTTACATTACAGGTAGGAGCAGACAGCCAGAAACTCCATGAACACAAGAGTGCAGAGCAGAGCTGTGGCACCAAGGTGAATTCTGCCCAGCGGAATTAACTGCAGCACAAAGCTGGGCTAGTGCCTCGTGCTCTCCAGACAGAAGTAACAGCTTCCTTTTCTACAGCTCCAGCGCTGACCCAGGGGCACCTGCCAGGCCCCAGCAAGGATGCTGCGAGCCCCTGCTCCAGGGAAGTCAGACCCATTAATCCATAGGCAACTGTGAGCCATGTGGGAGAGCTGGTACCACAGGGGCCAGTAAGGCCTATCAGCCCTCCTTCTGGGTTGTACGTCTGACAAGGAAGAAATTAACGTGCCAGGATTGGTGGGTAGCACCCGTCCATCCAGCAGTAGGGATCAGTCCTTGACAACACAGAGGCATTAAAAGGTTATTTACTCTTTTGACGCAGTCGGGGAACTAACGTAAAATGCTTTCCCTCTGCTCTGCTGAGCGGAATCTGCTGAAATGGCATGACTGGATTGCAGCAACCTGCAGCCGCTAAATCACCAAATCCAATAACCACGCTGCATTTACTGGCACACATCTTAATTAGGTTTTAATACAAGTAATCTGATAACTACTGCTGGCCAGCGCGCGTTAGAGCTGTCAGAGCTGAAAGGGCCGTTACCACCCCCACCAAAGCCCCCCATCTGCCGGTTGCTGTGAAGATGGGGGGCAGCCCGTCAGGCCAGCGGCTCCCTGTGGCAGGCCCAAAGCTCCCTGCTCAGGCGGCCACACAGCTCCGCCATGGCCTCACCACTCGCCTGTGGGAGAGAAGGGCCTGAGGCCACAAAAAGCCTGAAAAGGGAACAAGCAGCATGGTGCAGCATGCAGCCTGCAATGCCTCCCCTACCAGGAAGCTGGAGCACCAAGTGGGAGCATCTCTGTGCCCACGTGCCTGGGAATGGACATGGCAATCAGGTGCTGCTTCTGGTGATCAGGGGCAAGATGGGAGCAAAGGCACAGACCCCAGGATGCTGCACAGATGCTGCTGAAGGAGGCTCTGCCCCAGAAGGAAGGTGATAGCAGACCTAGTAGCTGGCCTTTTGTAAGCCTCAGGTAGTGCATGCCAGGCTTAAAAACAAATAGGTTACAACAAGACGGAACAAGCCAGTTAGGAAAGAGAACAAAACCCAGCACTTTCCTTCAACAAGCTTCCACACCTACTAGCATTTATTTAGGACATCTTGCAAATTTGCTATTGTACTGAAATGGTAGGAAGTAGTTAAGGTGGGGTACTTCACAGATAGCTGTACTACAACACATTTACGGATGTTGGGCTTGTATGTTCAGATAGAGGGTTAGGAAACACCAGAGTGAAAGCTCTCTGTGCAGCCTCCCACTGCCCTGGCTCCCACCTCCACCACAGCTCCCCTGCACTCACCTCTTCCCCAGGCAATTCCCCACTACCACTGTTGAACTGTTTCAGATCGTTAAGTTCAGACTGTAACTATTCAGACTGTAAACCGTAAGTTTTTGACAAGCCCAACGAAATTACAAAGAACTTAATGTCTTAAAACAAGAAGCATCACAAAACCTTAAACACAAATGCTGGCGATCACAGCTTGCTCTCAACTAAGATAAAGCAGGCACCAGCTAGAGTAAAAATACTGCTCCACATGCATCGATGTTCAGACTTGCTTTGTCTGTGAGAGTTACAGAAAACTAGACTTGCTGCCACTTGAAGAGTTCAGGTGTGCTGCTGGTGCTTATGGTAAGAGAGGACCATCCTTTCTCAGCTGCCGAAACCGTTGTCACTCCCATCTTTCTTGCGGGGACAGCAGCATGGGTCCCCTCTGCTTTCCAGCTCAGCTCTGCTACTCTTCTCTCCCTTTTCATAGCAAGAGTGAAGTTGTCCCTTTCCTAAAGACAGTAAAATTTACTTTCAACAACTCTACATGTCTTCAATCAGCTCCACAGACTACTAGGACACTTAAACTAGTTGTAAAAGTTAGTTATCGCATAAGCATCTGCATCATCATTGTGGTTTGCAACACTCACAAATTCACACAGTAAATTTCAAAGAAATTAAACAAGAACCTATAGATTTTGAATTGCAGACAAATAGAGGACTATAACTCAAAGCTTCGCTATTGTCCTACACTGGTATTTATTTATGTTGCTGAGGCACAGATCAGGACCTTGTGGCATAAGCATCTCAGAGAATCTCCCTAAATGCTCCCAAAAATTAAACATTATACTATCTATCCTCAAACTGAACCCCATTTTCCCTTCTTGCTTCAAAGGCACAACACTACGATCTAGCTTTGTCATGTTAATGAAAGAAATCTAAAGAGAAAAAAACTCTTTAAAATCCTTGATAACGGTGAATGTTTCAGTACTGTCACACTCGAAGCTGTGACTTTTAATACAGGGAGATGGTTTAGGGCACATTAACAGATGTTTCTGTGACATTTACCACCAGACTGAAATCCCTACTAAAATTCTGTTGTCTTCTAAAAGGCCAAGACTGTTGTTTGTTTAGCTAGATAAGGAATGCAATCAATACCAATTCTAGTTTAGTAAGGTAAGTACTTGCCTACACTACAAGCTGAACAAACTGACCCAGAGTATGTTAACAGTAAGTAACTGGAGATTAATATCCCTTGCAGAGTCTGGAATCAAACACTTAAAATGTCCACATTTCACCATGGGTCTCTTGACCCAGGTGGTCCTTAGTTAATCTTTTCTTTTTAATGTATATTGGGTAACCTCTAAATTTCCCGTTATTAAAGACACTCTTAATTACTCCACACACTTTTCAAGAATAGGCTACATTACTACTACTTCTCCAAGAAGACAACCAAGTGCATGCCATAAGAACAACTGCAAATAGGGTTTAATTAAAAGTTTACATAGGAACAGTAGGTTCCGCTTAGTTTGAGATGTCATCACTGACTACTGGAAAATATCTTCACTTTCACAGCTGGTCCGACAGGTTAAACAAATAGATCATGTAGGAAACCTGAGTCTGGGTCTATTCTTGGGCTTCCAGTAGCTCATGTCTGAAGTGCTGAAGATAGTATTAACAGCCTGCTCTTCAGTAGGGGGTGTAGCAGCTGGGCTGAGCTGATATGACAGTCACTTTCAGCCCACCTGGGTTTTGACAGGAAGGAAACCATTCAAGAGAACGGACAGGGTGCCGTAAAAGATACGGGTGAAACATTTATTATTGTCTCTGTTTGCATCTGAGTCCCTAGGCTAAAGAAGTCTTTCTTCCTTTAGAAGAATTCAAAATTCTATCACCCATGACAACGATATGAACTCTGGATCAGCTTTGCTCTAGAAAAGAACAGTTCTCATTAATAGTTTTTGCTTACTGCTGAAAAAATGTGTAGTAAGAATTCTACAAATTATTCAGGCTATTAAATTAGAATGCCATAAAACATCTTAGGAGAAAAAAGGGGAGCAGAGCTGGAAGCAGACAATGTTATAGGAATACAATGAATCTTACAATCAGGCTCTGTTTGTAAAACGTTCAACTTTCTAATTTTGTTATGTGGTGGACAGATTTTACGCAACTTCCCAATCAGGAAACAGTGTCTTGACAACGATGTGAGACCTCAATCTTAGCAAGCCTTCAAAAGCAACTGCTAATGTTCAGAAGGATCATTCTACAAGGTACATATACACATTACTGAATTTTTTTTTTCCTATGCTTGTCTTTTACTAGTTTTAACACTTTTTGTTTTACTTTTTAGAATGCATGCTCCATTTTTCCCACAGCTTACTGTTTACTCTTATTTCAGACAAACTGGAACCTTCGCAGGTTGCTAGCTGGTGTCAGCACAAAACAATCCCGATATCTGAGTCAGGGAGATGGAGAATTTTTTAATGCAATCTGCCAATTCTGAACTCTTTCCTTCAGAAACACTTTGCCTTTAAAAAGAAATACCCAGCATGAACCTCATCAGAAGCGACATGTAACAGACAGTACATGTGGTGTTTGGGCAGGCGACAGAGAACTGAAAAAAGTCTTTACTTTTTCCATCCCGTGGCATGTGCACAATGTACATGTGGCCCAAGCTGACATGAGGCATTTGAACCAAAAAGCTGATAAAAGCATCAGCTTCTGTTAATTTACTTTTTCAGACATTGTCTTAATTAAAAAAATACTACTGCTAGAAAGGGTAGCGCAGCTGAGCTACAACTGCTTCAGTTGTTTCTGACAGTTGCAATTACAGGCTAGCAGCACAGCTTTCAGTTCAGTCCTGCTGTCCTCACTGAGCCCAAACTAGCTGCTGTCAGCAAGGACTGCAGGCACCGTATTACAGAGAGCATAAAGCTTCTGTGTTCATTGCCATTACTACCTGTGTTTGAAAGGTAAAATGTTTCTCACCAATGGCCTTTCAGATGGGAGCTCAGTAGTGCCAGGTGTAGTCCTTCTGATCCCGTTATCTGCAAGAGAGCCTTCCCAATTTTACATATCACAGCCCTTCAAAATGCTCTTCAACGTAAAAACCAAGGCTGTTATCCTGAATAGTTTGACTGCTATAAAAATATCAGTGTTAAATATCTTTGCAGGCATCATTCACTAGCTCCTTTGATTAAATCCCATCACCTTTATTTGCACCTCTGATGTGCAAAATATGCCCCTCTTCCAGCATCATTTTAAATGTGTGATTTTGCCTACTAGCTCTGGAGGGCTAAACACATTTGCTTACTTTCAGGGCTCACACAAGGCTATCGTGGTTTTCAAAAACTAGTGAAATTATTAATATACAGGGTGTAGTTTTATGCTTGTGACATACAAGAGGATAAAAATGACCTCAATGTAACAGAGATCATTTGTCTGTGCAGCGTATGCAGATATATGTCTTCCATACAAGACCACTGCTCTCTCCACACAGACCATACTGCTTCCATTTGTGAACTTCTCCCAAGCCTAACTTATTCCCTCCCCTCACATATAGTTCTACCACACATCTATTCTCAAAATCTATTCCATTTTGGAAAGAAAGGGGAGTACCAGGGAACGTACTGAGTGAAAATATGGAGAAGATACTGGAAGCAGGTGATGTCAATAGATCAGGTGAGCAAAGGAGACCAGGATGTGCATGGGATGCAGTGAAGAGCTGTGCAAGGGTTTACCCAAGAAACTTTTCAGCTTCTACTCCCCACTAGCACTGGCTGGACAGACAAGCATGATTCTACTTTGCCAGAGCTGCTGCTGTCATGCAGCACAGCCCTTTGGACCAGCACCTATCTCCCTGGCTCCCTTGGTATGCCATAAAGCTTCTGTAGAGACTAAAGGGAGAGTCACAGCATCAAGAAAACACTAGGTGAGGAATGTCACACTGAACACCAAAAGCAGGGGAGATAGCATGGGTTACAGAAACAGGTTTTGCATTGAAAACAACAGAGAAGAAAGGAGTTTCGTCATGAGAAACTGGAAGTCAGAAAATTGGGGAAAAAAAAGAAAGAAAAAAAAAAAAGCTGAATGATCTGAGCAGTATTGTCAGGTGACCTCCATGGGCTCAGCTCTTGTGAATGCAGAGTCCACATGATCTTTTGCCTTAAACTACATTGGAAACACAGCTAATTTGCATGTGAAATATGTGATCATGGCAATTGTTTAGAAGCACTGAAGGAAAACAGGGAAGCATTTCAAAGAAACACATCTTAAAAATGATTCTCTGTAAATGACTATTTCATTATTTGTGTATATTAGTTCAATTTTGGTCTGAATTTACTGCACCAAGCCTGAAGCCTGAACTCAATCATTGCTACAAAAGTTTTATTCCTGCTTTAGAGGCAAAACTCATTGCAGTAATCTTCAATATAACCATTAACACCTCCACAACAAGCAGTATGACTGCAACCCAGCAGTTTGGAGAAGAGTATCAACACACTCAGATCACAGCCAGTAGGAAGGGTCCACTATGCCCTTTTGGTGACACTACCTTAGCTCACAGATGAGAATAGCCAGCATCTCCTACAGTGGCACTTCCAAGGCTGTTAGAAGTACCAGGCAATCTGAGCACAAATGTAGCTCCAGCCTGGCTCTCCTATGTCTTGGCTTGGCAAGTCCATCAGCAGGCACCAGACCCTGCACAGGCATCCTGAGGTAAGGCTACTGGCATTTTCCAGCAGAAAAATTCATTCTGTCCAGAATATGCTTGCACACACTCTTCTGCTTTTCACGGAATTTTAGTTACTGTCAAAAAAGTCCAATAAAGCTATTAGTCTTTTCTTCACTACAAGTTACAATGTATATAAATCATTTTCTTGATGCATCTTCAGTGTAAATACAGGAAGAGTACTTTTTCATTTAAATTGCTTCAGAAGACCTTGCTTAGTTCTGTTAAGTAAGTTTGCTTTTCTCTTATTTTCTCACTGCCTTGTGAGGCTGTGAATGCTCCCTCTCCCTGGAAGCATTCAAGGCCAGGCAGGACAGGGCTTTGAGCAACCTGGTCTACAGAGAGGTGTCCCTGCCTATACAAGGGGGCTGGAACTAAATGATCTTAGTGGTCCCTTCCAACCCAAACCATCCTATGATTCTATATTCCCTATATATTCTATTGTTTCAATGGTAAGTGATAGTAAAGCTTTATGAAACAAGAGTCTAAACAGAAAGCTCAGAAGTACTGATATTCTTTTGGGAGCTGATAACTCACGTAAGTGATTGAACAATTAAAATTAAGTGCCCCAAATCACCAGTAGTAAATAAAGAAAACAAAGCTGTGCCTGTATGTTTAAGAAGACAACCATGGTTTTTGCTCTTTTAAGTAGCAATACAGATAACAAATACATTCACAAAATGAGAAGCAAGAGATACACCTACTACTAATCAATTACTTGTCTTCTAGTCTTGGTAACCTCTGATACTGCTGCTATAGCATAACTATATCGTTATTCACAATTCAATATTGATCTGTGATCTACACAGATGAAATCAGATTTCTAAATAAATGTACCCTTTTGGTAACACACATGGTTATGACAGTGAACTCGCATGCTACCAGCACAAAACCCAGCCAGGATTTCTGGAAGACTGCAAGTTCAGCAGAGGACACAGGAACGGCACAGGCCCCCATGGGCTCTCACCGGCCCGGCCCCATTCCTCCTCAGCAGCCACCAGACGGCTGCCTAGAGCCCTCCAGAGAGGTGTCGGTGGTCCTGGCACGGCTCTGGGCGGACAACTGCCCACCTCACACCTGGCCCAGCCATGGCGAGGTGACGAACAGGCTGACAGAGCCAACCCAAGCCTCGCTCCCTGGGGAGGCTGCTTTTCATCAGCACTGAGCAACATATGCGGGCTCAAGCAGGGGGGCATGAAGGCAGCTCAGGAAAAAGCATGCGCTGCTGTAACTAAACTGCAGATTAAGCTGAAGGCTGCTGTTTCCTAAGCTCCAGATAAGGACCCTTCTGGGCAGTAAGGAAAAAAAAAAAAAAAAAAAAGAGAGAGAATAAAGAGCAGTAATTATAGTTTTACTTCTAAATTATTGTTAATTTGGGCTATATTAGAAACGCATTTGTCTCAGATTAAGATAATATATTTTTCAGCAAGTATCCTCAGTAGGGAAGATGCTTCTGCAGTTAATGGTTTGTTTCTAATGTCTCTGAAACTATAACGTTGCCTGCTCAGCATGTATTTACCTATGAATGAATATCTAGGTGTCCCTCATGTTATCTCTTTACATAAAAATCACAATATGGGATGATAATGTACTTAAAGTCTTTTCAAATAAAATAATCCTAATTTAATTGAACTCTCTTACTGCAGCATCAGATTTTTACATTTCCTTTGAAACAAATAAGATTGAGAAGATAAAACTGCACTGACAGGTATAGCAAAGAGGCAAGATTTCATTGACATCCATAGAGTAGTCTAACAGCCTACTTTGTGACAAGAGAGAAATGAATAAAACCTATTTCTGTTACAGATCTAGATACAAAAGCCTTCCTTCTGATCCAGAATAACTCCCGTGAGCTGCAACGTGAAATACTGAGACTCCCATAAAGCACAGAAAAGCCCACTGAGAGCCCAATCCTGTGTTAATAAAAACAAAAGGAATTTTGCCTTTAATAGGAGCAGGCCCCTTGTTTGCATAAAGAGCAACTTGTCAAACAGAATACAAGTGCCAAGCTGGTACATTACAGCCACCAGCACAATAGCCCCAATCTTGTTTTTAACTAAGTAAATCCCAGAGAGAGCAGTTCCCCCTCAAAATCTGGGCATCAGCTACAAATTAAATGAATCGGTGTCTCAAAGTGTTCATGAAGGATGCGGGAAATTTGCAGAAGGGCACGAGCCTCTCATTGCAAGCAGAGGGAAACTGCGTGCTTTCATTATAAAATACGAGAGCGTGAACAAAAACTCTGAACACAATAGTTCTCTTTCAGGTATAAAGTTCAGAATTAGATCTGCAAGTTTCCTGCATGTTAAAAGAAGAGCAGAGAATAACGATATAAAAATCCTTCACGAAAAACCAACAAGCAAGGATGAAGCAGTACCCGCCTGGGGGCCAATTGCCTCTCCAGCAGCGGTAAGGCTGTTACTAGGCTTGCAGTACCATTTGTTCCATTACACAATCTCCTGAAGCCTTTTACAGAGAGCTAAAACAACTGCCTGTACCAACACGACACATGGCTTTCCATCCCGACTCTTTGCTAATCCAGACGCTCCAACCATCTTTCTTTAAGATGCCATATGGTTGGCAGAAGCCTGTAGATCTAGCAGCACATCTGCTTGTATGTTACTTCTCCCCTCCAACTCCCCCCTCCACACCACAAAAGAGAGAGCAAATAATTATTTAACATGTAACCAGTTAAACCGCATTTAAAGAGGACAGGAATTATTTAGCTCTAGATATTTAAAAAATATAGATCGTTGCAGAGGAACATTCGCCTATCGGTGATCTGACAAATACAGAGAAACAAAACAAAGGAATGAAAGGCATACGGGCAGAACGACTGCTACATTTGAATTATTTAAATGACTGCCATTTCAGACCTTATGCCCTAAGATTTATTTCCTGCATTACTGTGCCACTGAAGAAAGGATTGAATTTTCTCTCTGCTTTTGTCAGAGGTGACTCAGACAAGCAGACTAGGAAACTGTAATATACCGAACCGTGCTTTGTTAAGCAAGCAGAGTGAGTCTGTATGCTAATGACTCTGCAGGAGTACACTGACACACTGATTTTTTTTGGTGTGATGAGCAAAGATTATTGACACTGTTGAAATCCTGGTTACACTGGCATGCAGGCATCCAGGTTGTCTCTTTAGAATCCAGACGCTAGTAAGACAGGCTGCAAAAATAATTTTGTTTGTGATGAGTTATCATTTGACCATTTATGACATAATTGACTGTAACAGAAAAGAAAATATACACTTTGGGGCTGGAATTAAAAAAAAAAACAAAAACACCTAGAAAATGGAAATTATAAATAAACGTGCCTATAAAACTCTCATCAACCACTGTGATTGAATACTGATCTCAGTTAATGAAGGACAGGCAGAGATGGAAATGTGTAAGGACAGACGGCACTTTGCAATTCTGTCTGCTGAGGATTTGCAGCACCTTTTGTTCAGAAACACTATTTCCTCATTCAACTTTTCATGCATAAGTAAAATAAGACATCAAAGAGATAAAAGATAACAGTTCTACCTCAAATGCTTCTCACATGTATTGTTCATGTGATTATCCACAGAGAGAGACAAAATACACAGCATAAGGAACATGAAGCACATGTGTATATTTTAGTGTTTTTCTAAAAGAACAGAAACTATGCATGGATCTGCTCCCAGTAGTCTCCCCGTATCAACTCTCCATTATACTGAGCATAGAGATTTCACTGCCTGAACAGAGACGGCTTTCCTTACAACACAACAACGCTTGTGTTTGACCATGTAACGTAGAAATAAGTGAAGGATGGGGAGGCCAGAGCCCACTCTCACCGAAAGGTCCAACAGAGTATTTCTGAGGACATAACACTCAACTTATAAGCTATTTATTCTAGGGTTCATATTCTCCTTTTTTCCTGTGTCTCAAGGTGATTTACACTTCATCAAATTTGCCTTGAACCACCAAAAGGCCACTTTCTGCTCCCATAATTCCATTATTTTCCTTTTCCCGTAAGAAAAAGATGACAGAAGTTCAAAACACACTTTAATTTCAAAATGTAAATTGTGTCAATGTATTCAACGAAGCAGCAATTTAGTTAAGCTCAGTTAAGACGTGATAAGGATTGGTTTACTGCCCATAATAAATAACTGCAATAAGAAATGTTCATAAATGACTACAACTTAACATTATAAAACTCTCCAGAATTTAGAAATTAGGGAACTACTTGAATGTCGAAAAAACACAACCAACAAGCAAAACCAAACACACACAGCACACACACAACCCCACAAAATCTGGAAAAAAACCAAGCCCAATCCTCAAGCCTCCTAGATGAACATCTTTCCAACCTAGTTTGTTTACCATACGTTCCTGATCATTAATCATTTTTTATTTCAGATCTTAAGGGCCAGGCAGAGCCACCTGCATCACCCTTCTTTGAGGATTCTAGATGCCAGAGAAAATTTTGTCCCAAACAAAACGTACCCATTAACATCCCTTACTTTCCCTGATGGAAGGCTGCAGTCAAATTTTCCTCTGTATTTTCCTGAAAGATTCTCAGTAAACCAGAAAGTACGTAGTAGGTCAAAATACCTATTTTGCCTACTTGGTTGATTTGGATACCAAAGGAATAATCAAACCAGCAGGCTCTCCTCTGAACAGATAGTCAAAACCCATCATCTCTAACCAAGTTCAGCATCTCTCTGAACATCAGCTGTGACAGAAGCTCCAGAAGATGCTGTGCTTGGAGCACTGTCACATAGATTCTCACATCCCATTCCAGTCCCTCACTGGAGAGTTTCAGTACATCCTCCGTTCTGTAAAAGCCCATACAAACATCTGAAATTGAATTTCAGAAACAACAGGGCTGGCCAAAAGTCATCCTTTGGACTATGTGAAACATGCTTTGGATTAAATATCTCAGAATTTATGGATTACAGTGAGCATTGCTCATGACCACTGCAATAGGAGACAAAGCATATAGCTTAGATAGAAGCAGAAGAAGGGAAGTTATCTTTGTATACCTGCTATATCTTCTTGTTTCAGAACAGGTGAATGAAAAGAAACCATGGGCACCTTGGCCAAAACCCACTGCAAACTGACCACTGTAGAAAGAATGTAGAATTTAACACAGAAAAGCATTTTTCTCTTGACAAACAGTGGCAAATTATGAAAGTGCAGGGTCTGTCAAAAGCTTCTCCCTTGTCTGGAAACTAACTGCACTGCTTCATAAAATGCTCATCCTCAGCGTTCTCTGGTCAAAAGTGCCAGTGAGTTCACTGGATTGCAGTTTGGACCATTCAAGAATAACTGGCTCTCTTTAATTTACTAATATTTACTAACACTGTAAGTAACATAGCTACAAATGCAAAATAAGGTGTTTGCTTATATGTTTTTGCAGAAAAGACACTTCCTATTGCATGGAATACTCAAGATCATAGAAATCCTTTTAATGCTTGAGGTATTCATACTCTAGGTAAACCTGAAAGGTCTGATATCATTAAGCAATAATTGTAAATCATCCACTCAGTTTTCTTAGGCGCTGCCCTAATTTGAAGAAATAACACAATATACCTCTTCTCATGAGACAAAGAAAACTGAGGAATTGAAAGCAAAATCCTTTCAATTTGAAAAGGCCTGCATGAGGAAGTGCGGATGTTAGCAAGGAAATAGTTTGGTGTTTTTTTTTTTTTTTCCCCTTAACACACCCATTAACAAAACAGAAAGCACAGAGCCACTACAGCAAAAACTGACAACACTTCAAACTGACTTTTTGTTTTACAATTCCTGTTTTGGTATCATTTCTAGATGGGATAGTGACTGTGTGTTTAATTTTAAGGATACAATAAGAAAACATATCTCACAGAAATTAAGTATTCAATAAGGTATCTGAAAGATTTCCACTAACATTTCTGCAAGTTTCATGGTATTCGAACTATTTCAATGCAAGATTAGATAAAAGAAAATAGAGAAATTACAAAAATATTTGTAAAAAGAATATTTTTAATTTTCAGGTCTGTGGTACTGAAGTTCCAGATTTCTGCAGTTCTCAGCTCTGGAAACACCCTTCCTTGAGCTTTTAAATTTGCCTCCCCTCATCCTACGCACACAGACTGTGGAAGCGTACAGACTCCACACTGCAGTTTGTAACATCAGAAGTGCACATGAACAATACACTCTCCTGTGAATTATTACTTATTCAGTAATGACATACATCTTATATATGCACAACTTACTATATTCATCTATTATGATCTATCACTATAAGGTGCACATCCACTTACTCCAGCATCTCTCTAAAGCATTTTGAGTTCTGAAATTTCACTTGCATTGTGATGTCTCCACCACCATCACAGCACCCTTACAACAAAAATTAATAGGCCAAGATAGTCTTCTAAAATTAAACTCTGATCTGAAAGGTACATTTGAACATTTGGGGACCTCTCTTCAGATGCTGACAGCGAGACATGTGAGCGGATGTAGAGAGAATCTGGATATATGGTTCACATATGGGCCTAACAAGAGCAATCTCTTCATATAAAGAATTATTTCTCATGCTAAGTCTACCTTGTTTTCTAATGTCATCTGAAAGGAATGTTGGAATCTGGGACAGTTTTCCACATCAGAGTCTGTTATTTAGCTGCCTGATGTCAGAATTATTATCTAATTCCATAGGATTTCTGTAGGTTTTTTTTTTTTCCCCCTTGTTTTTCTTCTGTTCTTTTGTTTGTTTTGTTTTCTTATTGTTCTGCTTTAAGACAAACAATACTACATCTTCTTAGGAAATCTTTTACTCTTTCCTTATTCTTATGTCTTATTTCCTTACACCCAAAGCACCTGAGTTATAAAGGTATCCTTAGTGATAGGAACAACCTTTGCCTTTGACCTCTTTTCCTGCATGTTTTTTCTTAAGGTAAACTTGGACAGCATTTTAAATATTGGATTTACACTGCATTTCCATTTAATCTACAATGCAGCTTTCTGAGTAAAATGACCCTTGGGGTTATATGATATGTGGCTTCACACAAACCTTTACACAACAGAACTAACTTAATAGGGTTTATTTTCCACTTCTTCCTCCACATCTCTTTTTATCTTCAGCTGACACACTGGATTCTGCACTGTACAAAGGAAAGCTCAACATGACTGCTCATGTAGTAGCACTGCGCTTGGGACCTATGTATTTGGATATAGACGCAGACGAAGGACTTGCGCTCAAAAAAATTAATTACTCAGCAATCTCAATTGATTTTTTTTTTTTTTAACAGTTACAGTATCACAGTTCTAGTGCACTCTTGCAAAAACAAAACAAACAACTTTACTTTCACTTAGGGAAAAATATTTAAGCAAGAAGAAAGAAGGCAAAAGTTGCTTAGAGCTGCCCAACTATTTTGCAGTTAAGTCATCACTGAAATCACTTAAATCATCAGAGACAAAGGGGTTTAATAATTTACAGCTGCTACAAGTCACAGGTTTCACAGACAGGTCTTCATTTAGTTCCCCACATGCTAAAGAAATGAAAAATTCCCTTTTTAATTCAAGGTCCTAATTAGGATGATAGCTGGAAGAATTCCAGAGCCATCACATTTGAAAATAACAACCTATCTATTTACAACCAACCTCTTTTGTAGCATATCATGAAGGGAAAAGAAAGATTTTACACCAAATGAACTACAATAGCCAGTTGAGGTCTGAACTTTTCCAAGTTTTGAGGAAGTCCAGGGCTTTGGAGGGAACTCAGCCAGTAATTCAAGCAAAGATTCTTCAAAGGATAGAACTGATTTTTTTTTTCCTTTTTAACTAAAAGCAGCATCTCTGGTTTCTGAGTACAGAGTTTTGGAAGGAAGAAAACAAAATTACAAATAGCAAACAAAGCTTTCTGTTTATGATGCTACCATTTCACCTATGAAAAAACCCAGTTGTCTTCATCATCACTTCCAAACAATCACATTATTTAAGGCAATGATGGAGTACGAGACTGGTCTGTTTCCCACATTTTCAGTAGTCTCAGCTGGAAAGTGAATAAGGCTATTTCCCCAGGATGAGTGAACAATATAACTCAATGCAGTTTTGCTCAAAATTATTTTCACAACTGGAGGAGGAAAAAAAAAAAGCATGGCTAGTCAGACTTGTGTTAGAGAAGACGCAGAAGACAGAGATTAAAATTTATTTCCTAAAAAACCTAATAGTATCCACAAAGTGCAACTCACAGTGCTACTGTTAAATAAGTATAAATCTTGACATTAAATCACCATGTTTTGCTGTGCTAAAAGTTTACTTCCTCTGCACAAAGTGTCACATACAATACTTACGTATTACCTCTCAAACAATACTGCATCATTCTGGGTGAGATAAAATTTATGCCGGAATAGACACAGGATAAAATCCCCACATTATGCACTGATACTTAGGAGAGGTCTGCTGCATGCGGAACTGGTTTTGATCTTTAGATCATAAACTCCTGGGGGCACAGATCTTCTTTAATTACATGACTACAAAGCACCATGTGTTTCCATTATGCTATTTAAATAGTAGATTTAATTTGAATTTACATTTCTTGATGTAAACATTACTGACTGTAACAGTAACCTTCAATCCGATGCAGAAAGTCACTGAAGTATTAGGAAAAAGCAACAACAACAACCTTCCCATAAAGATTACAAAGGTAAGAATTTCCAAATGTACTATTTGAAAAAAAAAATGAACAGAAATTAACAGGAGAGAGTAAATTTTAGGAGGATAGACATTTGAACATGGTATCCATACAAACAACACTAACACCTCAGGTAGCCCTAGTCCGCAGTTCTGCTCTAATACTTCTGTCTTGCATTTACTGCAGGACTGAATGAATTCAGTTGTTTCCAGCAACCTGCATTCCACTGATTATTGAAAGTAGCACAGGAAGGCTCGTTCATTTACTATACAACGCTGCTCTAACAGAAGTGGAAGCTCTGTTAATGAATGTAACTGTCAGGACTCTAATCAGTTCTGCTTTTTACCATAATTAATTCTATCTCTGATTTTGTGTGAATAGTTCTGTCATTGAAAACTTTGTTTTGTGTCTCTTCTGTAAATTTGGTGAGGTTCAAATGGACTAGAAAGGCACTGAGAGTTCGGAGGGCAATTAAGCGTAAAGCATTTTTACACAACAATTTAAGGTAAGCTTTTCTTTCTACTAACAACACATGTCCAAAAATTGCCCTAATGCAGCAAGAGACTTCAGTTTCATCCTATAGATAACCTGCGAACGCTTAGTTACTGTTTGGAAGAACCTAGGCAAGAAGTAGGGAAAAAAAACACGTACTATAAAGGTGGAATGTATTGTTCAGTTACTGTCACGTTCCTATTAAAAACAACTTTCAAACAGTGGATCTTGTAAATTATATGTAATCAGAACGTACAAGCACTAATTTACCAGCCTAAAATTTGCCAGAATAGATACAATTGAAAATGAAAGCAGACAGCTATGTGAAAAGTAGTAATATTCAGCACAGATTATACTGCTTTGGACTTCAATTATCAGTTTTCATGATAGAACTCACAAGGCAGCTAAGCAAAGTAGTAAGTTGCAAGTAGGGATTTTTCCTTTCTGTCTCCATCACAAAACTAATTTTTTTCAGATCAAGGAATACTTTTTGATTTTGGACGTGACCACCCCTGACCCATTCCTTCCTTTTCCTTTTGTCCTTACGCTACCTTGAAGAAAGAAAGAGTGGAATACAGGACCTTCTGGCTGATCTAAAGACACGCAGGCTGAAAAAGACTTAATAGAAGTCAATGGCCAAGCAACAACAGAAGAATATCTGAAATGTTAGCTTTGACCCTTTTGCAAAATATGATGTTTTCACAGTAGACTGAGATTCACTACGAATAGACCAAGCAGTGGGAGCATAGTTATGCAGGTAAACGATCATCTGGAATAATCTTGGATTTTTGATCACATCACCAATAAATGCACGTACATTAGGCTAACTGCAAAAATAATTACAGTAAGTACATTGAAAGTGTAAGATTGACAGCTTTCTTGATTCTTTGCACATAGAAGACTACAGCACTGTGACTTGTTTTGCTCTTGATCTTGCCCACTCCCTCCATCTCTAATTCTCATTTGCATACCTACTGAATGAAGGTAATAACCCTTTGTAAAAACAGAGTTTTCTTTAGACATTCACAGCTTTGGAACACAGGAAAAAATGCAGTGGATCTACCAGACTCATTATGCAAGAATGTGCAAGCCTTCATTGTGAACTTACAGAGGCTATCTAAATGATTCTAAGAGAAATCAACAATTTTCTGTATGCAACAGTGCAAAAGTCTTAAGTAAGACATCATAAAGCTGGTGCACATGCATGTTCTTTCAGAGGTTAAATATTCCCCTTTTTCTGCACATGATCAAGACAGCTGCATACAAAACTGAATAAGGAAGCCATAGCATTATTTTTGAAAGGTAAGCACGGGTCTTAGTAGGACTTTCAAGAATAGTGCAATAACATTTACAACATTTTTACAAAAAAAAACAATTGTTCCGAGATGGGCTTTGTACCAGGATGTTTACTGCAACATCTGGGTAACCTAATAATTGTTCAGAGAAGTTCATAAAACTACTTTATTAGTAAAGCCTGAGAGGAGGTGGGATGGGGAGATGTCATTCCACAAGCATAGCACTCAGCAACCTCCTTCCGTTTCTTAATCTTTGTGTTCCTGCAACAACTTTCTCCAGCAGGTATGTTCATGAGGTAAAAGTTGGCTACATTCCCATTCAGCTAGCAGACTCGGGCAGCTCTTATAAATACACCAGCAAGATAAACAAATGCAAAACAAACAATAACCCGGAGTTAACAGCTTTTAGCATCAGATTTCACACACTGCAAGTCTTCATAGCATGGCTTCTGCAATCTTAGAAGTGACATCATTTCTCTGAATGTGATTCGCAAAGAGAGTACAGGGCATACTACTATGGTGGAGTCCGTGAAGAATCAGAAATGGCGGAGTCTTTTTTCCCTTAGGCTGAAACATGAGGGTACTAGCTCTGGTGCAGCAGCTGTCCTACCAGCTCCTGGATTAGTTATAATTAGTGTAGAACTAAATTCTGACATGCACTCTCCCACATGAAACATCCCTCATTACATTCAGATTACTGAACAAAATAAACATAATATTTCATGATCTTTGAATATATTTGGATGTAGTGTTTACAGAGAGAAACTCCAACATTCCTATAAACACAAGGAGCGATGCAGTCTTGGTTCCTGTGATAGTGTATTGATTTCACATATATTTATGAGAAAGCTACTGTGCAAGCTTTCAACGTAGCAGTAGTTTTCTTAGTAATATTACAAAAGGCTTTTTTTCTTTAATACAGTTTGAAAACAGCCCTGCAATAAAATGAAAAAGCTAATGATTTAACGCACTTTTCCCCCTTCTCTATCCTAACACAGAACACTAAAAACAGTATTTCTGTGGTACTCATCACTCAAAACCTTTCTGCTTGTAACAGTTAGACTATTTCTTATTTGTCCATTAAGATCATTTATCTTTATTTTTTTCAAGGTTAGAACAATAAATGGCTTTGCTCAACTTTACCTAATACAATATGAATTTGTACGTAGTAGCCCTTGGGAATTAACTTTCAGAATTTGTGGAATTATCTCAAATACACATCAAGGTTCATCTAGGACAAGATTTCAAGTTTTTCCTGCAAAGGCTCATAAGTGTTTGCCAGTCATATAGATACAGTGCTGACGAAATACGCTCTTCTCTGAGACAAGAAACATAGTGCACAATAATGCAGTGAAAGGAACATGCAAGTATCGTAAACAACTGCCTGTTACAATTAGCCTTTTTGGCATGAAACCTGGATTTCTTCATGCTACACTCCAATTCAGTGTTTTCTCCCTTTCATATGCATTACCAATTTCTCTGAACCCAAAAATGTCAAGAGGTCAACAATTACATTGTTCACAATAGACCTCAAAAGTAAGAGTGACCCTATGTTATATCTTCATTTTTCTCCTTTGATCATCATTTTATTTGACTGTATTTCAGTAAATTATCCATGTAGTTTTTATTTTGACAGCTCTCTTTACAGCAGTAAAACAAAATGTGTGCATTGCAAATGGCAAAGATTCAAATTTCAGCTATGTTTATCCAAAATAGCACTGAACTGCTTCTGTACTTATGCTATACTGCCTACAGCCTTACGGAAGGGGAGACAGATGGGATGAATTTAGCAGGGAAACAGCTGTGGCTTGAAGAAGAGACAAGCAAAAGTTTTGCTATCAGGCTTCATTATGTATCAAGGTACCAGTAAAATGTGTATCCGTAAGGCAGCCAAAAAAGTGTTTTTCATTTGACTAGTGATAATTACCTTTTCTCGACAGCTGACAATGTTCTAAGCAGCATTAAATAGGTATAATAATTAAGCAATAAGATAAGACAAGCAGTGCCTTGCTGAGGATTATGGTTTGCCTCGGGCATGTTGGGAGGCACAAGATTGAATGGTGAGTGACTTCAGCCACCCAAGAAATGCAATAATCCCCCAGAAATGCACTGCCTGGAGTGTCATCTTGCTATTAAAAATGGAAATTTAAAAAGGACAAAAATGTTAGACATGTTTCCTGTAGATTTTTGACATGGGTTAACATTGCAGAAAGCCAATGAAGAAATTCCATTTCAGCCCAGCCTTTGAAAACCCTTTTCCAAGGAGACGTTGACCACTGTTCAGTGTTTCTCCACTGTATTCAAAAAACTGACTTGAGAAGCACAAGCATTAGCATTGTCCAACACGTGTGAAAAGGCACGCCATATTACAATATCCTTCATGATGGTAAATGTTAAAGCCAGACTGTTTCTAAGATGTCTCCAAATATTTATTCCATGCAATTGTCCAAGCATGGTGTGATTTTACAGACAAGCTTTTTTTCACAGGATGGGGGAAAGGGGAAGAAAGAGGAATAAGGGGAGAGAGATCACATAGTTGAAACTAAGACTAAATCTCTCCTAGTGTTGGAAGTGCTAGTTTAGCACTCACAAGGATTACAGCACTTCACATAAGCAGAGGAAAATTTGTTATAATTTCAGCTGTGCCACTAAGAGAACCTTTTGAATCTGGAGACTTGGAAGCATCCAGTAATCTCAGCTTGAACCAACTCAGAATTCTGAATGCCTTTCAGGAATAAGGTGGGTCAAAGATGTGCTTCCTTTCCCATAACTAAAGGTAGAGTAAGATTGTAAGAGGTTAAAAAGGTCTTTACAAAAAAATAGCTCCAGGAAAGAATGATATTTTAAGTTACAGAAGAATAGTCTATCTGACAAAAGAAGATTCTACCTTCATTTTTTAGAACAAAAATGGTGCAAAAACAAGTCTTCAGTCTCATAATCTGAAATCCCACCTCCAATTAATTTGAAAGAGTGAAAAAAAAGTCACAAAAAATCTCTTCAAGCACAACATTAGTTGTGGAACTTACTGACACGACACATCAAAGTTAAACATACAAAAATTTAAAAGCAGGTTAGGCATAGGGAAAATGAGAGCAACCACAATTATATTAACTACCATACGAGCAGACTGTATTATGTGCAAGTAACCACAATGCTGAAGTTACTATGAAAAAACTGTGTTCCAACAGCCTAGCAAACATCAACTCACTCACTGTATTAAGAACATCAACTGTCATTAGTTTTGGGTCTCCTTACAACACTAACCTTCAAAGCAGGTAAGTGCCAGCACTGGTAAATTTTCATGACATGCTTGCAAAGCTTTTTGAATGTTCTTCATCTGTCTTCATTTTCAGCTCCCCATTACATGGGAACAGAAGATAGTCTTAGTCTGAAAATCTCAGTTACACATCATACATAGAGACCAAAACCAGAAGAAACTCTGCTACTGCTGAAAGGAGTTTGCCAAATAGGTTAATAGATTTTACTAGTATAATGAGTTCACTATAGGCCCAATAGAAAAGATCCCAAATACTGTTAAATATTCCAACTAGACATTTGCTGGATACCACAGTGTTAGTCTCACAGTGGTTACTTGTAAATACGTATTTTTTAATGTTCTGACATATCACAAGAAATATGGTACAGAAGAATGAATTTTGAAAACAGAGATGCAATACAATATGGAAGAAAATAAAGTGACCATAACAGTCACGGATTTCAGCAAATCTATTTTTATATAGTGTAAAGAATCCAGACTTGCTAAAAATGTGTATAGCTCTAGGAGGAACATGGGAAGGACTGTCCTCCAGAGTGTATACTATATTGGGAAGGTTATTATCCTGGGTAAAAACCTTTATTCTGTAGCTCTGGATACATTTTAGCAGATGCTTTATATGATGTGTGATGCATTTTGGTGCTGTTTCTTACCATTAAACAACAAAGTTTTTATGAACCCACTGGCAAGGGTGCAATTTGATCAATTGACTGGTCCATTACTACCATCATTGACTAGAAAAGCTACTAAGACAAAATATCCAAAGGAAAGATGTGGTAGCTAAAGGTAATCGGTGGATTAACACAAGGACTGCATATCATCACCAGAAGCAATCTCCAACTGAAAAAAAAGGGAGAATCCAGCTGGTTTTTCACTGGAAGTCCCTGACTATAATTGCAATACATCCCTTCTCCAGCATCAGTACGATGCTCTGCATGGGGCCAAGCATTTCTAGATCTTGCCACAGCAAGAAGAGTCTGCGCTGGGCTGCTGAAGACATCACCTTTATCCACCTCCATTTCAGAGGAGAGAATCAAGAATTCTTTGTTAATGCTAAATTAACATTTAAATTTGAAACCCAGCAACTGTGCTGACAACAGAAAGTAACAAGAACAGCCTGGAACCTTATGCTGTGCTGTTTTATGTCACACATTTCAAGGCTTTTTACATTCCTGGTAGACAAGAGCACAAGCTTACTATTAGTGAACTGAAGGCTTTGACTCCCAGAAGCTGAAGGCATGAATAAGAACTATCCCTCACGTCTGTTTTGGAGAAGGCTGAGAACATCAAAGCAGTCAAGCTGAAGATATCGTCAGCAGTGGACAATCATCAGACTTTTAACAGAAAGGATGTTAGTAAGTGCTGATAGCTGTTCAACAGAGAAGCAAGTTATTCGTGCCTCTAGCTTTTCTTTGAGGCATAGGCTATCCCCCATGCCTCAAAGATCCCCATGAAGCATCTCTTTCCCAAGTATTATCCTCCAGTTTCTAAAACACTGCAACTGTGGTGACCAGCTGTTACCAGTGTGCTACACGTGCAAAGTGAACACAGACACACTGTACTTTTTCCCTCTATATAGATTACATGCTAACTAATCAAAACATATGTAGCATTAACTAATCCTTAAAAAAAAGGTAATTCAATAACTATTGGCCTGCTAATACGACTCGAAATGTCTGAAAGGCTTACACCAAATGATGAAGGAAAAAGAATACATAAGGACAAGAAGACAAATGGAAAACATGAAAAATTAGAAACATAAGATTAAACCATGAAGATTCATGACGATTGACATGTCATGTCAATCCTAATTTCTCTGGAAGATTAAGGCAACTAATCCTTGTCAGTAAATACCTCACTAAAATAAAGAGTACATATGATGGAACAACTGATGGTGAGGAAGGATATGTACATTTCTTTTAGTTGAGTTTAAGCAGATTTCTGAATATCTGGAATTATGATTCAGCACAAAAAGTGATAGTGGGCTAATAAATTTAAGACATGTCATGAGCTTAGAGAAGGTCTGGAATACTGCACAGAAAGAAACATGCAGAAGAATGGAACAGCAAAAAATGGGAAGAAATTTGATGGTACACTGCAATCTTACACTGCAGACTTGATGGATTTTTAGTTTATAGCAAAGAAGTCTTTGCTAACAATTTGTATTTACTTGGGAGAAAGAGGTCCTGGATGCACTTTTTCAATAGAGATGGATTACCAGTATTAAGCAGCTATAAGAAAGTCAAACGGGATCATAGGATCTTGTCGGTCAAGGAACGTACAGTAAATATATTAATTCTACTACCCAAGACACTCAAATGCCCTTATCCAGTGCCCTGCCAGCAGGTCTGATCACCCATATTAAAAGATCAACAACCAGAAAACACAGGGAGAGGAAAAGCTTACTGCAAAAAGAAAAATGAGAAAGGCTTCATTTATTATTGAGAAGTAGACTGAATGGATACAACCATGGTCTACAAATATAGTACAGATAAAAGAAAAGCAAAACAAAAGAACTACTTACAGACATTTTGGATCAAGGGCAAATGGGTACAAACTGACCACAAATAAATGCAGATCCCTATCAGTAGAACAGTGGTGCTGGAAATGACCTAACTGGAGCTGTGAGGCCTAACGAATCTTACAGTGGAGTTTAATGGAGTCCCAAAGAAATGATTATATATATGCATATATCAAATATATAAACATACATCAAATGCATATATTCAGTCATAGCTGCAGTAGAATAATACAGAATGCAGTGACCAAGAAGAGATCTTAAAGAATATTATTATATTCCCTAAACTATCTGAAAATTGTGCATGATATTTCTGTCCAATTGTCATATATATATATTTATATATATAAATGATGTGTGTATATATATGTATACACACAACATTTGTTGATTATTTTTAATAGAAATTCTCTGGTACATTTTACGAACTAAAATGTGAGCATATCACATAGCAATAAAAAATTAAGTAATAATGATAATCCCAAATTCTGAATAGAGATGAGAGTTTTTCACTATTCTCGATAAAAAAATTAACACCTTTGAAACTAAAAAGCTGCAATTTAATGCATTTTTTATTCTGTAACTGCATTTCAAAACAGATGCTTAGGCTATTAAGACTAAGGTAACAATTGTTCCATTGGACTGGGAAAACAAAAGGCCTTCTAAGCAATGGTCAAAAAAACTGAGTTTTTTTACTCATCAACATTTATAGAAAAACAAACCAAACAAAAAACAACAATACATGAACTATAATTCTATGACTTAGAAAGGAAATGTAAAATATGTAATTCAAGTTAATAGATTCAGTTATCAAGAAATAATTTTTTTCAGTTTCACTGGAGATCTACCAAAGAAACTCCAAATTTCTATTCCGTAGAGTGACAGCAAGTCAGCTATTATGATTTCAGCTACTTGAAATGGCTGGTATATTCTCAATTTGTGTCTCAATTCTCATATATATGTGTTCTCTCATGCATATGAGATCTCTCACACTTCACTTAGTAACAGCAACAAGAAAATTAATGGTGGAAAAAACGTTCAAATTACTGTCAGTCTGAGCATCATTTATTCTCTCTAACTCCTATAGCAGTCCACTTAAGAATCCATTTTAGCTACTCTTACAGATAAGCTTATCCATAAGAATCATACATTTCTCCATAGGTGGAAAACAAATATAATTCTCACATGTTGTGGTATGCAGACATTTCTGCACAGTCGCTGCACTCCACTAGAATCTCTGAAGGGGAAGACACCCCAGGTAGTTGGCTGCAGACACATCTCAGCAACATGGCACGTAGTTACAATTTGACACATAGAGTCTTTATAAATCCAATGTCTATGAAGTCAAACAAATCTCCTTCTTATTTATAGTAACAGGCAAGAGCAGATCTCTGCCGTCTTGTTACACAGATGGTTGTAACATTTTTATAGTTAACTTACAACCACTGATGCCTGAGGAATAGACACACATCTGCCCCAAACTGCCAGTCCTGCAGGCTCTTCTTTTTAACTTCAGCTCCCAAAAATACAGTTGAAATACACACAACACTACTGCCTCCCCAAAAGCACCATGACAAAAAGACCTAGTCAAATTCATACAACATGTATTGTTAATGTTGTGTCGATCAAACTGTGATCACACACATATTAAAGGAAAAAATACCAGCTCTAATCACCAAATAGGAATTCTAGAGAAAACTTACAGTTCCCAGATTCCACCTACAAATCGCAGTTTGGAGACATCCAATCATAAGCTTCCAGAACTATTTTTTATTAATAATGTTTCAAACAAGCCTTATAGTTCATACAAAATATTGTTCATGTACTCTTTCTCGTTCTTTGATATAAAGGCATAATTGGTTCATCTTTAAAAAAGGAAATTGAATGCTTGTGATTTTCTTCTGCTACTTGAAGACATCAGTCTACATTGCACACATCATTTGGGTCTTTAAAATTCCATACTTTCTTCTATCTGCTAACTTCTACTATGTACACTTATCTACAGAATCTGAAAAATTTAATCATGAAATTTGCTTTCAAGTTGAAAATTGATACCAGTGTGCTCTTTGCCACAGCAAAGAGAAGATTTTATTTCTCCAACACTCATACCTGTAAAGGCACTGAGACGGATCAGCTCACTTCCACAGGCAGTCTTATGTCATGCTATCTAATACTTTTGAGATAATTTACATAGCTAAGTAAATCACTATCCACAATCATTTAGGTGGATGTCTACTTTTTTTAATGTTGTATTTCAGTGAGCAAAAAAACTGAAAGAGATGAATATCTGCATTACCTTGAAAAGACCAATCTAAAATCATCTTTAAAGACTGCAATTTAAAGCAACCTTTTGTTTTGAAACCTGCTTACAACATTTCATACAATATTCATGTGCAGCATATAGCCAGACAGAAAGATAGGAATGGCAAAAAAAAAAAAGTTATCCTGTTCATTTTTAGGAGTGTAGCTATCACAACTATCAAAGCACTGATGCTCCAAAATACATTTCAATCTCCAATTGATCAATTAGGTCTTGCTCCTTCCACAAAGCAGTTACACCAGGGCCCACTATGACAGACTTCTTAAGTACAATGCCACCATTTCTTATCAATCAAATGCAATACTAAGTTCAAGATTAAGTCAGAATAATTTTGCTACAAGAAACTAAAGAGAGAAAGAATAAAAACAGAAAGAAAATCAGGGAGGAACCCACTGCACATGGTTGCATTGCAAGGAGACCAAGGGTACTGGTGGCTGCATAAAAAGGGAAAACATAACCTTGCAATAAGAAGCAATCAGCCTTAATAACATGTTATGCTTATTTGTACCTGAGTGGTAGATGGAAATGAGGCAAAACACACTATTTGTTCTTCTCTGTATTGCTAAATAGCACTGATAGATCTCTCTTTCCAAAATCAGTAGAGAAAAATTGCTGTTTTTTTTTTTATTTGGTGGAAGTCCTTCAACTTACATAGAAAGATGCGTGATATTTATTTTTTTGTACAAGTTATACTTGCTGCTTTTCTTCACTTAGAAAAGAATAGTTCATAGCCAATTTGTAGCAGTTGGCAACTAAGAATCCATTACAGTTTTGACATGGAAACTAAAAGCAGATTACACTGAATTTTTAAAGCAGTTTATAATTGCAGCTTTGTCATTAATTACCTGGATTTTAAATAAATGCAGTGTAAAATCATAATTAAAAATATGTTAGAAGAGCCCTCTCTTAAAATGCTGTTACTGGCCATGATTCGAATGCTTGATAATCTCCACCGCATTTAAATATTCTAAAATATTTAATGTGACAAATACTATCACTGTGCTGTTTTCTCTCCTTGCCGTTATCAAAACAGCAGCAGAAGGTAGGGCACTGCCTGCAGCATGACCGCTCTGCTTTCAAACCACTTTCCTGTTCTGGATTAATGCTTTCAATCTTTTCTACTGTATAGTCACTGCTGCTGCAGAGAATGAGCAACATTTTCCACTCAGTCCATTTGGTTCTTACATAAAGGAAAGGCTCTCCAAAAAACTTACAAAGAAATGTTAAATTCACCTAGATACTAATAATGCAACAGGGGAACAGCTAGGGGAAAAAAAAAAAAAAAAAATTGAATTTTTTTTCCCCCTAAAAGTCAAATTGAGTTTTCAGTGTGTATTGCCCAAATGTGAAGAATCCACCACAAGAAAACAAAGGGGAGGTAAGATCAATAGAAAAATTATGTGGTCACATAGATGGGAGACACAATCATGTAGGTATTTTGAGTTTCTTTGTTCTCTAAGCTACAAAAAAATACAGCAATTCTGGGTTACAAAAGAACAAGATGAGGCTCAGACAGAAATCTGTAAAAAAAAAAAAAAAAAAAAAGGGACCTAGGAGACTGGAAAGAAAACAGTTTGCAAGAAAAAGTATAATATGTATAATATGGACAGACAGAGACCACAGCTGGAATGGAGAGAACAAACAGGACTGGAAGTTTCAGTACATGCAAGCTACGTTCTTGTCAGGTACTTTGTTGTCAAAAATAGACCAAACTTTTGCTCTGTCAGGACTACCTATTTAAGCCCAAATGAGCTTAAACTGCACCTTGTCATTCAGTACTGACAAGAAAGCAGTGGCCAGGTTGACTGGACTTGCAGAAATGCCATTTCCCTACTTCTCCCATCTCCCCAGCCACACCTCAGCTCCCCTCAGAGACCATTAGACTCTACACAGACCGGAAAACAGAGCAAGAGGGTACAGGATCCTTCTGGTACCAAGAAGAAGTCTCCAGAGTGATCTTTAAGACCATCTAATGCAAATCACAGCACAAGGTAGTCTGGACACTGGCCAGAATTTGTATCAGTGGAAATATTTCACTCTAGCTGCTCCCAGTTACTCCCAAGAAGTCAGTATTCCTTTGAGAAGGCTAGAGGTACCTGGAAGCAATTAACAGCTCTCTGGATACTAAATCCTTCAACAAAATTTTCTTGTTTATATAAGTTAAATATTACCAAGAAACGTAAGTTGGCAATGTTGAAAAAAATGTTACATGGCATTACAGAAACCACATCTGTAATCTACCTTCACACTACTAAATAACCTCCCCTTCTCCATCTCAGCCCTCCCTTCCCTCCTCATTTTTATTTTTTTTTTGGTAAGACAATTCATCCAAGTTAGAACAGAGAACAGCCGAAGCAGCCCACACACATATGTACTAGGCTTAAATTCTTTGGAAGACTATGTTGTTCAAGCTTTCCTTTTATTTATCCAAAATGGCACGAGTAAAAGATGTTATTAAAAAAAAAAACAACAACAAACTCGACAGAACGCTTAAAGGGGTGGGGGGAAAGGTGGTCATTTTCAAAAAGCAAGACCATTACTTTCAAACAATTTAGTGTCATTTTTATGTTTACTGCCTAACAGGTACAGTATAGCATACCACCTGCTGACAGATTAACAGGACCTCCTACCTTGACTTCATCCTCTCATGCATTCTCCCATGCTGGATACACTGTTGGTCCAATTCATCATTTCGTTTCTGCATCTTCTCCAATCTGCCATGAAGATACTCTTTTTCCTGACTAAGCTGGTTGACTTTAGATCTACAGAAGTAAAACACAGTGATGATGGATGTTGTCAGATTTCATCCTGCGGCGTGCCATCAATATGTGGCTTCAGCATTTATAAAATTCCATACATGTATATATAATGCATAAACAGGCTCTTACTAGAACTTACAGAAACAAAAAACCACTTCAAATAATCTTAAAATGAAAGAATATGAAGCTGCAGTGTGTCTGGTGAATATGTCAATTACTCAGTCACAGGTTGGCTGTGCTAATTTCAGCTTTATTTAAACAAGCATGTCATTTGACATTAGGTGCTGCTATTAAACACCATCAATACATGTAAATTCATGCTTGTTGAGCATTTGGGAAAACTCCTTTCAAGTTCTTTGTTGGTAAAGGCCAACATCTAATTCAAAAAAAAAATGGCTACTAGAAACTTTTTCAACCCTTATTGTACTGCACAGGTTGAACTCTGAATAGTACTGTTTTAGAAACTTTATTGCCCTGATGTGCCCAAAATACTGCATGACACATTAAAAAAAAAAAAAGAGGAAAACTAATAAAAGCAACAACGTAAAAATCATACACAGACACTCTAATCTACATAAGGCTTGGCAGAGCCTTTAAGAAATTTAGTCACTTTCTAGCAATTCTTATTCTTCACGGGTGAGCAGAGACACCAGATCCATGAATGACCCGGGACTGTTACTTGCTACATCTCTAACCATCAGCCCATGGAGAAACAGGCATGAGCTGTTTCTTAATATCAGGAAAAGATCTCAGATAAAATTGTGATAAAATATACATTATGCACTTGTACAGTTTAACTCCTTGGAAAAGGTTAATGAGAACATGTCAGAATCTGCTATACCATCAGAACATAAGAATCAAAAGCAGGCAAATTTGTTTTATGGCATCTGCCACTCCAGATCTTGAGGTTAAAAAGCTTCAGAGATATCTTTAAATCATAAACTCAAATATGCTGCAGATACAGAATGAAGAGACTTTACCTTCCTGGCTGTTACAGAATGCAACAACAACTGACATTCTGAAAAACACAACAAAGTGCAGGGGGAATAAATACTTCTTCAAAAACATGTTGTTACACTGACAAGACAGATCTGGAAATGACAACATAATCTTTTCATATTTAAATGGAGAACAATACAGGATATCATCTGTGAATCTGAAAGAATTTCGCAAGGGCAAATTTGGAAGAAGACTGTATATAATTGAATTTAAATATGAAGTTATGGCTCTATTATGGAACATCAATGAAAAATACATCAGAGTCACGCTGATGTTCACATCAAACTTAGATGAATGAGTAAACAGACAGCTTCCTAACAGCGTGCAGGATAGTATAGGGAGGTAACTCAAGTCTAATTCTTAACTTAAAACAGGAATACTAGTAACTGAGAAATGTCAGTAATAAAAAGTATGGAGCATTTCTTATCACACAGGATGAATGCAGTCTTTCATTTGTACTGATGTTGTAAGAAAAGCAATCAGCAGATAAAAGTAAAGGTCCATTGTAGAGCAGAACATCAGAGATCTGAGGTAACAGCCCAACCCAGTGATAAGAGGGATTAAACTCATCTACCAGGATAGGTTTTCCTCCCCCCCCCCCCAGTAAAATTCAACTACAAGTATTCCCACAAAGCAAATACTGTTATTTATCATTTCCATGGGGTTTCCCAACCGTGATATCCTGCTTCTTTTTCTGCATTTATATGTGGCTGTCTGATTCACAGAAAGAGCAGAAGCAACTTCAAAGAAGTAAAAATCTCAAAGTTTTGAAGGGATTTTGCTCATCTCCAGTGCATTTGAAGGTGCCCGTAGCAATCAAAACACTACTGAAAATTACCACCAAAGAAACTAAATAAAATACTGAATTCACAGAGAACATAAGTAACAAAATCTCTAATCTCTAACACACAGCTCTAAGTGCCTGATGCCTTGAACCATGTTACTTGTGTACTCTTCTCCTAATACATCTCTTTTGGAATTACAGTTGAAAAACTCAACAAAAAACCCACATCTATTCCAGTTAAAATACTATTTACACAATGGCCGTTCTAAGTTCAATATTAAACAAGTATTTCGCAACACTGACATTTTAGAAAACAGCACACAGGAATGGTAGAATGCCTACTGAAGTCAATACTAAGAAGTTCATGTGTTGGTATTAAAAAGAGAACACTGGTCCACAACAACATGCATACTGAGAGTTTGCATCATTGTCTGACAAAGATTCTGCCTGTATTTTTAAACACACCACTCATCCACATCAGTTTCCAAAGTTTATTAAAGAACAGTTAATTCTACAAGATTTTCAATCAATTTCAACATTGTTGGGCACTAAAAACATACCTGTAATAAGTCTAGACAACTCTGATAGCAAATGTACACTATGAGCAGTCAGTCCAGGAGCAGTACAGGGTCTGCACAAACAATCCTAAATAGCTCTGCTCACACAGCTTCATAAGAAGAACGGGCTACATTCTAAGTAATTGCTGAAGGAGGTAACAACAGAAAAAAACCTCTATACCTCTGGATCCAGTCACCTACTTTATAAGACAACTCCTATGTCAAGCAGCAAGTTATATTTGTACCCCTACCACACCTGCTGGGACAATCTTGGAAAAAAATACCACAAAAATAACAAGCTCACCCAAAACATTCAGATAATAGAGGCAAAGAAACAGTAAATATTAAAAAGTCGTAACTTAAAGTCGGACATTGGATATTTTTAGGATGAGCTGATTTTTTAATATTAAGGCGGCAAAGCTGCCTTTACTCCCCTGAATCATCTTTTGCATTGCAGCACTAGGACTCAGCACAGAGGCTGGCTTTTTTAAGCACTGTCTTTTCCTGCCCTTAAAACCAGTTATTTACTTGTACAGCAATTATATACATTAAATATATGCTGTAAAATATTTTCTGCTATCTCGATGAGTACCACTGCATGTTATTTTAATGATTCATCTCTCAGAGAGACTCTGTTTCACATCTTCACACGGCTACCCTAAGCAAACACTCTGCTCCTGGTATCGAAGTGCAATTGACTGCAGTCAACCAAACCCGCAGAAAAATAGTTCAGCCGGGTGTGTGTTCTTTACTTCAATTAAACTCACACAGTTGGATGCCTACTGTTGCCAAAACAGTAATATAATTTATACATTATAGTCCAAACAGTAAAACTACACTAAAAGTCATTTAACAATATTTATAACACCATAAAATACAGTGTTAAAATATATGAACTGCAATATGTACCAAAATTATAAAATTTGTTTCTCATCATCAGTGATTAAAACCGGGATCATTGCTCTAGCTTCAATACTCACAACCCTGGTGACAGATTAGAATTCAAATCTTAATGATCAATTTACAATTAACAAGATAGAAGTGAAACAAATTAAACCAACCATTATATATAACGAGACCCAATGGACTCCCATTGTTCCCCTTAATTACAAAACGCAAATCACAAATACACAGTGGGCAGTGTTAAGCATTAATCCACAACCTAGAAACTCAGATAGTGACAATCGGAGAAAAAAGATTAAAAAAATAAGAAAATAAAAGAAGAAATCAACAAAGGACTACGGTTTAAACACGCCTTTCCATACAAAAACCTTCCCAGACACTACCTTCTTTTTGCATAGCTTGAGGGGTTTATAATTTCTCTGAAGTTGTCTTCCTGATTTTTTTTTTTTTTAATCCTATGGAGGGGGTTAGCTCGTAAAAAATTTACGTCTATCAGAAAGCCTGCATTTAATACAAAAACATACATGCAACTCAGAGGTATCTCACTTAAGCAGTGCAAAGATGTACTCATCAAAAATCAATTTGAAATGCCTTTCATTAGCAGTGGACCCTTTTCTTTCTACAAAGAAAAACATGAAGTTACTCTTACATGTCCTCTTAAAAATAGTTTGATCTGCTTTTACTAATGTACATAAGACTTACACTATAACATCTTCCAAAAAAGACTTTATTTATTTATTTATTTATTTAACACAAAGGTACAGCATTCTATCCCAGAACTGCAGTTTTACACTATATCACATGAGAACAAGTGTGGAGAGTGCCTTTTGGAGAGATGCTACTGAAAGCTAAAGAACGTTCATGAATTTTAAACCTGGTTTAAGTCATTTTCTGCATCTGATCTGCCAGCATCATTTTTGAAGCATTCACTAAGTTACCATTTCACGCTGTCTCCAGTTTTACCTTTCAGTTCTCCTTTTCATATGCTTACTTTTTCCCGTACATATTTGTCCACTCCTTTTACTGCCTGCAACAGCTCCCACTCCAATGCAGGCAATCTCAAACTATTTGGGGGCCATTTCTCAAAACCGTTTTAATACATTCTTCCATACTGTTCCTTGTGCAAAGTATACCACTTCATGGAGATCCAAGAGAGCTTCTCTACTTTCAGGTTCTTGACATAGTCAGCTAATGCTGCTAGGTGGAGAAACACTTGGCAAACTCTGGTATTTATTTTCAGAGAATAATGTGTTTTCACAGTATGTTTTCTGTCTTTCCTTTATCCTTTTACAGTTACTAGTCTGTGATTCTGAGCTCTAGCAACAAAGTCTGTGTGCATTTTTATTGCTGGAATAATGATACGGTTTGAATCTATTTAGATTTTGTATTACTTTAGCAGTGGAGCTCTGCTTTTTCAGAAGAAAAATTCTCTTTGCTTCTCTCTCAAACACCATCACAACATTTGCAGGGGAAGATGGCTTATAATTCCTCAAGTTCCTAATTTCTTCCCCAAATACTCATGGTGGGATTCATCTCCCAACTTCAGCTACTTAACAGCTAGTCAACACCTCTTATTCTGTGGAAAGTAGGATAGCCAGTGGAGGCAGTACCTGTGGAAAGCATCATCTACTTATATCATTCCCAGGATATTGGGATAAATGAGTTCTCTCCCTGAGTGAGTGTTGACCCTGTTGTTAGTTCAACAGGATAATTAAATCCACCCAGAAGAAGAAACCTATCTTGAAAACCAGTTTTATCTTTGCTGAGTGTTTCTCTTACTTAACATAAGCCATACAAGAATCCTACCTTTAATTGCCAAATTCATTTTGCATGAAATTTACATGAAGTCACAGAATACTATCTCACCATTTTAGCCTTTTTTTTTTTTCCACTGCCCTTAATATGACCTTGCAGAAAGTTTCAAACAAGTCTACTTTCATACTGAAAAATATGCAACGTCAAATTAATGACGAGGAAGGAATATGCGGGCTGGAACTATAATAGTCCTGTCCTATAGAATTTAGTTTTTAAATAGATACCTTCATACTTTTGCATTTGTTTTTATTGTACTGCAGAATTTTTAATGGTTTTGTACGTAGCCCCACTACTGATTTTAAATGAGGGCACAACATAACAAGCAGCAGCAGAATCAGAGCTTCAATGACAAGTAATTTTGACAACAAATTTTTCAGAGATAATTATTCAGTGTGTACTATTATGAATGGAGCTTTAAGTAAATAACTAAACCAACACATTATGGTTTTGAGAGCTTTAAATATTTACTATTTTTAATATAGTTTCAGATAAACTGGAATTGAAGTTCCACTGACAACTTTATACTTTTTATATTAAGAATATGAACATCAGAAATAATATAGTAAGCAATTTTTACATTGGAATTACCTAAAACCAAAAAGATTAAACTAATAGCCACAAACATCATCTGAAAAGTAGAAAATGAGAACTATCTTGGAAAAAAATCCATCCATGTTAATTTAATGGCATGTGTTATATCGAGAGGATGAGCAATATCTGAGACAAGATAACAATAACAAATATTAAAAGACAAATATAAAATAAGGAAGCATGTCAAAATAATAAAGGGGGTAGGATAAGAAAATATACCAACCTGTATTTTTCTGACACTTGTTCCAACTTGCTTGCCAACAAACAACATTCTTTCTTTAATTTTGCTATGAATGTTTTCTGGGAGGTAAGCAATGAGTCCAGTTCATTTACTAGAAATAATAGAATTAGAAAACTAGAAAATTACTTTAAAATTGCATAAATATAAAGAGAATTTAGAAACTACTTAACATTCTTTATTTCTTTTGTTTAGATCTCACCGGTTTTGGTATGTTTTTTTTAATACTTCAGCTACATGCACATGGAATTGTAATATCACCATTTGTCAAATAAAGGCTGTATGTCAGAACAAGCTAATCTAAAGTGTTAAAGTGATGTGACCATGGAATTGAGTCTTGTGTGACAGGAATCCCTGTAAAGACTACATATCTCATCCAGTGGTTTTACTTTTCAGCTGGAAGGTTATTAATATTTCTGAGAGGAATGAAATTAGTAGCCTTAGCATCCTTTTGCTTGCTCAGCTGTTGCAGAGGACATGCTAGTAATCCAAACATGCTGACTGTAATGTGCATTATTTTGTCTTTTTAGAAAGCGGGTATTTTATTTACAATGTCCTGTGCTTATTGTAATTTACATTGTCTCTCAAGATCAGATACCAGACTTATCCAGTTCTTATAAATTCATTTTCAGCTACTAATAGCTTGGGCTACACCAAAACTCATGACCTAGAAATAAAAGACCTTTATTCTTCCAAGAGGAAGATAGTCTAAAAATAATTTTTCCTGATTCCTGCTTTTAAAATCATTCAGAGAAATACAGAGAACTGTTACCCAGATTTCCTATATACATGAAAGATCATAACACACAATGGTTTCTTTATTTTCAACACTTCCTTATATTATTAGAGACATACTCAGCCTCAAAGTTGTTTCACTTTTATGTACTGGGATAATTAATGCACGAGGAGGGTAAATTACACATCTCTTGTGCAAAGTTACACTTGGTCATATGCAGATGCGCTGGCTAGAGCAGCAATTCTGTGATTTTGAGTGCTTCTTTTCTCCTACTGTGTAAACAGTAGCTATAACATTTGTTTGCATTCCCTGAACACAAAATAAAGCCCTCAAGTACTGTGATAATGCTGCAAAAAAAAATAATAAAAAAAATCAACGGGAGATGTAAATGTGCCCGCTACTTCAGGTATTAACTGGCACTGCTAAGGAGTAATACAGGCTACATCATTTTTCTGAAGGCATTAGAGGACTGGTGAATAAGAATGCTATTTCTTTAAACATATAAATACACCACGCTCCATAACAGCTGAAGCTTCTCCTCCTTTTTATGCTCAGAGGCTACCTCCCTAAAAATTATTTTTTGTTTATAATATGCCCTTTTGTTAATTTTATTGGCACGACAAAATAACAAAAGGCTTTTTTTGTTTTGTTTTGTAAAACCCATTTTTACTCACAGATTAAGGTTAGAAGGTATTGATCTGCTAAGTCAATACAATGGGCTCTCCTATTATGACAAACTGAAGTATGCAAGGGATTAAATATCTTTCTTCTAGATTGGGGGTGTTGGGAGGGGGCTCATACTAATGCTAAAAATGTTTGAGGCTGCAAAGATTAAATAAAGGAACATATCAATTTGGAGCCAGTGAATTACATCCAGCTGCGACAGTGAATTAAGAACCGATTAATGGCTAAAGCTTTTCTCCAGTTTGGATGCCGAAGCAAACTCATTAAGCTTTTAGAGTAGCTATAATGTGTGTACTGTGGGAACTGTTCAATGCTATTCAGGAGACTTTAACTGTAAGCTCAGAGCATTTCCCGCAGAGCTTCTGATGCTATTTTCTTTATATAACATGTGTGCCTGAAAATCCAGCCAAAAACAAGCCCTTTGTTTTTCTACTTTGTTGTGGTCTCTCTCAGCTTTACGTTTCTTGAACACAGGTAAATAAACTCATAATCCAGATGGTGCAACAGATGTGAGAGCAGCACTCTGAAATCAACAGACAGTGGGCAATACTTTCCATTTTCTCTTTTAAACGCTAACTAATATGTAATTCGGAATCTCCGGTGTAGTTAGCATCTGCTCCCTTCGGCCAGCCAAAGGTTACAGGTGTTCCTGATGTCATTTCACAGTAAGGCGTGGGCCTGGCTTGTGAGTGAGTGCCCAGGCTCTAATCTTTCCCTACCACCTACCAGTTTTCTCATGCTGGGCCTCCATTTGCTGCATCTTCTGTGTCAGCTCCTGCTCTCTTTGCTGGGCCTGAAGGGCTCGGGCCTTTGCTTGATTGCTAATGCTGCGCTGAATGCTCTCTTTCTCCAATCTATTAAAAAAAAAAAAAAAGAAAAAAAATGTAAATTTGATAAAATAAGGTAAAAAGGCAAAGCAGAATTTTCAATTAAGAAAAACAAAACTCAAAATCTGACCAGGCTTTTCACACGAATCATTTTATCCCACTGCAGGTTAAGTAAGCTGACCTTTCTCTTACAATGTCAATATTTCTCTAGTGACCAGTAGAAAATGCGTAAAAAAAATGACCCATTTCCTGAGAGAAAATTAGCCATTACGACTATAATTTATTATTATTTTTTTAATTTAAACACAACTTCTTTTTTGTAAGGAACCTCCCCAACATGCATTTTGCACTGAACAGACTACTTGTATTTTCTTTTAAATGCTATCTGTTTAATTTTGTAAGGAAACTCAGGGACCTGACCCTGAGATGGACTGGTTCCCAGTGAACCAGCAGGAGACAAGTCAATGGGAGCAATTGCCATAGTGCTCATAATTCAGCTACTCTAAAAGCCTAATGAGTTTTCTTAAGCAACCAAACAAGTTTTAACTATTAATTTATGTAAATAGGAGATGAATGCATCCATTACAACACAGAAGCCTGTTAGCACCACACAGGCCCAGCCCCTTGCAGCCCTGCTCACTGGGGGCCTGTACAGGAAGGTCTAAAGCACAGTACTATTATCGAAGTACGCAGGCAAGAGAGCAATTTACTTGACCAGATATGCAAGATGGGGCAATCTACTCCTGAGGCAAAACAAATGCTAGACTACCACACTCCATTGAAGCATTTTATTTAACGCAAGCCAAGCAAAAACAGCATGGAAAATAAGAAACAAAAAAAGATATACGCATATAAATTAGAAAAGGTCCTCAACCACAAATTTATATCTAGACTTTCCCAGAGGTCATAAATATTTTTCTGGTGCATATTTGGAGCCAGATTCAAAATTTCACACATATGAGGACTGATTTCTAGATTTCAAAGGACATATATACACACACGCACATTTTTGTTCTGAAACTATGTTTTATAGCTTACAGTAGATTTCCATGAAGTCTTATAAACGTGTTGTTTTATTCTAGTGATAATTCCCATTCCAGGGGAACTACAAAATAGAACACGGGCACAGATCATGTAAGGATAAAGCCATGTCTCATGTGGCTGCTGCACTTAACCTTTGGATCAGTGCCTAATAACCCATCCAAGATATTGCAATATCTCAGCATGACATACACAATGTTAAATCTTCTCTCTTAAATTTACCCCAAAGCAATACAAATGGTGGGTCACATTACACTAATTCCTGGTCCTGATGTTGCAAGCAGTACCTGAGGCAAAACTCCCTTTGAAATCACAGGCAGCTTTTTCTGAGGTGGGACTGAGTGATTTGACAATGATAATACACTTCAATAGCAGGAATATTATAGCTTTAAGGAAACAAAGCACATTGTTCAAGGATATTTCAAGCATTGTTTTATACTTTATCACATCACTCTTAGAATTACCTTGTAAATATATTGGTGCTAAGGAGCAATACTTACACCAGTTCCTAAATATAAGTTCCAAACCTGGAAAACTTTAATATGAAAAAACATCTCATATCTGCTGGGAAAAAAAATATATATATATAAGAACCCCTTCCTTCCATTTCCAAATGTCTTTTGCCGTCAGATAGCTGTCATGACCCATAGACTGTTAAAAAAAATAAAAATAAAAATGCACCAGCACTTCACATATCCCCCAGCCACTTTCAGCAGCAGAAAGTGGCATTAACACAGTATTTGTTTAATAGTGTCTTTGCGTGAGATGGCTGTTGGGAACTAAGTTGTCATCTGGAATGCAGCTAGCTGGCTGGCTCCAAGCTATCAAGAGCTCAGGCTACCAAGGTAAATCTGTACAGCTCCATTTCTTATTGATGGGGTCCCTCCTGTCTAACAAGATCTCATGCTATTGGAGAGTTCAAAATGAATGGAGAACATCCTGTTGCTAAAGGGATTCACAAAAAAAAAAAAAAAAGCAACACATCTAGGCTATCTACTGTAAATGTAAACGAACAGGAGTTCAGAAACAGTGCATGATGAGCTCCTTATATCCAAAGTGTACAGGGATGGGAGAAAATTAGTGACTTTACGTAACGCATACAAACCAGACTATAAGAGTAGAAAGATAGAGGTAAGTCTTTAAGCAGAATGGTAGCTGACTAGTCTCAGTATTCTGGGGGTTGAGACTTATCCAGTGGCAATAAAGACCAAGACCCGAGGTGCTTAGAGCTGCTGAGGGACTAAACACTTCTTGGAGCCAAAGTTGTCTGAACTGAGTGGTGAATCACTCACAAATCGATCTGACACCCTCCCCGCCCCCTTCTTTCAGTCTCTCTGCCCTCTTACAGAAAACGTCACCAATATATTTTATACCAACAGAAAAAAAAAAAAAGTATAAAAAGTATAAAAAAAAACCCCAAGAAATTTTAGAACTATCGGTAGCATTCCTGCTACAACCAGCAGATCAGGAAGGCAACAATCTTTAAAGGTTTAACAACGGCTACCTAGTTGCAATTACTCTGAATTGTGAAAGAAAGTGAGCTTGGTTTAAGAAAAATAAAAGCTTTCAACTGTAGCTAGACAGAAAAAAAGTTAGGCTCCTCCAGCACTAGAAGTTTTCTACTGCAATAGCTCCAACATTTCTCATATTGACTAAAGGAAAACACAAAGACAGTGAAATGCAAAGAAAGCACAGACCAATTTTGATGACGCAAGTAAGATCAGAATCAGAAACGATGGCGTAAGATTAACTGTACTAGAATTTTTTAAAGAATCAACTACAGTTACCAATGAAAACGATACAGAATGGGTGAGCTGCAGTCTGTTCTCCAACAGAATGTAAACACTGAAAACAGACAGTAACAAAAATTAAAGTTCTTTAACAGTATCCATTCTGAAACATTGAGTAAAAGCCTATAGATCTGGATTTGGCCATTATATTGGCCAATTTCACTAAAGCAGAAGTATTAAACTCATAGTGATTTTCATTTTTTGTGCCATGTGGAAGCAAGGAGACAAACTTAAGTTCTCCTCAACCTCTGCTCTGAAGTACAACCTTTCCATCGTGATTTTCTTGGAACACCAATTGCCCTGGGCCCAAGTTATTGCTGTCAAGGGCAGACCACTTAGTTAACATATTCCTAAATAATTCTTGCTTTCTAAATAATTCTTGACAAAATTAAGGCCACAATGAGCTGCAACTTAAAGAATAGGAAGGTGAAAATCAGAATTGACATCACTTGCAAGCCATAAAAAACCCTTGCTGAAAACCAAGTGAAAATTCACTTTGAACTCAAGCTAACATGTAAAGCACATAGGCTCAATTTGAGTCACCAAAGTTAATAAAACAAGCAAAGAAACAAAACCCTTCCCCATTACTAGTAAATCAAAACTAGTTCAGTTCACAGGTCCAGTTTTCAACAGAAGACTATGTTTATCCAAGTAAAGGGAAAAAAGAAGAATTTAAATATTAGTGATGTGGAAGTCTAATTTGACCAAAAAAATGGATTTTTGCCCACGAAAGAACAAAACTTAGATTGATACAACTTTGAATTTCACAGCACAATTTAGTAGTAAATAAGGCTGCACACGTTTTGCTTTGCCAAGAGTAAAAATATAAAATGAGGGAACACAAGATGAATCACAGCACAGAATTAGGCCTTTGACTCTGAAAGTTGCCAGTAAACCTTCTCACAAAGCAACTATGATGCTGAAACAATCATGCTCCCTATACCGACTGTTTGATTTTTCCATGAGATCATTATGTAGCATTCTGTAAAAAGCTAATGGATCCATTAGTAAGGACTATGAACTTAACTGAACAAATTAAAATACTCCAACAATTATGTAAGTTCTGCAGCACATAAGAGGTTATCATAATCTTATTTCTGACATCTTCATTTCTTGTTAATTAAATATTTAATTACAAAATCTTGAAGGCTTTTATATATGCTTATTTTAAACTGGTGTTCATAAATTGTTAAAGAGTAGCTGGCAGTATTGCATTATTGTTCCAAATGTTTACAATACCTGAACAACCAGGAATGCTGGTCTCAGTAACAGCTAGCACCAGACTCTGCATGAACACTCACACTTGGGCAGCAAAAGGCCCAGTGGAGCCTAGCACTTCTCCCACATGCCCGGTGGTTAAACATGGGCCCATTCCCAGGTAACAGGCAGCCAAGAAGGCCAGCACTGTGAACTACTGCACAGCAAATGCTGTCATAAGATGGGCAGCACATAACTGAAGACTCGCTTAGGTTGCCAAGAATTTCTGAGAATACACAGAAGCTTTTGCTACCCATTTAACAAATGGAAGAATAGTTTTGAGAAGGTACTTAAGCACTGAATTCCTAGTATCCTTACAAAAATTTGGCCTGCAGGCACTAAAATCGATTCAAATACATTTGATAAAAGGACTTGAAAATCTATGTGTATTAGGTACTTCAAGGAACGCAGCCAATAGCTCAGGAGACAAAGGTCCAGAAGATTTTTTTATGCAGTCTACTTTGCAAGCTTTCCATGATACAGACTGTCCTAGCAAGCATAACAAGCAGCCTTCTGAACCATCTTCTTACAGGCTGCTCATATTCTTTCAGCTACAGGTATCAAGAGAAGAATGGAAAATCAGAGCATAACCTTGCTCTTCTTTCAAGCAACATAACATACACAGTAAAAGAAATAAAATCTGGAACAAGAGGTTACAGTGTCTACGTGTATTTCCTATTATGTGAAATATTAGAAAAATACAGTTCCTCCTATAGTGTAACAGAAAGCATTCAAATACTAATAAAGGTCATAGAAGAATGTATATAAAATAAAATCATAGTTTGTTTCACAACACTTCACAAATCTCTTCTCTATGTGCTCCATATGCATGTTTACGTCATACACAGAAGCATAAGGATTTTTCTTCTGATGAACAGAGAAGCCTTAACAGTTGGTTCTAAAATACTAAAAGAAATTCAAATGTATCAAGAAGTCATTCTTCCCAGGTATAGTCTTAAATTATTTTCTAGTAACACAAAACAACTTTGAAAGCTGCTTTCAGATCTGCCTCCCAGTTGAACATCACTGCAGTATTCTATTAGGTTATTTATAATGGAGAGCATAACTCTATAAACTTGTTATCTGAAGTAAGTGTTCCAAATACTTAAAGTAAAGAAATACAACACAATAAGAATCCAAATTCTGAAGATAAAGAAGTAAATGTTGGTTTTAAATGTAGTCATGATACAAAATTATTTATTACTATATCTTAAAAATTCACAGATAAGTATGCAACGTGTTCATATGTTAGGGTCTGGTAAGTAATAAAACTTAGAATCTGAAGATACCTCCCCTTCTCTTCAGTCAAGCTTCTAGGAACTTTTTGTTTAGTGCTGGTTGGTTATCTTCTTTTAAAAGGTTTATATATAATCATCTAATTGATCCCTGTTAATACTGAGGACTGCTATAACTGAGGACATAGCTGAGCAGTGTTTCATGTTCTCCTCTTACCAAACAATGTAAATTTTGTATTTACTCCCCATTTTTTTTTTTTTTTCCAACAGATGTACTGATTTTTCCCTACTTGTGTAAACTCACCACACTATGTTTGGGCTGGCTAGATTTTATGGTGCTTAGTTCTCTTACAGGGCAGAAGGAGAGGCATGACATGAATATTTCTGATATCCAAAAATAAATTAAAAAAAAAAAAAGATGTTTGCATGCATGCAAGTGGAATAATTATGTAGAAATAACTTGTAAAAGCGTCATGATCAGGTCACTTTTTCAAATCCCTCCAAGAACCTGAAAAATTGCCCTTCCTGTATCCCATTGTGGGAATTACCCACTGAGTTGCTCTTTCTGTCTGTTTCTGGGAGCTGACCGGATGCTGATTCTGGAGCTGGCTGCCAGGTCTTCTCAGTGGAAAGCTCAAGTTTCTGGAATCTGCCCCAGCCAGCACACTGTGTTTCATGAGCTTCAGTACAAGCAACATTTGTATGGTCACATTTTGCAGAGATTCAGTTAATACTTAGTTGGTAAAACCAGAGGAATGCTCGATTTTTAACAATGCACAGTCTTATTCGTGTGAAGTGAAGCTTGTAAAATTTTTGTTTTTACAATGAAAGATGTCTGCTTACGTTCGTTGGTAGACGCAGAGAGCTTTGTAAAACAACGAAATATCAGTTTTCTTCTCATAACTATGCGAAGAAGTTACTGAAAACAATTACCAAAGTCACGCCTTAAGATAAGGGATTAAAAGTGTTATGAAACTAAACATTCAAATCGATTAAACTTTTCAAATACAGACCTGCAAAAGAAGAAGATAGTATGGAAATAACTTCAAAGTAGAAAGATCTTAAAAGTAGGTTTATGAATGAAACAAAATTTTTCACTATCCTATCTGAGATAAGCAACCAGAAAAGACAACCCTCCCCGGGTACACTTACTTCACAAAAACACCTCAAACCTAAGGAACGTTTTTGGGGGAGAAAGCAAGACAAGACAAAGCTCTGTCTATATTTCCAACTTTCTCAAGAGACTAGATAGAAATATTTGATAACCTTACTTAGAACTATTTTCCCCATGATACAAATAACAAAATAGTTTATTACAAATCCATCCCCTTTCCCGGAATCCAAATAATTTCAACCTTGTTATACAACTTTCTGCTTATTGTGAGAATTTCAATTTTACTGAGATGGAAAGTTAGTGCATATGCCTTCCTTGTTTCCACTGAAACTTTTTTTCCCAGTTTCCCCTACTTGAAGTATATTTACAACAGCTGGAAAGTGCTTATAACTCCTACAGATGTTTGTACTTTATGTAGTATACAGTATTAGAAGTTCTACAGAAAAAAAATAAAATACAAAATCCGTATTGCGATTTTGACCTTTAAATCCTGCCAGAGGCATCAGAATATATTACTAATTAATAACCGCAAGTGAAAACGACTCCTCTATTTTTGATTACTTTCTATGCTTGAAAACTACTCCAAAACTTACCACTAACTAGAGATGATGATGATGGGCAAGTAAAAGATGAGAAGTTTTAAAGGAGTATGAATTGAGAGACACAGAGCATTATTCCTACAAAAGTTTACACACTATGAAGAAGCTTTAAAACAATTAACTTCTGCATACGCACTACTGGTGCTGCACCTATTGCTATGTACTGGATCTATTAACAAAATAAAAAGACTGCATTTCTCACTAATGTTAAAATCAACATAAAAGAAATAATTTTCAAATAAGTCATCTGTAACACTATTCCATTACTTCAGTGTTTTTCCTTCAAAAGATATATACTGAAAAACGCCAGCTTCTCAATGTAGACTGTAACTCCTTTTAAGTTTGGGTATTTCAATGTATGCCAAGCCACAGCTGAACACTAACTGCCTTCTCTTTCACTGTTAGGAAAGAAAAAAAAGAAAATTTATTTTTCTGGAACATCCATAAGCCTTGCCTGCAAGATATGCACCTCACACAAAAACACCCAACCTGTAAAAGCTATTACCATCAGACTGGGAATTACTTGGCTGATAAGACCACCCAGAAACATTAAGTACAGCATAGAAGTTGCATGGGAAGATACTACATGAGAAGAGGCTTCTGTCAAGCCAGTGCATAGCACTAAGCTCTTCACAGTATTGTGCCCTTTTCTACAAAATATTCTTTCCTCCTTTGCTCTTTGTTCCACAAGACACTTACACAGATGGCTTAATGTTGAAATGTTTGCTTCACATAGAAGATTTTTGCAGGCATTTACTTCGTACACATAGTTACATAAATTATTTTCTCTATATTTAAAATGAAGGAGTAATTTTTTTTTTTTTTTTTTTTTACTTATTGCTGTTCCTGATTCTGGTAGCAGCAGACTCTTATGACGTGGTTTCGTAACAGCCAGTCTAAGGCAACACTGACAGTTAAAGGTGCTTTCTTTTTCTCCTCTGACAATCAGCATTCATACAAATTCTCCAGAAGCAAATGATTGTTTTTCAAAAGAATCAGCTCCCTGAACTCCCTGATCATGCAGTTGCCGGCATTAACCTAAACAAAGCCCTGGAGATGTGTGGGTATGTGGCCAGGCAGAGCCACATGTTACCCCCAGAAGGGAATTGCCTTTTCAGTAGCAGCACAGACTCAGACCACATCAGAACCATTGTAAATCTGTACTCCAAGGCTCAGCTTGTTGATACGGTACATCCAGGCTTCAAGCTCCTACTGTTGAATCAAAAAATGATGCAGCTAAATGATGCAGAGATCTGATTTGCTATGAACGCAGTCTGTCATTTTAAATTTGTTTAAAAAAAAAAAAATCCAATGATTTTGGTACACTAATTTTATACCAGCAAGCTTTGTGCTGAATCAGGTATCATCTGTCCCCCTGCAGCTGGCATAAAGTCAGCATAAGCAGCGCATTGCATGCTCTGACTAATTCAAAAGAAAAGTGACTGTGCGGCCACACCTGATCCGCATCAGATCAGCACAGTTGAATGATCCAGTAGATCACAGATGCACTCTGAATGCCTGCTGAACAGCCACCTCAAATTTTTCAGACATTCTGTTTGGGCAGACACACAACTTCCAGTCAAGCTACCATATTAGCCACAGGTCTGATGCTCTGAAGCTGTTAACTCTCCCCAACTATTGCTGAAGTTAATAACTAAGGAACATTACTCTCTGCCTCCCAAGGATCAAGCCTCACATGAACAGCCTGGGAAGAAGCAGAACTTCACATAATAATTGGTTCCTCATGAAGACAATCTGAAAGAGAACATTTATTGTGAAGATATTTAATCTAGGGTAAGCTAGACTTCTTCCCCATTCTACAGCAAAATGCTAAATACTCCAGCAATCTGACAATGCTGTGACCAAAAAGCAAGACCAAGCAAACATTATGCTAATGCTACACTGTACTTGATGTTGATTTGCTTTGATGTTACAGAAACATACCAATAAAAAACATGTTTATATACCCGCATATCACAGGAACTAGGTACAGACAGATGAGTCAAAAAACAAAAATCCAGCCTTATGGGTCCTTCACTGGTGGCATAAGTTTGGTATCATCCTGATTGAAACACTGTCTGCACATTAATATTAGAAATAATGGACAAGTACGATACTAGTCAAGGGTTGGTTAGTTTTCTTTATTAGTCAGGTTATTAATCTTTTCTTTATGCTGTAAAGACTTAAGGAGAAACATGTTTCAATAGCAACTTTAAAACTGAACTCACAAATTACTACCGTTATGTTAAGTGCTAGATATCCCACTGTGCAGTTTTGCTTTGTGAATTTTTACCTTCTTCCATGCACACTTTTAGCCACTGATCGCACAGCCTTTCAGTGTTTTCTGCCTTTTCCTTTAAATAAACTGGCTCTGGCTCCTTCCATCTGGTTCCCCTTCCGTCAGCAACCCTGCACCTGTTCACACCTCCTCTCCTGTTGGATTCCACTGAACATTTCCTCCTCTGCCAGGGCTATTCTGGCACTCGCAACCTTTCTGTCATTCAATCCATCTGTCAGAAGTGAACTTTGTTTACCGCAAGCTTCTGCTTTCTTCTTCAAGAAGCAAAGCCCCTCAAGGTCATTGTCAAATGAACTGTCGGTGTGGATTTAAATCCACTTCTGCTAACCAGCAGAAGATGAAGTTCTTTGCAGTTCTCTATTTATGAAGATCAGTTTGGGGTTTAAGAGAAATAATACAGAAGTAAAATAAGAGACTTTAGTCATCTATTAACTCCAACAGCTAATACGTTTTTCTTCATGTATATATACCTCCTTGCAAAGACTGGCATAATCCCTGAGAAGAACTTGCAAAGCTATATGAAGAAGCAGAAAAGGAAAAAATGTGACAATAAAAATAATAAATGAAAGATTTTGATTCATTTTAACACTGTGCAACAAAGATACTGACTGAAAACGCAAAGAAAATAGGAACTGCCAACTAAGTTCATGAGTTTCCAAACTTACCTACAGCTGTTTAAAATGCAACACTGCTTAAGGAGGAAAAAAAAAACCAACTTGAATATTTTTCCCTGCTTTTAAGCCTTGTAGACACACATGTATGTCTTTGTTAAAATATTGTATTGTACTTAAAATACTGAATTGTAAAGATTCTTTGTCAGAGCTGAGATTAAATTCATACTGTCAACAGGATACATTATTTTTAGCAACTCCTGTGCCTGTATTTCTTTTCAGGAATAGATTCTGATAGCTACAAACTCCTGAATTATTAACTAACCTCTCCTCAACAGTCTCACTCTTCTAAAATAAGAAACAACTTTCAATTTAACTGCCTGCACCTTGGGCATCCTTAAAAAAAAGTGTGTGTGGGGGGGAAGAATTATTTCACCAAGATTAAATTTAGTAGAAAAAAATATAAATACATATTTAAGTTTTAAGAAATTATAATGAAACGACCATTTTATTACTCTGTTTAAAAAATGAATTTAAAGCAAAGCTTTCTGGGAGCAAATCCAAGAGCTAATCCAATCTCATTAGCAGAAATGCAGTTATGCTTATGTTAAGTCTGAATTTGACTCTAATAAAAATTGCATTGACAAGTACTATGTAAGTTTAGCTCAATAATAACTTAACACTGCTACGTGCCTTACATGGGGATTAGTCTTTGCATTTCCAAGTAAATGTTTTCTGATGTTATGATCTTCTTAGGAAACTGCAGGCAGGTCAACAAAAGCACTGGAAATGGAAGAGGAACTTTGGGACAAACCGAATACACAGCATTGTCCCACCTAATGACAAAGAAACATTTAATCCTTATTTTGAGCCCTGTAGAAGGCATCTGAACAACAAGGAACAGCTAATCAGGAACAGTTGCTCCTGTTTCTGCAAAAGCAGAGTTTGATACTTGAATCACCAGGATACCACAGGGGCAACCAATGGCAGCATGCTTCTAAACTCGCCAGGCTGCCAGCACAGACAGGGAAAGGAGGTCAGCTCTGTTGAGCAGCCGACGGCAGAAGCAGCAAATCATCTGCTCGCTCAGGACAGGCTTCTCCCAGCTCACATTTCCCCCCGGCCAGTCAGTGGCACCAGGGTACCAAGCGCAGGGGTGGCAAGAGCAGCGGAACAGCCAATGCTGGCATGCTCAGGTAATTTGCCTGCCTTCCTCCCTCCATCCACCAGCTACCTTCCACAGAGATGACAACCCTCAGGTTGATGCTCTTAAATGTCAAATTATATCAAGTCTCTAATTAAGGACCTTTTGGTTTCTCTGTTGAAATATTTTCTAGGCGAGAATTACAGGAGCAGAATCTTGCATAAGGGAAGAAAAACAGTCACTGTGACAGCACAAAGTAAATGACTACCAGTGCACTTTTAAAAGCACAAGGCAGCTTTTAAAGTTAAGTTCATAATTACCAAGTGCTGATAGAAAAAAAGAATATTTCAGCTTATTGTAAAATTGAGCTTTCACATAGACTTGAGAGAAAAACCCCAGACTAGTCAAGAAGTATAAAAATCAGAAACATTTCTCCAGTAGAGAATTCAGCCAAAAATCCAGCAGCCTTAAATACAAGTGTCTGAAAGATTATTATGGTTAAAAAAAATAAATCATTATCCTGTTGTCATTAGTCACACAAATAGAAAACATAATTTGAACAAAATTGAAGTAAATATTTGGTACACACACAAACTTATTACTGTTAATGCTGAATAATAGCTGCTCAAAACAAAGACCTTCCAAAGATGCTTGTTTTCTGCAGCAGTCTCTTCCATACTCCATCTGAATTCACTGCTCGCTCCCAAGCACTCTAAGTATTGTCGCTCCCGAACCACCCTCTCCACGCAGCAGCATTTTGGCTGCCTCAGCAACCTGACGCGCTGTACAAAAGATGAAATCATTAGAGAAATTTGATGTGACCACTTGCAGTTTAAATGCCACGGAGAAAAATTTACATAAATCTAAGACTGAAATCAGAAAACGTATCATTCTGTTTTTCCTGAGAAATTGGTATTGTAGAGCAATAAATTAAGTGGTAAACCATGTTTGAATTCTTTACAAATGAAAAAAGGTGATCTATAAAGACTTCAGTTTTCAGAATTAACAGATGATTTTGAATTTATTTGATCACTCACCTTTTTTCTTCCTCTTTTAAACTTCATCAGTGCCCTTTTAATGTTGGTACAATAATCTTAAACATGTTTCAATGATTAAATAGAAAGATACTTAGATGTGTATTATCTTGACACAACGTTTACAAGCTTCAAAATTTCTAAAAGGCACTGCCAGAACACGACAGAGCCGATTTATTTCAAATCACTCAGTATCAGTCTTCGTAAAGCAGCATATGGTCTTACCATGGCAGGTAAAATATTTTACCTTCTATAATAACGCAGAGCAGCTAATTTATCTACATGCTGTATAATGAGATAAACAATTTCAGCTGCACTACGAAAACCTATAAGAAAGGGAGAAATCTGTCTATCCCTCCCACATTATTGATTTTCCTGTCTATACATTCATATAATTGCTAACAATAGAGGTTATTCTTTCTTCCATCCCCTTCAATTACCTTAAAGCAAGACCTTCTTTTCAGCTGGGGAAATATTTGCAGTTTCTACAGCTGCAGCACAACAGACTGAGACATTTTCATGGAGTTACTCAGGGAAAAAGGAAGGAAAAAAACACCTTCCAAGATTATATTGCAAGTAAAGTAGAGTGAATGACAACTTTCAAAGCTAACACAATCATTTACTAATGTGCTGCTATACTAAATAAGTCTAATTTTTTCTGACAGTACCAAATTAGATTTATTGCAAAAAAACTGCTGCATAAATAGCATATGGCTATGTTATACCACCTATTTCAAATCTCTGTAATGTATCCTCCCGTCCCTGCTCAAAACGAATAATTGAACCAAGCTATAAACATTCTGCAAAAGGGAGATAGACGAGTTCAAAAGCAGATGCAGGAAATGTCCCTTTTTAATTGTCTAAAAAAGCATCCCACACCATGATCAAATACAACTGGACAGGAGTAAGTCAGGTTCTCTTTGTTACACCTTGGGATACTATTTCCCTCTTCCTTGATAAAACGTTGTTTTCATTTCTCTTTCAAGCTGACAGTCATTGACTTAGGGTATGAATCACTAATCTTCCCTTATGCGACCACCTCTTACTTGCACAAGAAATCTACTGATTTTTATTTCCTACACAAATGAAATTTTTCACGTCACTCGAGATCAGAAGGCTCAGACCTTAATTCACTTCTCACAAGCTCTCATTTACAAAGGAGCAAGTGCCTCCTCTAAGCGAAAACAAAACATCAGAAGACATTTCTCACTGATCAGTGGGGCCCGGCCCTGTGGGAAGCTGCCGACCTACAGCTCTTCCTCATTTCAGTAAAAGGCAGTTTTCTCATCGGTTTGCCAGATCTGGCCCCACATCCACATGCTTTTGCATTTCCGCAGATCTCCAAGTTCTACATTTAACATGCCACCACAACAAAACGCAACCCCATGCATCCTTATATTGCAGGACGGGGTAAGGGCAAACAACACTTGCGCAGGGCACGGGCAGCCTGATGCAACTCGCAGGGCTGGGCCGGAGACTCAGGAGGCTGCACAAGGCCAGACAGCCAGCTCATGCCTCCCATCACTGCAAGCGGTGGCCAGGCGCTCTATCCGCCCCAAAGTTTGTGCAGCTTTTGCCTAGAAAGACATTGCAAGGTCTTATCTCGGACCAACGGGCACACCACTGCACACATCGCGGAAGGCTGCGGCTACCCCGCCGCTTGCCTCTCGGTGGTCAGTCCTCCCAGCTGCCCTATCTGTTACTGTCTGATTAGTTCTGCTAAGGAGCCCCTCCCCGGCCAGCTTTCCCCGCCATCTGTTCCACACGCGATGGCTGCTGCCCAGCAGCCTCGCGCTGCCCTCCTACCTGGCACCCGGCTCCCGGCCTTACCCCAAAGTGCTAACACAGGTTCTCGCTGCTGGCAGAGTCAGGATTTCATTACTACTACTTTGACAAGTGCAGGGTTGTTTGTAATTTCTCTTTTATCCTGATTTTGATTGTACAACCACCTCCCACTGATTCAGTTTGCTTCAGTTTTGTTGCTCACAGATTTTACTCTCCACATTAATCTCCCTCTGGCATGTTACTGCATCTGTTCCCTTTTTTATTATTAATTTTCAAATTCCCACCATTTTTGACAAAAAGGAGGTAATCTACACTCTGCTTCTGCCCATTTCATTTTCTTTAATTTGGAAGATAAGTATGAAAGCGTGCCAAAGAAGTTAATTCTCCGTTAACAGTTTATTTTCTGGCATCCCAGTGCCTTTGTATATGAAAAACAGATAGAAATAAATGTTGACTGAATCGCAACAACACAGTTGCAACCGTCCCTAAATTTAATGAAAAGTAAACATACGAAGTTAGATCTAAAAAGTTTATTAGTCATCGGAGTTGTTTCATGTTATCACTTCCCCCCGGCATCTTAAAATAATGGTTTTGTATAAAATTAGCAAATGTAAAAAAAAAAAAAAAAAATTCAAATCAATCATTGCTTACGCTTCATTTCTGCTTTTCCCCTTTCCCCCCTCCCCAGTATAAGGGCTGTTGGTCCCTTTGTCAGTCAGCCAGTCTGGGAACATAAAACAGTATTTCAGTGATTTAATATTAGCAATATTTCTTTGACTGTTATCTTCCTTCCAGCAGAGTCGATGGACTCTTTGTGATGTGTTAAAACTGTTGGAAAAAAATGTGCTGCTAACTATTGTTTCCCAGGAGAAAAAAAAAAAAAAAAGAAACAACAAACACCCAAACACACAACAGATAATATCAGGCATCGTGCAAGTGCCTAGCTGACTATGTAGAACTAAATCCTACAAATCGAGAAGTAAGTTTGTATTTTAGAATTTAATAGTATAGAATAAATGGGAAATCTGATGTCTGAGGTAGACATCAATTCTAGCAATTCTAATAAGGAATGCTGGTGACATCACGAAGCACAACAGCAAAGCTGTGACTAAATAATGCCACAGGAACCTGGAGGTGGAATGATAGATTTGCATGCTTTATTTATTATACATGCACTACAATTAGAGTTAATGGTGTTGTTGAAATTAACAAGAGGCTGCTAGGCAGACCTGTGCATAGCAGGAAGGTGCTACTAAAATCCACTGTACTCCCCAAATACCACAGTCTCTGATAAACTGCTTTCTAGATAACATTTAATTTGTGAAAACAAGGCAGAAAAGAAATACCACATAACTGAAAAGATGAAGAACAACAACATCCCCTTGTCCACTTTTATCCTTCAAGGAAGCAGCACAGGCATTCAGTTACCCTGAAATTTCACATCTAACCGAACAGAAAAGCACAGTTTGTTATATGGGTTAGTAACTTTTCTTCACCTAGAAGCCATTCAGTACTGTTTGTAATGTCTTCTATATGCAAACAATAATAGTAAATAATAAACAAAAAAAAATCTGCTTTAATTCTATTCAATTACATCTCCCATTAAATTTTAGATGACATCACATCCAAGTGTATCTTGAGCCCTCTACCTATGTCCATGTCTGAGAAAACATGACGACACAGAAAAAGTTCAATTTTGAAATCCTGTGATCCCTCCAATTCTTAAGAATTAACTGTTCTGGCATACAAAAACAAGAACTACATCTGACAAACCAAAGCAAGTAATAAATTCTGACTTGTTTTGTAACAAAAAGAGGAAAGACTTCTTAATGATGATTGTCTTACACTAGAATAGTGAAAGTTTTTATTAAATTAGATGACATGCTAAAATCTTTGCAAGCTGTTAAGGTCTTGCATCTTTCACGTGATCTTTTCCACCAGCATACCAACATGATTTTTAACAATCACTCTCTCATGAGCCAAGAACAATCGATCTGTATGTTTTATATGCCTCGAGGAACAGATTCAGATAAGCTTAATCAGTACGACCCTACCATGTCAAAGTAACAACAACTTAAAACTGACTTTAGAAGTAATTTCAGAAGATCTCTCTACTAAGGAAACTACTAAAAGTAAACACAAAAATCAAAACTAGGGTTAACAAAATTACAGAAAGTTATGCAAGTATGGTCAGATTCATAACATGGTGACATCTACAGAATTACAACTGACAACTGAAACTACACTGCAAAGGTTCCATATTTTCCCAGTTATTTGAAAACATACACGTTAGAATTACTAACTAGATTAAATAGGAGGAAGGCATGTTAATAGCAAAGATTTCTAAGCAACATATTGCTCCAGAAACAAAGGTGACAGGAAAAGGCAAATTTAAACTATGTGCAATGGTTTAGAATAGCTAATTGTAACCTCTTTCTTGATTTTCTTAACAAGTACACTTTGTTAACTTAGATGCTATTTAGCAGTTAATCAATCAACGGGGTTTGAAAACTGGGATACAAGAAAAATGGGACTCCTGAAGAAGAGCACAGCTCTGCAGAGCACTTTCTTTTTCTCACTAAGACATAGATTGTATGTTCTTTCTAATTTAATCCTTCATATAATCTTTACTGTCTCATGTTTGTATACTAGAATCTAAAGCTCTTGTGTTCATTTTATTATTCTATTTACTTACAATATCCAAGCTTAGAATCAGTGGATTAGTAAAGAACTTTTTTCCATTAGAAATTTACTAAGTCATACAAAGCAAAAAATTCTTTCTGTAACTCCTTAGTTACATATAATTTTTGCCAGAACAAAGGAAGTTCATGCAAGGCAACAGAAACACCATCCACAACGGTATAACAGCAGTACAAGACTCCCTCAAGTTCAGCTTTTAGAGGAGACTTGCAGTTGACCAGCTGGTTCTGTCCTGAAAATAGGGAAGTCAGTAGACGAGGCCAAGGCCAGAATACCCAAGAGATGCACTGAATCAGTGCAATTTCTGTAGCGACCTCCCACAGGCAAGACTCTAGAGCTTAAAATCTGTTTTCCTTGGCAAATGCCACGGTGAACAATTCTACAAGCCCCAAAGGATTGCTATTACCACTACCCTTCAAGTGAGTATTTTCTCAGGCACAGCTGCCATTTCAGGTGAAGGGAATAAAGAATGAAGGAGGACAGACTGCAAGTGAATCAAGTTCACATATGACAACTATGGAAGTACTGTGCCATTAAAAACACACTGGCTTTACAACATAGAACTGTAATGCCATTAGAGACGTGTAAATCTTGACCCTTCACTAGTACAGTAAGCTTATTCTACCAGAAGTGATCTGAGAAGGAGAGTACAGGCTGAGGAGAAGTGTAATTTGAATTGAGTATCTTTTCCTCTGTGACTTGGGAAAAACATGAGAAGATCTCTAACCCTGTGCTACCAATACAGTTACACAGGGACTAGAGGTAATAGTTCAGAAGCAATACACATCTCATCCTTCCTCAACCACCACTGGTGACATCAGCATCACCTACCGTATTCCTGGAAAGAAGATAAGAAGAATATTAAAAAAAAACTAAGTAGCATTATTGAATAAGAGTTATATGAAGGAAAAATATTTGAATAAATTTCCCAAGCTTTAATGTATACATCATTCTTATGGCCATATGCCAGCACAGAAAACATTTTAATACCTAAAATGTGTACTTACAATCAGAAAACAATCTGAACACAAAGTATAGAAAATAAACAAAGCATAAGACATCTCAGAAGAGTGGCCACACTCTGTCAAAGAAGCTGTACTAATTCAGTGCCTGTCTCAAAAAGCAGATGCCCATTAAATACTGTAAGAACAGGACCAGCATACAGCATTACTTGCCCCAAACACTGCTCCCAGCCTCCAGTGATTCGCAGCTCACAAAATTCCCGAGTCAGACACGGTAGACTGTAAAGATACCTGAGTCACCCGTATGTTAGCTACCTCCCCTAGGTGCCACACTATGTAAAAGCAGTAAATAGTGCTGATTTTTACAAGCCACACATTTTCACAAAAATTCATTGGCTAGTCAGACTTCCTCCAAAATATCCGGAGTTTTATTGCATATAATCAGCCTTTTGCTAAAAGGAACGTGGTAAGCCATTTGGTTATCTATCACAACAAATCATTATTAATAAAGTTCTGCTAAATCAAAACTTTAGATATCTTAACAACTCACCCAAAACTTTTTTCAAGTTCATTAACCTCTAGCATATTTTTTCTCTAAATACAGGCTGTTAGAGTGGTACTTTCTTCCATCTGTTAAACTACCGTGCTCTGAATTACACAGAAATGTAGCTGAATAAAAAACTGATTCATTGAATTTAATAGTTTAGATGAAGCTCTATTTTATTTCCATTTACTCAATGGCAGAAGTCTCATAAAGCCCAAAGAGTACAAGACTTGAACACGCAGACATTCTTTTAAGTGATAAAAATTTAAGGGTTTTTCCCCCTCCCACGTAAAATTTAACTCGACTTTTTGATTAAGGACTGAGTAAGAGTCTTCAGATTTCTATCTAGATACTCAGTTTTCAGGTGAGAAGAGGGGAGGAGTTAGAGAAAAGCCCAACACATACACAGCCAAAATCTTCCAACAGTAAGACAATAATGTTGTGTGTGACAAAAGGGGGATAAAAAATAAATTCAGGCTGAAATGAATAATTGGCAGGATAATCTTCTGTTATTTTCTAGAAATGCGTAATGAATAACATCACACAGGAACAAGTGACTTCAACACCCTCCGCACATTCTTATCTCCTTCGTGTAGATAATATTACCTTTTGATTGTTTAACCTTCAAGGAAGCTTAACATGATTAGGTACATTTATACGTTCCTGGTCATTCACCTGCATAAGCTCCACATTATTAATCTGTAAATTCCTTTGTTTAAGGGTGCTTGCTGTACATTACAGTCTGAAATGACATTTTAAAATATCCTTGTCCCACCAAACACAGTAACAAGAAAGTAGCTGTACTCTTCCCAGCTCTTTTTCCTGCCTACAAGTACGGTACCTCACCACTGGAGGTGAAGATTGCCTTTGCTTCACACTAGTAATCCACTTTTAGCTGTTTATAGTTCATAACTCAGTCATTCAAGTCTCCACTTTTAATATGATTGAGGGCTGCCCATGCAATGACTGCAGCTATCAGCTGTGGGGAAAGCCTGTGGCAAAAAACATTAGCAGAATGAAATTGGTACTATAGCATGTAATAGGATAAGGGGTACCTGGTGAGGTGCAGTTGGTGCTCAGATTTACTCAGCAGTTCTGTCAGTTTTAGGCAGTCCTCTCTGGCTCCTGCCACATCCTGCTGGGCTTGTTCCAAACGCTGCTTGTTTCCATTCAGCTCTAATCCCAGTTTTTCTATTTTCTTAGAAAATTGTAGAACCATAGACAGTATATTTAAGAAATGCATGGAAACATGTTTAAGGATAGTAAATCTTAATGTGATAAAAACTGAAAAATAACATGTATTTTTGCTTTAGAACAAAAGTAATTTGATGGTAAAAACTGTGAAGCAAGTAAATTAAAGTATTTGACATTATATCTCACAGAAAGTCAAAATGCATATCATATATATACCATAAGTATATTAATAAACAATCAACATTATTGCCTTTGCATGTTTAAGAGATCCACATTACAATCATTTTCTTATTTCCTCATGCAAATGCTTCCATATTTATTTACATATTTATATCTGTAACTCACTGCATCAGAAAGCAGAACAGTGACTGTGTTTAGATGCTATTGGACATAGGATATCTCCTGTGTTTGCTTATCTACTACATAAGCAACAATGCATGAGAATCAAGCTCTTGTCATACTCTTAAAATATTACGTTAAGAGAATATAGGTAGTTTTATGATTTTACTCTTATAAGAGAAGTTATTTATGACTGAATCCTAAACACTGGTTAATCCTGCCATATTCTTTACATTATAAGTGTTTATATGTCAACTAAACTAAGAAAGTAAACCTGATTTAGGTAATGAGTGCATTGATTTAGTACACATACAACCATCAGGAAAGTCGTATGACCAGCATCTCTGATTCCAGGGAAGGACCCTGGACACACTAATGCCAACTTAATCGTAGTATCAACACTTGAAACATTTTCTGTAAACATGCTCAGAAGAAATAGTGACCATGTATAAAATACAAGTACCTGTAAGAATACGTTTGAAACATAATGCAATACTTTGTCCTAAGGATGTTCTAAGTACAGCAATGTAGTACAGACTAAGCTAACAATATATGTCTAAGGTAGTAGCTATCTTACACAAACTCCCTACATAAACATTTATTCATTGTTGGAGCTAGAGAGAACTTGCACATTTTTAAGTCATCTAAATTGTAAAAGGACATTTGCAGTACAGAATAAAATTGTTCATATAAGGAGTCGGTGCTGAATAGCTATTATACTTCAAATTCATACCATAACTTATTTTGTCATAGCTTTCTCATGTAGACAGGCCTTAGTATCTTCTTCAGTTAATTAAATTATTCATTCAAACAACTACAAGAACAAATGACTGTAATTCACTGCCAATATTTGCACTAGAAGCATCTTTGTAATAATGTTGTCTCTGTTCCTCTTGTGAAAATGTTAACTCAAATCTCTTCCAGTATGTTATGATGTTGCAGATAAACACATTTTCTCCATCCAGAAAAAGGTTTCATGATGTTCTTTTTATTTATCAAGATATTGATATTAGATACTGGTAATTACTGTATAGTTTTCCCCTAAGACCACTCAACAAAGGCTCATGAAGTATGTTTTGATTGGAATTTGCATGTCACCTTGATGATACAGGACACCTCCCAAATTAAATTGGCAATTTCGATTTTGAATACAAAGCGAGTGGAAGTATTTGTAAGATCATTAGTCTTCTTCCCCTTCAAAGAGCGTAACAACCCATGGCACCAGAGGAATATTTTCAAACCAATCTACATACACTTTGTTTTTTCACTCATTTCCGGAGACTTCTGCATACTTTCAGTAGAACAACAGAAGTCTCAACAAGTTCTCTGCACTCTAGTTTTCTCAACAGCAGTAGTTTGACAATATTATTTCTCCATCTATTTTAAACTAGGACAGGACTTTTCTGTTTTTAGCTTGTAAAAATGGGAAAAAGTCCTGCAACACTCTCTAAGATTCACTTCAAAAATATCTTTCAAAAAGAAAATAGAAATATGAATCGGTTGAAAAGAATCAAATAAGTATTTGAAAAAGCATAACCACAGCTATGAACATCAATACACTTCACTACTACTCCATCAGGGAAAAGCCTCAGTAAACAGAAGGGCTTTACACCATTTCCTCAAGTTAAACAAGCTCAGTCAGGTTTTGACAGAAACCTACAGAAGGAAGCAAATTCAGAGCAGAATAATCTGTGGTGAAAATGTTCTATCAGCCAGATGTTGAACCATCAGGTTTGAACCCTAAGATGCATCCACAGATTTCAGCTGTCATGGATACACAAAGCGAAAGAAAGGAATTCTCAACCAATGACTCCATAACAGGATCTTTAAGGACTCATAGGGGTTTTTACAACTTCCACAAAAAGTAACAAGGAAGCAAACACAGGTTTTCAAGACCAATTTTATTTCTGCTACTTTAATCAGTAACCCCAACATTCCACATCAGATGCTTCTTTCCACACACACATACAGGGGCATACACATGTATCTGTGTGTAAGTATACAGAAATATATCTTGAATACCAGTATTTAGACATCATCACGATGCAAGAGATGAGAGGAATAAGAATTCTAACCTAGCAATGGCCATAGCAGAACTAGCAGACAATCTCACAAGAAAAGGACAGGAGGAAACTACTGTCACCCAAGAAGACACGCTAACAAGCAAGTTACAAATCAGAGGTGTCTGATCTAGGCATACTTTAGAGACACTAACTAAATTATTCTTAAGAAACAATTAAAAACAACATGGTAGAAGCCAAGCATTATTATGTTGAAAACTCACAGCCCAGTTTCAGATGCTAGATGCTCCCTCAGTTTAGTAACTCAGACAATGGCTTGCAACACACAATGTCTCTGAACCTGAGATCTGTCCATACATCAATAAAAACAAAACTTTTCCCCCTCCTGCAAACAATGTCAGACTCAAAAACGCATACACACTTCGTCCAGAAATATCACAAGTCAAGCCCATCACAACGTAATCAGAATTCAAAATACAGAAAAAGTCCATAATCAATGAGTTTTCTTCACTGTTCCCCCAAGGAACCTTATCAGATAGTGTCCTTCCAAAACTACTCAGATGCAGGCTTGTTTTTCTGTTACTTTTAGTACAAATTCCTTCTACTGGGAAGCTGCAAGCAGTTCTGTAGCTGCTACCCGGGCTTTAGCATAACTGTAGGGGAAGCAGAAACAAACCACCAACTAAAGTACTTTGATGACAACTCCACTTCTCATGCAGCGTTAATTTGATCCCTCAGAGCCTATCACTTGCAGTGCAGCTTTTTACATGATCAGATAATATTTCTTCAAGATACTTAACTTTTCAATGCATGTGAGAGACAAGAGATGGAGTACAGAACTGAAAAAAGACAGATGACAATCCTGAGTTTAAGAAAATTTGAAACAGATTTTCAGTATAACAAGGAACAGAATTATCATAACGTATATGTACAACAAGACTACATTAAGCTTGGAATGCTGAAACAGGCAACTTCTGGTGCCTAACTCCCCAACTTTAATATTCTTATTTCTTCTGCATATAATTTTAAAAGTATTATTTGATCTGTCTTGCACTGCCTAAAATAGAAGTATGGAAAAAGCACTTTGCCATTCAAAGATGGCAGCCTAAACCTCAGCAAGAGAAACATCAGTATTAGTAAGAGGAAGCACATTAACAACACTCTGCATTCCTCGCAAATTCAGTTGAAAGAAGGAATTTTTACCTAACAACAATTAACACATCGATGAAATAACACCACAGTAAAAATTTATATACATACCTATATATATATATATATATATATATCTTTTCAGAATTTAAAGTATTTTATGTTTGCAGCATGCATTTCTAGAGATTGTTGAAACTGTTGGGATTCTCTAAGCATTTCTCCTCTCATTCATTAGTTCACGAGGAGTTTACAGTCTTCTGATTTTCACAATGCATTTTTAGGATAGCACTGGAGGTGCTCATTCAGCAACATAAATGCATTTTACTAAAAGGCATAAGGGAGGATTTCTCAAATGCTGGATGAACCTTCACATATCTTCCCCGTTAATCATCTGAAATTATCTTCACCTATGAATACTCATGTATTTGTAAAAACATATTTTTAAATTAACTAGGCATCTCTTTAACTCCATAAAAGCTGATAAAATTAAATAATGAAGTAATTTGATTCAAAACAAGCCAAATTAAAGATTAAAATAATTGCTTAATTCTTTTCGTACTGATGCTGATTCTATTGTATGCAGAAAAATGGAACTTTAAATTCTAAACCAGCAGATGTTTTTCACAGAATTTTAAATAGCAGCAAAGCTGACAGAAAAGACAAATACTATTTTTTATATTAAATAAATGAGAATGATTAAGCAGAGATAAAAACTCATACTCTATAAAAATGTAAAAGCAACTTGAGAAACCTTTTAACAAATCAAAAATATATTAACACCAAATGAGCTAATAATTGATTTATGACATTGACTGTTATACCAGTATTTTTCTATACCAGGTATGAAATCACACACTAAACCTAAAAAAATAAATTCTGCATTAACTATACCATAGCACAAATACTGCAGTAGTATAATTTTGGAGGGAAAGATATTTCCACAAATTTACAGTACTTTCTTTTCTTTGTTTCCTACTTCATTCCCTTCATTTTAACACTTTAAAAGAACACAAAATAGAACCAAGAAATAGAAGAATGAAGACAGAAACTGAACAGAAACTGAGATACAAATGTTATGGTTGACAGCGCTTGCATCAAAATGCAATCAGCAACTATAAAAATCAGATACATTTCAAATTAATATATATACTAAAACTTTACATGCCCTGAAGCTCCCATGCTCGGTTTCACTTACTAAAACAGCCCTTCAAAGCAATGAAATTAGTGCACAGGAGTAAGGCTAAAACTAAGCTCCTTTTAAGAGGCACCATCAGCATTGCCATTCAAGTGCACTTAACCACTATATACAACAGCAAATGGGAATTTCTGCATTGTTTAAAACTGATCTCAACCAATTTTGCCTTCCTTACTTATGTACAAATTAGTCCAAGACAGAATTATCTTGCAGTTTTTTTTCTTATTTAAATTACAAGAAATAGCAAACTTTTTGCATAAAGATTCCAGTGTATTTTACTTGAAGAAAACTAGCAGCCTATATTCAGCAGGGGTCGCTTGCAGTCATTTCCATCCTAATCTTGATATCAATCAAGCAACACTAAGTTCTGGTCAGTCTCTAAACCTCAGACCTCCCAGGCATGGCCATCTGACATAGCATATTGCGCCTGAAGAGCTATCCAACTTCTTAAAGTGAGGTAGGACCATCACAAGGTTAACCTCTGCTAGGCCCCAACAATGTTTTTCTCCCTTTTGAGTTCTACATGAACTACTGCTGTTTCCTATTTAAATCTGCTTTGGGATACAACGTAGTTTTGAAAACTAAACCTGGTTTTAAAGGAGAAAATCCTTTTCTGGAAGTATATTTAAGATTAAAAAGCTCTGACAATGTACAAATAAACGCTAAGAAATACAACACGAGCAAGGCATAAAAGAGTCTACAAAGATCACCTCTTTAAACTAGAGACAATTCTCTACAAACATAGAACAATGCAAAGTTCTACAAACCATTTAGCCCAAAACAAAAACCTCAAGTTAGGAACGAAACTGAGAACCCACTCATATACTGACATTGAAAGATGAGCAGAAGCACAAAACTATCTCCAATAAACACACAGAGTTCCTTTTCCCCACCAACAGTTCACAAATCTATGGATCTCCAAATACCAAATAGAAAAGCAAGGATTTAATCTGTATGAATAGTAGAGACTGCAATTTGTTGGATAGATATTAATCATTCTAGCCTTATCTAGTGGAAGTCTTGAAGTCCTCAGGTGCACATAGTTTTGTGACATTATCACTTAAATTCCAAAGAAACATAATGGCATCTGGCAGTAATGTGGCACCCCTTCAACATAGTGAAGAGCAAAACTTCAAGACCAGAGCCACCACCTATGCAAAAGCCAGGAGCAAACCTTCTGCTTCCAAAATGATAGAGAATTAACAGAGATGAGGGGCTGCAGATTGCTAGAAGAGAGGCAGAGGAAGAACAGGGAATAGCATGGAGGTGGGAAGATCTTAAACACATTTTTAAATCTAATCAAAGCAAACTTCCTATCTGTAACTGTTAGTTATGTGCAGCTGGGGCAAGAAAAAAAAAAAAAAGACAGACAAGATGTGTGTTGCTAAGTATATATTTATGAATATGCACACACAATTTTTAAATTAAGCAGTACTTTAACATGGCTATCCTTGTGCAAACTCTCAAAGAGCATCATTGCCCCTGGATATTATGGATAAATACCCTGAGAAACAGAAAAGAATAAATATCTTCTACAAGGATTTTACCTCATTATTTTCCTGAAAATATTTGAACCACAATGCTATTTCAGGAACAAAACTTTCAAACCCATGGAGATTAGTATTGCAACATTTTAACAGACAACAGTGCTGTATTAGAGATTAGCTCAGCAGCCACCAGTAGAGATAAGAAAATGATTTTGTACCATAGTGGAACAAGGTGCATTTTTTTTAAATGGACTGCAGCTGTGGTTGAGGGTGTTGGGGAAAGATGTGTTGGTGGAGAGTAGATGGTTTGCTCACTGATTTAAAAAGAAATTTATCAGAAAAGAAGGGATACGCATAAGAAACACAAATGTGGAGATTACACCTTCACCATGGAGAAAGAGGAGAGGATGAAAGTTACTTCATTTATCCTTTCAAACACATCTTTCACGTCACTGATGTGGGATTGTCTCTTCCTAGATAGCATTAAAAAAGCTACACAGTGACAATAGGCAAGTGATAGTCAGGGACGTTTACATTATTTGTCTTCTTAGCAGATTGTTAACACAATGACTATTGATAAAGTCACCCTTATTCTAGTAAGAGAACTGAAAAAAAACCAGACATTTCTGTAAGCATTAAGTATATGCACACTATACCAAGAGCTGTGCAATTCTTTTCCTACTTTGAATAATGTTTAATGTACACTAATAATTTTACGTGCTAAAAGGTAACACCGCTCTGGGTGATACAGCATGGATCAAGATTACTTAGGCCACTGGCAGCTATGAGAAATACAATTCTGATAAGTAACGTGGGCTGAAAAAGCTCATCTCACTCTTTTTAGCAGGCCAGATGTTTTAGAGAAGCAGACTAGTACAAAAAAATAAAGAGAAATAATAATAATAAAAAACAAATCTACTGGGATTCCAAGCCTCAGATATTCCTCTAATGAAAACAGGACTAAGTGTGTAAAACGAAGGGTGATCCTCAGTGATCCTTGGGGAATGGATGGTTGACATAGGACAGTAATGCTATAGCACAGCAGGAACAGCAGATGTTTCATAACTGTAATCAGACACTTCTTTTGTAAAATACAGCCAAGTTCCAGATCAACATTTTTACTCAAAAATTGTGAGTTGAGCTACTAAACCCAGTTACAAAAATACTTTGCTCCTGAGCAGGTCAGAAAATTTGTAACAAAGCAAGCCATAAAGTAGTAACATTTTACTCCCTTCTCCTTCACCTATTTTGAGATTAGGACTCGGAATATATATATTTTTTAAATATTTATTACAAAGCAATTAGTTACAGTAGAAGGTTATCACACATTCTTTCTTAAGGCTTTCTTGTCCAATAGCAATTTCGTGGGTTTTTCTTAATCTGAAGGCCATTATTTTCAAGGTCAGATGAGAAAATCTAACCTTAAAGAATTTCAAGCTGCCTGTAGTATTTCCATTTTTTCCTCCCTGCCAAACAGCATTCAAGTACACTTACTAATTTAACAGAATTCCCTTTAAAAACAGAAATTTCTGAGAATCTTTTTAACTAATGGAGTCGCAAAACATTCAGTATAAAAATGAGCGTTCTTGTAACAGCTCTAAACTCTGACATACAATCCTAATCCTCAGAGTACCAACCTGTGCAATTCTATTGTGTTTCAAAACATCTGGTGATACTGTCAATGTCACAGCCCGTGAAAAACTTGAACTTTAAAGCATGGCTCACGGAAGTCTCATATCTATTCACAAGATAACATCTCATGGAATCAGTGTCTTCAGGAGGTTGTATTTTGTCTTGTATTGGACACACTTTATTCTGGAAATGCATATATACCCAAATTCTTGGCCTGTTTTATTTTTGATGAAGACAGTCAGTAATCTCTTCATTTATAATGTCTAAATTAGGTTACTATAAATCATGGATTTATGACAAATGAGATAAACATTCCCAAAATACCTTTTGGCAAAATGCTTTTGGACTGCAATTTTGCCAGATTTTTATTTGTCTGCAAAATTGTCACTCAGTCTATAGTATATGGAGACATCATTTAGGTTCTGTCATACAACAGAAAAATGCTCTTATGTATAACTCTTTCCACGTGTATAGGTTGCGCATATTAGTGATTCCATCCTCTTTTATTTCGGCTCAGAAACTTACAAACCACAGCTCGTAAAAAAAATATTGGGTTTTTCTGGTATAATATTTCTGGAGGTTTTCATTCTGTCACCTACAAGGCACGCAACAGAATTTTGCTATCCCCAGTTTCAAATTATATTCGGATAATTTTAAACACAGTATGGAAAGGTTTTTTCCTGTTGTTTTTGCAGGTTAAGTTTAAGGGCTTGGATTTATTCCTACATAAGATGTTTTAATGATTTTTCACATTAAAAGAAAATTTACAGGACTTATTTTCTCTAGTTGCATTTAACATATCCCAGAGCTTTATTACAAGACAAGTTGAGAAACACTCCTGAACTCTAACAAAGATGCCTAAATTAGCTGGGACTACATAAGCTAAGACTACAAACTGTTTCCTGAAGCTTGCAAGATTTTCTAAACCAAATAAATATGATTTACAAAGAGACAGGAAGCAATTAACAGCAAACTTTTTTTTTTTTTTTTAAATGCCGAGCAGAAAAGAATAAGTGATGCTAATCTGAGGAAACAATGACTTCAAATGTTCACAAAAAAAGATTTCTACAAGAAATACACAAATCAGCCCAGTGCTTCTAAATTCACAGAAAAAGTACTGTAAAAGTGAAGTCCTACTGTGTCAAACATGCCACAGTTTTTTCTTCTGATAATAGCTATTTAGGTTAGGGCGTGACTTCTCTCTAATATAGTTGTGCTAGTACAACCCCTAGTGTGGACACTGTTTACTGCTGTGAAGGCATTGCACTTTTTTTTTTTTTTAAGCTTGTTCCTAAGAAGGTAAAGCATTAAGTATTTCATTTCAGCACAGTCACAACCACAATGGGAGAGCTGAGACAGAAAAAAAAGAGAGGGCAGTAGGCTATGCTACTTTACAACATACCGTCTCAGATGAACAGATGCAGTTTTTGTGCTGAGAAACTGTGCGGTATATACCCTCCTTGCCCCCTGCACCCTCAATCCTAAAGTTAATCACATCATGATGGATGATATTACAAAATAGCTATTCAATTTAAAAGGTAACACTGCTCTTTGTTTCTTTATTTCTATTTTAAGATATATTCATGTTTGATGTCAATTACAGGTATTCCTACAAAAGCAACAATACTCTAAATTAGTCGCTATGGAGTAATAAAGACAGGAAAAGAGATATCAGAAAAAAAAGAGGAAAATACTATATATTATGTAGATAAAATTTCCTTTAATTTTCCTAAATGATACAAATCCATTTTCAAAGAATGTTATAAATATCAGCTTTTACCAAATATAAGCCTGATAATTTCAGATCGCACACATGGGAATTTGACTCTTCTGACACACCTGGATAACATTAATCCTTTTTATAAAGTCATTATATATAAACTCAAATACATCCTCAAAACTGGAACTTATCCACACAATTAAAAAACACAAGCACATCTCAAAAAACAAGGAAACTCATTCTCAGTATATCAGAAGTGAATTTGAAATAACGCAATTTGCTTTTAAAACAGAAAAATGCATAGCAGCACTGTTTGTACGCTATTATTTCTCTACTTTTAAAATATAAATATGTATTTATTATGAACAGATGGTGGCCAAGAAAGGTATCAACTCTGTCTTAGCCAGAAGGTCAGGTCATGGCTGAGAGACCAAAGAACAATTACTGTTTGCAATTCAGTGCCACGTAAGATAAAACAACTTAGGTCCGTCTTTAAGTACACTACATGTGATTAAGCTGTTTTCATTTTATTTATATGAAAAAATTTGCAGTTATTTACAAACAATGTAAAGCTGTGCTTTAAAACAAGAAAAAAAAAAAGGAATAAAACACACCTTTTAACATATTAAATAATATGAGGACCTATACAGAACTTTCTTGATGACTAGAGCCTCACTAATGAAACAGCTAATAGACACCAAGCCTTACTATTTAAAAAAATGAGCTTGTTTTCCATTGTTTTTTTCCTGCTTTTCTTTTACAAAGGAACCAACAACTGTATTGGAACATTATAGTTGCTTTAGGTAATTACTGAATTACTCTAATAATCTCTACTGGTAGGGATTCCCCCTCCCATCACTTCGTTTTGATTATATCAAATTACCACATTTTGGTATATCCATTCCCACAATGAATAAAATACCATTATGTCAATACATGAGGTTAGAATATTTAGCTTAATTTTGCAATTTTGCAGTTTGTTCAGAAGGCAATCCTGAAGAAAATCAGAGAACAGGATTTAAAATCCAAGTTACTTCTTTAGATATCTTATTAAACACATCCTGTTTTATTTGCATGCCAAGATTATGCCAACTCCCTTATCTGTGATATCTGTCAAGGCACAGACGACAAGCCTGCTTTTTGTTTTTCAAAGTGTCCTTAGGCCTAAGGGATGCAGGAGGATAGAAAAAAAAAAAACAAAACAAAAAAAACAGCCCTGAAAACAAAAGGCTTTGGAAGGCCCCTGCTTTTCTGGGTTGTAAGATTTTTCAATACATATTAATGAGTTATTTTACCTAATTAACTTTTTTGATTTTATTATAATTTGAATCAATAATGTTTCAAGACCAAACTTGTACTCAATTAAGTTAACAAACTTATTGTCTACATGCAGATTTTGGGCAACTGGTGAATAAAATTTGATTTTAGAAATACTGCATTTTTTTCCTACGTATGTTCTTACAAAGGAGCAGATTTGTTCACTTATTTACAAGTAAAAGAATGATTTTAAACTTGTTGGATAGTCTGCTCTATGTACAAAATCCATGTAAAAATTATGTTTCCATGCATCTTATGCACTGTCTCTCCTCTGTGTACTCAAAAGAAATTTACTCTTGTGAAAAATCACTAAATTTGAAGGAATAACTGGAAGTTTGAATGCCTAAAGAAAAATGGACAGAAATTCGACAGAAAGGGCGCTTCAAAAGATGCAGAGTACACCATTTTAAGCTGTTTGCCAAGTATGTTGCATGTTATCCTAATAATATTCCTTATTGCAGTGGATGTTTTTCACCTGTAAAGCATATTCTTTTTTTTTTTTTTTTTTTTTAAATAGTATAAGAGACAGTTTGTTTTTTGAACTTTTCCATGAAGACCAGCATTCATTAGACTTGAATCTTTAAAGAAACAGGAAGACAAATGTTTTTCTTTTTTCCTGGTACAGTCAGTTTATATTTAGGACTTTCTAGTGTTCTGTCAAGCTATATGTATACCTAATTACATGTGATTTACTTGTGAGAAAAAACTGTATAAGCATATACAATTCAAGTACGTTGTATGAATTCATATGCTAGAGTAATTCTGTATGAAAGCATGGGATGAGTACTACGTAAAACTTAACATATTAGGGCTGAAAACAAGAATAAGATAACCAAGAGGTATTTACTTAATAGTAATAGCTGGCTTGTTGCCATTAATTCAGAAACCATTTAACAGCAATAAATGATCACTATTAGAAAAACGAATCATTCCAACTTCCGAAATAACCCTATTTAGGCTTCCAATAACTGCAAAGCTACAGCAGTATCATCTCTTACCTGGTCCTTAATTTCAAGCTGCCTTATAGTTTTTGTTCTGTACTCTCTGAGCTCCTTTTCTGCCTCATCCTTCTTCATTTTGGTTTGATTCAACTGATAGCGCATTTCTCCACACACCTGTTAGATTATACAGACAACACGATCTGTAGCTTGAAGAACCAGGATTTGCAATGAGATCTTTTGGTGCCCTCTAGAGGTCGTTCAAATGCAAGATTTTAATTTACAGAAATTTTAAGACTACATATGGTATATGTTTTTTTACATAAAAAGTGGATCTGAATTCTCTATATAGTGATTAAATTTGAAATATGCACTGCCTTCTACATTCAATTATATTTAGATCAAGATTTTGCTAACTATAAATATTTACGTTGTAAATACACGTGCCACTAAACACTGTTAAACTGTCACTTTTATATTCTTCTCCTATTCTTTTTGAAATCTCAAGAAAGACTATGTGAATACCTTCAACAACCTAGAAGTAAATAATCTCTCACATTCCTATATAAGGGCATAGCTTCTTGTCTTGCCAACTCTCTGCTGTTAAGAAAACATTTAGACGTTAATAAATTAATTTTCAAAGTTAGAGCACTATAAACTTCCTATAAGTCAAAGACAAGTTATTTTAAAAATGTGTATTTCTACCATATGCATGGGTCAAAAGAAAGGGACTGAAGCAACATTAAAAAAAAAAAAAAAAAAAAAAAAGAAAAGATCACTTTCACAAAACCTACAAGTATTCTGTGCTATTGGGATGTTCACCATCTTAACGCCCTCATTCTTTTTACATCTGAAACGTAGCTTGACTTCAGAAGGCTTGAGGGAGTCCAGTCCCTCCCACGCAACTACTACTCCAAGACAATATTACTCTCCAATTTCCCAATTTAATGGATTCTATTTAAATCTATCTGTTGGGAATGGAGAAGGATAGCAGACAAGCTGTCTCCTTTTCACTTTTCCTGGCCAGTTACCTCCAATTTGTGCCTATTTACTTTATCTTAATAATTAACAAAACATTCATATATGCAAAATTGCTACCCCTCACAACCCCTAATGAGAACAGTTACCCTCACAATTTTCTTTGCAACTCCCATCTTGCCCTGCTTATACTCTTCCACGAGACTTGTTTCCTAAATAGGCACATTTTTAATGTGCTGCTGGTCCCCTGCACTTCTCAATCTCCTCTCACATGTTCTACAAGACAAATTCATTTATACTGTTCAGTCTCATCTCTCTTCTCACTTCAGTATTTTTTAACTCTTAAAAAGGGAAAGTACGCATACGACCGTCAGGCCACCCTACAGAAAAAAAAGGAACTGTGACAAATGCTTGTGTCCGATAGTCTGTGCTCTGGCAGAATTAGCTATGAATCACAATTTATTTCACACTTTTGCAGAAGTGGACAACCTTCAGGGTAGAGAGGTGCATCGGAATAGAGAGATGCAACAGTTTATATTTCTTATTTCCCAGCACAAATTTCCTCCCATTTCCACATTGGTTGAGTACTCCAGGGGTTTACAGCCTATCTGACTCTTCTAATTCCCTTAGAGGTTGTTCCACCCCCATTTACTGCATGGTTAACCCCCCCCCTATTCTTGTCTAGCTTTTACCTATTATGGTATGCTGAGATAACCTCTCATCGTTAGCCTTCCCTTCTGGTTATCACTGAAATCACAGAACCAGTTTGTACCAGTACATCTCCAGATGAAACTTAAAAACACAGGTCCTCTATTCCGCAAGCAGGAATTTATCTTTTATCAGAGCTCCATGCACCTCTTTGGATCTCCTTAACATCATAACATCTTACTGTTATTTAAAACCAACATTTCTTTCCTCACAAAACTGTTCTGACATTAAGATACAGCATCACTTATGAATTAAAAGCTTGAGAGGGAAAAAGAATCATTTTCTTGAAGGATAACTTTCTGTTATCTACAACAGGACTAAATCAGCAAGTACCAAGTGCTATAAACAATTATAATAGTTTATTTGTTTTAATCTTTAATTTTTTTTATTTTTTATTTTTTTTTAATATTGAAACGTGACATGCAACTGAAAAATCCCAAGAAGCAGCTGCATGGGCTGCCAATCCCGGTGTTTTTTTTTGTTTTTTTTTTTTTAAACTCCTTCTTTCTTTATATTAAGAATGGACATACTGTGACCTGTTCCTTCTCCCAAGCAAAACAAAAAACATGCAGCCATCCCTGCCTTTGGCTTCCCTGCACACAGTGCACACTGAAAAACACAGAAGGATCAGCAGATGGTGCTATCCTAATAACTGATTTTTCCAGCCTCCTAGTAGTTCAGAATAAAGGTTAAAAGAAATTCTCACCATGCTTTTTCCCCTCCCACTCCTAGTACAGGTCAAAGAAAAAAAAAATTTCAGAGAAATCAAAATTTCGTGTTTTTAAAATAATGGCAAACCACATTTGGAAATGAGTCAGATCCACAAAGGGATCCATTATACAACCAGTGAAAGCAGTCGTGGTGATGTATGTTGTCCCAACAGCTCATCATTAGGACTTTCCTCCAGAATTTTCAGTTGAGCTCAGAGACATGAACATACTTTCCAGTCTCTTAGGACGGTGCAATGAAAACACAGCACTGCCTATTGCAAAGGGGACACCTATTCAGCTTTGTATCAATTTTAACTCAAGCAGAGACTAGGAACACAGTTAACTCTCATGAGATTGCATCAAATCAGTAGGCTACAAATTTAGTCAACCCAAATCAGTAGATATTTGGACATATTGCTTCCATCCCCTGCTACCCCACCCACAAAAGTAGCACCACAGCTATCCATGAATCTGGTCCAGAAAAACAAAACAGAAGAGGCAAAACATCAATTTTTACATTCATAGAATGAGCTTTCATATTCCTTTCAGTTGAATTTGAATTAAGTTTTCTAATGCATTTGATTGGCTGTAAATTATCTGCACAACTTACACCTATTTGTAGCAGCACAGGCAGATGAGGGCGATAAACAGCTGACAATCTCTCCAGAAGTGGAGACCTGAAGAACAAACTGCTCCCCAAAATCTTGCAATTAACTACTGGCTGTAGGATTACTGAGCAGCCACATAAACATTTCAAAAGGCCATACATTTTCATTTGCAGATTGTCTATTCTATATAAAATTAGCATCCCCTCATCTCCGTGAAGTTGAATTAATTTCTACGATAAAAAAATAACTGCTGTAACAAGATATCATTCCCCATTATAAGCTTCAGACTGCATTTGTTTTATTTCTCATGTTATAACTAACATTGAGGCTCTAATCAGATGAGAAATGTGCAAAATAAAGCACCCCAAACCGATACAGACAGACCTAATTTGAATATGAATTTTTTAATACCGTATATATGAAAAAGAATTAATATATATTTTAAACAGTAATTCTTAGAAGAAATATTTCTTTGCAGAATGCTTATCAACATTAATTAATAAAGGAGTACACTGCAAAGCATTTCTACAAGAATGTACTTGAAAAACTGTAATTACAGGACAGGGTTGAATACTGTTGTGTCTTATACCTAATACACATTATAATCAGAGTTTGCATAGTCTGTGAAAAAGAAAGCTTAACTTTTGAATCACAAGGTGACTTGGCTGACATAGAAGTTCTCTTCTGTAAAACTTTATGTGGAATCTTTAGAAGAGTTTACATTTGTAATCACACGCTCTTTACCAATATAGAGGGAAATGGAGAAACAAAAAAACCTCTCATCTTCCAAGTCACAACAAAGAGACAAAGCAATGTGCCTACCTTGTTCATCTCCATTTCATGAGATGCAAGCTGATGTTGTGATTCTTCTAGCTGGCTGACCAGAGAATTCTTTTCCCTTGTAATTCTCTCAACCTGAGCCTCTAATATGGCAACATTCTCAGACATGGCCATTACCTGCAAAAAAACAGAAGAACACAGCAGTGGTGAAATTCAGACAGCTACAGATCTAAATCCTGTAGGACTTTCTCCTTGAAAGTAACTGTAGTTATATAGACAAAATATACACCAAGAAATGCAAGAAAAAACATAAATTAGAAATGTAATAAAAATATTAATCAAATACTGCTAAATTACTTCAATAATTGGTACATTATTTTGAATTAATTTATCATGAGGTCATGTATTTGAAATGTTTCATTAGTCAGACCAGTCTCCAGAGCTTGCTAGCATGATCAAAGTGTCATAAGCATCTGGTTGCAATACTTTTGCAGCTGTGCAAGAACTATTTAACACCTTATCTGTACTTATGTAGATTGGTTTCAACAAAATCACATTCCCCCAGCTATCTTCTGCATCAGTAAAAAGAAAACTGCCATTGTAACTGTATGTATTCAATTAACTCCAAATTCAGACATTATTTCAGCACTGAAAAATCAAAGCATAATATTGTACAAGAATCACACAAATCATATGTTAAAAATTCTAATTAATGCAGACCAAATTTTACTGAATGCTGAAAAAAAAATGTAACAATAAAACAGAGACAGTGACCCTTCAGCTATTTAGCCCTGAAGCTTACTAATGTAAGTGGAAATAACGGTGCCTGACAGTTTTAGGTTAACTTACAGGAATTCAAAGCCAAACCTAGAGGATTATATATTTATAACTATTCTTCACTTATTATATATCCACCTGAATTTTGGATCATGCCAATTCTTTCCCTCAAATGACTTCTTTAAGAAAGTGATAAAATACTCGCACAAGAGTTGATTTGATGTACTGTATACTATTTCTACCATTTCATTTTCCTGAAGTATAATAGCTAGTTGAATAATACGTAGACTTAAATCATACGTATAGATTATAGTTTCCTATAAAGTCATTCTATATCTTTCTTAATTACCAAGAATGACATCATTGTAATATCACTATGCATCATTTAATGTGTATGGGAGATTTGGGGAAGAAAAAAAAAAGAGACTACAACTCCTAAGACTTGAGATCAGTTTCAGTAAAACACAGCACAGCGTGTGATGAAATACAAGGTGATGTACTGGCATGAAAGAATAACTGTTCTGCTGAAAAAAAGTACAACATGCTTGTCACTGTCACCAGAGAGCAGAAATCAGTGTCTTTGCTCCCCTTTTGAGTAAGCTGTAGGCCACCATGAAGCTTCTCCACAGCCTCCACTTCTTCAGGCAGAATAACCCAAAGGATCTCAGTCATGCCTCACATGTCTTGACTATTCAGCATATTCATAACCCTCCTCCGGACAACCTCTAATAGTTTTGTCTTTAAAGATAACTTCCAATAGACAGCAATGACTTAAACAAAAAACTGCTTACTATTTAATGATGGCTCACTGTCCGTAGTTTAGGTTTTAATTTCTATTTGCCTTGCCAACAGATCTATGAAGACCTCTTACAACAGCTTACTTTTTAAAATGTCATTCAATCCTCACTACCATACTTAATTCTTGTTTTTATATCTGGAATTGGAGTCAAAGACTTTAAATTCCTATAACAGCTTCAGAATATTATTCCACCATCTACCAATACCAGAAATAACACCATATTCTCTTAGTTCTATATACTATATATAGTCATATTACTATATGAATACAGAAAAAGCCTACAGTCAGAAGAGAAATTCACTGTATTTTTCCCAAAATTCCACCATAAAATGGTTGAAAAGGCCTCTAAATCTAATGTCCCACAGGTTTACTGCTGTATGAAGCTTCCTCTGTATATGTGACTGGGCAGAAAACTCTTGTGCTTTGTACTCAACATTACACTTGGATCTAGAAGTCTAAAGCAAGAATACACTACAACAGTCAGTCAGTCTCAATATAAATGAGATTCTGTCTGAGAGATTCCATAAATATAAGGTTGTTTTATTTTGCTTTAAAAGAGTCCTGCAGACTTTTGCAGAGGGGCAAATTAAGTGTTGATCAGATCCCTCTGAAAAATACCATATTAAAATGCAATTACAATACTGTAGCTTTGATATATTATGTAAGTATTATGTAGCACACGGTCCTAACCTTCACACATACAAAATTTTGAATGTTCAACTTGACAACCTAAATAATATTCCTTATATAAGAAGCTAGGAACAAATATGCTCTAAAGTAGTGGTAGAGTAGATTTACTGAGCTCTAAAATCCAGAACAGAAACAAAATAAAGGATGCCCAAACAGAAAGTTTAAAGAAATTTTACACTCCTTGTATATACAAATAGGAAAAATCATATGCATACCATTTCTGCCAATTTCTCCCTTTCTATCTTCATTTCTTCCCGCAGAGCTTCTTTTTCCTCAGTCCTCTTATTGAGCTGGACAGCTAACTCCTTTTCAAGACGATTCTTCTGGCGCTCCATCTCACTTTTCAGCTGCTCACACTGAACTAGAGCCTAAATAAAAAATAATTGTTTTTGTATTTTTCTAAGTAAGAGCAACCTAAAACTTCAAATTACTGCGATATGTATCTGATGTCTTCAGAGAAACCAATTCACTATTAGAAAGGATGGGTTTTTGTTGTTTTTTTGTTTGTTTGTTTTTACTTTTTAACATAGTTATTACGATGCTTATGCAATCCTACAATATTAACATCTAGAATAGGACTAACAAATTGAAAACAGATGTATGTTTATTTGTATAAACATGCCCTACTGTTATTTGTAATTCTAAATGCATTTCTAAATCCATTTAGATGTCAGGGCAAAGAAGAAAGCACTTGCAAGGTATATTTTCCAAATAAGAAGCTGTTCTTCTACAGTTGATTATTTGCCTTTCATTTAAAACTCCTGAATGCACATCTGTAGAACCAGCCTCCAATGCCCGACTCCTTGCAAACTGCTGTTTTTACTATATGAGTGGTTCAAAAAGTTATTCTATGAAGTCTGTGTGGAAAACACTCCTGGATTTATTGCAGCTAAGCAAGTTTAGCCTTTCCAGATCCCCTCCTGGCTTTAAGGAACAGAAACAACTGAAAAACGGGAAAAAAAACCAATGCTTTTTAAACAATAAGCACCCAAGGTCAGATAGTCTGACAGGATAACAAGATTATAACACACTGTGCTTCTAAACGCTATACCCTCACATTTCTCAGGTGGACTTTTCTAAGGGATTCTTTGATACCTACAAAAACAAACAGCCAATTTGTGCTTATCAAGATAAATAGCAGTATTTGTAAAAAAATTAAAAAGAACAAACAAACAAAAAAGACACCGGCCAAACAAAAAACCACCATACAGAGCTGCTTTTCTTATATGGGAGAAACAGTATAGGTATGAAGATCCATTTTATTAAAGATTCTACTTATTTGTCTTAAAATATTACTAACGTGAGCTAAACTGTCTCATCACCCCTCTGTTGAGTAAAAACTTTGATCTGTAATAACCACATCTAACAAGAATGTAGGATTTCAAGCTCTTACTGTATATAAATATATAAATACCCCCCAAACCACAATCTCTCAATTCCATAGTAATTCACTAATAATACAGCAGATGTCACTAAATCTCAAGGAAATAATTTAGATCAATATTAGTTATTACAGTAACCAGGGCTAGTATAAGCATTAGATCAAAACTGGTTTTGCCATTATTATTTACCCAGTGCCAAGAGCTTCACAAAGGTAGCATTTATATAGGACTTATCTTCAGAGTTATGATAACTAATCAGTTCTTGCCTTGCACTCATCTGAAGTAAAAATAATTGTTTGTAAATGTTTCAATTATTCTTTCAGGAGCAGTTCAGAAATGCAGTATTACCTGTGCGACCTATTGTAGGGTACTGCTTTAGCAGGGGGGTTGGGCTGTACACTCTCTTGTGGTCTATTCCAACCCCCGCAATTCTGTGATTAAAATTATATTCCTATATGCTGTGAATGCCTTTGAAAATATTACCTTTCAGCTTTTATCATCTAGCTCTGAAACCACTCAAGAATTTAAATAATGGCCTCAGAATGCAACACATCCCACAGCTTTGGATGACACCTTAAAAATCCAGAGTTCATGTTACTGCTCAGAAGTATTCACAGTTTGAACCTACTACATCAGTAATACAGGTTTTATGCATGCATGTCTCATTAGCTTGCAAACTAATTCATGTTTATAGGAGTTTTGAATACTCAAAAGCTCTAATCTTTTTGATGACTTTACCTTTGTTTTTTCTAAATTGGCCTCTTCTGTCATTTGCACAGCTTGTTTAACTTGCTCATATGCATTACATTCTCTTTCCTGCATCTCTTTAATGTTTCGCCTCACTGAAACAAGTGCATCCATCAAATCATCTCTTTCTCTGCATATAAAGACAAGAAAAAATGTGTGTCTTCTGTATCTTCCCATAAGCAGGAAAAAAAAAAAAGCAGGTATATCAGATGAACAGATATTAACAGATAAAAGACCAACATGATAAGCAAAGCAAGACTAAAACCAGTACAGGTTAAGCATGAAAGACAGAATACTCTTAGTACAGGCTGAGCTGTTTGTATCTATCACTTGCTACTGGTGTTATGCTTCAGAAGGATGGACTGTCAGGGAAGCTACCAGTAAAACTGGCCGAACTCAGGTCATGAATGTATTGAAGCTGAGTAACTTTCTAGTGGCATTACAAAATACGATCCATGTTAAAAAAAAACACCTTTATAAAATATCAGAACAAAGCAGTACAGCATTACCCTGTCATTACATGTAAAATAGGAAGAAAAAAGAATTAAAAGAAAGGATTTAGGTTCCAAAAATAATTCAGATAATTGAATATATCAAGAAAAATCAGTAGCTCTTTGCTGCACACTCACTACAACTGAGTTAAAGAAAAAGACACCTGGATTCTCCACCTCTGCACAACTTCTTTATTAATAAAAACTGAGCTCTATACCAAACAGAGTACCAAAATCAGTGAAGTTACAATACTTAACCTTTTCATTATTTTTTCATATGCTGAATGCTTTTCAGTTCTGAGAGAATAATTATCTTCATCTATTTGCAGTACAACTAGATTCTGACTGAAGATTGCTGCTGTTTTGTCTGTGCATCTGTTTCATTGAATGGTAACAGTTCTGCGTATTCATTTTAACAGCATTTGGACAAACTACTTAGTGTCATTGAAAATATTTACTGTACTATCTTTGTTTTAGTAAGTTCCATCAAAGATGTTGATTTCAGATGTTGAGAGATGGTTTAAGAGGAAGAAATAAAGCCACTCAAATCTTGTTTCAAACTGCCCTGTAACACAAGGTAAAACTCTGGAAATCCTAAAAAGTTTCATGTATCTGACAATAGACAGATGGCTGTTTAACAAATTTTGAGAAAGCTGCAGTATTCTGTCACTATTACTAACAAGTAAAAACTGAAAGATTTCTGAAGATGATTGACTTCTAAAAAAATGTAAACGCTGATGGAATTTCTGAATTACTATATCTCATTACAAACCACATATACTACATTCAGTTTGTACAGTTGTTATTTTCTAAACCCTTTAAATAAAAGCCACAATACAGACTACCAGCAGTCTGGTGGGGGAAACTCCACAGGATTGCAGTTATTAGATAAAGACTAACTTCCTTTTGCATTTGAAATAAGAAAAAAAACTACCATGGATTTCATAGTGGCTGTGACCTGCACTCATATCCTGCCATCAATTTTCATATTACAATCTGAACTTGGGACTCTACTGCTCTGTAAATGCCTCTACAAATACAACCAAACACATTATGATCTATGTGGTTTAATGTAAGCAACTGTTATTTCATGAGAAACTAAATATTACCAAACTTACTTTGTTACTCTCTCAATGACCTGCATGTGAACATTAGAATGCGTCTGTGCAAGAATTGCTTCCTGCTGGGCACATTTGAGACAAAGACCACCAACTCGACTAGAATTTGTGGCTGAAACCAGCAGCTTCTGGTGTTTTAGCCTTGCTTCCAAATCTTCACATGTCTTCTGAGATTCTGAAAGGTGTTTCCTAGAAAGAAGAAACAACAAAAATATTTGAGCAACACACAACATTTCTACAAGCTATATTTATATGAAACATATAATAATAAATGCAAAAAAAAAAAAAAAAAGCTGTGAGAATCTATGTAACGTACTTTATTTTACACATTTCAGTAGCCTATGGAAAATCTTAACAGAGAAATAGCAGTTGAACTGTCCCAGCAAAATTAAATTGTGTCCTCTGCTGTGACAGAAAATAGTAAAGCCACATGAAAAATTTTAGATGAAACTTCTAAGTCTTACATTTTCCCTGAACAGAAAAAAAAGGATTCATTATCAAAAGGATCTTTGTAAATGCATTTATACAATGGCTGTGCAAATATTTCAATACCTTAAGAAAATCTACTTTTTTTCCTGCTCTTATTGCTAATATTATCGGTAGCTCCTCATTTCTACTCTACTCTCAAATTAGCCAGCAAGTGACAATACACTTTGTAGAGAAAATCCAGCACGTTCACTCTGACCCTCTCTCTGATCGCTCTAGGGACAAACTTGAGGTCAACCCCAACTCCAGAAAAATGAGGTAAGCTCTCTTCTTTCTAAAATTTCTACCAGGTTCTATGAAGAATTTTCTCTAGAATTTCCAAGCATCTGTCAAGCCAGGAAGACCTCAGTAAGAATGCTGACATCAGGAAGTTCCAGACAAATGCATAAAGATCTATCTTGACAAACTGTGCAACGAATCCAAAACTTTTGGTTTGTTATGCAGACCATCTGGGCAGCATACACATAGCAAGTCTAACACATTCTGGCTGCACTGGATTTACTGAGCACACGATATGCATGCTGTATGCACGTATCTTTCCTTCTGGGAAAACTTCTGTGTACTGTTTCCTATTTAATAGACCTGCTATGAAAATAGAATACACTATAACCTGGATGGAATTTGCCCTGGGTATATCCTTAGACAGTCATGGTACAACAGACCTATTATTAAGAAATCTAGGGCAGAAACTGATGAGTCCAATGTAATTCACAGAGACAGATCCATCTGAAAAGAGTACAATTTCACACAGGGAAAAAAAAAAAAAAAAAAAAAAAATCACCAAATCTCAAGTGCTTCAAAGCGCTTACACTGTCAAAGATCACACCCCTTAGGAGAAAGTGAGAAGTTTTGAGAAGTTTTCAGATCATTTCAACCGCTAATCTTTCCTTTTGAATATGTTTAACACCTTAAGCCAAGAGACTAGGTGGCTGAGATTTAAGATTCTCCTATACTTCGACTAGCACAACTGCTTTGTACATTTATGATTTCACCACTGCAGATGGCATATTTAGAACACTAACTCCTCCTGCACACATACACATGTAGAATTATGTAATTGTAGATATATTAGATTAGAAATTATTTAGGGAAAAACATAATTAAACAGATTTGGCAACAGCATCATGAATGCAAGTGCACAAGGAGAAGTTTATTCCAGAACACCAAATCCTCAGTGTTGGCCTCTACTTCTGGTTTCTGCTGTCTGTAACAAAACCACGCATTTTGAGTACACGACTTTTTTTCAAATATTTTTACTTTTAAAGATATGCAGGACACGTGACTGGAAACACAGCACGCATACTTCAAAACTACGTTGTCCTGTGCCAAAATCATTATGTGGCCTAAACTAGCACAAAGATTCCTAAAATTTTTGATACCAGACTCAGAGCTCACACGGGTTAAAAAGTCGCTTCTTTTTACTTTGTTTGGATTATCAGAACAGACACGGAGTCTCCGTAAGGAAACTGGACAAAAAAAAAGGATAAAGAGACTTCATATGAAGTTTTGAGGCCCAGTAATGTCTGTAAATACAACAACTTGACATAACTTATAAAACACACATACTGCCATAAAATAACAATGCATTCAAATACATTATTTGAGAAAATACAAGTAAATCCTACAAAACCAGCTTTCAGGAAACGTACTTGAAAACATCATATTTAGTATTTAAGCACACTATTATTTAAATTCACATGAAGAATACATCATGTTAGGAGTTGAAAATTACGATTGAAGAAATAGTATAACAAAAAATAAACATTTCACTTTACCTTAGAGACCGTACTTGGGCATCCAAGATATTGATTTTCTCCTGATAAAGAAGTTTCAGTTTCTCCTTTAGAAAAGGTGGGAGAAGAAAAAACAACACATAATTGTGTCTTTCAGCTTGTTCCTTATATTGTCTTCACATATAAATATAGACATTAACCACATTTATTCTTTTCCCCTGAAGATATAAACCCGTTCAATCACTAGACACAGAGAAATCTAAGTATTTCACATTTTTGTTACAGTTCACAGCATGAATAAACCTTCCATTTTCTTAGTTCCACATAACTTGCCAGCTCCTCATGTGGTATAAATTGCTACAGCTCCACATATTTCAGCCATCTACAATAATTCACAAAAATTAATTATCTTATCTCAGTTTTCCTTTTACTCTCCCACAACCCTGCAGAAATAAAAGAATCTTCAAGTAGAGTAGCTATTTTTTCATAATACAATAATCTACTCCTACTACCTGGTACTCCTATTACAAAGAAACAAATAAATCAACCATAGGAGCGGTAAAATACAATGGTGATAACAAGACAAAGAAAGAGTCAGAGATCTAGCTCACTATGATGCTTAGAAAGAAGTCAGAATCGATATGATACTCCTACTTTAAATATTACTGAGGAAAAAATGCATTTATTGTAAAATACTAGCTTTCAAACTGGTGTTATTGATAATTGAATATGTTGTCAGCTACAAACATGATGATAAAAGCATACCAAAACTTTCAATTAATCCTGTTCTTCTCCCAAAAGATCGTGTCATGGTTTTGCAATTTTTGCTATTGGTATTCCACATCATGACATCATGGGGACATCATGTTATCTTGCATTCCAATATCATAGTTAGTAAAATAAGGTTTCCTCCTTAGATTCTTGCTGTTGCTCCTGTTTGCTTCCCTGAGCCCAGCTCCCATCTCCCTACCACTTTTCCCTTCTCATTTTTGGGGGCCAGAAGCCCATAGGACTACTGGCCCCCTCTCATGGGCATAGATTCATGTAGATAACTCCGTGACAGATGGCAATGTCACTCAGTTTCACTAGAGCAAATAAACCTAGACTACCGTCAAAAAACAGGATGTTTCAACTAAAGGTCAACTAAAGAAACAGGATAGGCACTACAACAGCTCTGAATCACTAAGGGTTCTCGGTTCTCTAAAAGCACAACAGGCACAATTCAGATCAGAGAAGACAGACTGAGCAAAGCCATTTTTGTACCCTACTGACCCTGCTCTGCTCCAGAGTAGGAAGTCTCATTGCAAACAAGCTTGTCTGGAGGCCCACTTAAAATACAGCAGCTAGTTTCCATCAGCTTATGGGTTGTATTACTGCCAAGAATCTCCAAAGTACAGTGGAGCCATCACTGGCCTGATATTCTTGAACCAAGACTTACCTCTTGGAAATCAACACCTGCAGCTACAGCCTAACATCTGTGTCTAACTGAAGAATTACATTAATTAGGGAATAATGAGGAGATGAAGTTTAAGAGAATAAAATTTGACCTCAGATTAAGGTTCAGTCAACTAAAATTCCTTCCATAAATCCATTACAAAATTGCAACGATAACACAGTACTAGATGCTTTTCCAAAGGTAAAAAAAAATCCTAACACCAACCAGTTCTACATGCCATTTTTCTACTTCAACAGTTTTTTCTCCATTATGCGCTGCTGATGATACAGAAGGCTGACGCAGTTTCAAGTCATTACACCTGGAGTTCTGATTATTTGCCTAAAATAAAAAATGTTAATGCTTCAATTATAATTATGTACGCTGCATTTTTAAACAAATATTAATTATGTAAACATTGAATGCTGTAATTTTATTTACAGCAAAATATAAGAACCAATAAAGAAGTTCATGAGGCTAACGACCTACAGTGATATCCACAGAAACTAATGTTTTCAAACTGTCATTTTGTTTTGACTAAAATTCAGTTTGATAAAAACTTACCGAGGTATCTAGAAGAGCTTGTTCTCCCAAGGTATATTCTGCAGTCAAAAATTTCAGTTTCTGACGGAGGTCCTCATTTTCAACTATAACTACTCGAACCTGATCTTTCATCTGAGACAATTCCTCCTGCGAGACAGAGAAAACTGCATGTAAAAGGTTCCTTGTGACAATCATCAATCTCTTGAGAACAAAGTATAAATATTTTCAACTATTTCAGCTTTTTCAAACAAAATAAGAACACTCAAAAAGGAGTTGTTGCTATATGGAAATTTAAGCTACAAAATCATTTCTTAAAAAAAAGATACACTTATTTGCATTTGTAAGATGAAATAAAAACATCTTTGAATGTCCTTAAACACTACATAAACACCAAGATGGTGATAAAGCTCAGTGTTTACTGAACTGTGGTTTACTCATTTTTTGGTCATTAAAGCAATTTATCTCAAGACTAAGCACAAGGTTTTTTTAAAGCAACTCTTCATAATTGGGGATCGGGATTTCAGTAGTTGAAATATATTATGTAATACCTTGCAAAACTTCACTTCTGCTTCTAAATGGTTAATGTACTGAGACTGATCATTAATTCTAGGAATAAGATCAGACGGGTCTGGTAAGTCTTCTGTTGCAGCTTCTGGGGTTTTCTGAAGGAAGTAAAGAACAGTTATTTTCTGGTTTACCAATTACTGCAATAAGAAGTCACTTGAACACAGAATACAGCTTATGCTTAATAAAAGAAATACACACCCCACTAAGTACCAGGTCATGAGAAAGGGAGAAACAGCAAGAACTTATAATCTTCAGTTCAAAATGTAAATATGCCACTTCTGCCAAAACATATTACGGCTTGAATAAGCACATCTATAGAACATAACCACCAACCAATGCCCAAACGAAATTCACACACTATTTATTATTCATTTTAGACAAATGTTAGAGGGTATTTTCTCCTATGAAATGAATTTTGAAATATCTTGAATTTTAACTGGTATGCCTCAAAGGATACACCACTAAATGTTTGTTAATAATTGCTGCAGAAATACAAGTATGTCTGCAATTTTAATAACCACACAGAAACACAAGAACACATCTAACAGACATTTATCAAAGAACCTGATATTTTAAGATCCTACAACTTCACAGCATTTACACTTAAGAATAGAGTACAAATTAAACAAGAATGTAAATAAATCTATTATTAAAATACCCTTAAAATCACAGTTGGAATGGTTTCACAAAAACAATAACCCCTCTTTTACCCTACCAGCAACAAAGAGTCCTTGGCCGTCTGAAAACAGAAGTAATTTAGAGTTGACATTACACAACTATTTTGCATACAGTAATTCATTCTGATCTAATTAATTAGTCTTAAAGGTTCCAGATGTAATTTTCAGGAACTGACTGAACAGTTGGACACCTAAGTCTCCTGGACCTCATAAAAGATTCAGAAACCTACAGCTTTGTTTTTTAAAAATTATTTTTTAAATATTCACAATCAAACTTATATAAGTATCTTAAAAATAATAATAATAAAGCTACAACTGGGTAGCTATTACATCTAATACACAAAACGTGCATCTGACAAGAAGTGTAATTGACAGAAGATGTTTTATTTTCCACAGCGATGTACTAAGATTCTCTGTCAAATGTTTAAGATAAAAACTTCACATTTTAAAAACAGAACCCTCCCATGATGTTTAAATGAGAATGAATAATCAAACCTGCAAAGGCAACCAAAACTTCTAGCAACAACAACCTTTCTTTCAAATTATATCCAACATAAGTTTTGACCATAGTAAAGGAGTGACCCTTGTTTCACCTGGAACTACAGTTGAGGAAAGAAATGCAGGGTTTTCCAGAAGCATCCAGAAAAGCACAGAATAGACACTAAATTTGTAATGTATCCCAACCTGGCTGAGTGCATGTAAATCTCCTGCTTCCCTTACTCAGAACTTGTTGGGGAATAAGGTCAACCGGGGATGGGTCTGAGTAAAGAACTGCTAAGATAACAACAGCCAAAGCAGAACCATAGAACAGGGATACAAAGAAGCGCTTTGCTGGATGCCCCGTGATGACACGATTTATGCAAGGGAGGACTCTGGGAGCGGGAAGGGTCATGTGTATGGGGTTGCGTAGCAGGTGTATGGGACGTGCACGCGCAGAAGCCATGCTAGTATATGAGGAATGTGACAGCAGCAGTAAATTTGAAGAGAGAGAGTTAACCCCACGGCATCTGTGTTTACGTCTCTCTTCCCCGGATCGTCGAGGCTCTGGGACGATCAGGTTATTTGACAGCTACATCAGAACTCACTATACTTTACAGGCTATTTATATAAACTAGTTTAGACTGTTTTAAAATATGACTTGCTGGAGAACCAAGAATACTTGGTACTCATTGCCCTATTCCCCCAGCTCGCACTCATCCCCCACTCTTTTCTTAAAGTTTAAGACCTTTTGCAGCTAAGAACTCCAATTGCCTCACACAACAGTACTGCTTTGTAGTGGGAAAATTTTCTTTCCCATCCAAATTACTTCTCTATGGAAAACAGTTCTAGGGTTTAACCCGAGAAGTACTGGCATAACATATACAAGAGTAAAGAACAGGTTTCACTAAAAGGCAAGGAGTAAGTATAACCTTTTCCCGACAGAAAAAGAACAGAGAGATTGTCAGCTCAGAGCACTGTCACGCTGATAGTTCTTTATTTAGAGCTTATACCTGCCCTTTGACAGGATAAACACTCACCAGATAATTTGTAATTTTTTTTTCAGTATGTGATTGTTACCACTTCACTCCAAAATCTTTAATAAACATTCTGATCACAGTCCCAAGTAGTATGTTATAGGGCAGAAGAGCAGAGGTCAAACGTTAAACTGACAAAATACCTAGATACTACTAACTACACACTGCAGGTACTTGAAGCAGTTCTACCTCAAGAAGGATAAATTTGAAAACCCTGCATAAGGGTGCCCTTTCCATTTAGTACACTAACTTTTGCAGAGACCATTCCATCTTGGTACAGAGCTACCATACTTGGTGCTACAGGGATTGACCATGCAGTCAATCCCAACCGTTTCCAAAACAAAAATTTGTAGTGGAGCTAAGATAATGAGAAAAAGGAATATGGGCTGGTTGACCACATACCATGGTCAACTAGAAGGAAATGCCTAAAGTATCCGGGATTTTTCTTCTGCTGTGGTCATAAACACACCAAGTTCAGACCACATCACTGAGAATCAAAATTTCAAAATGTAAGAATGGCTCAGGAGCTCTAATTCTTCCAGTACAGTAGAAAACATATCACAGCATGCATGCCATTCATGCAAATAACACAAAGAGACAAGAGGAAACATACTTGGAATTGCATCTTCCTCCCTGATGGAGAGGCTTCACTTTCCATCTTTTCCTGATGTTGCAACAAAATCTTAAGTTGATTAACTAGAAAGATTTAAAAAAAAAAAAAACAACACATTGGTTATAAGCAAAAATATTGATAGTATGAATGGATAAACTGAATATTATTTCTAACATTTTTAATCTATTTGCCTTCAGAGTAATCTTACCTGCGTGACTGCGCTGTAGTTCCTCCCAGGGTGGATTCCCACTGCTGTCATTACCCCTGTCCACATCATCACTGCCCTTGTCCACAAAGGACTGGTCAAATTCAACTTCATCCTTACTCTCTGCAAAATGCCTTTCCTCCAAGGCATGTCTCAGCTGATGGATACTTTCATTAGCACGCTCTGCAAACAATCATATCATTAGCCACAGCAGACAACATAAAAGGAAATATTTTAAGTTGCAAAAAATTGTGACAACTAAATGCATTCAGCAACTGTCTAACTTGACTTCTTCATCTTAAGCCAGCCACTGAAAGCAATTACATAATGCAAACAGCCAAAACTACGATAGGTCACAACTTGAGGAAGTAACATTTACTACATTTCTAAATATCAAGTTATGAACAGAATGTTAGCCTGTCAATACAAAATGACTTTATAGCAGCACAAGTAGCTACTATTAGAAATCACCAGTACAAAGCTTCAACTACTAGTCATACGCTTGGCTAAAATATTTTCTAGCATATACAGCCTGGCTGTATTTCAAACATAATACTCATTCCATATTTCATAACGCACTCTAAGGATAGCTTCAGTGATTTCTCATGGTGATACCTTACATGACAAAGCAATGCCTCATACAACTGAAAAATAACTGAAATAATTCAGCAAATGTGGCCAACATAAAACAGAGCTTAAATAAGGACAAATGACTTCCAGATGAGTGTAAAAAATAAGTAACACTCATTCAAAACAGAACAAAAAAACCCACCTCTTTCTATATAAACCAAAATACGAATCCTTTCAAGAACTGACTTGGGAATGATACAGTAACATTCTTTTCTCATTTTCAATACCTTGTACTTATTTTCTTTTTTATCTTTTTATTCAGCTAACTTCATAAAAATAGAAAACCATAAACGCCATATTACACCAAGGTAGCTGAACATTACCAATATGTCAGAAAATAAACTGCAGAAAATTTGCAGGTGAAGAGGTGAAAAACAGACAAGGAATTGGAAAACATGGGCCTGGCTTTGTAGGACCTCCGTCAGTTAATTCTCTTATTACTTCTTTCTTACCTATGTATAAATGGAGATTAGTAGTTTATTCCTCTTCCATTTAAGTGGTGTATAAACAAACTAGACAGGACAGACAGGAAAGCAGCCTAGAGGAGTATGGCTTTCTGCACCAACCAAAAAGCAGGATCTCTGGGCTCTCCTGTAATACCAGGTGAACTCAGAAACAATCCATGCTCACCGGCACAGCTCACAGCCACGCAGTCAGGAATGGAAGACATTATGTTTCTTCTACATTTTCCCAAAGTAACATCACTGTCATTTGCGACTACCATTCAAAACTATCCTGAACCAGAAAAGCGTCATAGTTGCTATTAGTAACTTCAAAATGAAACAAAAATCTTGTACCTATTTTGTTCATTGATCCTGCATTCTTCAAAGGGTAATTCTACCATAGGACTAAAGTACATGAAGCATTTAGGTATAGATGTCCACAGAACAGGAACTTGACTTTCGTGAGACGTGACTGATAAAGTAACAACTTTTATTAGAGAAACTGCTATAATCAAGAAAATGGCAAGTTTTTCAGCATACACAGCTTTCATCTCTTCTTCTGTGCATGTAATCTGTAAATTTGTATGACACTTAAAAACAACTACCTGAAAATATATTTTGAATATTAAAAAAAAAAAAACCAACTTATTAAAAAGATCACTGTTAAGCATTTGCTGGTAGAATTCAAGAGACTTGTCTCAGAGTATAACAAATACTGATAGTTAAAAATATTAATAGCTTCTTTCTTCCAAACAGTAAAGCGAACAGCAATTCAAAGTCAGAATAAAAGCTAAGTACATATGTATATCTAGCTTCACTTCATCTATCTTTCTCAAGTTCAAATACATCATCTTGACTAAAGTTGGGAAATACTTTTTCCCCTGGCTATAATGGTTTTCACAGTCCTTTTCTCTGCATTGCCATAACTCACCTATAGTTAATAAAATATAAACAAGATACCAAAAACAATCTATTTAAGAACACACCGTGCCAGCTCTCTCTCACATTTTAGCGATGCTAGTTTTTCATAGAAGCATGAGCTGCTTCTCACATATTAATCTTCCCATAGCACTCATCTTTAAAGCCCATTAATCTTATGACTAGTCTTACCTCTTGTGATTTTCAGGTAGTTCATGCTTTAACCGTTAGTGTAAGAAAAGAAGCAAAAGCACATTTTAGGCAGTCATAATTTATCATAACAAACCCAGATATATTTCACAAGGCGATGGCTCAGGCAAGAGAATCTAGGTCATACATTTTTCTGTTAGTTAATGAGCATAATTAAGTTATCCATTCTTAAGGATTACAGGATGTTATGAGACTGGGAGAGTTAATTGACAAATGATAACAGTATGTCATTGACGCAATGCCTTGAATATTTAGTGAACTATGTTGCAATGAATTGTTGCCAAGAGATATTCACTGTCAGATAAAGCATTACATGGAGAGTCATTTGATAACTAGAAAATTCACCTAACTCTCCTGTTCACCGTAGGCCTCTGTCGGAGAACCCTGAAGTCTAATTTTTTGCTTCTATAGCAAGTGGAAAAACAAACAAACAAAAAAAAGAATAAAAACAAAGTACAGGTCCATGTATATGTCTTCTTTCATAAAATAAACTGAGCAGGAGCGAAACATAATAAAAACATTATCTGTGACACACTGATGTCTACTTTTCTTGACTAAACATTTCCTGTCTCCGGAAGAGTATTCCCATATTTTTGAAAGCTTCATTAATATTTGACAAAGTTGCTTAAATGCTTGCTGGTTTCATAATTAAAAAGGCTGCTGCTATAAGCAAAAAGCTCACTACTGGGAAACTGGGAATTAGGAGTTTCCAGTACCGAACAGCTAACACTGGAGTAAGAGCTGAACTGGACATATAGAAGGCAAAATGTCCAATTTTTTTCTAAGCACATAATTTTGGGCATTAGGATAAAAGAATAAACATTAACAAGTGGGAATGTACACATTTGTTGCTTCTATCAATGTAAAAATGTTCTTTCTAAACATGGAAGAAGCAGAAAGGACCTCTGCAGATGCAAACTATTGGAGACCAAAGCATCTTTACTTAAAGATATCACAATAATTTTTAAAGTGAATTTAGAAGCTCTAAGTTTCTGAGTGCTAGCACATCCAGTTTATTTTTTTCAGTTAGCTATTCCTGTAACAGTGTGTTTTACAAAAGCAGCTCTCAGTAAAAATGCACTTCCCAAAACTGCTTGCATATCTAAAATTCAATTGTTGTTTTCTTTACTGCATTTAACAAGACTCTACACACAATATCTGAGAATATATTTCTCTTGTGTGACAAAATGTCACTGATGCGTTGCCTCCCATAGGTACAGGTAAGGATACAGACAAATGGCAGCTGAGGTTGAAAGGCACCTCTGCGGGCCATCTGGTACAACCTCCAGAGCAGACACCACATCCAGGTGGCATTCAAAGACCTCCACAAACGGATTCCACACGCAAAAGAGTACTGGTTGTGTTAAGCATTCAACTTTAATTGGGAACAAATCAAAATGATAACACGAACTAGGATTTCTGAAAGAAATCAAATCTTATATGCAGATACTATCAACAGAGGGGAAAGAAAGCCCTGATCTCTGTTCTGTTTCCCCATGCTTTTTCCCCCTCCAGTACTCATTAAGATTTTTTTTTTTTAAGTTGCCTACAGACATATAAAAGTAATTATAATATTCCCTACACTAGAGAGGACCTGATGCGACTTTGTTCTATCCATTAAAATACACACTTGAAAATCCGCTTCAAAAAACAAATTTCAAACAAATTTCATTTATTTAGTAGAATGAAATATACAAAGTATCAAAATACATACATACACTCAATTTCAGTATTTCTAAAGATCACTTACCTGGACTACAGAGAAAACTAAAAAAAACACAACAACACCAAAACATTTTATTTACTGATAATGCTTTCTGGTTTTCAGTATTTAGTGGTCATGGCGCCAAACCTGCTGGAGTTCAAGGAGTACGCTCAGAGTACTCTCAAGGTCAAGAACAGAACTCTTAGACCCAGGGTTTGGAGTGCAGATGGGGCTGTGTGGAAGCTGGAGTTGGGCTCGATGATCCCTGGGGTCCCTCCCAACCTGGGATATTCCATGATCCTATCATCATGAAAAAATACAAGCCAGCAACAAAACCCAGCATGTCTTTTTTTTCCTTGATGTATCAGGTTTCATCTTAAGTATTAAACCCTGAAGATACATTACAGGAATCCTTTTCCTCAGAGAAGTATCTATAAAGACAATTAGTACAAGATATTTAGCAGCATGTCACTAGTACTGTAGAATGTTTGTTTGTTTTTAAATTAGAGATGTTACTGATGCATTCAACTTGTAAAACAAACAAACAAACACAACAAGGTAAAGGCCAGAGTCAGAACACCAAAAGGAAATTCAACACAGAAAAGCTTGCTGCATTTCCATATAAGTAGTACTCAGCTTTGGGGAAAAAAAATAAAATTGTGAGAACAATATGTTACTGAAGGGAAAACAGGAAAAACAGAGAAGGCATTGAACCCTGTTTGCACTGCCTAAACAAAAGATGTTTTTTCAGGCACTGCCCAAGACTGTCTATGAAGAGCAATTCTTCAAATGAAAGCGGCAAAGTTACCTCATTCATGAACTCAGAAGTACCACAGAAAATACTCTGAGACCTAATGGATAGCTTAGCAAAGGAACCAACCACCCAGAACAACAAAACTGGCTGCAAGACATGGAAAAAACTCCAGCTGGTAGAAGCGTTAAGGAACAGACACTGAAAGAAAATAACTACAACTGCAAAAACATTATTTAAACTAGAATCTAAGGACAACTGTCTAGTTTGCTTTTAATAAGACTGAAATGTAACTAGTAATATTTAAAATATTCACTGGACAGAGGAGCGACTGAAGGAACTGAGGCTGCTCAGTCTGGGGAAGAGGAGGCTGAGGGGAGACCTTATTGCTCTCAACCAATATCAGCCCAGCGGGGCTGGTCTGTTCTCACTGGTGACAGGATGAGGGGAAATGGCCTCAAATTGCACCAAGGGAGGTTTAGATTGGATATCAGGAAACATTTCTTTACAAAAAGGGTTGTGAAGCACTGGAATAGGCTCTCCAGGGAGGTGGTTGAGTCACCATCCCTGGATGTGGTGCTCAGGGACATGATTTAATGGAGTGTTGTTAGTTAGGGTAGTTTGATTAGGCTGTGGTTGGACTTGATGATCTTTAAGGTCTTTTCCAACCTGAGTGATTCTACGATTTTCACAGGTTGATTAAAAAAACAACAACACTCTCCTTCAAAAACAGTGATTTGCACTTACCACATTATTTTATAGTATTGAGCCATGCTAGCTAGAACTGATTCTTTCTTCCCATTCAAACAGTAGTGCTCATGACAATGATGGAGCAGAAGGCTCACAGGACATTCACACCATGACCACCAGTAATTAATAGGTAATTAATGTGACTACAACAGCACAGCTCTTACTCTACAGTAGAAAATACCTCTCTCCCCTCAGGGATAACTTTTGAATAGAAATTCTATTGCCTCCTGAGTACTTTGAAGTTTGTTTGAAATAGTTTCAATTGTGTGAAAGTTTACACAGTAACCTAATAAACCCACTGTACAAATACAACCCTCCTAACTCCCTGTTACACACAATGATAAAGACTGTAATTATACAAAATCTTAGACTCATCAGGAAAATCCCTGCTCCAAGGCCTTTACTACTTCCATCAGAAATCCCTCTACTGGGCTCCAGGACAACTTATTTCTCAGTCGCACTCTTAGTCAGGCGTTCTGCCCTCTGGCTGTTGTAGCTGGCTTGCTGAACGCTTGAACTTCCCTACAAACCAGTCTTCTGAGGCAATTCTCTTTACAACAAAGGACACTGCACCAAAGAGTAACTGGTAATCTTTGAGAATTTATAGACCCTTTTGTCATACCCAATAAGGCCATATAATAATTCTTCTGATCTCCGGATTGGATGGTATTAACCTCCTGTCATGTATCAGCCTGCATTCAAGAGGAACTGTCGTGATGCATCAGCCAGGATTCACATCAGGTCAAGGATTGCACTTCAGGAATGCTGCATATCAAAGATATCATATACTGTTAAACGCTACCTGAAATACCAGAATCCCAATTACGCAAATGATGCAGGCTTGTACAAAAATCTCAAACTACATAATTAAAACTGGAAAAGAACTAGGTTCATCAGCTCATGGAGCAATAAATCCATTCATTCCACAGTGAATCATAAAGCTCGTGGGACTGATGAGAGCAAAAGAGTGGGAAGTGAAACAGCCAATAGAAGGCTGTGTTCTGAAGTGATTTAAAAGCCACAGTGGATCCAGTGTAAAGCAATCCAGTCAGAGAAAGGGAAAATTAAAATAAATTTTATATTATGAGCTCTAACATTACTCCTGTAAACAGTTAGAGTCCAAGATGCAAGATTCTTGAGAAAAGTCCTTTAAAGTTATATGAAATTTAAAGCCATCACTCGCAGCCTCAAGATAGCTTGGTACAAAGTCATGCTTCAAACTCTACATATTAAAAGCTTATAAGCTCGTCATGACTATGAAGATGTACCTATAGATATATATGACAGTTCCCAAGCAACCCCAACAGAATTTCTAGTTGACAGAAAGTGAAATTGTGAAATTCCAGTGAACAGTTTAAATGCACAAAAAACCTAAGACAAAATTAAAAAAAAAAAAAAAGGAGCTGTGTTGCAAAATGCTACAAAAGTGCATTTTCATGAAAAGCATGGTCTGAATCAAGAAAAGAACGAAACTTACTAAACCACACACGCAAAAGAAATATTAAGCATGTTAAAGCTTGGAGAACATAGGAAAAGAAAGCATAGTAGGCTTGAACTCCAAAGGTTTTTGGCTTTTCCTGCTGCTACAGACTAAGAAAGATGAGAACAGCCCATTTTGAAGGCATTTCAGGCAGCTCAGTGTAACCACTATATACATACATTCCCACATGTGCCAGCAGGATGCAGGTAGAATGGAGCAAGCTGTGTACTCTGGAAGTTAATCACATCAACACACTTCCTTAGGTGAGGATGAACACAAGAAATCTGCCGTCTCCACCGCCCGCATGCCACCCCACTGGGCTTTGCAGTGATTCAAGAGGCCAATATTAACTGAGCTTCAACGCCTAAAACGAACTGGCAAGTTGGGCACAGCACAACTAAAGAACAGAATAGGCTTGGGGCAGAGCAGCTGGAAAGAACCTGGTAACATAAGTCAACAGCTGGCTGAATGTGAGCCAGCAGTAGGTTCAGGCGGCTAAGACCAATGGTTGTATTAGAATTAATGTTGCCAGCAGGAGCAAGGAAGTGATATACTGAGGTCTGTGGAAGCCACACCTTGAGTGATGAGTTCAGAGCTGGGTCCCTCATTAAAAGAAAGACTCTGATGCCCTGGAACACATCCAGGGAAGGGCAACAAAGCTGTAAGGGGGTCTGGAACACAAGTCTTATTGGGGAGCAGCCAAGGTCATTTAGTGTAGAAAAGAGGAGGCTCAGGGGGTGACCTCATTGTTCTCAGCAACTGCCTGAAAGAAAGGTTGTGGTGAGGTGGGGGTTAGCCTCTTCTCCCATGTAACTAGTAATACAACTAGAGGGAATGGCCTCAAGTTGCACCAGGAAAGATTCACATTGGAATTAAGAAAATTTTTTTCTCAGAAAGAGTAGCAATGCATGGGGACAGGCTGCCCAAGGAGGCAGTGAAGGCATTCAGGAATCGTGTGGATGTGGCACTGAGGAACACGGTTAGTGGGATGATGGGGATGGGTTGGCAGCTGACTAGATGACCCAACAGTTCTTTTTCAACCTTAATAATTTTTTGAAGTACATTACAGAGCACCTCAGAAACCACCACCAAGAGAGCTACAACTTGTTAAAAACAGCCCATGCGATCACACAGGGCCACAGTTCACCAGACACAATGCTTTCAGGATCGTTCTAATTTCACTATAAGTTCCGACTCCCGCGAGCACTTGATAAAAAACCAAAACCTCAGAAAAGCCACGTCGGGCCGTTAGCAGCGGAGCGGCGCACGGCCGCAGCGCGTCCGACCGCTGGCGGGCGCCCACCCGGAGCCGGCCCAGGCAGGAGCAGCCCTCCTCACCCACCCACAGCTCCGCGGGCCGCGCTCACCTCGGAGCCGCCTCTGGTACCGCTGCAGGGATTCCTCCAGGGCGGGCTGCCCGCGAGGCGCCCGCATCGGGACGCCAGCGACCGCCAGAAAGGACGTGCGCCGAACTTCCCGGCGCTGCCCCGCGGCACTTCGGCCCGCGCCGCCTCCCCGGTTCCCTAAGGAACCGCTACACCTACGTGATCCCTCCCGTTGCCACAACGCCAACTACCAGACACATCCGAGCGCTCAACGCCCGAGCCGTACCACGCCCCCAGCTACACAGCGCGCGGGGAGACCGCGGCGGCAACCACAATTCCCAGCAAACGGCGCGCCGCGCGGAGCACGCTGGGAGGCGTAGTCCCCACCGCGCACTCAATCGGCCACGGGAGGAGGATACGCACCGCTTCTCCTTTCCTCTTTGTTGTGGCTGGCCGCCGCCGCCTTCGCGCCTGCGTACTGCGCACGCCTTCCGCCTACTTCCCCGCGCCCGCAGTGGCTGAGCACAGCGCAGGTCCCAGTACAGCTGAGGGGGCGGATCTACGCTCGCCTCCCACTGCCGCGCGCTGTGGCGCGAGAAGAGCACTCGCCGCGCTATTGTCTGAAGTCGGCGCAGGCGCAGCTCCGGCCCCCCCCGGCTCGCCCCCCTGCGCCTGCGCGGCGCTGTCCGCCCTCCGCACCCTCCCCCCCCCGCATTGTGTGAGCTCGGGCGGCGCCTGCGCAGCGCCGTGCCCGCTCTGCCCGTTAGCCGCTATGTGCGGGGAATAACGTTGCCGCGGTTGCCGGAGGAACACAGAACGGAGCGCCCCGCCCAGCGGGGCCGCGGGCTCAGCGAACACCGGGAGCCGCTACTATCAGCAGCGGGTCGGCCCCACGGCGTGGAGAGCCTCCTCGGAGGGGTGAGTAGGGGCTCGGGGAGAGAAGCGGGGCTGGGGTCGCGCCGCCCATTGTGTCAACGGTCGCCGGGCGGGCTGCACACCGCAACGCGGGTCCGGTTGTAGCCGCGCGCCCCGCGGGGCCCAGAGGCCGCCCCGCGCCCCCGCCTCCATCCGCCCTCGGCAGCGCGGCGGGAGGCGTGGGGCAGCGGCGGGGCGGGCTGCGGTGCCGCCCCTCTGGCCCTCTCCGCCGGCACACCCCCCGAATCGCTGCTGAGCCTCCGTCGGGGTCCGAACGCGCCCCCGGCGGCGGTGTCCGCGCTACGGCGGTCATCTGACGGACGGTGTTGCCCGGCGAGACGGCGCGGCTGATGGAGAACGGCCGCCTGCGCCCTCTCCTCATTGTGCGCGCCCGTCAGGAGAGGAGGGTCCTCTACTCCGCGCCGTCCTCCCGTGTTTCCTCACTTATCCCCGCGATGGAGCGCGGCACAGCCGCCCCCTCGCTTCGTCTCTGCGCGGGCGGTTAGGGCCCTCACGGGGGCCCGCGAGGCACCGGGCGGGGCGGGAGCGCGCAGTTGACGAAGCGCCTCGCAGCGCCGTGCTGCCTGTTACGGCGTCACGCGGGGAGCGGGCTGTGGGTGCGATGCTGCCGAATGGGAGACAAAAAGAGCAGCCCCCTTGTGACAGCCTAGGGAACACAGATAGCATCCGCGGCTCGGCGGTTTGAAGGTGTTTTCTTTGCTGCGAATTTAAATATTTAATATTTAAGTAAGACGAAAGTGTGCTGCTGGCACCGTGGTCGACGTGGCCTTCTGAGTGCTGCTCGAGGCTCTGACAGCGCTCCTGGCCCAGCGCTTGCCTGTGTGGGATGGGGCTCCTTGTGCAAACTGAGCTGAGGCGTGAGCGCATATGCCGTGATTTCCTGTGATTGATTTCCTCTGGGAATTGCTGTCCAGATGCTGAGGAGCCCATCCTGCAAGGAACTGAGCTGTCACCACGGGAGCTGCTCAACTTCAGATTTTATTTAACAAAATTTTTGTCTGAAAGGGGTCACAAAGCCACCTGACTGGGTGGGGAGAAGAGTATGGCTGAAGATGTATAAAAATCTATCAAAAGCAAAGCGATGAAGTATTATTGTGGTTTTTTTCCCTCTCATTTCTCAACTACCTAGAAGTTATTTGTAAGGGATCGGATACAAATATTTTCTCCTTTTAAATGAAATATTGTGGCATACAAGTTGTTATCAAGCTTCCTTTCTTGTGGCAGCACAGGGATTTCTTTGACATCTGTTCCAGATGTTTTGCAGGTGCTGCCTGTCCCCCTTATCTGGTCAGGCTGGGGTTTGCAAATCAGAATAGTTTCTCACTATATTGTGCTTCTGGACTGTGAGAGATGTGGCAAAAAGGGTTTTAGCAGTTCTCTTGGTAACATACGAGCTGGAAAAGAACCAAGTTATGAAAGTGAACTGCAGAAGTTGATGTACGCTTGCGGGTGGAAGCTGGGAGCTTCCCTGAGTGACAAGAGCTCAACCTAAAACATGCGTAGCTGCAGAAACTGGTTTTGAAGTTCCATTTCTAGTTTTTGCAAACACAGGCAGAAAGTACTTAATGTGAATGGATACCACAAGGTCTCCTTGGGTCCCTAAAGAGAACTATTGCAGTATCAGCACCACCTTCCTTGGTTCTGCAGGCAGAATGACACTGGAGTAAAACAAGCTAGTTTTACTTAAACCAGAAGGTCGACAGAATGTGAAATTTTGCTTTCCCAGTAGAAAATGTTGGGCAGGAGAGCATAATGGCACAGATTCTTCTGTCTGCTTCTAACATCTGTGAGCTGCTCTCTATAGAACACGCTGCTTGTTGTGGTGCACATTGGTGTGGCTGGGACCAGGAAGCTGCACATGAGGGAAGAAAGTCCTTTGTCTCTGAGGGATGGAGCTTCTGTCTGCTGAAGTTAGGTGCGTGGCTGTTCTACAGCATCCTATGGCTGTGCCAAGTGAATCTGGGAGGTGTCCCTGCCTGCCAAGTTTATAATGCTCTTACAGAGCACCTGCGCTCCTTCTGGTCCTCTGTTTGTTGTTGTATCTTGCATTGTCATGTTCTTTGAACATCTTCAATGGAGTGATGTGCAGAGAGCAGCTTCCTTCTGTGTGCAGTGCTCGTGCTGCTCTGGGTCAGAGACCACGCAGTGTGCTGAATGAGGCGGTTGTCCTGGGAAAAATAGAGCATGATCACATGGCATGAATTGTAAGGTATAATGTATGCAAACGAGGCTGGGAGGAAAGCACAAACTACTTAATTAATCAGTTCTGTGTATGTCTGTTGTATAGACACAACAAAATATTAAAATTACTAATGTTTGGTTCACTTTTATAATTTAGTTTCTTCCACTCTGTCCTCTTTAAGCTGGGAGGCTGTTTTTATGTTAGAGAAGCATTTGTAGTTAGAGGCCGTAAGACACTTTTATTTCAAATTTTGTTTGATCTTCAAAAAAAAAAAAAAAAGCCATATATTTTAAATTAATGTGTTTTATTTTAATCATGCATTATGTCAAAAGCAGTTTGTCCTAGAAACTTCAAATAAAACCATCAAAGATGTTTTAGCAGATTGCCCCTGATGCTGAAGTGCTTTGTTCAGGTTCTTAGATGGTTGAGTTGTAAAGATGAGGCAGACTGGCACTTGCCATCTCATAGTGGATGTGAATGGAGCAGTCACACTCACTTGGTCCCCTTATGCTGTTGCTGTGGCTCTGCTACTTGTCTAAGTGTGTGAAAAGTTGATTCACTCTACTAATCCAGCAGGCTTCTTTTCTTTTTGTTCTGTTTGACTTTTTTTTTTTTCCTTCTTTCCCCTTTTGGTTAGCAAATTGAATTATAATTGAATTATTTTATTGTGTGGAGTGCTGGGGCAAGTACACAGGGTGGGGACAGCAATGTCAGGTCTGGAAGAAGGCAATATTCCCTTTTCTGGTAGCAGAGATCCATTTGGACTGCTTGGCTGTGCTCTCTGACAGTCTCCTGGTTGCTGCAGAATACTACAGACAGAAAGGGAAATGTGTATATCCAAGAAAACCATCAGGAGGCTGGTTTTAGTTTTGTCGGTAGTCTTTGCTGTTCTTTATCTGTAAATGTTCACATCCGCAACATTCAGAACATGTAACTGCACAGAAAATAATGTTTCTCTGAATGTAGGTATGCAGAGAGAATCGGGATGAGAAGTGGTTCTGTGAAGTGATGTGGCCTTTGCATAAGAAAGTGTATGGAGAAGTGTGCGTTTTTTTCTTTTTTTCTTCCCATTAAAAATTGTATTAAAGTGCTGTATGTGGAAAATTTGTTTTTACTAATTCAAAACAGAAGCATCTTTCATTTCTTCCCCTGAACAGAATAATTAAAAAAAAAACAACAACAACAAAAAAAACCAGGCTATCTTTTTCCTATGTGCATCTGATATGTCAACTTTGTTTCTACTCTTTTTGTCCCTGTAGAAATGGCTGTTGAAAAAAACACTTTCCATTAGGTAGGTGCTTTTCAGAGCTCCATCCCCACCCACTGGTGGGCCTCGCAAGCTGACTCAACACCAGCAGCTGCAGCCCTCTTACAGTCTAAAGCTTCTTCACTTTGTTTTGCTGTATTTATTGCAATAATTGGTGTTCTTGTAAAAGGTTCTTTTGTCTACTTCTTTCCAACCTTGTGAACTAAAATCTTATATTCCAGACTTCTCCACGAAACTAAGATGGTTGATATAAGAAGAGTCTGCTAAGGCCTATGTGATGAACTTTCCAGATTTGGTGTTACTTCCTTCATCATTCCTGAGATTCTGGTTCTGTTCCTTTTGTTTCTTTCAGAAAGTACAGCAATTATTGATCTTTTCAGAGAATTAGAAAGAGAACTGATCCCACTCCCTAGCGTTTCCGAGATACTTCTTTGTCCGCAGGGTGTTTTGCTGGTCTTCAGCTGTGGTTCTGCATCAAGAAAGAACTGAACTTGTGATCTATTAGCTAACCATTGTGGTCTGGAAGAAGCAGTACAGTGAATGCATTAAATCAGATGTACTTAGGACTTATCCCTCAAAATGACACGCTTAAATAATTTTCATAATGATCTTTCTTTTTGACTGTGAATACTTGGCCGTGTAAGTAGGCATTCTCAGTAGGCTTTTTCAGTTATTTTTTATTTATTGTCTTGTTACATTTCAAGATTCGGAAGAAAAATCCAAGAGGTCAGCATGTCATATCTCTTCTGTTTTCTCACGAACATACATTTTTCTTGCTTTCATTAATCTCACTTCTCACCCTCATCAACCACCAATGACATAACTGATAATTTAGCCTTTGGCCGCTATCACTGCAGGAATCTTGATGGTAGGAATTAAAATAATTAATTTTTATATTTTAGCTTACTAAGTGAAAGATATAATGAATAATACTGTTGTTTAGTTTAACTGATTTTTTTTGTATTTTGTAATTTTCCTAAGAACATAAGAATGGCCATGTTGGGTCGCAGTATATATTTGATTGTACTTTATTTCAGAAAGGAGTACTCATATAATACAAGGGTCAAACGCTTCTTATAAGAATTTCTCTTTTGGATGATTGTCAAAGCACAGTTCAAATTTAGCTTTTAAGTTGGCTGTAAAATTGACTGCTACAAATCTGTTCTGAATTGCAAGCAGAAAATGTTGAGAACCCAGATCTTTTTTGCTTCTTTAGCTTTTGGACCAACAAAGGAAAAAAAAACACCAAACTACACCACCAGAACTAGTTAATATAAGAATTATGGAATCACTTGAGTATTTCCATGATATAGATAATACCACTCTCTCTGATCCATAAGAAAACATTAGTTCCAAAAATACCTTTCTTCTAAGTCCTGCTCATTCATTACATTCTAATAATCAATTAAATCTCATGCTAATTATTTTGTTGAGACAGTATTGGAGATAATTGGGTAGCACCTTTATTTTGGCTAAATCTGCACCAACTTCAATCATTAGCAACTTCTTCCACTGAAGTTGGCTCAAAGTCTGTCAGAATTCATGCCTGCTCGTTAAAATTAACGTGCTGACTTTTAACCACTTAGATCACAAATCTGGTAGCATATTCCCATATTCAGTATTTGGGGTTTTTTTTGTTTTGTTTTGTTTTGTTTTTAACTTCCTTAGCCAAGGGAGAGTTGTATGCCCAGTCTTGGTGAAGCTGATGAAACGTCAGGAACTGCAAAAGCTCTGTGTAAAAGTTGGTCCTGCCATGTGCACAAGTGCAAGGCCCAGTATGAACTACTGTGTTATATTATTTTGCTCCCTGTAGAAAATGTATTGCTTGGCATTTGTGAATACTGTCATCTTTTGTCCAAAAGAGAATATTTGCTTCCTCAGTATGTGCATCTTCCAAATTGCCAATATAATGCATATTGAGTGTGCTATTTTCTCTTTAATACCTTTCCTTATGCAAACACTTTTGCTTTTACCTTTTTTTTGTGGCCTGATGGAATTTTCTTTACCACACTGCATTAGCAACTTCAACACTCAAAATTAAATGTACTGTTGGTGTGGCATTGCTATACCTGCAAATGGCAACGGTCGATGTCCTTCCCTGTGACAGTCCAGAACCTGGTTTGCATTGCTCTCTTGCAGGCTTCTCATTGCCAGTGTATCTAAATGTTGCCTGGTTACTTTGGGGAGTTTGATGTTTGCTGGGGAGCTGAGGGCTGACTTATTAACAGTTTCAGTTCTGCACGACTGAATAAGGTTTTAGTATCCACTCACCGAAGAAATGTTTTCAAGTTTTCAGGTTTTCGTTTGTCATTCTTTGAGCTCTCTATTGTTAGGAAGCAAGATTGGTTTTTCTACTAAAGCTTCAGACGTTGCTTTCATGATCTTCACTTCTATTTGCCACCTTTAGTGCATCCTAAACAGTAGGTTTCCAATTGCTTCAGTTAATATCAATGGGTTATGAATTTAAATCTCCGATAAGGTGAGTTCATTTCTATTTTTTATGTTTTTTCACGTCAGCATATAGCTTATGCTTTTACAAGATGGCAGTTTTAAAAAAGGGTGTTGAGACATAACAGTGAACCAGGATGTCCTGAGTCATTCCTTGCCTAGTTGAGGCAAATTGAAGTTTTGGATCAATTAAAAATAACTAAATGATCTGTTATTTTAGAGCAATTCATAAATTAACTTTAAGCAGTAGTTTAGGAGAAGGCTTGATTTAGTAGGATTGGATCTTTGAGTTGCCATGTGTTGTGGGTCTTTCTATTGGTGAAACTTCATTCCAAAACCAAGAAGAGCTTTAGGCAGAGTTGTTTGTATCTAGAGGGCTTTGAGGGTGGCAGCACTTCAGAGCGTCTAAGGGTGCCTTTATTTGTAGGGCTATTTCCCATGGGAATGCTTCCTTTCTTTCTTCTCAAGGTATTTATTTGCACTTTGCAGCCTAATCTAAGGCAGCTTTAGAAGAAAGACTGTTAGGTTATTGTGACACGACAGACGGTAAGGATTTCATGACTGGATTGAGATGTTTTAAGCAACCACTAAGGCAAGTGCAAAGAGAATAAAAATATGGACTGAATTTTGTAAAAGTATGCAGTTTTCTTAATTACCCATCACAGATTTTAAAACTGTCTGTGGTTATTATTATATTCATATTTCTTATGACTATTATTTAAAGTAATCGTATTTTTTTTGTACATGGAAGAAGTCAGGTGAGGTGCAGGGTGGGTTGATGTAACCAGCCCACGTTCTTGTAGCAGCCTAAGCAGAGCTGACAGCAGACTGTCCTGGTCCTGCCTTTTTCTCCCAGCCCTGGCTGCGCAGCTGCATTCCTTTTGCTGTGGTGCTAGGCTTGTGTGCTAGCTTCTGGGAACACTTCATCTGTTTGTGGGAGCAGAGGAGTGAGGAGGAGTTGGTTTGTCACCAGCTGAACACTTTGCAGTAGCTCAGCTGTGTGGCCACAGCCATCTCGCAGCCAAGGCAGAGGGAGTAGGCAGGGCTGGGGCAGGGTGGGAGGGCTGGGATCCTGACAGCAGCAAGCCTGGTTTGGACTGATGTCTTGGGCAACGTCTTCAGTATATTATTAGTGTGATGAGAGTTACAATTGTTAATTTCCATTTGGTTGAATCTTCCTCACTAAGGTTGGAAATAAATCAGCAGTGAAGCTGTGGGCACAGAAACAACTTATGGTAAGGGAAACTAAATATCAACTGTGTCAGCTTCCCATTGTAACTTCTGCTGGGTTATTTGAGATTTGCTGCAGTGGAAGTATGGATGCATAAGCAGCTAATGAAGAAGAGATGCCATGCTATAAATTTACATCCTATACTGCTTTCCAGTAGACTTTCTATAATTAGATCCTTAACTATGTAAGTGTAATTGAGCTGCTAAAAATAACTTCTCTTTTTCAGACAGTAAAATTTTGGGCACAGACTGCTCCAATCTCATGAAAAATTCGGAACATAGCACATACTTTGGGATTTTTAATCTTTTCAGATATCAAGACTTGTGCAAGAGTTTGAAAATAAAATACATTTTCTCTAAGCGTGGGAAAACATCTGAATGAAAACCACTTTGACCTTGGAGAAGGAGGGAAGAAATTTGGACTTTGGCACTACGTCAGTTATACTTTTTCTTAGTATTTACAGTTAGAAGATTAAAAGTGAATTGTTTTCTTGTGGTGGTTTAGTTAATTGTTTAATTTCAACTGCTTTTTTGTCTGTGGAAGCCTGTGGATCAGTACCAACAGGTACGATCTAGAGCATCTGTTCCTATCTGTAGAGCTTGACTTTTATGAATGCTTTCAATAGTATGGTGGAACCACCTTCAATTTGAGGCTTGTATGTTTATGCTTGCAATACTGTACACTCATTCTGTTTAAGAAAAAGTCTGTGCCCAGGCTGAGGATTGCCCACAACCTGTCTCTTTTGCAGCCCAGGCAGAGGGAACATTTGTTTCTTCTCCACTTGTGTCTTCCTCCCTCCAATTGTAAGCACATGGCAAGTACTTCCAGGACTGAAGGAGGGAAAAAAAACAACCCGTTTCTGAATTTCTGGCAACACTGTGAAAGCACTTTGCTTGTGATTCAAAGCAAAGAAATCCTATTACGAAAAGATGGAGAGAAAAAATACATAGAAGCAGTGTCTTCTTTTACAGGGATGTGTCCTGTATCCCAAGCTGTGCTGGGCTTTAATGTGAACATGTGCTCTCCTTACTCACTTGGTTAGGAACCATCACTGTTCTGTGGAGAACATAACCTGAATGGCAGATACCCCCAGAGGCTGAGAACAGAGGAGCCACGTGGGCATGGGGTGGCCAGCGGGCTGCAGGGAGCCGCTGCATGTCAGTCCCATAGCCATGCTTCCACCAGTGGGATGATGAACTTGTTCTTTCAATCAGTACTGAGTCCTGGATTCCCCCAAAGCTGGTAGGAGCCTTGTATCTTTGCAGTCTCCAGCTCTTGAAAGCTTGCTGGCAGGAGGAACAATCAACAGAAAGACTGGCTGCCTAGGTCAGGCTTTCTCAGGCAGCTAATGATTTCGGTAAGAGTTTTAATTAATAACTGTGGCAGAAGGAGAACATAATTAAAAAACATAAATCCTAGTGTGTTTTTAAAATATTCTTGCTTGAAGAGAGAAATATGCCGCTTAATGTTTTTGGGGACAAATCAAAATGAAGGCTCCATTTGTGCTATTTTTAGATTAAACATCAGAAAATAGTACTCTTGCATATGAAAGATATGCTAAATAAATATTTACCGTCTCCTAAATGGGAAATGTAGAAGAGATGAAGTCTGGGAAGAGCCAAGGCAAAATAAACAGAAATGCAATACTAATTTGCTCAAATATTTTAAATGTTGTAATGTATTAAGCTATCAGGAGTGTTGTTCTCTGGACACCAGTGGTAATGCTGTGACTTTTATACCATGGAAACCTAGAGGAGTTTAAACAAAGGAAGTGAGTTGTTCCAGCCTTAAAAAGGGGGAAGTGGGATGATCAACTTTTTGTGCTTTTATCAGCTTTCAGTTTGATGATAAATGATTTAAAATATGTTTGGTAAACCAGAAGACTATCTCTATTGCAATAATGTGGTCACTGTTGCGTAATATACCTCTGTGTTGTTGTTGTTATTTATGCAGCTGAATGCAACCAAGTTCCCTGTTAATCTTTGTTGTTGTTGTTGGAGACATAAAATGAGACTTTTGTAGTAATTGTGGATGTTAAAACAAACAAAGAAACAAAAAAAACACCCCAAACCCAAAACAATACTGGAACTCTTCAGCGAAATAGTGGTAGAAGGGATGACTCAATCCCTTTTTGTGGATGGGGTTAGGTACTGCTTCCTCTTGGTTCTGTGCCTGGAGCACTGTGTGTAGTTCCAAGCTCTTCCCATTCAGCCTTTCCTTTCACATCTCTTCCTTCCAGGCCTTTATTTTAAGGCAACAAAAGTAAAGTTGCCAGTTATTGAACTTACAAAGGAAAATGTGTATAGGTTTTCTTCCATAGAGCTACTTCAGTTCCAGATTTCTGTCTATTGAAAGACATGCTTGCATTCATTTAATAGCTGTTACAACTATTTATTTTAGCTTATATACTTACAAAAATATTTTCTAGTAGTCTCCAAAGGAGAGATGGCAATGCACCTGTTCAGTCAAGTCCTTGTGTAGAAATGTCAAGCTGTACGCACTCACTGCATTTGTTTACAGTGGGAATTTCACGTGATTGTTTGACTGTATTTAGTAAATAAGAGGCAGTGTAGGAAAGAATTGAGATTTATGCTGTAGTCTAATAGCTGTATTCCTGTTTGTTGGTTGCATAGAACAAAGGAGTGAGCAGGCACTGCAAGCAAAATGTGGAATAGCTCCTCTCCAGGGAAGCCATTTCCTAGCTACTAATTACAGACTGCTTTAAAATCTGAAGTGTAATTTATGCTGCTTTAAAGTCTTTGTAATAGGTTATATTCATCATTGGCCATTGGTATTCTTATTCGTTGTGCAAATGTCTTACTCTATGGGTTTTAGGGGGCAGTTGTTTCCACGTGATCATGCATTATGAAAGTGTTTGTGTTGTATGTGTTACTTTAAAGTTTTGTTTTATGGAAAAGGGGATGGACGGGAAAGGCACATGCATTAAAGAAATGCTGTGGCCCAAAATGCAAGACTAGGTTCCTGTTGTGTGATCTGAGGTGTGGCTAAAGAACTTCAACAAATAATCAAAATATATAAGACATTTTAGCCCCATTTCAGCTTTATTTTTATCATGAATCTCCAGAAAGAGTACTACTCATATGGAGATCCTAAAAATTGAGTGTGTAACATGGTTCTGTATTATTGTCTGAGACTACAATACATTGAATGGATGTGGAGATCAGTTACCTTGATGCCAATGGCTGTCTTCCATGTCCACTGCTTTCATGTTCTGTGTGCTTTTGTATCGTGTCAGGAGGTAAAATGGAATTGAATAATGAAATATAGATATTAAAATTACGTAAATGTTTGTTTTCATTTTGCTTTTTTCTTCCCTGTGGAAAATATGCTTATCTTCATACCAACAGGATAAATAATTTCCTGTATTATAGAAGAGAAATTTCGTATTGCTTTAAATGTAACTTAATCTTACTCAGTATCTTGGGACATGGAATAAACTCCATATATTTCACAATTTTGGGGGAAGTGAAATCACCACCCTTGGGAGGTTAAGAAGTCCAGTTTTCTTTGCAAAGTGGTATGTGTTTTCTCAGTACTGGTCAGGACTGTGGTCTGTACTTAGCCAATGCAAATAAAATCAATTTTTTACACAGCCTACAAAACAACTTTGAGTATGCCATATGATGGAGGCAGCGAGAGTGGGAAACGGGGGAGGAAGGCTTGACAACATCTTGATTACATTCTGCCAGAATACAGTGCACAATTATCTTATTTATTTTCTCGTTTGCTTATCTTGGCAATAATATAATCTGATAGTATAGCCTGATTTGGAGGGTGGGAAGGAGGAGGGATTTCTGTAGCTTTATTAGAAGAATCTTTCTTAAAGGCAATTTGGTTATGACCAGCTTGGTTCATCAGCATGCAGGCTATGTTGCTCTCTGTGTGGCTGGCCTCGTTTAGTCATGGTGATGTAAGAAAATTTCAGAATACTTCTGTGTGCATTTCCTTAATTGAAACAGGAATGATGAGCAAAATATGAACATTTGATTGTTTGATTATAAATTAAGCTACTTTTAGAGGCAGTCTTTAATTTATGCTTTATTTTAACTGTTTATTGAAAGCAACTTTTGAGAAGCATAGCATTTCAGTGTAGGAACGCTACAAAGAAGAAAATTCATGAGAACTCATTTCTTACTTATGCCTGTAAGGATTAGAAATGCAAATTAGCCAGCAGTTGGCTTTAATAAATGCAAAATATCCTTTTTCTCCAGATCAAAGGTTAGAATAAGATAGCTTTTTTTGAAGTCTGAGACTGGCTTTATCCTGGTGGCTAACACCAAGTATGCTTTTAACAATTTGAAATCTAATATTTCAACAATACCTTCATATTCTGCAATGTAAATATTTTTTCCCTTCATGTACCCCTGATTATTTTAACAATATGCATAAGAGACCTATGTTGGTTGTGAAAGACCAACTGTGGACAGTAACAGCATTGTGCAAAATTTTCTAAGTGGTCTTTTAAGAACGTGCATGTTGACCAATATTATCAGTGCTGGTTCCCAGTATTTTTTTATGTATATTTTTTAAAGCAGCTAAATTCTTTATTTCAACTGCTGCCATTACCTTTGTTTCATTAAATTGCTCTTAATAAAATTCAATCTCCTAGCATTACTAGAAATTGGTATTGCTTCGGTTTGGTTTTGCCCTTGGATTCTTCTGAATCTCCTAGGCTTTCTTTCCCCTACACCCCTGAAAAGGGACTTCTCTAGCAGGAAAAGGCGTGACTTTCTGCATAGTTCCTCTAATGGTTATCTTCCCTTTCTGAGGGCGCTTCACCTGGGAATGGAGATTATTTTTGCTCTGTGAGTTTGGTTAAACTTTGTACAAAGTCTTAATGTTAGACTTTGTTTGTTACAGACATCCTGATTGTTTATTCATACAAATAATGTTATTTTGCATACTATGACATTCAAATGTTTGATAGTTGTCAATTAGGCCTTCTGTAAATTTTTTACAGTACTTGTATGCTGATAGAACAGCAAAAGAAAAGATTTTGTTAGTTTTTTCTTTATCACATCTAAAACAGGATACAGTCTGCCATGTCATTACTGTGGAATCACCATGGTTGGAAAAGACCTCCAGATCATCCAGTCCAACGGTTCACATACCACCAATATTTCCCTGCTAAACCATGTCCCTTAGTACCGCATATAGGTGTTTCGTGAACACCTCCAGGGACAGTGACTCCACCACCTCCCTGGGCAGCCCCTTCCAGCACCTGACCGCTCTTTCAAAGAAAAAAAAATTCCAAATATCCAGCCTGAACCTTCCCTGGTGTAACTTATAGGCATTCCTTCTAGTCCTGACACTAGTTACGTGGGAGAAGAGGCCAGCACCCACCTCCACCACCACCTCCTTTCAGGTATTTGTGGAGAGCGATAAGGTCACCCCTGAGCCTTCTCTTCTCCAAGCTAAACAATCCCAGCTCTATCAGCTGCTTCCTACAGGACTTGTGCTCCAGACCCCTCACAGCTTTGTTGCTCTTTTCTGGACATGCTCCAGGGCCTCAATGTCTTTCTTGTAGAGAGAGGCCCAAAACTGAGCCCAGTAGTTAAAGTGCAGCCTCCTGAAGAGAGAGAGGAGGATCTGAGTGCCTTTGGTAGAGATCTCAAACTCTTTGAATGCAGGAGGAAAGTCTCAGTCTATCCTTAGTAGCATACCCAGACAGAAGAAGGCTTGTGTCTTTTTGTAATTAAAATATGAGAGAAGAAATGTTTCTTCCCACAGATGCTGCTGTGGAATTTCCTGTGATAATCTGGCTCTAGGGCACCAGACTGGACCCTCCTGGGAGACTGGGGATTTATCACAGAAAGCACTTCATCACTGCCAGCCAGAGACACAGAAGAATGCAGTGCTGATGCTTTATTGATTTGGTGAAATGCTAACTCTTGTTTTAGATGGACTTAGACAATGGGTAATCTGTAATGTGTTGGGTGCGTATTAATAAAAGTATATAAAAATAAAAGGGAAAGGGGGTGACTCTGACCTCCTGATGCTCTGTAAATGCATACGCTTGCTCAGATTTTAATTTCTCTTTGAATGTATGTATTAAAAAAGGATTGCCCTTAAAATTATTTTCAGAAGTATCTTCTTGTATATCAGATGTTACAGATGTTACAAGTAAACTTGATCTGTTTAAAAAAAATAAAAGGCCGAATGGTTTTCTAGGCTTGAATTCAAAGAGGCTTAGATAGGCTTATTTTGTCTTTCCTTCCTCCTTTTCTGTGTGGAGGGGGGTGGGGGAAAGAAGAAAAGAGAAGGGAAGAGGAGACAAAAAGAGGAAAAGAGCATTTGGCAGGGTAGTGGCTAACAGGGGTTCTTCATTCTCTGTGATTCCCTTGCTGTGTAGAATTTAGTCATGATCACCTCTCTAGGTGGATGCTGGCAGAGATTTTAGTAAAAACAAGGCTTCAATGTGGTTTTCTGATCATTCTTCAGGGAATTGTAGCCTCTTTCAGAGCTTTGAGCAAAGATGGAATGTGCTACCTCAAAAACAGAATGAAAATGTGAGGCTATTATTCAGTTGCCTTATGTCTTACATTTATTAAAGTTTATCTGACAAGCCAACAGACCAAGGTCTGTGGTTGATTTATTTACTTATATTTAATGAAGCACTACAGATAGGGACAGTCATCCTGAATGTAGTCCCGTTCCCCATTTTAGCAGGCTAAGTAAAGTGAATGGATGCTTCATTTATCTTTCTGTGGGTTTCCTGTATTCTTCCACGTTACCGATTTTTCATGCTTGCCATCTTGTTCCACCCAGTTACGTCAGTGTAACTCCACAGTAAAAGCTTTCATGAAACTAAAGATTTTTTTTAAACAAAGAAATATTATTAGCTATGATCTTAACAGCAGTTTCCCGTTCAGGGCTATAGATACTATTTGAATGTTTCTAGAGGGATCTGTTCAGGTGAATTTTCTTATCAGCAAAATATTTGGTAACGTAGCAATTGCAGCTTGTTGGACAGATGTTAAAAATCTGGAGTCCTTTTGGTCAGTTTTTGTGAGCATGTGAGCTCATCTTCGCTGTGGAACGTTGCAGAGGAGTTTCCTTAGTTTTAAGCATAAGCTTCTTTGTTTATACTTCCATCCTTTTTTTTTTTTTTTTCTTTTAAGCTTTGTTACAGCCTTGTGTAACTGTAGTTTTATTAACCCATGGATATTGTCAAGGCAGAGTGAAAAGCCTGTTAACTTTATGCACTGGTCCAAGCATTACTTGGGCTTCTTTTAATTGTGCTACACTTCTTTGGAAGTATCTCGTGCTGCATGGCAACCAAAGATCAAGGCTGCAAGTCTTGTTGTTTCCCCTTCTGAAGTACACTGAGCTCAGAAAGTCCACAGCTTTTTTTTTTTCCTTGAATTTAGCCTAAAATACTTTAATTTTAGATGGGTTTAACATTATTGGGGAGCAGCACTACTGTTATGTACTTTGGGTATGTACTTCAGGTGTTCTCAATTTCAGTTGGATTGAATTCCAATTCCCAGTGAAAAGTTCTTCAGCCATACCTGTATTTTTTTCTGTATTAGCAAGTTTGCTGAATGGACTCATTGCAGAAATCAGAATAGTTTCAGCCAAGAGACTCTCGCTTGTGGAGCTCTCAATATCCCTTTCTGATATGACAGAAATGTGAGTAATGAAAGCAGGGGATTATAAAAACACCAAGAATAACTTAATGACTAAAACATCTAGAAGCTACCCAACAGTATTAATTTTTATATATAGTTCATGTGATGGGAGATAAGGTATTTACCTCTAGTTTGGAAAGGTGGTCTTAATTTTCTACAGTTCTACACCCATACCCTTCAACCTTTCTTGTGAAAGAATTGTTCAGAAATCATTTGAACACCTGCAGTGGTGTGTCAAACTAAGTGCTTTAAGATGAAGTGCTGTTGCTTTTAGAATTCAGATAGTTCAAAATTAAGATACTGTAGTGTTAAAAGGGGAACTATAGAGAGACTATCTTTTTATTATATACCCTTTACAGAGATGTTGTGGAGCTTTTGCCATAAGTGTTAATGAATTTCTCATGCTGTGATGATGAGGATGGTAGGAAAAGTCAGTGGGAAGTTAATAATTCATGAAAGGTTTTAGTGATGTGCAATAAATAAGGCACAGGAGAATCAAGTGATGAGAAGAGGCGAAAAAACCCTCATGAACTGATTGTCGAGCTTCCTTTTTTAATACAAATACGGTAGAGATCCTGGTTAAACTATTATGTGGTAATGTAGCTAAAGGTTATTTTCTAATAATGTATGTAAGTAGGTTAATTATGATAGTGCATCAAACACCACTTGTGATCCTGCCCTACAGCAGTGTTTTACAGAGTAGGTTTAATATTATAGTGGCATTTTCCATTCATTTTCCTGGAGTTCAATTGGCTACCTTTATAGGTTACCTTTTAATATCAATTATATTGATACAGAAATCTTCTTAGGGTTGGCATTAGGTTCACTTTTTTCTTTGTATAGGGTAGATTTTACTGTTTCAGTCAAAAACAGAACTGTTGGCAGTAGCATTCTTAATTCCCTCAGTTGGTTCAGCAGTCATGGTAGGCACTTTTCTGATGGGCATTGTTTGCTGACAGCATTTTTTTGTGAGCTTAGAAATGACTTCAATTTCAGGCCACTTCCAGTCATTGCTAATGCTGTCAGTGCTCTCTTAAGTCTGTTTTCTCCCTTGTCATGACTTGCATCTGATGTCTTCCTTCCTGGAGTCCTCACTGCTGTCTGCCTAGCTCTTGTTCAGGTGTCTTCTGTGGCTTTCTCTTCCTCTGGCCCTACCACCAGCAGGGGATGAACCGAGAGTTATGGGGAAGGAGGGGTACTGGTTTTGGCTCTAACTGGCCCTGCAACATTACAAAGCAGTATTTAAGGCTCTGTGTAGGCAGATGGCAAGAAAGTTCATCTGTGTACTTGCTGAACTAACATACAAATGGGAAGTTTTCAAAAGCCTTTTTCTTGCCTGCATTTGGATGGATTTGCACAAGAGCAGTAGCAGTAGCTACAAACTGATACTGAGGCCTCCTGTCACATTTCAATTACCAATTTATGAGCATTACCAAGTCATTTCAATTACCAATGTATGTGGTGCTGCTTCCAATTATTATTTTTTTTAATGCCAGTTTGACAAAATATTTTCCTCTTACCTTGTTTCAAAAATGTTTGAGCCATTTTTTTTCCTGAAACTTCCCCATGTATGCCGCACTGTACTTCATCAGTTATACAGCAAAGGCAACTTAACATTAGCATAATTTTAGCAGGAACTTAAAAGTTCAAATACTAGGCAATGTAGGGATTGCATCTCTGTCAATATTGTGTATCAGCTTGATGCAGAGCTTTTTGCATGTTGTTATTAAATAAAATATATATTGTACAGTAATAGAATAATTGTGTACTATTAAGGTTATATGATTTTCAGTTGTAGTATGGAAGACTGTGGTGCTTAAATCTGAATTTCGGCATATATTAGCGTTAGTTTTAAATTTAAACATAGCTTTTTGTTCCTCTGCAGGACTGACATCTCACTTCTGGAGAAAACTGTTGGCTGTTCTCAGTGAGATGCAAATACAAAAATGTAGTCTGTAGATAGCTCAAATGAGAGATTATTAAGGATTTTTGCTGTATCAAAACTATAATCTTGGCAATGTTTTTCTGGACATGTTGAAATTGGTTACACCCATCTCCTGGCTATGTAATGTAGGGCTTTAGTTGTTAGGACTGAATTATATTTACAGTCTTACGTAGCCAATTTTCCTTTGCTGCTGCATCTGTTTCAAATGACTGATGACCTGTGTATAGTTCCTTACATGCTAATTATTGCTTTTTGAAATTCCTAGTCCTTGACCATAAAGTGCCATTTCTTCTGCGGAAGAGGAAACGTTTCACAGTTGCAATGAAAGTCTGAGAAACAGACATCCATGGTATGTAGAATGAAGCACTGCTTTGGATGGTCGAGTCTCAGTAATTATGTTTCCTGCATTAAAGATTACAATCCCTGGTATCAAAGTCTAGGAAAGTTTTTAAAATTCATTTTGTTGGTGAGCAAATCCTAATGTGTTTGGTGAGTACCTCAGCTAAAAGGGTTATCTGTCCTGTAGCAGTGTAGGTCCATCCAGGCCACCATCCTGCTCCCCATGAGCACAGGCTTTGTGAGGAAGGGAGCGTGTGAGGTACAGTGATATCAAGTGACAGCTCCCTAGAGCCATATTCCTGACTCAGGCAGTTCCTGAGCCAGAAATGGGATCGTTGCATTTAAATGGCATAATTACTTTTCTCTTCCTTGAATGCTTATTGCATATTGACCCAGCGTAACCTTTTAGTATCCTTAATGTCTCACTGCAAGAATTATTGTGACCTAAAATTGCCTTGAGTAAAGAGCTGCTTCTGATAATGATTTTGCACCTGTCCTGCAGTAATTCAGTTTGGTATCTCCCAGACAGTGAGCAATCATTCACGCTCTTATTGTTCAGAATCTTTCCACTACAGTCAGAATACTTAATACATCAGTGTATATAAAACATTAAGCTTTCGTGAACTTTTCAGGCCTCAATGTAATTGTCCAGATACTGTCTGTGTCAGTTGCTCCAAAAGTAATGGCTCTTACATCATATACAAGAAGTGCAGTCATGACACTATTGGATAGAGCAGATTCTCAGCTATAAAAGTATTTTTCAACATACTTAACTACCATTAGCTATGCATTTTCACCATCAGTGAACAAGAGCCTGCATGCTGCACTTTGTTCAGTGGAGGTGACCCACAATTGTTGTCACCACTGCTGAAACACATCACCCTCTGCCTCACTGTTCTCCCATTCACTGTTTGGTCTCCAGAAGCGTGCAGCAAGTGTTGATGAATGTCAGCGGGTGCCATTTTTGCCCTTTGCAGGGTGGAATTAAATCCCAAACCTTTGCTTCAGATGCCATTGTGTCAGACTGCCCCTCTGCTGCTGCCTGCCACACAGCAGCAGTGCATAATGGAATGTTGGTGGGAAGGTTGGTCGGCTGTACCACCGACATCCACCTCTGATGTCATGGGCCAACATGCTAAAGTAGGAGGCGTTACTTTCAGAGCAGCTCTTCTAGCTAATGAGAAGTACCGTTTCATATAGAAATTTTAGTGCACTTACTTTGCTCTGATATTAAATAACTGTTGCTACCATATCTTATAATTTCAGTCACTTTTGCCACGTGCAATTTCAGCCAAGCTTTTTTGATCAAAGGCGTCAGTTCATTCTAATGAATACTTGAAACTTAAATATGTATCTGGGTTGATGATTTGTCACACAGGCAGTGAGCACTGCTGGAGAAGAACAATATTAGCTTTGATAGAAATGGTGATGGACTTTTAACTACGAATGTGCTGCCAAGCTGTGTGGCAATGATTGCTGTGTATAATTTCTTTATTTACTTATTTTCAGATAGCTACATTTAATGTGCTTGTTGTCAGGCTTTACCATTTGTGGGAGGTTTGAGGTTCTTATATTTCTCTCTAGCTTGGTAGTTGTTGACCTACTTGTCTGTTTTAAAAGTAAAAATAGTTCTTTTCTTGACAGTCTGTGTAAACAAATGTATAGTATGTGATTCAAAATAGCATGTATGTTCACACATATACACATAAAGAGCATAATATTTGAGGTTTGGTATGAATTTGCAGTTAGTGTAGGATGACCGCATGGCGTACATGGTATTATGATAAACAGATGGGAGACTTAACAGGTAGTCAAATATGAACTGAGTAAGGAGCTTTGATATTGACTGGTATGCTTGCTTTCAGATACCCATATAATTTGCTTGTTAATAGTGGAAACCTAGACTGGCGATCTTCAGTACTTCCTTTTCTTTCTAAAAGGAATGCAAAGATATAATTTAATTAAGCTGTTTTATTTTCTAGTTTTAAACTAGATTATATTAAAAATAAAAAGTTTAATTTCCTCGAGGGCAGCTGAATAAACTATTATAGGTTATTAATATGCTTACAGGGGACCTAGATGTGTTTAAATATGCTTTTGGGATGTTATTCTTGTAGACGTAATTTGTTGTTGAAAAGTACAGTGTAGATGATTCACCGTTTCTTCCACTGAGTATGAATTAAGCATTTGCTTGATCTGAAGAATCTGTTGTGATACAGCTGTGAGAAGGTAATCCCAACTAGGTATTGTGTTTATGAGAATACACTCCTGGAAATACCAGTGTATCCTTTTAATGAAATAAATATTTAACACATTAAACCCTTTTTCTAAGTTCCTTCATTTGAATTCCATTTTGTTTAATTGGTTTCACAGTTTTGCTGGTTCATTTCAGCACTTCCGTAGCAAGTTTCAGACTTAACTGCGGCCTGCTGTGTCACTTTTAGATGCAATTTTGACTTTTCTTGTTCTTTATGTGCGTTTGTGATTTACGGTCTCTCCTTGATCACAGTTAGCCTAATGGAGCAGTGTTGGTGACTTACTCAGTGCTTACACATTAGCCTGGTTTTGAGAACCTTGCAGCATCCTTGTTAGAATGAAGACTAAGCTCAAATCTGCTACAAGTTTATGTCTGCTTAGAGTACTCTTGCTCAGCTCGATTTCGCTAAATGACATAAATAAAAGAACAGAGGTACCAGCTACTTGGTACTGAGAAGGAATGCAGACTGGTTGCTTTCTATATTCTTCAGCTTCTCCTAACGAATAGAGAGCAGGAATGAATGAATGATATGATTGCTCTGGCTTACCATTTCTTAAAGAGAGATTTGGAACACTTAAGGTCTGTCCCAAGTATCAACCATAATTTTTTCCCAAGAACGTCTAACAGTAAATAGGATGAAAAATTGGGTGCAGTGCGGAGAACTTAAGCTTAAGCTTAAAATAGAATAAATTTGAAGTAGTTCTTTTTCACTGGAAAAGATGCACACCACACATGCACATTGCTGTCTCTTTTGAGTGTTTGCCATGCTATTTATTGATTGTGATAGCAAACCATTTATGTGGCAATTATCTCAATACTAAGTGGTTAAATGTTAAAAGCTTTCTGACAGCTTGATGTATGACTGGCATTAGCCCAACGCTCGTTTATTTTGAAGAAGCTTACCTCTGATTGAGTTTGCCTCATTGCATGAAGTAGAGCATCAGGACTATGGGAGTCTGTAGCCTGTCACTTCCTCCAGTTGCTGGCATCAGTGTCTGCTGTTGAGAGATCCTGTATTTTCAGAGGCTTTATGTATTCTGCTTGCAATGTTTGCTGAGTAGGAACTGTAGCTAAAAATAATCAAAATGACTTTCTGTGTTCCTCTTTCTTTCTGTCTCGCTGCAGGATGACGTAGCTTTGCCAAGGATTTATCAGCTAAGCAGAAAATGAGCTTAACATCCTGGTTTTTGGTGAGCAGTGGAGGCACCCGCCATCGGCTGCCACGAGAAATGATTTTTGTTGGAAGAGATGACTGTGAGCTGATGTTACAGGTAATTGCATCAGCCTTCCATGTGCTGCTGCTCAAATCTTGAATCAGTTTAATACTGCGCATGAAAATGAGATTTGCCAGATGTTGGGAGGGGTGATAGTTTTGATTAATCTGTTGTGTTCATACAAAAAGTTAGAGTATATTGCCATCAATCATACACTTACTGTCAAAGCATAGAGGTTCATATTTCCTTTGTGGAAACATACTGAATGCAAGAATAGAAGGCTGAAGAAATTTTGCAGTATAATGAGTAAAAAATAAACTGTACCCTTAATATGTGATAATGCTGTGTGCACCGGATGCTTTTGAAAAGAGCTTTCTTTTTTCTTGTAATCTAATTCAGTCACATGATTTGATGTAACTCTATCTCCATGGCCTGATCTCCTTGTACAAAGGCAGTGAAATCAGTAGCAAAGCTATTTCCTGTATCTCTAAGGAATTTGAATGACTCAATCTCAGTAATGATTCCGGTTCAACTGTACAAATACAAGTCTGTCAGAATAGTTGAATACTTCAGTAGCTTCCTCAACTTGTGAGTCACTGTGGGGAACTCTTAGAGGAGATCTGTAACTGTATTGCTGTGCAGCCATATGGCTCGCTGTCTGCCTTATCAAAGCCGTAGCCCTCTGAGCTGCTTTCCAGTGTATGTAGTTTTTAATGGCGAATGCTGCTATTTTGAGGAAGTCTTTGATTACTGTAGAACTCTTAGGATGATTAAACTTTCGTATTCTCAATGATTTCTGCCTTGTGGTAACATATTAACTTTTGAATTCTTTGTTGTCAGGAATTGTATATGTAGCCATTAATAGCAAAGTTGGAATCCTGTTTGCAATGAAGTGCCTAGAAACCTATTTTTTACGTGTATTACTGAGAGTGTACTTTCAATACAAAGTCATGTCAACCTCAGAAGATATCCGAAGGGTTTATTGGTGGTAGAAATACTTTGTCTCTTACAAAGTTGAATATACTCTCAGTTTCTCTAATAAGCAAAACAAACAAAAAAACCCAGGCAATATGAGGTCTTGGGGATTTATGCATGAAGTATTTGTTTTCAGTAGGAAAAAAAATAAAGGAAACAAAGCAAAAATGAGGTGGCAAAAAGAAATAAAATCCCAATTGGTTCCTACCCAGGATGTTATAATAAAAAAATGTCCTGGTTTAGGTCATTAAACTGAGAGCAAAGTTGGCTTTTTTGAGGTGGGGAGTGGGATGGTATTTTTACACCTTATCTAACCACACTTTTTTTTTTTGCTCACAAGTTGGAAAAATGTAAAAGTTTTAACAGTTTAAATGTAGTAACATGCTTCAAATAATTTATGTTAGTTAGGCAATTACGGAAACTGATTCTCACGTCTCCTTTCCAACAGTAAATATTATTTCCAGTTTAATCCATGTAATTTTTCATGCCAGGTAAAAGAACAGAGTTGCAACTTAATAGAATGTGGCTGGTTAGCTACAAACTTTGTATTAAAAACCGTGTGTGTGTTTTCAGTTAATGTTAATTAAGTAAAATCATAATTATTACAATAATTTTATGTATGTTGATTGCAAGTGCTACTGTTAGTTTTATTATTTCGAATGTAAAATTTTTGATCAGTCTGATATTAGAGACGCAGATTTCATTCCTAGGTGCTAGACAAAGAGGCATGAATTTCTTAAAGACAGAGATTTCTCAGCACTTAGTCTTTTTGTTAAGTGCTTTTTCCTTATCTATCATTCCTAATACTACCATCTCTACTTCAATACCCTCTTTATCACACCTTTTAGCCTTTTAATATTCACTTGGATTGGCTGACTGCAGGTCATGGTAGTAGTAGGCCAGCCTTAAATCCACTCAAGCTCTCATTCAAAAAAGTGATTTGGAGACATGCTTTATATAATAGACGCTGCAGCGAATCATTTTATCCAAGTAGGAGAGACTAAGAATTCTCTGTTGGTAGAACGATGGAATGGTTTGGGTTGGAAGGAACTTTCAAGATCATCTAGTTCCAGTCCCCTGCTATATGCAGGGACACCTCTCCATAGACCAGTTCGCTCAAAGCCCCTATCCAGCCTGGCCTTGAATGCTTCCGGGGAGGGGGCATCCACAGTCTCTCTGAGCAACCTGTTCCAGTGTCTCACTGTTCTCACCTAAACAAACCTGACTTAACCCTCAGTTAACCCACCTTTCATTCGTGGAGCCAGATATCTTGTTTAACAAAATTAGTTGACATAGAAATCATTAGACATGATTTTATACCGTCTGCTACCTAAATGAATGATTTAAAATGCTGATAGGAAGGATTTTTTTTTTCCAGTTTTACATGCTCAAACCTAGCTTGAGTTCCTTGCTGTCTGTCATTTTCCTTAAATCTTGCCATAACTGGAGATTGTATAATATATTTTTGCTCATGCTATATATATATGTGTGTGTTGTGTTTTGCAGTTTTCTCATTAGTAAATAATGCAGTTTTAATGGTCCCTGTGTGTGGCTGATCAGTCTTTAGAGTGAGGCTTATTACTTGAGCTTTTATTATTTTGTTACAAAATTTCAGTCATCAACACCTCCAAAAGAGGCTGCCTGCTGGATGAGCATTTTGAATAGAGTCCAGTCATTCATGGATGTTATTGTGTGTTGTTGACTTTAGAGGTAGTAAAAAGAATCAAGAGGCCCTCTGATTTTCAAGAATATTCTGTGTAGCCTGCTGTTAGGTCTACATGCCAGCATGAATGTGACACCACATATTGTTGAAGGGGGAGGAACCCACCAAAGCAGAAGCTGATAATGTGTTCTTGTTCTGTATGTATAGCTCTTTGTGTAGGACCTTCCATTCCACTTCTGACAACTTGGTTGTTCTCTTACTGCAAAGCATGTGGACAATGCATGATAAAGAAAGTGGCATTTAATGCTTTTATTCATACTCTCGTCAGAAAGCATGTTACAGTAGCCTTATTAGAGAGCATTTTAACACTGTTTTGGGTTTTATAGAATTAGACCTCAAATCTATGCTTAGCCACTATTCGTCCAGCAGGGTTTTTTTCATGTCTGGGAATGCAGATTTACTTCTCATGGTAAACTTTTAACTCCTAACTTCATAATGTATTTTGTAAATATTCTAAAACAGTCTTGAAAGGTGGCCCTGTGTGGACCTCATGAGGTTCAACATAACAAAGTGCATAGTTTTGTACTTGGGACAGAGTAATCCCAGATATGTATACAGACTGGGAGAAGAGCTTGAGAGTAGCCCTGTGGAGAAGGACCTGGGCATCCTGGTGGATGAAAATCTGAACATGAGCCAGCAGTGTGCTCTTGCAGCTCAGAAGGCCAATATATCTTGGGCTCTATCAGAAGAGGGGTGGCCAGCAGGGACAGGGAGGTGATTGTCCCTCTCTACTCTGCCCTTGTGAGTACTGGAGTACTGCATCCAGGTCTGGGGGCCCTCAGTACAGGAAAGATGTGGAGCTGTTGGAGCGGGTCCAGTGGGGGAGATGAAGATGATCAGAAGGCTGGAGCACCTCCCCTGCAAAGACAGGCTGAGGGAGATGGGCTTGTTCAGCCCAGAAGAGAGAGGGCTGCGAGGAGACCTCATTGAAGCCTCCAAGTATTTAAAAGGAGATTATAAAAAGGAGGAGATTTATAGGGATAGGCAGCGATAGGACAAGGGGGAATGGTTTAAAGCTCAAGGAGGGAATGTTTAGATTGGGTGTCAGGGAAGTTCTTTACAGAGAGAGTGGTGAGGTACTGGAACAGTGGAGCTGTGGATGCTCCATCCCTGGAGGTGCTCAGAGATTGGATGGGGCACTGGGCAACCTGGTCTAGTATCAAATCTGGTAGTTGGTGGCCCTGCCTGTGGCAGGGGATTAGAATTTGATGATCCTTGGGGACCCTTCTGATCCAAGCCTTTCTGTGATTCTATGGTATGCAGTGACATGTAAATATAATAATTGGTTAGTAATGTAATATATAATTGAATAAAATAATTATTAAAAGTTCAGTGAAAGCATTTCCTTAGAAGCTATGATTGCATGGCCTGGTGCCTTGATCTGACTAATGCTTCTATAACCTGGGATCCTTAAAACTAGCAGACTGCAGGTGCTAGTACAGGAATGAGCCCGCAGGTCTTCCTCAGTGCTATGTAAGTCTGGGGATTTGGGTCTTATGGAGATAGTGTTCTCAGAGAAAATAGCAACAAGGTTTGTTCCTGTTCACATTTGGAAGCAAGTTTTATTAAAAAAAAAATAAAAATAATAAAAGAAAAATTGCTGAAATTCTTATGGAAGGAAAAAAAGAATTAAAGGAACAAATCAGAGACAATGAGAATAGGATCTCAGGAACCACTCATACACTTAACAAAAAGGTTATAGATAATTTGTTCATAAAATTAATATCAAGTAGGAAAAAAATGAATGTTTGTATACTACAGTAAGAATCCCAGACAACATAATGAAGGGTTTAGAAATGCATGACAGAAAACTACATTTTAGAGAGAACAGCCATAGCAGAGAACTATAATCATGTTTTGATATAAGTGTGTAGTTAAAGGGTAAGAGAAAAAGAGCAAAAGAGAAATAAAGGTGAAATTGATTATGTAAAATTAAACATAAGTAATATGTGGGGAAAAGAAAACCAGTTTTTTTTGGAGAAGATATGGCAGGATGTAATTTAGAATCATGTTTGAGGAAACGTTAAGAAAATAATTATTCTGAGTTTTGTGATTCTGCTATGAGTACCTGGAGTCAGATTTGGATGTGTTTAGAGATCAAGTTAGTGGGGACTAATTGTTTTGTATATAGTGTGAAGAAATGCATGAAGAGGACATAATTGCATTACTCTAAGAAATAGCGATTAGTTCTGTCTTGATCTGTTTTTGAAATATTTTTTTTTAATTCTTGTTATTTTAGTCACGAAGTGTGGACAAGCAACATGCTGTACTTAACTATGAACCTTCTACGGATGAACACTTGGTGAAGGATTTAGGTAGCTTGAATGGGGTAAGTTAACAATGGAAACTTTTTTTTCTGAACAAGGAGACAGTGAATGAACAAGCATTAATTGACATCTTCATGTAAGTTTTAAAAAGGGAGAAACATCTGGAAAAAAAAAAAATGGTGTTTTGTGGAGCATCAATTAAAGGACTGAAATAAAGTCCTTTAGTGAAAGAGCCTTGGCAATAGAAAAAAAACTCAGAAGAATACAAAAGTATATTTTACTCTTCTGTATTTAGGAAGCGTAGAAACAAAAGTGTTAAATTGATTGTATGTTTTTGTTTGTTTATTTAAAAAAGGGTATTTTAATCTCTAGAATTTTTCTGTAAGAAATGGATTTCTATTTCATGGTATTCCTTACTATCCTTTTTCCATACAGATAGGAATGTTACTGTACTCTGTATGTGCAAACAGATGTTAGGTGTACAATAGCTGTGTTGCATGTAAGCTTACTTACCATATTTTATATTTGCATGTTCTTTCTCAGTAGCCTTTGTGTCACTTTTTGTAGCCCTTGAAATATTTCTTGCAGCTGTTTATAGATGGAAGTTATGGTTGGTATTTTCTCTGTCTACGTCATGAATGTGTATTGAGTACGCAGTATTGTGAGTTCATCTCTGATACTTATTCTATATCAGGAGCTTACTAAGTATTAATTTCAGTAAATATTACTAAAAGTTTTAAAAAAATATGAGGAAGAAATGTCTCTTAGCATTGTTTTTGGTTTTTTTTTTAACTTGTTGTTTGGTCTTGAAGTGCTTTTCAAGATAAATTTTCAGACTGCCTTTATTAGTATTTTTGCTTTTTTAGATATAGACCTTAAGAGGTTTGTAGGTGCCTCAGCCTTCCAAAGAGTCAGAGCCTCAACTCCATCTGAAAGCAGTGTAACCTCTGAAGTCTTTGAATATCTTTTGAATAGCTACATGCAAATGAGAACTTTGCTCCTTAAATATTTAATACACTTTTGTATTTTGAAAGCCAGCACACTGTTTCAGGGAAATGATCAAAATGAATTCAGATCATAGTAATTTCTTGTCGAGGCACTTGATTTTATTCCTGAATTTTATTACTCTTGTAATCAATAGGCATGCTTTATTTTCATCATCTTCTTACAGAACTTGAGATTGTATATGTGTGTTAAAGGTCCTTCCTTTTTCTCCTCTCTTTACTTCTGATAAAGAGCTCTCATTTATTTTCTTCACTTCGTCTAATTCATTCTCATGTTGGAGCTGCCAATTCCTATATGGCTGTTTATCCAGAGACATCAAAGAAACTCTTTCTTCCTATAGTTCTGCAAATATTAAATCTTAGAAGTATAGTCCTTGCTCATTATTGTCACAGTGCTTCCCTTACTGTTTCCAGTTGTGCTTTTTCTTACATACCTCTGCCTGTCTGGTTTCAGATACAAAGTCCTAAATTTCCTCTATGCTTCAGCAAAATTGTGTGGCAGAACAATATATGCAATGCCTCTGTACCCTGCAATGAACTAATAACTAGGCAATAGTTCTTTTCATCCTGCTATACCATTTGCTGTGAATATTAGACAGCGATATATGGCTTTGAATGACATTCAAAATGACAAAGCATAAACTGGGGAGGAGACTGTGTAGAGATGGAAGTAGAAACAAAATCCCAGATTTCTAGCTGATACTTTCAGACCACTGATCTTTCGTTTTTGATTCGAATTTAAAATGTTAGATGGTTAGCTTTCTGTAACTGTACCTCATTGAATAATTCAGCCAACTTTTGTGTTCAAAGGCTGTTTTAAAGCCACCTTTTGAAAATAGTATCTGTTGTTGGGATCAGGGAGGGAGCTACTAAATCTAGTGATATCTGATAAATTACTGAGAAAGCTTCCTTTTGCTGTAGCATTACAGTTTGACTTGTTTGGGCAGATTTAAACGATGACTTCCTACAGAAAAAGAGAGCTGAATTCTGTGAAGAGTTCTTCATCTCTATAAAAGCTTCCTTGTCACTGTAACACAAATAAGACATTCCAAAATCTTTTTTTTTTTTTTTCCTTACTTTACTATTACTGTCTTTTTTTTTTTTTTTTCCTGAGAAATCCTAAGTGGAGTGACGTTGTGCTTTTCTAGATGTTCTATTCTTTTTTTCCTCCTCCTTTTTAATCATTCCAGGGTGTATATTTCTGCTAACTCTGTTCCTTTGCTTCATCTCCCTGCCTTAACTTCCGTAAGGGATATATGTTCTTTAATCTTTGAAGAAATTTAAAATCAACTTTTATGAGTGTCTGTTTATCTCCATTGTCACTGATTCTGCAGCATTGTCTTGCTCCTAATTTTGGTAGATAACTTTTTTTTTGCATTGGAGCTAATGCTTTCAACTGCCACCTTTACTTACTTAAGGGTACTCATTTCTGCACTAGGCTGAGTGAAACATCTGAAGTTCTGCCAGGCATTTGAGGATCCAGGTTCTTCAGACACTTTCTTTACCCAGTCATTGTTGAAGAGTGGCAGCTTATTTTTGTGCTTCTAGTGAAGAATATAACAGAGAGCCTATTCTGTAGTCAAATGTGCCAGCATTGCACCTCTATCTTACTCTTCAGCATCTTTGTGGAAGTTCCTGTTTTCTGTTTCTAAACCAGTACTGAAATTCAGGCTGTGTGGTGGATATTCTTTGCACGTCTGGGCTCTCATAATGTTGAATTAGAATAAATATGTATTAAATACTACTTTTAAGTTTTAGGCTTACTAAACAGTAATTTTTAATTCTTATTTCTTAGAGGAGTTACCTACATCATAGAAAATAGTCAGTTTTATGACTAAGGTGAGCATTACACAGAATCACAGAATTGTAGGGGTTGGAAGGGAGCTCCAGAGATCGAGTCCAACCCCCCTGCCGAAGCAGGTTCCCTACAGCAGGTCGCACAGGTCGGCGTCCAGGCGGGTCTTGAATATCTGCAGAGAAGGAGACTCCACAACCCCCCTGGGCAGCCCGTTCCAGTGCTCCGTCACCCTCACCGTAAAGAAGTTCTTGCACACATTCGTGCAGAACTTCCTATGCCCTAGCTTCATCCCATTTCTCCTTGTCCTGTCCCCACGCACTACTGAAAAGAGTCCGGCCTCACCGCTGTGGCCCCCACACCTCAGGTATTTATAAACCTGGATCAAATCCCCTCTCAGCCTTCTTTTCTCAAGGCTAAACAGACCCATTTCACTTAGTCGTTTCTCATAGGGGAGATGCTCCAGGCCCTTCACCATCTTTGTGGCCCTCCGCTGGACTCTTTCCAAGAGATCCCTGTCTTTTTTGTAGCGGGGAGCCCAGAACTGGACACAGTACTCCAGATGAGGCCTTACCAGGGCAGAGTAGAGGGGGAGGATCACCTCCCTGGGGTCAAGGGATCCTTTTAGTAGAAAAAAGTCAGAGAAAATTAAATTCTATTTATTTAGAAAACTAAAATAAAACAGAGGAGCCCTGTATCATTTGGAGGAAGGTAATCCTCTCTTTTTAGAGACATACTGGATATCTCATACTGAATTTATTTAAATGAACAAAACAAGTGTTTAAAGACTCAGATACTTACTAAAAATTTATTTCTTGCGTGCACTCCTAGCTTCAAAGTGCTTTAAAAGTGGCAGACTTCAGCTGCTCCAGTTCTTAAAAACACGTAGATATTGTAGATTTTTTTCAAGTTTGAGTTTGCAGTGCCTGCAGCCTTCTGCAGGGTGCTGGTATTTCAAGCCCCTGAAAGTGGCACAAAACAAAGTAAATATCTTTAATCTGGGCATTCCATTTTCAATCTCCCGTCTGCAGAATTAATGCTTAGTCATTCAAAAAAAAATAAAATAAAATAAAAATGAGCAGGAAGCTGTAAAATTGTTTTTTTTAGTGAGGTACAGAAAATAATACAACTGCTAAATAATTCATAAAATATTGCAATAGACTCATACGAGCTAAGCCATAAATATTTTATTTGCCCTGAATTTGTGGTAAATTAAGGCTTTTTAAGGATTTGGAAAGAGGATGAGGGAAGCAAATCTAGGGAAGGAGAGACTGGTCCCAAGAAACTGATTGGTCATATTTCTTACAAGGAAGGTGTTACGTTGCTATAAGGCCAGATGTTACATTCTTTTTGAGTAAAAGGAGAAGGGCAATTTCAAGAAGGCCGGAAGAGAACAAAACGAGAATAACTGAGAGTGTGAATTTTAGCTCCTCAGTACTGGTTTGGATTCAGTGTTGAGAAACAGTTTAAGGGAAGATGTGGTGCAGGAGGTTTTTGTCAGCTCATATGGTGGACAGATTCTTCAAGGGTCTGTGTGCAGAGTTAATGTCTCCTTTTTAAATTGCAGCCTTATTGCTACCTTGGTTGGTTGATTTTTTTTTTATTTTTTTTTTTCCTGGTAGAAAGATTTTTGTCTTTTTTTCTTTCTTTTTTTTTTTTAATTTTATAATTATTATTTTCCATTTTTCCCTGCTGTTACAAGAGCCTTTGCCAATTTCAGAATGTTATGAAGGTAACTTAGAATCGTAGAATGGCCTGGGTTGAAAAGGACCACAATGATCATCTAGTTTCAATCCCCCTGCCATGGGCAGGGTCGCCAACCACCAGACCAGGCTCCAGAGCCACATCCAGCCTGGCCTTGAATTCCTCCAGGGATAATATAACTTTGACTAGTAAGTTTCTAGAATTTTCTGTAGAGCTTGAGCAATGTAATTTCAAGCTCTATTTCCATTCCCTTTTTTTCCTTCCCCCAACCCCCAGACATGAAATTGTTTGCCAAATCTTCCAGTTTCCCTTTCTGAGATCTGTTTTGACTTGAACATGTATTAATCCTCCACCTTACTGCTTCTTGCTCCTCTTTGCATCTCAGGTGTTCTCTTGAAGTTATACCAGGATTTTTTTTTAGTTTCTTGTTTTTAGCCACTAGGATTTCAGGTCCAAATTAATCTGTATTGCCTCTAACAGCCTGCTGCTATGGTTGGAGAAACTGGGCAGTCTTTCAGGTACATCAATCCTTCAAATTGATGAATGCTTGTCTGGTTTCTCCAATTGTTTCCAACAGCGATTTGAAGGAGGGAGGATTAGTTACGGTACAGCAAGTGAACTTTCAAAAAGTATTGTTAAGACTATGGACTTCACCCTGCTTTGCTGCTAGCTGGTGTAATCATGTTATTTTTGCTTACAAATATTGCTATGCCTGCTGTTGTTCAGGTGTCACAATACATGAGTTCTTTACCATTGTGTTTTGGAGATAATTTGGATGCAGTAACTTGGTCCATATTTGTTTTCCTTAAGATCATTTGACAAAGTAGATAACTTCCAAACTACCTCAGAACTTGCATATCCAACATGAAATACTGAAAGGTGTTGCACAAAGATGATGATAAATCAATTCTGATCTCTAATTGAGACTGAAAAAGCAAGCTACAAGAAAAATAACAATAAGTGCTAATTTGAAGTCACGTTCCCCCAGTGAATCAACAGCAGAAAACCAGCAGTGCTGAAAACTTCTTTCTTATAAAATTAGTCTAGTGACTGATTGTTGGGTAGCTTGTTTTGTTCTGTTAGGTTGTTGGCTTTTTTTCAGTTTAACAGTATCTCTTTCTGTCCTCATTTATTTCTACAGACATTTGTGAATGATGTGAGGATTCCAGAACAGACGTACATCACTCTGAAATTAGAAGATAAACTGAGATTTGGATATGATATCCTTGTCATTAAAAAATGCTCGGTGTCCTGATACACACTTCTCACAAGGAGAGTATAGTTGCATTAAATGAAGGGTTCTCATTGTATCTGAGAACTTTAAATATCTCTCTTTACAACAAAAACTCCCATATTAGAGAAGATTGCAGAATACTGTACCATGATCAGAAATATTGATGAAGTACATCTCATTGTTTCTCACTAAAAGAGACCTTGATTTCTAATTACTGTTTCAAACCTTTATGCGTCTCTTGTTAAACCACTTTTTTGTGTCACTTTTGTGTTGCAGAGAAGCAATACTTTGAGGAAAATAGGCCAAGTCTTGTACTGTATGGGAAGAAAAAAAAAAAGTGTAGCATTACAACATGAAATTATCTATTCAATGGTCTATTTATAAGTAATAAGTAATTGTGTTGTGCATTTCTTTTTACAAGTATTACTGTACATTCTAGTCCTAACAGTGATAAATGTGTAGAACAGTTCTTATTGTTGGAATGGCAGAACAGGCTGCAGATTTGTTGCCTTTGTAGAAAATCCTCTTGTGAGCTGTGTGTTTTCCTTAGCATTTCCCACATACTAATCTTTTTACTGTTGTCAGAGGAGAGATGAGAGTCCCTGAAGAAGCCCTTAAGGTAATGATGGACTGTGCCTAGGTGGTGCTCTGTCATTATGTGGTTATTGGTGAAATACCTTTTTTCATTCTTTCAAATTTATTTATTTACTTAATGTCATGCAGCATGAGAAATTTACAAGCCAACTCCAATTATCCCAGAAATCTTCAGAGGCAGAAGGGTCAAAGCAAACCAGCTCCAAGAGTTCAGAGTCCAAAGAAACAGACTCCACAGCTGAAGTGCACCACAAGACTACTGAAGCACTGAAATCTGAAGAGAAATCCGTAGGTAAGGTGCATGTTTGCTGCAGAAGCATGCAAACTTGGAAGAGATGTTTGTTTGCTTCACTAGGGTGTCTGTGAAATTACACACATGGATGTTTTGTTTTTAAGTCGTGTTAAATTTTAGATGTATTATAAGCATAGAGTCTTTAATGTTGAAAAAGACCTCTAAGATCACCTAGTCCAACTGGCCAACACATCCCAACTATGCTCACTAACCATGTTCCTCACTGCCACATCTTCAAGTTTCTTCCAGGATCAGTGATTGCACCATTTCCTTGGGCAACCTATTCTAATGCATTGTCACCCTTTTGGAGACGAAATTAGAGTAATTAAGAGCAATTAATAACTTTCAGGATAGAATTTCTGCCTTTAGCATAGATCTACATTCTAAGAAAACAGCTAAAACAAATTTTTAAGCAGCATTACCTGGTGTTTGTATTTCTGTTCCCAACAATTGGAAACTTCAAGCATTTTTGGCAATAAAGTGAAGTTGTTTTTTGCAGTTGAGCTGAAACAGTTTGTGTGCTTTTCCAGAACCATTCTGAGTAGTTCTCCTTTCGATTTTTTTAATCTCTTTTTAATTTTTTGTTTTATAGATCATAGCATTCATTGTTAGATGCGTCAGGATAGAACCAAACTGCTCTATTGTGGTATAAAAATGATAGAAGCTGTAATATCAGATCTTGTTTTCACATTATCTTTTGTATTTATATATTGTGTGTCATGGTGGCTTTGCCCAGACTGTCTTAAATTCATTGTGTGGCTTGCTCTGATGTTAATTGTTCACTTGGTAATTTTCTGATTGTAATCCCTCGCTGTGTTACCTTCTACAACAGGTGATAACCACATGATTGAGGAAGGTATCGGAGGGCATTGTGCATTTCATATGAATCTGAGTAGGTCCAATTCCTTAGTTCATGGCTGTTACCGTTCTGTTTAGGTGTAACCCATTCTTCTGGAAAGCTTACTTTCAATAATTCTCTCCACCACCTGTGGGACTCAGTGGTGTAACTAATTTTAGCTAATCTAGCATCCTGTTATGGGTACATAAAGCCTAACCAATACTTCAGTATTCTGACTTAATATTGTTTTTCAGCCTCTTAAATTTTCATTATGTAGTATGGTGGATTTTTTTCACCTCAACTTCCGTTTTCTCTTGACCATTTCAAAAATAACAGTAAAAGTTAATGATTGTATTTCACTACAACTGATAAGCTTTCAGGGGATTTATTCCCTCACTGTTGTTGTATGTTTTCAAAGCTGTTCCCATCAAGCTTTTGAGGACAATTTGGTATTAACTGAAATGTAGGTCTGTTTTGAAATAAATAAAATTACTTCATATCCTTAAATCATGCTGAATTTTGGCATGACTATGAAATTTATATTGAATCTATGGAATTGCTTTGAATAAAGCACGGAAGAAAAATGCAAAATAAACATTCATGATAGGCAAAATAGTAGGTAACTAGTAAGCCACATTTAAACAGGTCAGGTCTTTTATAAAAGACTTTAAATTAATCTCAGAGCTAAAATCTCAGTATGGTGAATAAACGCTCAGGCGGGGAAGTCAGATCAAAGCGAGTCCAATAAGTTATTGTGAAAGCAGAAATTGTAATTTTATCAGTACTTCTTTTTAAATTTAACTTCTGAATTTAAAGGTGTTTAATCTTGTGTATACATTCTGTATAATAAATATTTTCTCCTTTATGGTGCAGCAGTTTAACCACGGCCTGTTTTAAAAATAATTGTGCTCACTAATGTTTTATACTTGATAACTTTCAACACTGCAGTCTCTGTCAGCAATTTGGAACCCTGGCAACACTGCAAAATTTTGATCAGTTTTTCATGCGCTGAGTTCAAATTTCAGCAAAAGGTCAATGTGGGTAAAATGACAGTCTTCTCATAGGAATAGCAGTGGACAGCTTTTAGGAATGTACTGCTGTAGTGACGGCTTCAGACTGAATGCAGAAAATAGTGTTTGCAGATATATCAGGGCAACAATAAGAGATGTCAGCTGCCTTTGCAGAAGTGTTTGTGCCAAAAGTTTTGATCAGGTCCTTAGTAAGCTTTTATATTTAGAACTCAGATCACTTATCCAGTCTCTAAATTGGTTTTGTATTTAGGCAAATGCACGCAACCAATTCACTTCAGCTTCCAGGAGAAATGATCCCAATAAATTGCTCTCTGTTCTTGTTGCTTGAACCTAAATAACACAACTAAACAAAAAAACAATTTCCTTGGTTTTGTACTATTTTAATAGATCTTTCTACCATGCCTCGTGGTACTCCTTTGTATGGACAGCCAGCCTGGTGGGGTGAAGACGAAGCTGATGAAAAAGGTGGTTGTAAACCAGATAGCAAACGTGAAGAGAAAATGCATGAGACAACAGCTTCGGGTAAACCTCTTTTCTGTCTCTTTTCTAATTCTTTGGGGAGCTTTTGCTGTTCAGTAGAGTTGCATGTATTGTGGACTAGAGATCTAAACAGTGTTATTTTTGGAAGTTTGACAGATAGTTTGCACAGATGAAAAGCTTAATAAAGTTTACCTTAAAAAAATCATTTTGCAAGAAACTAGAAATTTCCAGAGATTCGTTTCAGATGTGTGTCAGTTCTCTAGTGTCCAGTACAATTTTTGTCAGTGAATCTAGAAAATGTTACCTGAACTACTGTCTCTTATTTATCCGTTTAGTCAATCTGTCATTTCTTATGCTAAAAGTTAGAGATAGCAGTGGGATGTTTTAAGGAAATCACTTCTGAAAAGGTACTGTTTTCTTTTTGTGTTTGAGCCTTGGCTATAAACGACGGTTTGTACTCTCTGTCCTGTAATTTAGTAATGCTGCATTAGCAGGGATTGCATCTTGTATTTTATGCAGTAAACGTTTGCACCGTCTAAAGTTAAGCTGATAAAGTTTTATTTCCCCATAATACAGACCTTTTTTCTTATAATCTGGTTGTCTGTTTGCAGTGTGTGTTGCCAAAACGTAAATCTCAGTGTCTATAATTAGACACCTAAATCTATCATCAGACATATAAATAGAGTAACTGTTTTTCTAATAAGGAGGAATTGAAATGAACTCTAAACATGAGGAAATCAAACAAAACTAACACATCACTGTAGTGAAATCAATTTCTTTATGGTTGTTTTTTTCACCATAGCTTTTAGTAAGCTGTTTCTTGTTAGTCTAAAGTTCTCAACATGCAGACGGTAAGCCACTTAAAATTTGGACTAATAGAAAAGAAACCAGGTGAAATTATTTATTGTAGTGAAAGTTTTCTTGAAACAACTTTGTTGCATGTGGATCAAATGCATCATAATGCACTGCTGCAAACTTTCTGTTTGTGTATATGTTTGTAAAAAAAAAGTTTTTTCTACCATGGATGCTATGAAGTGCTATTTTGTTCTCCAGTGGTGGAGGCTTTTTAAGTATGGGTTTAATAGCCCACATTAGTAGTCCCTGACTCTGCAACGTGTGGTAGAAATCTTGTCTAGGAAGGCGTTCTTCAAACACTTCAAAGCATTCTCAGGGAATACAATTTTATTTTTTCCCCACTGGCAATAATAATAATAATGAAATACTAAGACAGATGTTTCTGCACCTTGAACAACACAAAAAAAGAGGGGAAGTATGTTTGACATCACCTACAAAGAATAAGAATCAAGTCCTTGCCTTCAAGTCATGCTATTGGTACACTGGCTATGAAACCTGTACCTTGCTCTCTGTATACCAAAATGGGGAGTGTAAAGTCTATGGTATTTGTAATTTTGTTTCTTTGACCATATATTTAGCAAGCAAATATAACAAAACTATGATTAAATCGCAAGGCTTGCATTTATCCGCCAACATTATTTTAACATAAAATCATGCATGTTATTTACCCCTCTTAAATATAGACTTATTAAAAAATAACATCCTGAAGTCTATGGTTTCGGTGCAATACCATTAACAAGCTATGACACAAAACTCTAGGTTCTCTTTAGTAGCTCTTTTTTTTTTTTCCCCTTTTTAAAAGTTATTATTTCATAGGCATTATAGTGTTAAATGTTTCACATATTTTTTATTTATTTATCAAGAGATTTTGCAAAGAGATTGCTGGTATTTGCCTCCTTGGTCCCCAGACAGTAGCTTTATCAATACAGAAGTGTATAAAAAGTACTCTGAACATTTTGATGTAACTATAAAGAGTTAAGCTTTTCTGGCCTCTTTCTCCTAGTTACATTCCGTGTTAATTCCATGCAACTTCCATCAAGTTAATTTTCAGCAAGTTAGTTTGTATTTTCTTAATGCACTTAAGTCTTACAACACGGGTGAACATAATCATTAGAAATTGATGTATAGAAACACTGTAATGAAGGAAAGTAAGAAATGTCAAAGACCTTTGTGCTTAGATCTTTTGGAACTAAACATCAAATCTTATTTTAATAGAAACTTTTCAAAATGGATACAATTATTCATTTTCTTTAGGGGCTTAAGGCACAAATTTGGTTCATATTATAAACTGCAAGAATTCACTGAAGATGAATTCACTTATTTGAGTTTTTAAACTTTCTTCAATATCTCAAATCCTGAAGCCAGATATCATTTAACAAATTAATCTTACGAATAATCTGCATCACGCTTTAATGATTTGGTACATGATTATTTCTCGAATAGAAAAGAAGCCATGAATTAGAACAGATGGGGCAAGGTTTAATGAGGAGATTCAAATGGGAGATTTGTTTCTGCTAAGCCAACTATAGACAATTAGTCTCCACAGTCTCAATTTAATAGGTTTATTTCACTGTTACTGTCTTCTTACCTCAGCGGAAGCTCACTAATGGAAGTTATTTGCAAATATCAGGAAAGCCTGCAAAATCTCAAAAAGTTAAAGCCTTTTTGTTTTTTCTTACATGCTTGTTAATTTTATTTAATGATCCATGACTCTGCTAGCCCCAATTAAAGCCAATTGCTGCAAAGATACCTACAGTATGACTATTTTATTTATGCTGCATCTGCTAATGTTACATGCTAGTGACAGTTCCTGGGTAGGCAATTATTATTCTGTCCATTTGTTGTATTCTTATTTCTTGGAAAAGTGAAAAATACATTTCTGCTGATCTCAGTAGTAGTTGTAGAATTTTACGACAATAGTGCCTTTACTGGAAACATAAGAAAATATAGAAGTCAGGAATTTTAAATAGGTTTTAGGAAGCAGAAGTCAATTACAGTTATAGTGCTGTGATGATTGCTATCTTAATTCTTAGCTTTATGATTATCTTCTGTATCTATATTTGGTTTTTTATGTAATTTCCTTCAGCTTGGCTGATGACCTGTTATAGTAGGAGTTCACTATAAAGTAGCTTTACTTTGTAATATGAAGCTGTGAGTACTTGCAATCATATTTTCAGTGAAAACTTCTGAAGGGTGATTTAGCTCAGGATTTATGTTATTTTTTGTTTCATCCTTGCTTCCAATAGTATTATTGATTATAATAAACAATATTTAACTCTTTATAGGTTGCAGGTACTTTGGTCAGAAAACCGTGCTTTTAAGTGATGAAAATTAGCTTGTACTTGGAATATTTTTCATAAGATAAATTGTAAGATTTTTTTTCTAATTTGGAAATTGCTTTACATTTGTAATCCTGTTTCTTAATTCTTTGGTTAAAGAGAAATACATTGTCTAGTATAGTATCTTAGTAAACAAGAATCTCAGGAAATTCAATGAGAAGTGCAAAATCCTGCACCTGGGGAGGAGCAGACCCAGGCACCGGTACGTGTTGGGGACCACCCAGCTGTATGGCAGCTTGGTAGAAAGGACCTGGGGATCCTGGTAGACAGTAAGTTGAATGTGAGCTAGCAACATGCCTTTGCTGGTAAGAAGACCAATGATATCTTGGCTACAGTAAGCAAGGTATCAGCAGCAAGCAAAGAGGGGTGATTTATCCCCCTCTTCTCAGCACAGATGAGCCCGCACCTGTGGTACTGTGTCCAGGTCTGGGGTCTTCCAGTAGAAGAGATCTGGAGCTCCTGAAGCGAGTCCAAGGAAGGGCTAATGAGATAAGATGATCAAGAGACTAGAGCACCTCTTCTGTGAGACTCTCCAGCTGAGACTATTCAGCCTGGAGAAGACCTGGGGAGGTATTATCAATATTTAGAAATACCTAATGGGAAGGTGCAGTAAAGACAGAGCTAGGAAGAGTGGGCATAAGCTCAAATGCAGGAAGTTTCCTATAAACATCAGGAAGCACTTCTTCACTGTACAGGTGACTGAGCGCTGGTATTGGCTAACCTGAGAGTTTTTGGAGTCTCCTTCCTTGTAGACTTTATATCGCTTTATCTGCTTCATGCTTCTGCAGGGGAAGGATGGCTGCCATTTCTCAGAATGTGAAGTAGTGAGGTGCTGTTGTAGCACCTAAAAACTGCCCTCCAGTGATGAGGTAACCCAGGATGGATTAAGACCTGGCAGTGCAGGGACCTGTTTGGAAAGAACATGCATCAGTAAAATGAGTTAGTAAGGGTGTTCTTGGCTTGCAACAGCATGATATAAAAAACATCTTTTGTGTTTGCACTGCCCACCTTTAGACAAAATGAATTAATTGTGTACTTCCACCAGAGTTCCGTTTTCCTGTTGGTATCCAAGCATGGCAATGTATGAAGAATATGTACTATTTTGTTATTCCTTAATAAAGTTCCCCCCTTTTTTAATTTAATTTTTTCCAGCTATTTTGTTATTTCTTGTTTCGTTCTGTTTCTCTCTATTGAACTACTATCCTGTATTTCTTAATTTTTAACATTTTTCTAAACTTTCACAAGAAGCATGTCAGTGAAGAACATAGATAGGTATATTAAGCTGTCCTGCCTACTTGACCCCTTAAACTCCTGTCTATAGTATGCATGTTTCTAATACTACCTTATTGCATAATAATTTTGTACATAAATGTTTATTATGTCAGCTGATACATTGTGACTGTTTTTACCTCCAGAAATCTATTAGTTGCGTTCTTATTTATCTTCTTGGCAACCTGAAGTGATTTCTTAAACATCTTGATTCATGATAAATCATGTAGGAGCTATTCAGTATTCTTTGCTGTGATCTAATTAGCCATTGCTGCTAATATCTCAAGCGTCTGTTGCTTGTTGCACATCTTTACACCTGATATTTTGGCTGGCTTACTGCATAATGAACTGCAACCAGAAGATTTCTTTTCTTAAAGACACATTTGTAGCTTTTTGAGCAACCACAAAAAGCTTTAACCTTCTTTCAGGCTGTACAGCAGAACTTCCCCAAGCTTTTTCCACATTCTGCTTTCTTTACCCAGTTAGAGCATGGTTTTGTAACATTCTGCATGCTTCCAGCTATTGTTGCTTTTCCTGTTCTACAAAGTGGAAACAAGTAAAATAAGAGCAGATGATGATAGAGTTTAGCTTGATTCTTGGATTTTACCCTTTGTAGAAACATAAAAGGTGCTTGAATTCCAGTACGTTTTATCCAATGCTTATCAGTCTTAATGTTGATCTTGTGTTAGTGTGTGAATTGTTTTTCCAAAGATTTTTACCAAAATTATACTAGCTCTGCACAAAATGAGATAGAAGCCAGATTGCTAGCACTTGTTTTAGGGAGGCCTTGATCTGATGTTTCTTTAAATAGATTGAAATTGCAGTAACTATAATCTCAACAATTTCTGTCATGCTTTTTGCCTGTTTTCCCTGTTAGTAATAACTCATATGACTTTTACATCGTCCAAATGTTTTTGGAATGCAGACTTCCTTTGTCAAATTCAAAGTGAGCGTTCTGCTGCTTTACACTCCTTACAGCCAGAGCTCATGCTGTCTTTTCAGTAATGCTTTTCATATGTAATTCTGAAAGTATTTTTCCAGAGCTGTGTTGCTCAATCTTCTCCAGTCTTACTGTTTAGTCCAGAAATTACTCAAGTGGCCTTTACAGAAATTCAGAAAATTCTTGAAGAACCTGAAGTTCCCAAGTGTTGTGAAAACTATCTTTTATTTTTCTTAATAGGATGCAGCACAGATGCCAAGCAAGCTGAGGAGCAATCTGCAGCTGCAAGTGAAGAACTTTATCCTTTCTGTAGGGAGCCAAGTTATTTTGAAATTCCTACAAAAGAATTCCAGCAAACTTCACAGGTAGCAGAGAGCGCTATTCATGAAATTCCAACAAAAGACACCCAAAGTTCCCATGCAGCAAGCGCGGGACATGCTTCCTTTACCATTGAGTTTGATGACAACACGCCAGGGAAAGTAACAATCAAAGATCACGTGACAAAATTCACATCTGAGCAGCGCCACAAGTCAAAGAAGCCTTCTTCCTCCAGTGGTCAGGACCTGCCTGGGCTTCAGACTGTGATGATGGCCGCAGAGAGCAAAGTAGCAGATTGGCTAGCACAGAACAATCCTCCTAGAATGATATGGGAGCCAACAGAGGAGGATTCCAAAAGTATTAAGAGTGACGTTCCAGTCTACTTGAAGAGACTGAAAGGTAACGTGAATAATTCCAGCTATGCTTATTTCTGAGGACAGCAATTCTTCACAAGCATCCAGTCAGTGGATCCCTGAGCCCTTGCAGAGTTCAGTGGAAATTACAGATGCTCTGCAGGAGCACAAGGATTTGTGCTTGGGAAATCTTACTGCACCACTAAGTATTAAAAAGGTGGTATCAAACCAAATCATAAATCATCTTATAGCAAGTATACTAATCAGGGATATTCTCGTACAGCTAAGTATGGTACAAAAGCAGTCATCAGATGTTTAAATCATGATGTTGAAGGGAACGAGAAAATACCCAAGCCTTTATTTAAAGTTCATACATCTCACTTTTTCCTGTGTACTGCTTTAAAAAGCTGGATTGCGTGGTAGAATCAAAGTTCTGAAGTACAAATTATTCAGAAGTACTCTGAGAAAATTACTTGGTGGCAAAAAATATATCATCATACAGTTATTCTGATGATATTGATCACGTATGATGAAGTCAGGCTTGAGTCTGGAATCTGAAATTAACCAAGAATTTCCATTTTTATACTATGCTTTCAGAATTTTTATAGGAATGCTGCTTTTAGTTGAAGTTCCTTTTGGCTACACGTTCTTTTACTTCAGACAATGACATTTCAAATAAAGTTAAATTTAATGTTGAGTGTAAAGTATACTTTCTTTCAGATCCAACTTAGCAGAATAGAGTAGAAAGAATTTTTCATTTTCAGACAAAGAGGTTCCACTGAAATTCAAACTTTTAGAATGAAAGCTCTGAAGACATTTTTCAAGTTATTTTCTCTGTCACTTTCTGATTTTACTTTCAGAAGGTTAACTCTGCTATTCAAACTTTATTAATTCTGCAATACTACCATTTCTAACTCTTAAAGTAGCTGGGATTTTGTACAGTGAGTTTTCTCTTACTGATGTAAAGTCTGTATATTAAGGCCAGCTCTTCCAAAATACGCTAAAAAATAGCAATTTCGAAACAGAATTGTAGGAGTACTGTAACATTAAAATAATGGCATAATGTTCTTCTAGAGGGTATCACGGAGTGTTCTTTGATCTTCGTGGTATTGTACTATGGTAAATAGGAACGATTTTGTTTACGAGGCCTTAGTCTTTTCCTGGCAGCAGAATCTCCAGGATGTTTGATTCTTTTTAATTGTACGTTTTTGTTTATTTGTTTAGGAAGGTATAAGTTACAGATTGCATTTGGCCATAACACATATCTGAATTGTGTAGTCTTTGGAGATCTGTTCATATTCTTACTCTTTACTTCTGCTTTGTCCAAAAGGGTACAAAATGCATCTAGCTTTGAAAGTTTGGTTTAAAAAAAGAAGTGGAAAATTCTTTTTCGTTTTTCTCCTCAACTTTTCCTACAGTACCTTGTACTGAATTCACACTGCAAAAATTATTGCAAGACTTTCACAGTGATGTTGAGATGTATTGTTACTATATGGATGTGACCTGTAACACCATTTTCTTAGTCACTGTACAAATAAGTGACAAAGGGAGGTCTCTGCCGAAGAAATGCAGTAAAGATTTCAGCTGTGTATTCAGTACTGTTAGCCTGCTATGTAAGGTTTCCCAACATACAGTTATCATTTAAAAGAGTAGTAGCTGAGTGTTCTAATTACGGATGTGGGAAAGCCTTCCAAAGCTATCCTCTTCAGGGGAAAAAAAAATAATCAGTTGTACATTCTGTGTATACATGAGTAAGTCTTGATCCAAAAGAATTTAAAGATGACAAAACTGTTTCTTTACAGGAACTGCAGTAAAACTTAAAGTGTAGACTAGTTCATTGTACATGAAATGAAGTTGCTCAAATTTAAGTGTGACATAATGTGTATGAGCACCCAGTCTTCCATGCATTTTTCAGGCATTATTGTGAAGTATATTTAAATATACGTTTATATATGATTTGTGAAATGCACAGTCCTTATACGCAGATCACAAAGTAGTTTGAGGAATTAATAATTAATAACAGCCATTTTGTATACATACATCAGATGGTGTGAGGAATGAATGATAGAATAATTCATTGTGCTTCTCGGAAAGAGTAATAAAGAATTAATTCAAATCTTCTGTAGATTTTTCTCATGGTAAACTATTGTTGTAATTGTGTCAGGAAAAGAGAATCTAACCATATAAATTGTGATTTGATAGGTATTCTCACCTAATAGAATGATTACCTTAGTTTTTTCTTATTCCTTTTAACCCTACCAAGAATGTTTCAGTAGTCATTTGTATCAATCACTTGGCTGTGTAATTAAGTTAATATAATTGGGAAACAAGTTGTTTCCTTACTACCTTACAGCTAGTAAAATACTGCCTTTTGTAAATCACTGATAAGTATTTACAGATAAAAATATTGATGAGAAGGATAATTTGAGTGTACTGATATTATTGTTCAGCCTTCGTATAAGCAGCAGCTGTGCAAGATCTGCAGCTACAGAGGAGTGTTTGATTCTACACAGAAAATCAATTTGCAGTTCTTTCTTAGTCTACCAGTTTCTTTTGTATATGTTCAGTTTGGTTTATGTTTTTTTTTGTTTGTTTGTTTTTCTTTTCTGTAGTTTCATAGTGCTGTATCTTGTTTTGCTTTGGTTGTAGGGAATAAGCATGATGATGGTACACAGAGTGATTCAGAAAATGCTGGTGCCCACCGGCATTACAGTAAGCGAGCAGCACTTGAAGAGCATTTGAGGCACCACCATGCAGAGCTGAAAAAGTCTCACCAGAAAGTTCATTCCACAGAAAAGCAGCAAGAACAAGCTGGTGTGAATCAGACTGCTTTTATGATTGAGTTTTTTGATGAGGACCATCCTCGAAAGAGACGTTCTTACTCTTTTTCTCAGAATGTAGGAGCTCTGTGCTCAGAATCTCCATCTCCAACACCTCACGTGCGAGCTGAAAGAGCAAAACCTACATCAGGAGAGAAAGCTTCCCCTTCATGTGTGCAAGGTAGTTCATCACATCATAGAGCAGCACACAGTGTTCACGCAAAACTTTTAAAACAAAAATCTGAAGATCCCTCTGCTGCTTTACCTGTCTTTCAAGCTGCGTTGTTAAGGAGTTCAGGAAGCCTTGGCCATAGGCCTATTCAAAACCAGGAGATGGACAAAAAGTTGAAAAGCCAACATATTTCTGCTGCTACCGAGAAGGACAATGAGGATGACCAGAGTGACAAAGGTACTTACACTATTGAGTTGGAAAATCCCAATTCTGAAGAAATGGAAGCCCGTAAAATGATTGACAAGGTGAGAAACCTGAAGTGTGCATGTATGCTAAACTGATACATGTTATATGGGCAACTGTCTGTTCAATTCTACTTACTTAAAGCTACTCTAGTAATGTAAGTTTACCAGCCGTTGTATAATATTTATATACAGAATATCTTAAAAGCAGAAGCAGATATTTGACTGAACAGTATTCCTACATGATACTGTTGTTCTTTTAGTTGGCTAGTTTTAGTACGTTTTCAAAAGGTTAAATATTACCAAAATACTAAGGAACAACATTAAATGAGCTGGAATTTTTAAGAAGTGTTTGATTACAATTTATTATGTCCCATGTAGAAATACTCAGTTGTTCTTAAAATCTATTATTTCTGCAGTTTTTGGCAGGTAGCCTTAGGAGCCTTGTGATAATGAAATAGCTTTTGCATATAGGGAAAAATAAACATAAAAATACAAGTAACTTTATTTGAATTCAATAGGATGATATGAATAGGAGAATCCATGTTGAATCATTAGTCTTAACTGACTCACAAGCAGATTTTTTTTTTCCTTTTACTGTCGTGTCTTCCTAAATAATCCAACGTAATGGGATGCTGGCATCCAATTTTGGCTTGTTAGCAGAAAATTCTTTACTTGTTACAGAGTTATTAAGAATTGTTTCTGTTTCTATAATTTTTTCTTTTTTTAGAGCTGAACAAATGCATTAATGCTTTTAGTTTTGTCTAAATTTTAAAACGATTAGATTGACTCACTGAATAGAGTCACATTCACTTACTTTCTGTTGCAAATCTTCAATAGCTATTGCAACGCAAAATTTGTAATTCCAGCTTTTAGTCACTCAGGATATACAACAAGATTTATTTGAAAACTACAGGAGAAAAATAACACTTGGAAATGGATAATTTAAATACAAGGCAAGAATGTAAATACTATCTGATGTTTAATAACGTTTCAAATTATTTTTGGTCTTTCATACCCCTTTAGGATACCTGTGGTCAGGTTTCTTTTCTTGAAATATCTGCAGTTACAGGACAGATTCAGGGACAGGAGGTGAAGATGAAAGTTAAGGATGATAAGGAGGTATTAGTTGATATTTGTGGTGTTGTATAAAAAGCTTTTAGATATCATAAATACTTCTTACTGCTAACCTAGAAAGCTACATCATTAGACATTAAAGATTTAGGATGAAGTAAAGCAGAGGCATTTATTCTTTGAGGTGTCCTATATCTTTTCACTTTTATTTAAGGTTCTGTTCACAGATACTGGATTTTGGTATGTAAGCCTTCCTGTACAATTCTTTGCTTGGTAGTATGAAAGTAATATACTATTTTTATGCAGTGCAGAAAAACAGCCAGTGCAGAAAATCAAAATCAAAGGGAACTCAAAATTTATCTGCAGTTCTGCTCAGCTTTGCTTCCCTTCCATTTTTAAATTGCTAATGCTGAGGATTCGTATACTTTCCGAGTAAAAGGTGGATAAGTGTGGAATAAAACAAGGGCTTGTGCTAGTCTGTTGACTACTGTGCTGCTCTCTTGACTGTTTAAGTGAACAGTTGGTGTGCATTTAATCAACAGTTCCAGCAGAACCTCTCTTTCTAAGTTGACACAGCAGTCTTTTCTTCTGAGCAGCCTGCTAGATTAAATTTCATTCATAGGTATCCATTGGGTCAAAAGATTCATTGAAATTCATGAGTTGAATTTGCTAGGATTTGGGTGAAAACTACAGAATAGCAAGGATAACTTTCTAAAACATTTACACAAATACTGCAAATGGTTCACCTGTAACAATTTGTTCTGGAGTGGTGCTAGAGTTCGAGTCTAGTCTACCTGAAGAATGTGCTATGGAATTAAATTGTTTGTGTATTTAGGTAGTTTGTTTACTTTATATTTTTTTGTCTTCTTTTTACTGAAAGGATGAGAATCTTAAGACTAATTTTCATTACTTGTTTGTCTGCAAAGCCTTTGCCGTAGCTTTAATCTTTTAGGCAAAGACTCTATTCTTTTCTCTTTCGGGAAAGTATATAAGAACATAATCACAAACACTGGTGGGGCATTGAATTGTCAAAAATCAATTAACAATTTATTAGTTGGATAATGACTAATAATGCTTTTTTTCTCAGTTTAGGATCCAAGAGAAACATTTGGGAAATCAAAGTTCAAATTCTCAGAAAAATGAGATGATGTCTGTATGTAGATTTCTAACAGAAAAAAATAATAATCTGATAAAACTAATTTTGTGCCATATTGTTGCCTTCAAAATTACAATTTTTGCCTAATATAGCTTTTTTGTAGTGTATCTAGGAAATATTCAAGCATAACAGATACTTACGTGAATAATAATCTAACGATCAGTAGAGGATGCTGTCCTGTTTTATTCAACATTTTTCTTTAAGGTTCCATTTCTCCTTCTGCTATTCTTTCAGTATCTAAAAAGAAACTGAAGCAGAAGAGATTTTAAATTAACAAATGATAATCCTTTTTTTTTCTTTTGTCTTAAACATTTTAAAACCTGGCATTTGAAAAGGGAATGTGAGAAAGATACAAAAAATAATCAGAAGGAAACAGGCAGATGCTTTCTACCTAACAGAGAAAAACTTCTCACTGAAATACTTTTCCCAAAGAGATGGGTGGAATCATTTATCTGCAGCAATGGCTGTCTTGGAGTGAATAGACTGTAGCTTGCCTAGAATAAATGGCTCAAAAAATAAATAAATTGAGGCATGGACATTTCACAACTTGCAGCATCATAGAAATTTGTGAAAATTAAGATTACACAAGACAAGAAGACCTCCCAGGCGAGGTCACTGCAGTGAAAACAGCCTATATAAATGTGTTTAAAGCCTGGAATGAGTGGGGAAAAAGAGATTTGTTTTTGCATATGAACAACTTCTTTTCTTAGAGATTTTATTTTAGGACACACACAAAAAAAGCAGAACTTAAGATGATGAGCAACTAGATTTCAAATTTAAATATTTATATGTAAATATGATTATCTCTGTATAACCTGTGTATGCCCATTTAACTCATGTATGTCAATTAATTTCCATTTTTATATCAGCCATGATAGGAACTGATGCAATTAGCTAATATTTCATGAATACTAGTAATTATTTCTTCTCTGCTGTCATTTGAACTTCCTCGGTGTGAATGAGCATCACTGATGTGTGGCCAGCTTTTAATGATTAGAAATAGTGTGTCAGTTTTCTCAAAACAAAAGTATTGGAGAGTAAGTTTAAAAAGATAAAACAGAGCAATCTTGAATTTTGTATGGGTTAAGCTGTATTATTAGGCAGAGAAACAGTCTTAAAATTTCAGTTTTTTCTATTTTAGAATATAATGGGCTATTCTGAAAGTAATGCCTCTTACTTATTTTCTTAGAAACTATAACTGATACAAAGAGCACAATCACACTGTTTGATAGAACAAATTCTCAGCTACAAAACACTGGTTTTCAACATAATCACCTCCATTAGCTGTGCATTTTCACCAGTGATGAAGAAGAGTCTGCGTGCTGTGCTTATAAAAATTGGCACCAGTGGAGGTGATCTGTTGTCACCACTGCTGAAATACACCACCCACTGCCTCACTGTGCTCACATCAATCATTGAATAGGTGCACTATTTTCACCATGGAGGAATTCCATCCCACAGCTTTGCATCATGCACACTTCCATGTCAGATGTCGTTGTGTCAGACCGCCCCTCTGCTGCCATCTGTCACACGGCAGCAACGTGTAATAGAATATTGGTGGGAAGGTTCAACCTCTACTGCCATACCACCAACGTCTGCCTCTAATGTTATTTAACATAATAAAATAGGTGGCACTACTTCAGGAGCAACTCTGTTTTGCTCTTAATTGTAAAGCACACATAGATTACAATTAAAAAAAAACAAATGAACAAAAAAAGCCAAAACAACTCATTTGTGAAGAAATTTCTAATCTAATGTATCAGATAAAAAATGTTCCTGAACCACACAAAAGGTAAGTCTTTCAGTGGATGAAGGCATTAAGAATGACGTTTCTGCAGTTCATCTTCTTATTTGTTAATACAAAGACTGCAAATTATCAAGGCAGTGACTTTCGTGTTCTTAATAAATCAAAATATCAATGTTAAATTTTAATGAGTGAGAATGGATATATTTGGAATATTAAGGATTTTCATGCAGAATTGTGATAAATGAGAAGCGACTCAATGAGTTGTGTGCAGGCTCTTTGGGGGTTTTTGGAGTGTAGAAAGAGTATTTTTCATTTGTGTGGGTTTGGGTTTTCTAGGAGTTAACCATAGCAGATCTACACTTCTTTGCATGCCTGGGAGGAAAATGAATAGAATGAAAGTTATACGTCTGTTTTGAATCTCATCAGCTTTGCTAAACAAGGAATCTGGAATTCTCAAGCAAATCGTGCATGTGGAAACATTGGCCTTGGATAAAGTTTTCTTTTGTCCTCATTAATTACTTCAGTTATTTTATATATTCGATTATAAACCACAGGGAGAATATACATAGAGCGTTGTTCTGTTGACTCAGCCATGAGATTCTTTTTCCTCTTTATAAATCTGGAATAGCTGTGATAGTTCAGGAGGTGACGCAGAGCTGGTGTTGATAGAGACACCAGGTTTTCCATTTTCGTTTTCTGCGTCTTTCATCTTTCTGTTTTTCTGGTAAAACTTATGTTTCAATTTGTTGTTGTTTTTTTTGGGTTTTTTTCCCACTGTACATGTAAATGGGTATTACAATGAATTGAATTTCCTTATTCATTTTGCTTTTGGGGTTTGCTCATACTCTATTAAGTTACTGGTTAAAGTTGCATTCTTCAAGGACTGCTCTGTATTTCTTGCTGAGCTAGGACTTATTAATGAGAGAGTCTTTACTGTTTTTGTGTTGCAAGCAGTAATGAAACTGCTTAATATCAGCTTATTTTAACATGCAAGGTGACTTTGGAGGTCAGTCACAGACAAATAGCCTGAGGTATCATTATCTATAATAACGTCTCAAAAAAATATATTTCAAACAGCTTAATTTTTGACTGTGTAATTTTCCATAGGTGTTTTTTCTTGTTGTGTCCTCTTAGCGTGCAGAAAGCTTGCTTGCTGGATCATGTCTGTTGTAGACTTTAAAGCTATATAGATAATCTTGCATATGCCGTGAAAGCACCTGCAGTACCTCCATTGTGTTAGGCATAAAATAACTGCTAAATGATAAATTGTGATCTGGCAAGTTTCTGAGTAATGTCAAGTATTTTGAAAGTAAGACTGACCAAATCATAAGTAGGTGTTTCATTACATGGCTACATTTCTAATATATGTCAGTCTATCTCAGTGAGAATTATAGACTAATTTGGATGTTTTTCATCATTTGTAAGTAGTGTGCAGTGCACGGTGGGTATTGGTTCAAAACATGTATCTGTATATAGCTGAGCATATTTTTATGTATATTTTATGTATATTTTTAGGACCCTGAAGATATATTAAGAAAGGTGTCATCTGATCTGTATTATTAAAAGTGTGCTTCCAAAAATGCGCATTTATGGTGCAAGCAGAGCAGGGAAGGGGGAAATGTTTTGTGTTGCAATACGTAATATCCACATGATGATCTGGTTGTTTTTTTTTTTTTTTTTTTGCAATAGTGTATATGACAAACTATGTGAAAAGAATCAAAGAATGGGAAGGCAGTCAGGAGAAAAAAAAAAAAAAAAAAAAAAAAAAAAAAAAAAAACCTGAATGCTTTAAAGACTGCTAAGGAACCGAGACATATGGATCTATTTGCCGGGTCCTGCACTTTGGCCACAACAACCCCAGGCAGCGCTATAGGATTGGGGCGGAGTGGCTGGAGGACTGTGTTGAGGAAACAGACCTGGGGGTACTGATTGATGCTCGGCTGAACATGAGCCGACAGTGTGCCCGGGTGGCCAAGAAGGCCAACGGCATTCTGGCTTGCATCAAAAACAGTGTTACTAGCAGGAACAGGGAGGTAATTGTCCCCCTGTACTCGGCATTGGTGCGGCCGCACCTCGAGTACTGTGTTCAGTTTTGGGCCCCTCACTGCAAGAAAGACATTGAGGCCCTGGAACGTGTTCAGAGGAGGGCTACGAAGCTGGTGAGGGGTCTGGAGCACAGGCCTTATGAGGAACGGTTGAGGGAGCTGGGATTGTTCAGCCTGGAGAAGAGGAGGCTCAGGGGAGACCTTATAGCTCTCTATAACTTCCTGAAGGGAGGTTGTGGTGAGCTGGGGGTCGGCCTCTTCTCTCGTGTAATCAGTGATAGAACTAGAGGGAATGGTTTCAAGCTGCGCCAGGGGAGGTTCAGGCTGGACATTAGGAAGTATTACTACTCGGAAAGGGTAGTCAGGCATTGGAATGCACTGCCCAGGGAGGTGGTGGAATCACCGACCATGGGAGTGTTCAAGAAACGTTTGGATGTTGCGTTGAGGGGTATGATTTAGCTGGGAAGTATTGGTAATGGTTGGACTGGATGATCTTCTAGGTCTTTTCCAACCTCGATAATTCTGTGATTCTGTGATTCTGTGATTTTCGGAAAATGGCTTTTTGATCATCTGCCTTTTCACATTCTCTGAATTTAATTGCTTTTATCACTGCTTCAATGATTTTTTTTTCCAGAAGGAATGCATTTTAACCCTACTTAGTGTCTTGGTTGTGAAGTGACTGTATTTCATGAACACAACTTTAAAAATAAATAAATAAAAAGTAAAAAGAAAAGCAACAGTAGAACAGTTGAAGCCTATCAAATCATCTGAGCATGTAAATTGTAGCAGGAATGCAGAATGTCTGTAACTTTTTTCTACAGTGAGGGAGGATGAGGAGTCCTACAGTCCCTAAGCTTATCATTTCCTTTTGAATTTGAAATTCTGAAGAAAATGAATTTTTCCTTAAAACAAATACAAAATATGTATATGTAAATAGGTAACTGGCTCTCGGTAAGAGGAAGTCATTAAGCTTAGCACACTGCTCTTCTTTATTTGCACATGAAGCTTTTTTTTTTCTTTTTTAACGCCAGTGTGTTTTGTGTTCTAAGTCTTCAATATACAGTTAAAATGCCTTAAACAGCTTCTGTGAAAATCCCCGGGAATTCATGAGAAATTCCCTGCACAGGACACAGCCTGTTCAGCTGCAATAGCTCAGCTAACTGGCAGGAGCAAACATAAACTATTAAAATCAGTCATCACAATCACAGTTCACACAATAGCTAAATGCCAGATGAAAATAGGCATTTTACTCTAACTCATCAAATTTTAAGGGGGAAAGAAAATGTTTTCTCATTTGTCCTTTTTTCCAATTATCAGAAATTTTGATTTCTAACAACCAACTTACTGCACATTCATAATGTCCAGACTAACCTCTTTGAAAGGATTAAGAGGAGCTCAGTCTGAACACTCGAAGCTCAGCATTGTCAAGTTTACCTGCCATGTGGATGCGATGCCTCTTTCCCTAATCTTTGAAATCTTCTCTGGTTATCAATCAAGCATCCTCAGAGTTTGACTCACTCAGACTTCTTTGTTCTTGCACAGCCTAACCTGTGTCTTCATCCAGCTTGCATTTCCCAATTAATGTCTCTTCTCTCTCTGTTGTTTATTTTTTTTTTTCCTTGCTGGTTTGACTGCATCAGTTCACAACTCAGTTTTTGAAATTTGCTTCTGGTTGACTCCCCTGACTGTCAAACATAGTCATCATCTTCTTTTCCTGTAAATAGTTCAGAAAAAATTGCTATTACAATTTACATTCTCTTCTTTTACAGTGATAAATTACGATGATAAATATTACAAGTTGAATTACTTGTTCCTTTTTTATTTTGCCATGAAACTCTCGTGAGTGCTCTGTGCAATATAGCCCTGTGTCCCTTGTCTGCCTTCCTCTTGGATTAGAGTCTCTGTTCTAGCATACCTGATTTGCTATATAACTGAGTGAACATCCAAAGACTCTCAAACAAGACGTCTTTAGCTGCCCCGTTTTCTGTCTCTTGATAAGAAGGGTTTTTCCTTCAACTTGTATGTTTATTTTAATTTCTAGATTCTTACTTAGCAGTAAAGAATTTTTAAAGAACAGTTACTTCTGTTCATTAAGCCTAAGCTCATTATTCTGATCAATAATGTAGTTACCTATTGTATGCGACATTAACTCCTCTACTGAGGGATGTAGTGTGAAGATGACCAATGACTGAGCACTAAAGCTAGCTTGTGTTAAAGCTCTGCTTCAGCTATTGTGACAAGCATGTGTGCTCTGAGTCATGAACTGCTTTCAAGAGAAAATGCACACAGTCTGGCAGAGGAGATTGCTCTTCTTTTCTCCAATATTAGCCCTTGTAGAACAGGGCAAAGCATGTGTTCAGAGTTGGTCCTGTAGCTCAGGCTGTGCCCAGAATTTCACCAGTGCTTCTCGGAAGAACTGTATCTTGCTTATTTTGTGTTACACAGGTTTTGTTGCTTTTTCTTTTAATTGGATTAAGGGGGTTTTTTTGTTTGTTTGTTTGTTTTAATGACTGGTTTATGTGGTTAGTCTTAAGTGATGATACTGGAAAACTGTTGCTAAGATAAATAGGCAGCATTTATTAACGTATACAACAAGGTCCAATTACTTTGCCGTCAGTTAATTTCCGTGTCACCTTTGTACTTATCGGACTGCGTTTGTGCTCCAGCAAGACTGGGCAACCTTGTGTGGTGTTCTTGGGCTGAAAAACCTTTACCTTTATATGCCAACTGAACCTCTCTTGTTTATATTATGCAATTTATCCCTTGACCTCCTACAATGATAGCCAGGCCATTTCCAGCACAAGCATTTGGGTTATCCCATGGCTGAGGGCATGTCCCCATTATTTGGTAGACAGTAGAAGTGGATTGGTTAATCCCGAAGTACTTGTTTTCTGATGTGTCTGAGATGTTCTGAATTTTGTCGAACGTTAAGCAAGAATTACTTTTTGCATAGCTGTCATATGTAAAGCTTCAAGTATCTATTAATGGCTTTTGGATTTAAAGGGATATTTTATATCACAGTTCTGAAATTCAGTCTTTGGGCTAGATCACTCTTCCCAAGAAGAGCTTTGAGGTAGCATAGCAATGCAACATTGACAGTGCAGTTGCTTGTGCATGCAAGTATTCGTAAAAGTTAAATGTATGTGCAAATTATTAATTTATTGAAGAAGATGCTTTCCCTTGCTTTCTAAATAATAGTAATGTTGCCAAATATTTGCTGTATCTCTTCGGGCCTTTTGATATCCCTCCTATGTTTGCAGAGGGAACATTCAAAGTAGTATTAAGAAGTAAATCTGTTTCATGGGTCTTATTGTAGTATTGCCTTACACAGGAAAAAAAAATCAAATTTGCTTTTGAAGCAATTTCAGTAATGCGAGGAGAATAACAAAATTTACTTAAATAAAGCACCAAGACTAGAAGAGCTGATGCTGAAAGAAAGAAGGCTTATGTGATGTTTATGGTACAAGTAAAGAAATTTGACATAGTAAGTGTGCCACCAACTAGTAGTAAGAAATGTACAGACTGCAATTTGTGTAGTCTTCATTCCTCTGGCTTTGGAAGTGTGAATTTGTATTTTCTTTCAGATATCTGAAAAAAATTGGTTTTATTTAAAAGAAAGTGTGAAACTCCAGGCAATAGAAGTATAGTAAACAAGGAGAATGTGACTGCAGAATAATAACATGCTTAAAGAAAGGAGGCACCGAATAATAGCTGGATTGTTTCTACCTTTAAAAATTGCTCCAACATTACAAGTCAAAAATAGATGATTAAAGGGGAATCCTATGTTTTGTTACACTTTTTCTAAGGAAATAAATATTTATAAAATACTCGTACGGAAGTCATGTAAAAGAGCATCTGGACATGATTATATATATTGCAAATCTAGGGAGCATTAGCAGAAGATGCTTTTCAAACATTAACAAACATTATGGCTTGTGGCCATCTAGTGGTGAACCTTTTTTAGGTGTACTAACATCGTGCAGAATTTTGTTTAACTAAGCCACGAGCTTAGTCCAAAACTGAATTATAAAAAATAATAATAATAATTCCCTGTAGCTCTTTCTGTTGCGAACAAGCCAATTTTTTTTTTTTTTACAAGAGGATAATTTCCATTTTCTTCCTTTTTCTTGGTCTTTAAGGTGAAACAATTGTTGATGTTGATGATCCTTTCTGGCAGCTAGCTTTAATGTAAATTTTTTAAACAGTAGATTTTCAAGATGCAAAATATTCTGTTAAGTGTCTCTGAAGTATACCTAAATTCTGAAAGCGGTGAATATTCTTTAATATCTTTGACTCACATGAAATTTGACAGACGGAATACTGGCTGTCCTGCTTAACTCCATTTCATGAAATTGCCTTGGTGAAAGTTAAAACATGCCTGACATTTTCTAGTGTGTTTCTCTAAGCAATGGTTTTACATGTTTTGGGGAAATTATTTCTCTCAAATGGTAGAATTGATGTAAGCATCAGTAGGAAACATAATAGCAGAACCGTGGCAAGGCACATATTGAGCAAGATTATTTTGCATGGTTTGTGAGATCTGGTTAACTTCTGATGTCTACTAAATTACCAAGACATGAAAAACTGAGATTTTGTTTATATTCACTAATCCAATGAGAGTGTTAGTGGCAAATGTAACCATTTAGATTTGTTTTGTCTAGCTCATGACAAAATTCTGAAAATATGGTAGGTTTTAGTTATTGATTTTTCATTGACTGGGAAGTGGATTCTGCAATAATTTTGACTTCACCATTTGTTTCTTTCATCAGTGTCATTTTTCATTTGCAACCATTCCAGCTAGCAGTTCCCTGAATTTTTGGTGTTGACGTACACTCCTGCTTTTTCTTTTTTTAAACTGGCAGTAGGCATTTCTTCTTTTCAATCTGCAGATTTCACCAGGATGTCAGATAAACATAATACAAGAAAAATACATGAACTCACTATCCAGCATGCCACCATCCATCCATTAACATCGAACATAATATCAGGATGGTATTGAGTTAATGTGTGTAATGGTTTGTTTCATTTTCAGGTATTTGGAGTGGATGACAGCCAGGATTATAATAGGCCTGTTATCAACGAGAACCAGAAAGATTTAGTAAAAGATTGGGCTATAAATTCTACTACAGTAGTGCTGGAAGAAAAAAGACCACTGAGTACAACTGGATTTCTTGACACAGAGGTAGAATTTAATTTTTGATGGTCTTCCTTTTTCTTCCAATAAGACAGAGCACTAATAGTTGACCAATAAGTATTAAACGGCAAACAAAGCTTTTCCTTGAAAATATTGGCTCAGGTCTGCAAGTTTATTTTACTGCGTTCTTTACTGTATTACTGAAATTTCTATGTCCCAATTTCCCAAGTTAAATTGGGAAGGTATTAAGGTTCAGAAATATGTTATATGCATTCAATGAGGGATAGAAAGCCAGCTAGTAAAAAAATGGTGGATGCATAGAAAAATACATTTCAATTTTTTTTTTTTTTTTTTTTTTTGGTTACAAAGCTGGAGGTTTTTGCATTCAAGGTTTCAGTTCTCAAGTGAGATGCTACTCATGAGAAGTTGCATACATTATTTGCCTCAGAAGCAGTATAATTCAATCAGTTGATGAAAGATTAGGTAAAGTGTCAGAATACGCACGTGAGCTATGTGTAAATCATATTGTATATCGAAATCCTGGGAGACATTCTGGTGTAATGGTGGGGGATAAACTGTAACCTGAAATGTGTTAGAACAGGCTCAAACTGAAGCAGAAGTAATCTGATAGGGATACACACCACATTTGTTCCAATGGCTGTATCAAATTGGTACTGAAATATCATACTGTAAATAAGAAAACATTATAAGCAAGGAAATTTTCACCATGCTTCTTTGAGTTAATCTGTAAATAAAACCTTACTATCTCACTTCTTCTTCATGCCATTCTGCTCTTTTAAGCCTAATGAGTTTTCAAGATAATTAAAAGTACTGATTTATTTCTATTTCTGTTATTGTAGTGTTTTGGGGGGTTGGGTTTTTTGTTTGGTTTTGTTTTTTTGTAAACAGAAGTAGAATATGATTAATTTTATGACCATAATTGTGCTTTCCACATACTTTACACATTGCAGGGATTGGTTTGAGAGGACTTATGCAATCATAGGACAAGTTTAAGAACTCTTGTGGCAGTGACATACAAAAACTTGGTTTGAATTAGCTTGAAATGACAAAAATGGTCACTTTTTGTTTGCTGAATAAATAAGCCTTCTTTATATATTGGAGGAGGAGTGGGCTTTGTGGTGTAGCCTTAATTTGCAGGATTGTTATGAGGCATCAGAGGGAAAAAATGAAAATTGTTTTGTATGTATAGGAGACCAAACCATGTGGATGTATCACAGATTAGTGTAGTTAGAGCATAACTGTTGCTTCAACTGGAGAGAAGACTGCAGTATGTAATATCTTTTTTACCAAAACAGACTTTGTTATTATTGGGAAAGGGAAAGGCAAATGCGTTTGATTTGCAAAGTACATGAGCACCATATTCTCATCACAGATGAGCTTTTCTGCTTGCTCTTTTCAGAAAACTTACTGTGTTACTGAGCTGCAGATCATAAGTGAATAAACCTTATTGAAGATCTTGACTAAACAGTCAAGTGACATTGGGGTAGCTCAGTGGTCAGGCTTGTTTCGTTTGCCCATCATGGCTGCACCTATAGATATTTAGAAGAAACAGATGAAATCAGAAGCTTCTTGACACGGAAGAAGAGATTTCAATTTTGGAAATTGGAAATGATGTCTTGGGAAATTAATGATGTTTTATGAAAACACTTAGGGGTTGAGAGATTGTTCTGAGCTCAGATATGTTAACTTTACAGGACAGGTTATAAATAGCTTGCTTTGAAGAGTGTAGAATTCACTTCTCTTATAAAGAAAGTCTCACTTTTTGCTTTGATGTGACAGGCTTTGATCCTTTAAAGTGGTGTATGTCAGGAAAGTAGATAAAATGCAGAGTAAATGTCTTACCACAATTGCATTGAGCCTGCATGCACTTGCATTTTCCACGAATACGGATTAGACAGTAAAAACACTGAGTTCATTTATCTGAAATATTTAAATGTTTTTATTTTCTATATTATAAGCTGCTACTTGCCAACCCAGGCAAGTGAGATTTAAGAACAGAAGTTAAATGATAGAGAACAAAGAGAATAATTTTTGCTGTTGATATATGTTCTGATTATATGAGCTAATTTAATAAAAATACTGCAGTCTTTTGGCCATATATCCACCCAGCTTCCATTTAATTTTCAGTGACCAGTTACGTACTTCTTTTTTATTTTGCTCTTTACAGAGTCGTTAGTACTATTGGCTGCAGTGTTCCTTGTTTTGAACGCCCATTTCACATCTTTGCCATTGAAGTGTTGATATTGCAAACACAAAATAACTTCATGTAAATGTTTGCTGTATTGCTTCCTAAAGCTGGAGAGCAGCCGTGTCTATTCAGAGGCTTTATGTCCTTTTGTTTGTCTATTCTAATTACACTAATCTCATATTCTTCTGTAGAGAAACCGTTGAGTATGAGGTTTGATATTGGCTTTTTGTTTGAAATTAGAAGCTATCATTAAACATCGGATGATTATGCCAGCAGTGTCCTATGACTGTGAAAAGGCAAGCACTGGGCAATGCATTAGCAGCAGAAATGGGAGATCTTGGCACCATGACAGGAGATAGCAGTGAATCTCCAGAACACTGGCAAGAGATTTGTTACCAATCTTGTTTAGGAAAGGAGAATTCAAAACTAGAAAAGGAGCAAAGAGGTTTACTCACATTATTAAGGGAATAGAGATTCACATTACAAGAACAGATTGATACGATTCATTTACTTCAGATATATGGTAGCTGACATGGATGTGGTTGCTGGATTTTGCTGTGTAAGTAGAGTAAATGCAACAGAAGGAAAAAAGAACTATTTGAGATCAATGTTGTTCCGTGAAGAAATGTGGAAACATTGTCTATAAGTAAAGTATAGAAACTTGGGGGAAAAAAGATCAGCGCTTACAGAGGAGTATGGTTCAGAAACAGAAGAAGGGGGAGGGACTAAAAGACTTTCAAGATGTCTCTTAAATGTTTAAAAAGATGGCATAGTCAGATATTTAGAACTTGAGGCGACTGGAATACGTATCTAAAAAAAACTTTTTTGGGTTCTGTTTACTGAAATTTTTTTGAAATTATTGTAGTGCTCTGAAATGCCAAGTAACGGGGATGCTTCTAGGCATCATATGCATGTGCTGTGTCTTTTTTCAGATACACAGATGGAAGCTCTGAATCTTCAGGCTGAATAATACATCTTCATAAATCCACGGGTATTTTTTCTATGGATGTATCACTCAGATTTAGATTGAATATGTAATAAAAGAAAGCAAATTCAACTCAGAGTTAAAATGTTGGTCTCCTTTTGTCAGCCTGGCTTTTCTGAAAGGCTCTTGGTCTTAAGGGAGGACTTGGAGGACTGCTTATTGAAAGCCTGTAAGATGCATGGATTATAAAGAGAAAATTAGGATAACTGGATGTGAAATTTTTAATGCTATATGAACCTTTCACATCTGGATACGTTAGATTGTATTATTGATCTGCATATTGCTTTTAATAAAAGACATTTTACTTAGGGATTAAAATATCCATTTTTTAACTAGTAGTAAAAGGAACTTCATAGCTTTGTTGTTTATGAATGTATAGAAAATATATAGAAAAATTGACAGAACACACATTTGCATCCACTGCTGTGTAAGAAATGTTTTTTTAACAGTGTAATTACCATTAATTTACAAAATCTTCATACTTCACTGCAAAGTGCAATTCAAATTACTGATTGTTTACTGGAAATCATATCAGTGGAATTGCTTAGATGAAATACAAACACCGTAGCAAAGATAAGTAGGACTACTGTCATATCTGGTTTTGGCTGTAATTAATTGCTTTAGTAGGGACAGAGAAACAAACCAAAAATAGTTTGGAGACCTAAGAGACAAAAAAGGTATCAGCAGTAGGAATGCTTTTTGTTGTCAGTGCCTAAGTGCTGCTTGTTTTTGCATGTTTTTTGTTAAATGATTCTTTCTGGCACTCTTCCTTACATCATGTTCAGAAATGCCCGTAAATAACTGAAACATTGAATTGCATTACTTCAGTATTGTTAGATTTGAATTTTGTAACATTTTGATTCTAAGAAATGAATTCAGAATGTGGACGTTTCTGTGGTAGTTCATAGAAGAGATTTGATGCATCTCTGGCATAATACGTTCGTAACAGTCTTAACTAGATTCATGATGCTTTTGTTTGCATTAATTAAAGTCATCCGTATGATTAAGAGACATTCAGGAATATAAATTCAAGTGTTCTTAATTAGCTTAATTTAAAAGAGGTTCTTGTACATTAGATGACACCTTTTCAGCTTTCCATTTTTTCTGAATTAATGTCAGAAAACTTATACCATTAATTCCTGATCAAAGATTACAATCCCAGAGTGCCCAGTAAATTAAGCAGAAGTCTACATTTTTAATATTAGCGTCAAGCAAAGCTTCAGGTAAACTCTGAATTAGTTGCTTCGCACTCTCTTTAGAAGCAAGTTACACATGTCTTCATGTCCTTGCCATCTCTTCCATTGATCTTGAATTGCAATTTCTGATTTGACTTGCCTTTAGTTATGTAATTCCCTTAGTGCTTAGACAGTGACTTTTTTCATTTGCAGCATTTTGGTTTGAGTCCCGTAGATTAGACTATCTAAACTAGAAAATATTTCAAGCCTTCAATAGCATTCTGCCCAGGTATGCATGTATACGTGTATCCGTAGTTGTCTGCTGTCTTTAGAGGAACAAGAGAAACTCAAATATATTAGATAAATGTTTATCGTACTGTAAGAAAGCAGAGTATGAAGGTGGTTTGAGTTTTATATTTACTTTTATTCATTTAAAAACTCGTCAGAGTTTAAAAAGGCTTTCCTATTGGGAAAGCAAGTCAATTTCCTTTTCAGGTCAGCTGAAGAAAAAAAAAAATCACATACTGATTGCACTGTCTACCTGTTAGCCAGTACGATGGTATAAAACTATCTTTCCTTCTTTCATCATTTAGACTGGATAAATTATTTGTTCTTCTTTCCATCACGATTTTTCTTTCAGTCCTTAAGGCATTCTTTCCATAATTAAGTAAATAAAATGTATCTGAACAAGGCATTCTAAACTGGTAAAATGTAATCCATGTATCTTCTTGAAGCTCATTCATAATTCTTGCCCACACCCCTACCTGCAGTATTTGTTCCCTGATCTTCTGTTTTGAAGCAGGCACGTTCTAATGTATTTTCTATAGGTTCTGATGTTTACAATTTCATAGCATGAGAAAATGCTGTTTGTTGATTTTGAAGCCACATATAGAGTCATTTATGTTCCTGTTCTAGAAACGGTAAATCTGAAATATATTGAAGTAAGCTCCTTTTTCAGTTTCCTCCAGGAAGACAGTGTCTGACACTTCTATTCCAGGTAAACCTGGAATGAGAACATGATTTTATCAGACGGTTGTCATCTTTCTTCTACTTTTTTTTTCTTCCTTAGGAAGGTTCTGCTGCCCCTGGAAGTAAACGTTGGGTATCACAGTGGGCTAGTTTGGCTGCCAATCACACACGTCACGACCAAGATGATATCAGATTGGAGTCTCCTGTTCCTGCACCATTAGAAAATGGTAATGAAACAGTTCTTTTAGTCATAATTTCTGATGAGGAAAGAATGATCGTGTACATAAATAAGCAACTTTCATACTGTTAAGACCTTATCTTCCTCTGAAATTGTTGCATGTCTTTGAGAAGAAGCAACATAAAAACTAGCTCTGTGGTAGTGTTTTCTGACATAGCATAAGAATGCCAAAATTAAACAATTCTACTAAAGCAAAAAGTGTAATTTAAAAGAAACTTTCACTTGAATGCAGTTTGGGTTCATCTGCCTAGTATGTTTCTTTATTTACAGCTTTCTCAGTACTACTCAAAGTCCCAAATAGGATTTTAAAGGATTGATTGTTAAACCATTTGACCTGAAGTTTGCTATTCAGCTGTTCTTCAGCTGAAAAGTAGCGTATTTCTGATAGTGGAAACAAAGAGAGCATACTTTGTCTCCAGTGATGAACAACTGTCTGTCCTGAAGTAAACTATTCACATCTGTGTTTTTCAGTAGTTTGTTCATTAAGGTCTGCACTTTTGACGGTGAAGGAATTGCCTACCTTACTTATCATCAGTTGTTTTCTTCCTCTCAGTTTCAGCCTAGAAATGTTGATGCAGTAGAACAATCTAATGCGCTTCTAATGCTGATTTTTACATGCTGGCGTAGAGGCTATTATATCTGGCAAAGTAGTTCCTTAATTTTCTTCTGAAATCGTGAGTTAATGTAGCTCTTTGTTGCCAAATTGATTACACAGGGATGTCGTTTCTGTGCTTTCCACATTCTGAATGTGGTACGCTTTTTAGAAATTGAGAAGTAACCGACTGTCAGTCTACTGCTAGTTATGTTTCTGTCCTGCAATTCCAGCATTTCCTCTTATTCCAGTTGACTTTGAAATTCACAACAGAGTTTAAAAGATTTTTAAAATGGGGAAAAATGTGTTTTAGAAGTAGAAATGCCTTTCTGTGTACAACACTTCAGAAGACACGCTACCACCTACAGAACTTGTCCAATAACCTCTTGTTAGATATTGGTGAGTATAATTAATCACTTGCCTTTCTAATAACTTTTTTTTATTCATGGAGTTACATTCAGGAGAGTAATGTGTGTTCTCTACTTTTTTGTTATAGCTGTTGGTTTTCTTCAGATTTTCAAGAATCCATATTTCTATCACAATTTCAGAGCAAGCTACATCTTTGACCTTTAAGTTAGTCTCTCGGAAGAATGCATTTTCAGAATGATAAAGCTAAATCTTCACTGCTTTCAGAATGGAATCCTGTAATTCTCTCCTTGCTAAGTCTGGAAACTTGGTCTCAGCCCTCTGCCCGGCAGGCAGGCTTCTGCAGAGCAAACTTAAGTTTGCTCAGTTTTCTGGGTTTTTTTGGTTGTTGGGGTTTTTATTGGGGAAGGAGGGAGCAGGGGGAGGGGGACAATTTTGTTGGTTTGTTCCTCACTGTTCACACTCCTTCTTGAGTCCTCAAACAAGCGTAAAAGCTTTGCAGCAGAGATTTCTCCAAAATAGTTATCAAGTTTGCATTACAAATGTAGTAAATAATAACTCATTTAAAAGGGAAAAAAAAAAAAACAAACAACCACAAAACAGTATCATATCCATATTTTACTGTACAGATTATAGGTTTCTTGGTTCCAGAACTGGGTTATGGGAACTGAACCATTGTTTGAGTTGCTTGATCTTGAATCCCATAGTGATTTTTTTTTTTTCTTTGAAATTCTTTCTGTTTGTCCTGGGACATCTTAATTTAGCTGTAAGTTATGTATACCTTTCTTAAGGTGGATTTGTTGCAGATTTATTTTGCTGCCATTAGATTTAAGATAACACTGATAAAAGGATTTGCATACTTTGTGTTTATAGAGACCTTATGCATACAATTTATTCTATATTGGAAAAAAAGCCAGTTAGCTTCTTCACAAAAGAGTTAGCTTTTCGTTCTGTGTATTGTTCTAACATGAAGAATGGAAGACAAAGGAAATAAATTTTAATCCTAAAGTTGGGTTAATGTCTTAAATACTGTATTAAAAAAAAAAAAAAAAGTAACTAAAATATTGTTGGGAATTACAACAGAACTAGGCAGGTGTTCTGTATTGTTTACTAGCTGAAGCTCTATTCAGGCTTGTATTCAGCAGATGATAGTGTACGTGTAAGTATGTTTAATTAAATGACTTTTAAAGAATTTAATCATTTGTAGTTACTTTTCTTATTACTTTCTTTTTAAGTAAATTGCATGTTTTTAAAAGATAACATGTGAGGCCATATATTAAAGCAAACAATAAAAGAACGTCTGATTTCAGAGCCTCATTGTGTTGTTTTCAAAGAAATTTTGTCTTTGATGTTGTGTAGTGTAAACGTCTGTGTCAGTGCATGAAAGAATTCTTACCAGTGACTACTGCTTCTCTTGGAGCTTTTCTACCCCTCATAGAGTTTGAACTTTGAATATGTTGTTCTTTAGGATATCAAGTAAATGGAAAGGGGGAAAATTAAGTGATTTGATGTATCATGTACACAGAATAATGGGAATTGAGTAAATTCTATACTACTTGGAAGCGTCTGGTGTGTGTGTATAGAAGTACTTAAAATGATAGTCCATGGTGTGATGAGACTGATCCTTTGGACGGTTAACTAGCAAGCTGGGGCATATGTTTTGGGGTTTTTGATTCATTTAAATTCTGTGTTTTATATGGAACACCAACCAGAATCTTGGCAGGGATGAATACTTCTTTTGTCAATGTAAGAACTTTGATTTAAGTGAACTAACAACTGTAGTATGTACCTATACTGCAAGAATTCTAAAACACTTAAGATCCAAAAATGAAAACGGTATTTAATGTGTATGTCCATAGAACAATTCACAAAGTCTGCTTTATTGGCTTAGATGCCTGCATTTTCTTCAGAGCTGCTGGTAGTTAAACTTCCAGTGGTGTGTATATCGCTGTCAACAATGCTGAGTCACTGCACACCTCTACTGCTCAAGACTTTTAAGTGTCTAGATGTCTGAAAATAAATAAATAAATAAATTGACCATGTAGGTATGTCTGGGAGAAGTCTGTCTTCACAAATATCAGTTATGCTGATTTTTGTTGAACCTTCGGTATATTTTTTTTTAATTTATATTCTAGGGAATTAAACAATTCCCTAGAAAAATAATCCAGAAATGTTCAGATTTCAGTGGTATCTCCTGCTTTTCCAAGTGAGTGTCCTAACACAGCTTATACAAGAAAACTGTGCAAGTTGTTTTGACACCTTTATCTAAGGGGCGACACTGTGCAAAGCAAAAATAAAAATAACGCAGAAGGTGAGTATTTGATTTATTGTAGTAGTTTTATACATACTGCTGCACACATATGGTGTAATTGATAATATTCAATTAAGGGATTAGAGAGTTCTTGCAGCGAGGGACACCTTATTCTCCTGGAACAACCAATGTATGTCTACATATATTTTTCAACATAAGGCGCCACCATTACCTCTGCATTTTCACTGGCAATGAACAAGACCGTGCATGTCATGCTCGTAAAAATATGCACCAGTGGAGGTGAACTGCTCTCGCCACTGCTGAAATGCACACTCACCACCTCACTGTGCTCACATCCACTGTTTGGTCTCCAGAAGTGTTCAGCAAGCATCAATAAATGTCGATGGGTGCCATCTTTTCTGCATGGAGGAGTTCAGTTCCACACTTTGGCTTCATCCACTTCCACGTCAGATGCCTTTGTGTCAGACCGCCCCTCTGTTGCCATCTGTCAGACAAGAACAAAATGTAAGGGGATACTGGCAGGAGGGTTCACCCTGTACTGTCACACCGCTATCATCTGCCTCTGACGTCGTGGGCCAATGTAATAAAGCAGAAGACGTTACTTTCAGAGCTGCCCTCAGATGTTCCAGTGACATTTCAGTTTTATGTTGTTTGATTAGTGTTATGCTGTCTTAATTTAATGTTTATGTTTAGCTTGGTACTGAATTAATTCTTAGCTGTGTTTTCTTTTTCATTTTTAGACACAGATATCAGCGAGTCTGGTATTTCCATCAGAAGCACCGGTTCAGCTACTTCTGTGACTAGCCAAGGTGAGCGAAGGAGAAGGACACTTCCACAGACTCCCAAGGAGGAGAAAATGAGTGAAAGCCCCAGAACAAAAACTGCATCTCATCAGAGATCAGAAATTGGTGAAAAGCAGGACACTGAGCTTCAAGAGAAAGAAACTCCAGCTCGTGCTTCAGATACTGACAGCAGAAGTATAGCTAAGTCAAGCAGAACAGTGAATGGTCTTTCACCCAAAGCAACAGGAGAGAAAGTTTTTTCTTTCCCTAGTTCTTCCAGTAAAGAGAGAGCTGAAACTGGCAGAGAAACTTCTGTGGTGAAACAAGCTTTAGCAAAAATTCAACAAGAACGAAAGGAGCAAGGACACTGGACACCCTCAAAATCTGCTACAAACCTAGTTGAGAAAGATAGGGAGGAGATTGCTGTGTCACGCAAAACTTTGGATGATCAGGACAAAGCTCCTGGACATGATAAAGCAGCAATGAAGTTAGCACAGAGTGAGGGAAAAAGAAGAAGAAATGAGGAAAGTATTAAAGGACAAAGCCCTAAAGCATCAGGAGAAAAAAAGGAATCTTCAAAACCGTTAGTGAGGCAAGGCAGCTTTACTATAGATAAGCCTAGCACAAATATACCCATAGAGCTTATTCCTCACATTAATAAGCAAAGTGGATCTGCTGCCCCCTTAGCATCTGCAAACAGAATACGTGACAGAAGTGATTCGATGGACACTGATTCCAGTCTAGATACAACACTCATTTTGAAAGACACTGAAGCTGTAATGGCTTTCCTTGAAGCTAAACTGCGTGAAGAAAGTAAAACTGATGAAGGTCCTGAGACTCCTAGCTATAACAGAGATAATTCCATATCACCAGAATCAGATGTAGATACAGCCAGCACAATCAGTCTCGTTACTGGTGACAGTGAAAGGAAATCCACACAGAAACGAAAGAGCTTTACAACCTTATATAAAGATAGATGTTCCTCTGGTTCCCCTTCTAAGGATATTGTAAAATCTTCTGCAACAAGTGCCAGAGAAAAAATGGAAAAGAAAACTAAAAGTCGATCTTCAGATGGTGGATCCAGAGCTGATGCTCGCAAATCAGTGCAATCCAGTGGAAGAATGAGACAACCATCAGTAGACTTGACAGATGATGACCAAACATCTAGTGTACCTCATTCTGCCATTTCCGATATCTTATCATCTGACCAGGAAACCTACTCTGGCAAATCACATGGAAGAGTTCCTTTTGCCTCAGCAGATGAACTTTTGCATTCTAAAATGGAAGGAAAGTCAGCTAAATCAAAAAGCTCTCCTGTCGTACTTGGACAATCTAGTAAATCTACCACTCTTCCAAGACCTCGTCCTACAAGGACTTCTCTCCTGCGCAGAGCACGACTTGGTGAAGCCTCAGATAGCGAGCTTGCTGATGCTGATAAAGCTTCAGTGGCTTCTGAAGTGTCCACTACAAGTTCTACGTCAAAACCTCCATCAGGGAGGAGGAGTATTTCCAGAATAGACTTACTTGCTCAACCCCGCAGAACTCGACTTGGCTCTTTATCAGCACGTAGTGATTCTGAAGCGACAATAACCAGAAGCACTGCTTCATCTCGTACTCCAGAAGCTATTATCAGAAGTGCAAGGTTGACATCAGCAGAAGCTAGTAAAGTTTCTGCTAGAACTCGAGCCAATAGCATTTCTCGACTTTCAGATTCAAAATCCAAATCTTTGGCTTCAGCTCATAATTCTCCCTCAGGTATGTCTGATTATTTGAACTAGTCTTCTACAATACTATATATGTATACCACGTGTGTGTGTGTATATATATATATATATACATATATATGTGTGTATATATATGTATGTATTTGATACGTGGATAATTTATTTACTTATTTTTAAGGTACTGTTCTTAGCAAACAGTTTGTTGAGTTTTAGTTGAGTCAATCTCTCTCTTTCAAGTAGGAGGCTTTCTTGGTGATGCTTTTGGACATTTTTCACTCAAGTCATAAAGACAAGAAATTTTAATCCTTTAACTTCTTGGATGGGGATATGCGTGTGTGTGTATGTATATAAAATTATATTTGTCTAACTGGAAGTCAATTGTGCTGAGGTATTCAAGTGTGGCAGCACTGATCACTCCATGAGAGTGGAATCTCTCAGCTCAAGGCGTAGCTGTGAATGTTTAGGAGGTCAGCAACATTTTTACTATGTAAAATACACAGCATTAGTTTGTTAATTATATTTACCAGCCTGACATACTGTAAGTGTTCCCTAAGGGAACACCCTGAGAAGTATTAGAATATTCTTATTCATAATTTAAGATTAGCTTCTAAAACCGTAACAGTGAGATTTGTCCACTATGGATAATAACAGAAAAGTAACAAAGGAAAAATTAAATACAAACACTACCTAAGCACACTAAAGTTAAGCAATTCATATTACATTTGCCTTGCATTAGAGTAGCTTCTATTCTCTCATCTAAGTCATGTCAGTTTCTGGTTTGTCATGATTTCCAAATCATATTTATCTTCTTTTGTCTAGTAGCTCATTTACTGTAATTTATCTTACATGTGGATGAAAAAAATCCATTGAGTTGATTAATTTTAACCTGCTATTCAGTTAGAAGCTGACACAGTGCTTTAAATACGAACAGAGTGAAAAGCTGCTAGCTTTTTTTCCAACATAAATATTAAATCAACTGAAGTTGAAATGTGGTGATTCTAAGTGTTATCTATCATAGGAAATTAACGTTTATAATTGGTGACGTCTTGCTTTTTGAATTGCCATTGACTGTATTTGAAGCCAATGTGCAATCTAAGAAAAATCACAATGGCTTTCTTAATTCCAGTGCTGAGCGTTTCCACTGAGATTATATTTTTAATGCACCACCTCCTATTTAGAATACATTTGTTTATTTATTTAGGCATATTTCCTGCAGCCCTTCTGTTGCTTGTATGTCATAAACGCACCATTAGGATTCTTAGCAGTGCTTTCTCCTAGACAGCTGTAATTGTGTTGTGCCATTTATTAGCTGAATTTCAGGACAGAAATTTATTAGAAATTTCAGAAGAGATACAAACAAGGTGTAAAACAAAAAAGGTGGTTCTGTTATAATACGATCTCTATAAGGACACAAAAAAAAAAATTAATTAAACCTCTGATAAAAACTGAATATTTCCTTCTAAGATGTCATTAGAAAAATAACATGCTTTCACTTTTAATGAGTTTTGATTGGATTTGTGCAGATTGAAAGCTGGCGTTAGGCCAGAGAAGAGTGTCTATTAATACTGCTTGTGCCTTTAATAACCAACACTAATTCGCATCCTGCTACCACTGATTTTTTTAATAGGCAAACCACAGATATTACTTGTCACTTTGCTTTTTTTTTTTTTCTCCCTCACAAAACTGTAGCTGGATGTTGAGGTTTGTGTACGTTTTTACGGCTCTATGCTTTCTAAGCTTCTCCCAGGTTGCTGCACTGGGGTGATTTGCTACCTCTGTTCAGTGGAGTCCATTCAGCTTTCGCTTCCCAGTCTATTAGTCTGTCCTGGCTGTCTGTCCTTAACGTTCATTTCAGTTACCTGCATTTGTACAGCTGACTCTGCCTTGTATAAAATGTACTGCTTTCCAAAGGGAAAAGATGCCATCTCCTCATGAGCGACCCAACTTATATAATAAGCTAGCTATTAGAAAACAATACTGTTTAGAAAAGCCTGCAGTAGAACTGGCTTATGTCATTGAAACCAAATTATCGGTTTACATACCCAAATCAGGAGTACCATGTAGGCGATTTAGAATTTACTTTAGTTGTGTTGGAATTGCAGTAAAACCGGTGTGAAATTTACTTCTGCAGGCCACCTTACACACGCCATAACTCAGTGCATCTCCATTTTCTCATTGGCATTTTCAAGGTGACGATAACATCTCAAGTTATTAATAACACTCTCATTTTCCTCATTTTACACGTATTTAAAATGTTTAATTTGAATGTATTATTTGCTTGCAATATGTAAAAATGTAATGCAGCAGCAGGTTTTAGACCCAAAGAATACAATTTTGTTTCTAGAACTGTCAACAATTCACATTAATTTTTTGTTGTGCTCTTAAAGTTACTAATGAAATGCCTGACGAAAGTACCTCAAAGTGTTTGAATGTGTTTGCCTTCGGGCAGATTTAATTCAGGCATAATTATCATTTATTGTCTTGTCTACCTGGACCTAGAAAGACTGGAAAATGCGTTATCGTTACCAGGAAATCAGTTTTTTGGGTTTTGTTTTTTTGTTTTTGTTTGTTTTTTAACCAGTGCATTAGTTGTGATTGAAGTGTTAAGATTGTTCCGTGGGCCTCCATCAGAGCAGTTAACATTACAGCATTGTAGACCATGAAAATATTGGCATTGGAATCATGCTTCTTAGATTCAGCCTGCCTAAGAGAAAATTATTTTCACATTTTGCAAATCTCTGAGTGTTCAGACATACGTGCCTGCAAAAGTGGGGAGAAAAGGACTGCATTGATTGGATTTTTTAACTATTTTCTATGTATGTGGATTAATTGCAAGGTATCAGCATTAAAATTTTCAGAGCTGTGAGCAAGTCTGTAGTTTCCAGAAATTTTTTTGAGCCTTCATGCAGATAAGCGTTGCTTGCTTTTAAATGAAAGGGAAAGCAGATAAATGGAGTGTCTTGGATGAGAATTATCAGTATTGAGGTATTTGCTGGGCTGTTCCCATGGCAGGAGGCATGATAACTGAGAGCCCTGGGAGAAACCAAACCAAATTAGTCATTCTGTGTATAGCACAAGCAATGAAAGATTTAATCAAGGCACTGAATCATCGAAAAATAGGGTAATCAATAAAATCACAGAAGACAGATTTGTGGAGGAAAATTGCAGATGGTGTTACAAGAAGAGCCACATGTTGGTGAGAAAGAGCTGTGGGGACAGACTCAGTGCAAGAATGCCATCTGCAACTGTAAAATTCTGCACTGTTTTAAAGCAGAGAGACCTTGGTGAGCAGCTAGTGTTGGCAGCGCTGCCAGCTTGCTGACTGAGCTGTCATTGCAAATAATTAGCAGATAGGTTTGTCAAAGTTGCTGAGGTATCCCTGAAAGAAAAAGGAAAGGGTTGGAGCGTGGAGAGAAAACAACCCTTATCTGACCTTTAGCATTTTCACAATGCCGAGCACCAGGTGTCAGGATCTTTGAAATGGACAATGTCTGAGAAGGCAATGCATCAATGAGAATTGATGGGATAAGAGATAGGGAAGGGATAGATAAGGGGTAGGGATTGGTAAGGGATATTTTGAATAAATCTGTTCCCAAATCCTGAAAGTAAGATCATGGTGTCATTTGCCAAATTCTGGTGTTGTCAACACCTTGTGTTTTCATACAGTAGTCACCAATAAGATTTGTCAGCTGCTAACATTTTCCCCACGTAAAAACAATCATAATAATAAATTATTAAGATTGGTTTTGTCATACTATGTAGACAGTTGCTGTTGATATTATTTCAGTTGCATAGTATCTCTGGAATATTGAGGCTTTTGCAAAGTTCTTTATTTTTGAATGAATGTGTAATTTAAGAATTTTTCCAAAAAAGTGCGAGTCAATGCTGTGTGGAAAAAGAGGAATTAATACTGATCTCATCAATAGATTTTATTTAAGCAAATGATTCTTATCTGAATGTTTTAATGCAAATTAACATGATAAAACACTATTTTGTACACAGAGAAACCCAAGCTTCTCCCAGACCCAGATCCTGATGTTGAAACTTACAGTGGTAGAGTACTAGAAATCAAATCTGTTTCTGATATTTCACCTCTCATTCAATCTTTAGTTTTTAAATATATGACTACATATGCTCATTGTACAGTGCTGAGTTACTGGACTAGATCACTTGAGAGATTTTATGATCAATTTTATATTTATTTTGATGCATTTCATTTGAATTCGGACAAAATATTTAAACAAAAATTGATACTGAAATGTGGGCCCAACTCATGAATCTCTTTGGACTTCAGTCACAAGTTGCTTGCATGCGATTGGTGGGGAAATGTGCTTTTTCTGCTTATGTTGTATTTCCCTAATCAAAACAAACTTGAAACCCCTAAAAGGAATATAGTAAGTAACTGGGAAGATCTTTTTCTTTCTTTCAGTAAAGTTAGAATAATAATAATTAAAAATAAATAAATAAATTGTAGAGCTGGACACAATTTGAAGCCCACATTTAAACCTGGAAAAATTGCACAAGAATGTTTGTGTTTTTAGCAATTAAAAATGGATTATTTAGATGAGGGAAGGGTGTAAGCTTATGACATTGATGTCATAACATAAGCATTATAATCGTTCAAGGCATTCCACAGTTCCGCAATTAAAAAGGGCTTTCAAAAACTTCATTTTTAATGTGTTGGCTCTTTTAATGGTTTGGGAATAGTCATTATTACAAGTTAGATTTTTCTTTTTCCTATCCTAAAACCACTATGAATAAATCGAATCTGTTACTTTAAATTACCAACAGGTGATCACACACTTTACAAAATGTCTACGGTAATTATAGAGCCTCATGAATGTCAGTGAGGTTAGGGGATTAAATCCCCTGCGAGACTTCAGCAGGTCGCAGTGGTGAGCACTCCTTTACACTCGAGTGATCTTTCTTCCTGCTGGGAACGTTTGAGGACAGTATGTCTGAAACACACTTTTTGGACTTGACTAATTCCTAGGGGGAAGAAAGCTTCTTACTTAATTCCAGTTCTGCTTCAGTCTGTCTGCAGCAACATGGCCATATATACTTTGTGCTACGTATGAGAAAACATGCATTTTGCTCTAAGGTTTCTGGAGATCTGCTGCTGATTTTTATGGCACAGTATTAGATGTATTTTTATCTGTGCTAAATTGTATCTTCTAGGGTTTTTATGCTTTCCTTATGTAAGCATGCATTCTAGGCTTGGTGCCAGCTCAGTCTTTCCTTCATGTCTTCTTTCTTTTTTTTTTTATTTTTGTGCACTACTTAAACCTTAAATGAAACTTACGGGAAAAAAATCTGCAGAAAAAGTGCAAGCTGATTATATACTTAAATGTTAATGAATTGGGCCCCTGTTTTTTAATTCAGTTTGCTTGAGCTCATACACAGTTACTGGCTTTTACATGCTATTTCACTCATCATTATACAAAGAGCATCCAATTTATGTTTTATTAATATTATTTAACACAACTTCTGTAGCTTTCTTTTTAAGATGTAGTGAAAAAAAAGCTTTTTGTAAGGGATCTGGGGATTGGCAATTAATAGTTGTGTATTTTTATGATAATACTGAAATAATTTTGTTTTTTTTCCTTACAAAAGATACAATAATAATTCTTTTTTAATGATTAAACTAATTTAGTAAGTGCAAGATGGAGGCGCTTTCCTACAGATTATGCTTCCACCTCAGAAGATGAATTTGGATCAAACCGTAATTCCCCTAAACATACCCGTCTACGTACCTCTCCAGCCCTGAAAACCACACGACTGCAGAGCACGGGGACAGCAACTCAAAGTAGCAATGCTTTCAAGCACAGAATAAAAGAACAGGAAGATTACATACGTGATTGGACTGCTCACCGAGAAGAAATAGCAAGGTTAGTTTCAGAGGAGCACCACCAATATAACAAAGATTTGGACCCAGCCAGTTGTATGGTACATGTATAGGAGAAAGTAATCTGGTAGATTATCTGTATCACTCTACTTAGATTTCGTTCTCTAACTGAATGGGTGATTTTAAATTCCTCTGACGAGACACTGGCAGGACATTTGTGTTACCTGCATATATATTTGTAATGGAATATGATGATTATTTCTGACTTACAAAGGTGCGTACAGTGAGAGCGGGGTTGGTCTCTTCTCACTGGTGACAGGCCGAGGGGAAGTGTCCTCAAGTTGCACCAGGGTAAGTTTAGGTTGGATATTAGGAAAAACTTCTTTATAGAAGGGGTTGTTAAGCACTGGAGTAGGCTCCCCGGGGAAGTGATTGAATCACCATCCCTGGATGTGTTTAAAAACTGTTTGGATGTGGTGCTCGGGGACATGATTTAGCGGAGGGCTGTTAGAGTTAGGGTGATATGGTTGGGTCATGGTTGGAATCGATGATCTTTAAGGTCTTTTCCAACCTGAGCGATTTTAAGTCATAACTAGATCCCAGAATGCAACTTCTGGTTGTGTTAGTAAGACTTGCAGGGGAACTTTGTGTGGAAATGTTGGTTGCTAATGGTATATATCTTGAGGTATATTTGAATTATATCTGATTTTGTATTACGTTTGCATTGATAGGTAGAATTTCAGATGAGTGCATAGGTGTCAGAGAGGAAGCAAGTTCTGAGAGACCATTAGGTCATGTTAGATATCATGTGATCTAAAATCACGTGAATTCATTAGAAAGTAATTTCCTGTGAGTCCCTGAGATTTGTGTTGCGATTTCTGCATTACTGCTATTAGCACTGTGCTTCAAGTGAACCCTGGAAAAGGCAGTCACTTCTACCCTCTAGCAACTGATTGTTCACGTGTCGTGCAATACCCAGGCAGTATGAGTAGCTTGCACAAAATAAATTAAACTATGTTCACATTTTGAACATTTTCACAGAACTTAGTTTGAAAGCCTAAACAAGAAAAGCGTTGTTTGTTTAATTTATCTTACGCTGTGGTCTCACAGCTGTAAGTACTGTGCGTTGCTTGGTGTAAGTAACTATTTATTTTTTTCCCATCTTCTTCATAATATTTTTCAATATTTTCTTGTAGTGTAGTCTATGCAAAGGGAAAATACTTAAGGCAGACTTGGTAAGTTGTGAGAAACACCTTGAACTAACAGGTTATGAATTTAATTATAATTTAATGGCAAGAGTGTGAAGAAGGTATGATTAAAATCAGAAATGTATAAGGCTTAGAAACTTCAAAGATGTAATTTCCATACTGTAGCTTAGTGATATTGTGCCCTCATGAACACGGATGAAGGCGAGTTAACATCAGAAATGTTATATATTTATATAATTATATTTGTGCATATATGAGTATTTATACACACATGCACATTTATGAAAATATTCAACTCTTGCAGAATTCTGTGAGTTAAGATCTATTTATTTTTATTTGAATTTGCATCCACTCTTCTAAAACGGGTCACTTTTAAGTGTGAAAGTGTGAATGGGTGACCAGAGTAATTGGTAAATTATGGGAGAATGCATACAAGTCTGTCAAATGGAAAAAAGTGGAATAGTTCACTGATTTTGTTAGCTTCCTTCACTTCTGCAGTTGCATTTCTTTATTATTATTATTTATTTTTCTTCCTTATTGATTTATGCTTGCCAGTCCTCAGTTACACGTTTAATGGTGTCTTTGCAAAAGATTTGAGGGGACAGGAGAGGGAGGGTTGGTTTTTTGTTTGTTTGTTGTTTGTTTGTTTGTTTTGTGTTAAAATCAATTGAATGACTGATCAGAGTAGGAAGGCTTTAAGTATTTCCTAGAAGAAATGTGTTGTGAAAAGTTGAGATTATACAACAAGCATTTTGTTTTTCTCATGTTACCATCAAGTTCTTTAAACTGGTCTTCAAAGAAATGATCCAGTTTACACTTTTCACAGACTCTACAATTAACAAATGTTAATAAACTTTGAAAATATATTTTTTAAATGTCGTTTGGAGCCTCCTGGGGAAAGAGAGATTTGAGAAAAGCTAAGGAACCTCCTTTCATATGATTCCGTTTTGCTGAACAAAATGCAGAGCAGAGCTGTGTTGTAATGTGGAAGAAAGATAAAGGCAAGTGCAGAGAAAGGCAGCAGTAGTTCAGAGCTTTTCAAGTAGTAATTAGTCAAAGGAATTTTCAGCTGAGAAGTTGAATCTATTTGTATAGTGCTATCATGCATTTGTGTTTCCAAATGGCAAGCTTTTCTTGTTTAAATTTGGGGATTTAAGGTTTTGGTCATGAATTTTAGACATGTAAGCAGTTCAATCTGAGCAAGCTGCGAGGCTGCTGGATAATAAGAGGTCTTGCAGAAGTTCTTTCAAGTAGATAAACTGAAATATAAATTAAAGGTGTCTACATGGGACATCTGTGCAGTATTTTCACAGTATTTCCAGTGCATCCTATGTTGGACCTAAATGTGTTGCACGCATCTCTGCCTGGGAATCCTAGGAAGAAAACGAGGATGCTCTCTTGAGGTTGCTTTCTACCATCTTCTTCTATTAAGGCATATTATTAAGAGCTTCAGTTAAGAGTTTCCTGTTGTATTTCTATGGATACACTTTCTGTTCTGAAAAGCATACTCCTCCTCATAACACAGCTACCGTCAAAAACTGGAACATCGTCTGAAAGGCTGCAGGCTGGGCTCTACTGCTCTGTTTGTACTTGCAGACAAGAGTGTAACTCTGTCTTTATTACCAGGATCAGTCAAGATCTGGCTCTCATCGCACGGGAAATCAACGATGTAGCAGGAGAAATAGATTCAGTGACTTCATCAGGCACTGCCCCCAGTACCACAGTAAGCACTGCTGCCACCACCCCTGGCTCTGCCATAGACACTAGAGAAGAGGTAGGAGATCTTCATGGAGAAATGCATAAGGTTCTTTCTTTTCTTTATTTCTTTTGCTTTTAGCATTTTGCATAGCCTTTTTTAGTTATTTCCACCCAACCTGTATGCATGATCTCTACCTTCATTTTTAATTTAAAGTTCTTTTACATTCTGATAAACTACCCAGAAGTGATTCTGTTACTGCAGATTGTGAAAAATACCACACAAATGCATACTGTCTGTCTGTCTCTTTTTTTCCACAAAGCATTGGACAGGATGGTTATTTGTTTCTTGCTTGTCCTTAGCCTTAGATACTGTTGGGTAGTATCTAAGTGCATTTTTAAAAGTACTAGTAACATATGCAGGAATATGTATGTGTATACATTTAATACTTTATGTAGCTATTAAAAAAAGACCCTCTTTTCACAGGTAATGTTAAATCTTCTGAAAACTGAAATGCTTAGGCACCATCAGCTAACAATAACTTCACATTTTCTTTCCTAATAACGTCGTAAAAACTGCCTTGAAATAAGTTTGCACTGTGCTTGTATTAATTTTTTTTTTCTTTGACTATATCTGGTGTGTTGTTGCTTGAATATATTGACTAACTTCTAGTAACCATCGCAGTTCTAATGCTGGTCTACATGTTAATCTGAACTTAAATCATCACTTTCTTCCATATTACAATTCACCCTAATGTTTACTGCATTTTTAATTCATATTACTCCTTTCAAAATGTGTTTATTCATTTTTGTGTATGTAAAGTTTGGTTAATAGATTAGTTGACCATGTGTAGTATAATACTGTCTTTTTCTGTGGAAAAAAAGATATAAACAGTGACAAGAAACTTGTGAGTTGCGTACTCAGAAAAAAATTATAACTACATTCAGGCAGAATTTATCTTTAGTTCTTATAGATTGATAGCTAAACTTAAGCAAGTAGTACTCATTTTCTCAGATGTAGTCAGATTGCTCTGATTTTTACACTATTGTTTATTTTCTTTAAAAAATGCTGTACGGTTGTACATGCTACTGCAGGTGGCAGTATTTCCTTTAAGTAGGCACAGGTGTTTCTGTAGCTCTATGACTAATTGGGAAGAATCTAAACTTGATTACACTGTACCTAATCTCCCATATATATTCCTTTAACTAAAGGAAGCAATTTCCAGTGCCAGTTTGTAGGTTATCCACGTTACTTGTACGTAAGCAAAATTTCCGTGGAGTAACCTTATTTCTGTTGCCACGTAGATCTGCTGTTTGAAAAAAAGACATTAATTTTAACAAGGTATTGCTGTATTTGAATGTGGCATCACGTTATACTACAGAAGACAACAAGTGACTTTTATTTCATAAGCTTCTTCTAAGCTGTTTGAAAAGGAAAAAAGATTAGTCTCATTTTACGCATATCCAGTTGGTTTAATAAACTGCATTTTTCTTTCACTCTCCAGTTGGTTGACCGAGTATTTGATGAAAGTCTCAATTTTAGAAAAATCCCTCCTGTAGTGCATACCAAACCGCCAGAGGGGAACGGTCAGCCTAACGAAGTTAGACCTCAGCTGCCAGATGCCGTGAATCCCCCAACAATTACCCGAAGAAGGACTTGGAGCAGAGATGAAGTAAGTACAAAAGAAATTTCTCTATAGTAATGTTTCTATTTCAGTTTTTCATAATCATCTGTCTGCTTAGCATTCTGCATTATCCTTTCTTTCCTACCTGTACCAGCTCGCATAAATACTGGAAAAAATTATTTGTTATTCAATTCGCGAAATGTTTTAGTATGATTGTTTGTATAGGATACTAATTAGAATGCAAGTAATATGTTTTAAGGCTAAAAAGATGGAAAATGTATGGAATTGTTTGTTTAATTCCATTTAAAACTTATTCCAGGTTATGGGGGATAGTTTGCTGTTGTCCTCAGTCTTCCAGTTTTCTCGCAAGATAAGACAATCCATAGACAAAACAGCTGGCAAAATCAGGTGGGTTTTCTTTTTAAAGTTGCTGTTATTTCTGTAAATGTCCTGCTCACATTGACATTCCTGCTTTTAGGAGATGTATTTAATTCAAGTAGAGCAAATTCATTTAGTGGCAGCTTGTGTTTTGAAAAAACAGTGTTAGTTATGGTGGGGATTTTTTTGTTACTGCTCAAGGAGATTTCAAATTAATTGCTTTTCCATCATCATTTGCGTGTGTTTCCTATTATGTGAAGATATATATCAGCAAAATTTGCATGGACAGGATAACATCCGACGCATTTCTAGCAGAAGAGCTGTTCCAAAGCATGGAAATGCTGCATTACTTCTGCTCAAGCCTCATAAAACTCCCTTACTTAAAAAATAAGGTTAAAATTTTGCTGAATTGTATATTTGCCAAGCTGATGTAGAGATCAACCATTTTAGGAAGAAAAACAATTGGAGAGAGAAGAACAGTTTCATTAAATCCTTCTGAAAAAGAACTTACTCGGGAGACAATAACTAAAATAACAGATGATGACATCTGTTGTTTTTAATTACAAAGTCCTGCTTAGATAGCTAGATTCCTGCCAAAAATGTCATAGTAGCTAAAGGAAAGACCAGACTTATCAAAAATGTTAACTTGTTTCTCTATCAACAGCTGCATTTAACTTCAGTAACATTTGGTGACCATTTTAGTTGACAAGAGGAAATGAATATTCTAAATGCAAAGTTCAGTGTTGTTTAATTTACATGTCCTTCCTTCATGTCCTGTTGTAGCTAATAATTTAAAAATGGTGTATATTAAAAAGAAAAGACACTTGGCTGAACTTAGTGCAAATTTTTTAAATGTGAGAACATTCTAGGTCTGTAATTGATTGGTTTGGCTAGGAAGCGTCCCATATTGAAGTCTTGGATGGGCGACCAATTGATCACCAAATCGCAAATGTAATTCTTTGTAGTGTGATGAACATACTAAAAGCAGCAAAATGCTAACGTATCTATACGATGTGATCTCATGGGGGTGCAGAAAAAGGCTTGAGCATACAAATAAAGATTTAAAAAAAATCATAAGTTCATAAAAATGGTTATCTGCCATTTCTGGCACTACCATTTCTAGTAGGAACAGTGTCATTGAAGGATCAGGTTATAAAAGAGCCCATTCTTATTATTTCTATTCTGTTTATTTGTAAATCTGTTCTGTTTTTACCAATGGTTACCGGTAACATTTGTGAGCATGGTATGTTTCCATCATCTCAGAATGTGTTTCCAGACTGACATTCATTTTGCTTCTTTTTCCAAGTTTCCATTTTGAGGCTGCAGGATTATAATACTGGAAAACACTCCTTGGTTTTCTCAAAACGCGTGATTTTATGTATGATGTTATTTATTTAGATATCTTTAAAGAAAATACATAAATATCTTTTACTATGTCAATTTCAGATGTAAATGAGTTTTTGAAATGTGGGTTTAAAATATAGTTGCTCTCAGAAACTCTGTATCCTGGTTCTGTCCCCTCCCAGGTACTCATATAGCCCTAGCTCTCACTGGCAGGATAGTGTAAGAAGCTGATACCCTCCTGGTTTCAGCTGGCGCAGAATTGATTTTCTTCATAGTTTCTGCTTTGATGCTATGTATTAGCTTTAGGAGAAAAACAGTGTTGATAAGAGACCAATGCTGTGGTTGTTGCTGAGCAGCGCTGTGCAAATCCAAGGCTGTTTTAGTTTCTCGTGTTGCCTTGCTAGCAACAGGACTGGGGGAGATGTGCACAAGAAGCAGGGAGGAGACAGAACCAGGACAGCTGACCAAACTGATATTCTACACCATATGACACCATGTGGAACACTGATACTGAGTTGGAGTGGAGTTGGCTGAGGGAAGATGCCACTGCTTGGGGACTGGTCGGTCATTGATCAGCAGGCAGTGAGCAATCATGTTGTGTATCTCTTGTTTTGTAAATATGTATATTATGTATATATTACTGTCATTGCTGTTATTTCTCTTTTCCTATTTTTCTCTTGGTAAATAGTTTTTAGCTCAACCCATGAGTTGATATTAAAAATATATATATGTGTTCTACTTCTTTTTTTTTTTTTTTTCCCCCCCAATTCTCTCCCCCATCACACTGGGAATGGGGAGTGAGCAAATGGCTGTGTGGCTGAGCCGCCTGCCCAGATAAACCACAGCACTGTGTCAAATTAAGAATTTGACTTCATTGTGCAGAACTTATTATAGATTACGTAGAAATTCACAGCATTTTCTTTAGTAGCTCATCTCAAAAAATGAGCAAATAAACACATGCAAAGAGATAACTAAGTCTGATCATTCTTTGAAAGTCTTTCTAGAAGATATTAAAAATACTGCAAATAGAAACATTACAAAAATATTACATGAATTTTTGTCTTCAGCATAATTCTTTGGGAAAATTCAGTGACATCCAAGAGGAGCCCTGCTTACCAGTGTATTTTTTTTTTTTTCCTTTTAAAGCTGCATCACCGGAACAAGAATCTTACTTATTGACTGACTTTTTTATGGTAGGCTTGTAGGATGATGTATGTCTTAAAATACCGTAAAAGCAGTAGATAGTAGATGCTCTACTCTTTTTTGTCATCCTGATTTTTCTCGATGGTTAGAAGTATCTGATCTGTAAATATTTTGCCAGTACAGTTGTAGTTTGTTTAACACAAAAATCTGTGAGTACAGTACAGTGAATTTAAACAAATCCACGTATGCAAATACATTCTGAGAAACAGTAATATCATATTTTTTAGCTAAACTTTGAGCTTAATGGGTGTGTAGTACTACATTGTAATTAATGTGATAATGCTATGATTATTTATGATGAGGTACATATGAGGATATGTATAAACATTATGTGTACATTTAAAGAGAGGAACATTACAGATTTCCATAAAAATATGTTCATTGGAGAACTTTCTTTAGCATATTCCTGAGAGCTGTGATCAAAGCTTCCTTTACCTGTTACTCAGAATGAATTTGAATAATGTGACATTTTCCGTGATGTCATTGGTACTTTGAAATAGAAAAACACAGTAGTTGTAGAATTGTTTTTTTAGTGAGCATGTAAGGGAGCAGTGAGCTATGTACATCGAAACAAAGCTAAGATAAATTCTGTAGTAAGGTCAGTAGGCTGCTATGCTTCTATTTATTTCGCTGGAGCTAAGCTGTTTAAAATTTCTGCCCGGAACGGATATGATGAGAATCAATCAGGATTTGTCAAGCTAACAGTTGTGTACAATTCCAGAGTATTTGACCCTGAAAGGAGATGAGGAAGTTTTAGAGATGCCAGTGCTCCTGACTGTGTTGTCCAAGTCCTCCCTCGAGTTTCTTTGTTCACCAGTGTAACCTTCACTCACAAGACAGGATGGGACAGTTACAGTGATTACAGATTCCACCATACATACTGGAAAATGACATCCCTTCTGTCTGAGTCCAAATGGACAAATAAACGTTTTAATGTGAATGCTTCTTTCTGTAATATTTTAGTTGCAGTAGCTAGTTTTACTGAAAATACCAGTTTTGCTTGGCTAAAGTATTAAGGACATGAATATTTTCAGTCACTCATGGCAAGATGATGCGTCAGAAATTATAATGAGGAGAACTCAGTCGTGAAAATAAATGCATCTGAGGAAGGAAGAGGAAATACGTATCTTTCTGCTTGACTAATTTCTTCCCCATTTCATTGGAGCTGCCATTTCTGTTTTCCAATTTGAACGTAATGTTCCATCTTGTACAGAGTTCTGTCAGCACAGGGGCACTCGTGCAGCCACAGCTGCAGGTGCCATGGCAGCTGAGGAAAGAGGCATCATGCTGCCACCAGCCTGCCCAGGCCCAGGGCTCCCAGCATCACCTGCTGCCTGGAGCTGGATGGCAGGTCTGCGAGAACTAAAGTTACAGTCCTAGGATTCACATAGGTGGTCTGAGAGCAGATGACCTCTCAGGCAGCACCACATGCCATCCCAGCTCTGTGTGGGAAGTGCCCTTCGACTGACAGAAAACTGTGACAAAGAGGGAACGCAGCTTGTCAGCGATCTGGTGGGCTGCCTTAGGCAAAAGGGAGATGAGAAAAAGGAGTTGGGGGACGACCGCTTTTCAAAGCTCATTCTCTGGGACTGCACTCAATTTCTGTGAGCCTGCCTCTGCAGTAGGGAGATAAGATTAGAAAGTGAGGCTTTGGAAGAGGCTTGTTGATCATCAGGGGGAGAGAGGGAAACTTTCTTCGTATTACTTTGAATTCATTTTTTTTTAATCATATTATATTGAACTAATGAGGACACAGCTGGTCCTGTGTGAAGCCAGCAGAATCTATGCTGATAGTCTCTGATTCTATGATCATTCCTACCTTATATTAAGATGTAGGATTTAGTGAAGCTTTTGGAGCTTTATTCTTTGGCTAAATTCTCTCAGAACTGGTGTAGCTGTTTTTATTTTTATTTTTTTTCTGGGTCCTGGTATATTGAGTTCATCTTGTAACAGATTCAAGTGCCCAATTCTTTCCTTTCATAAAATCCCCTCTATAGATCTGTTTTTCTTCAGGATAAGGTCATAGCTTGGCTGTGGCTAAGCTCCTTTTTATAATCTACTCTTATTCATTGCTGTGTTTAATCAGTTTTGTTTTTACCCACTAGTATACACAAAATGACATTGTAATGGAAAGTTCTGTGGCATTCTTGCCATGTATCTTACCTCCAGCTCTTTGCTACTGAATTGCTCTGGTGACTTTGTAGGAAGCAGATATGCAGGTTTTTTTGCTTTTCTATCTTTATATAACTTACGAGCTCTCAGGAATTCTTGGAAATTATGAAGCGAAGAGATGTAAGTATGTATTTCAATGACAAGACCTTTGGAGTTTTATTAGTACTGTACAATGCAAATGCTGTATTATTGGCTTGCCTTACAGCAAGCAGGTAAGAACCTGTGCAGTCAAGCAAAATCTAGGCGAGGCAGTCTGCTCAGTGCAGGCACCACTCATCTGTCTCTGCAGCTGTCAGCGCATCCTGCAATATGCAGCAAAAGAGAAACAGGGGCAGAGCACAACCAAATGAGAATGGTTAGGCAGATTTGCCACAGAAAGTAAGACTGGGAAAGGCAACCTCTAGTATTATTATGGCATCACTTAAAATAAGGAAAAAAATCCCAATATCCGTAAATATTCACAGATTCCATGTTTTCAGTTGTGTAATTATACACAATTTAAATGATTTTTATGATACTGCAATTTCACAAAAAAATTATTTATCACAGCAGGGAAGCAAAGCACATAAACAAGCAAGCAAAAAACTTCCTGGGAATATTATAATATGCTTTGGAATTTTACATGTGCAAGAAGTGACCTCTTTAAACATGTAATACAAGTGATTCTCCATCATTTTAAAGAGTTATATCCTATGGGATGGATTTTTAATTTCCAAAAGTGTTTTATTTGTCACCAAATTAATATAAAATACAAATATGTAAAATAAAAATGTGTATTTTGCAGCTGTTGTAAAACACAACATTAACAGGAAAATCTGCTTTTAAATAGTTGGATTAAGAAATAAATGAGTCTTGGTGCTGAAGGAAAGAATGAACTGTAACTTTTCAACACCATAAGCAAGTATCTAGCTACGCAACTGGCATTTTAATGTAAATATGAACAATGTTGCTGAATCTTTGTATGCTACCCTGAAAATTCAAACTTGGGTTTCTGTCCTCACTATTTTAGATTTCAGTTTTATTTAGTGCTCGCTACGTTACTTTCTTGTATCTTGTGTCTGATCTTTATGTTTTCGTTTGTTTACTTCTAAACATACTCTTCTTGTATTTCCTTCTTTTAGAATATTGTTTAAGGACAAAGACAGAAATTGGGATGAAATTGAAAACAAGTTACGAGCAGAAAGTGAAGTTCCTATTGTGAAAACATCAAGTATGGTATGAATAGTTATGTTTTCTGGGGTAGAATGAGCCTTTTTCGCATCTAATTTCTAAATAATAAGTAGAAGAAAATGCTATTTTCGCTGATGATGCTAACACCTGTAAAAGATTTTACTTTGACAGTATCTATTTCAAAAAGAATTTAATCTTTTTAAGTGATTACTAAGACTGTCTTAGAACCACTCCTAAGTAACTATTCTGAGGAATTTCTCAGATAAAAAATAACCTAAAAGGATACAAACTGTATGCAGGCTCCATTGGGCACTATTATTTGAAAGAAGGTAATAACCATCAGTTTGATTGTTGGTTTCTTTCAAATTAAGTTGTTTTACAATTTTAATGCTACTTTATCTACTGCTTTCTTGTATTTAAATAAATATTTGTATGTTAGTATATTGGGAATGAAACAAATCTGTAGGCAAACTGTAATAAAAGCGCTCTTCTAATCTGTGTTAATATTGCTCTGAAGTAATTACTGTAGGGTACCAACTACAGGTTGAGTTCATGTAGCATTCTGGCTGCGCCTAATTAGAGCTGCTTCATGACCAGACTTTGTGGCACTGTGAGGGAATGCACCATGTGTTATTTCCCAGTACGTTTTGGAGCGTACTTGAAGCTTTTGCGGGTATTTGCTTTTTGCATTTCTTTTTCTACAATGCATTAAAACATCTCACGTTTTTTTAAATTGCTTGATCTATGCACTCATTTTCAAGATTCTGCTTAGTTTTGAGAGTACTGTATCGTTCAAATCCATACTAAAGCAGTGTTTGGATTTTTTTAACTGCAAAATCTGACAAGGAGTTACCAGAGGACAATTGCAGTTGATGTTTGCTTTGACCATGGGGCATTTATTTCCAGCTCAGATGAGGAATCTGCTTTAAGATAATGGCTTTATAAAATCCAGTATAATCCATTTCTTTGCCATCCGCAAAAATTCTCTGCTTATGAGGACCCTGCTGATAGCTCTCCTCAGCAGTCAAATTAGCAGTATTCTCAGTGCAGGATCTTTCAGCTGTAGAATTTGCATACTTATTAACTGCACCGCTTTTTAGGTCACATTGTAGCCTTTCTGACTGCGTTGCTGTGGCTATGTCAGTGTTAGCAAGCAGCGTAGCTCAGAGGGCATTCCAAGGCAAATGGGTGCTAAGGACTCAGTGCTGGCACAGCGCAGGCTCTCGCAGTGGCCCTGTGATTGAAGACAAAATCTCAGTGCAGTCATCTTGCTGACTATTCTGACTCACATCTAAACGTGGTTATGAATCAGCGTGTCTATCCCATTAGTATTGGGTTTATACTGTAACTTTTCTTTGAAAGTTTGCTTTCAGTTTGCCTTGTTTCTACACTACTGTGATGTCTGTTGGTCAGTGCTTGAGAAAAAGTAACGTAGGCAAGTAAGTAAGGGGTAAAATGAGCCCTTGTTGATTTGGGAAATTGAACAGTCAGGAAGGGCTCTCTATTTGTAAGAGGGCCATCCTGAGCACTGGGACCCATGGTGCAAACAGCCTGGTCCCACCCAACATGGGTGTTTTCAATGCAAGGAGGGATAACACAAATATTGATTATCAGAATTTGGGGACGGAACTTATTTGCTACTGATACACAGCTTGAATGTCTTTTTCCTTAATGAAGTAAGTCCTTGAGCTTTGGAATATCTATTTCTTTCCTAGGAAATATCGTCAATCTTACAGGAACTGAAGCGAGTTGAGAAGCAGCTCCAAGGTACAGATCCTTTGTTACTCTTCTCTATCATTGCTGTGTGTTTCCAATTTCTTTTACTTATATATACAGCATGAAACAAGTAAAAATGTCACATTTTATTAAAATTTGATCACAGTATCAGTTGCATACATTAATACCATATAATTACTAACAATTCTGGTTAAGAAACATCACTGAATTAATTATATTAAAACAGAATACTGATATATTTCTACGTGGGTGGGAAAAGGCTTAACTTAAAATGAAGTAGTCCAGAGAATCCCAAAATAATTATTCATGAAACTTCCTTAATAGACACGATTTTGTGGGTAAATTTTGAAGAGTGGGTGATAGAAAATCCTCATCACATCAGGAATACCCTCATGTGTAGAACAGTTTAATATAAGGAATGCACTGGGGCAGTAGTCTATAGGAAACCTTTTGAAAAAATTTTCTTTGATGCCATAAAATGAAAATTTTGGGACTAGTTATTGACATCTTCCCTTCACGTTACTGGATCTGTTCTCTGTAACTGCAGAATCCACAGACTATGTAATAGAACAGTTATTTCTTTGGTTTTCATTTTTCAAAGGCTTTTCTCTGTGTAAAATGGGAAAAAAAAAAAAAAGTGTTAAGTTGACAAAGTCTGCTTGGCCTTAGACATAAATAGCATTTATCAAAATCAGTTTAAAAATTGAGAATATTTTGAAAAGGAGGCACTGATCTCTTCTCCCTGGAAACTGATGACAGGACGCACAGGAGTGGCACAGAGCTACTCCAGAGGAGGTTCAGTCTGGGCATTAGGAAAAATCTGTCTACGGTGAGAGTAGTAAAACAATGGAAACAGGATTCCTAGTGAGGTTGTTGATGACCCATGCCTGTCAGTATTCAAGGGGCATTTAGCTAAAGCCATCAGCAATATGCTTTAACTTTTGATTATCCCTGAAGTGAAGGTTACTGATCCTAGAATTGTGGAGTGGTTTGGGTTGGAAGGGACCTTTAAAATCATCTAGTTACAACCTCCCTATTATTGGCAGGGACATCTCCCTGTAGACCAGGCTGCTCAGAGTTCCATCCAGCCTGGCCTTGAATGCTTCTGGGGAGGGAGTGTTCACAACCTCATATAGCAACCTGTTCCAGTGTCTCACCGCCCTCACAGCAAAGAATTTCTTCCTGATATCTGGTCTAAAACTACCCTCTTCCTGTTTAAAACCATTTCCCCTCATCCTTTTGCTGCAAGCCCTTATAAAAAAAGTCCCTCCCCAACTTTCTTGTAGGACCCCTTCAGTACTGGAAGGCTGCTCTAAGGTCACCTCGGAGCCTTCTCCTCTCCAGGTTGAAGAGCTGCAGCTCTCTCAACACGTCATCACAGGGGAGGTTCTCCAGCCCTCTGATCATCTTCATGGCCCTCCTCTGGGCCCACTCCAACAACTCCGTGTTCTGCTTGTGTTGCGGGCTCCAGAACTGGACACAGTACTCCAGATGGGGTCTCACGAGGGCAGAGTGGAGGGGCAGAATCACCTCCCTGAGCCAGCTGTCATGCTTCTTTTGATGCAACCCAGGATACAGGTTGGCCTTCTGGGCTGCAGGCACACATTGCCAGCTCACATTGAGTCTTTCATCAATCAACACTCCCAAATTCTTCTACTCAGGTCTGCTCTCAAGCCATTCTCTGCCCAACCTGTATCTGCTTGAGACTTGCCCTTGGTGAAGCCATGTTGGTTACCACTGATCACCTCATCTTTATTTTCTGTGTGCCTTAGTAAGGCCTTCAGGAGGAGCTGCTCTATGATCTTGCCAGGCACAGAGGTGAGACTGACTGGATTGTAGTTCCCTGGATCTTTTTTTTTTTTTTTCCTCTACTTGAAAATGCAGGCTGTGTTTCCCTTGTTCCCTTCAGTGGGAGCTTCACCAGACTGCCATGACCTTTCAGCTATGATGGGTAGTGGGTTGGCAACTTCATCCACTAGTTCCCTCAGAACCTGGGGGTGGATCTTGTTGGGTCCCATGGGCTTGACAGCAACACTGTCAGGTTCTTTAGATGGTCTCAAACCTGATCTTCACCTACAGCTGGCAGATCTACTTTCTCCAGGAGGTTCTACCTTACTATTGCTTTCTACATCTTGAGTGGCATGGCAAGAGCCCTTCCTGGTGAAGACTGAGGCAAGGAAGTCATTGAGCACCTCAGCTTGCTCCATATCCCTCATGATAATCTCGTTTCCTTCTGTAGAGGACCCACATCCCTTCTTTTTATCACTGATATACTTGCAGAATTTTGTCTTGTTCCCCTTTTATGTCCCTGGTTAGGTTTAATTCTGTCCAAGTTTTAGATCTCCTAATTTGATCAGACAGGTTCTAGCTGCTCAGGCAGCTTCTTTGTAGTCCTCCCAAGTAACCTGTTCTTGCTTCCACTCCCTCTAGACTTTCTTTTCGAGTTTAAGTCAGTTCAGGAGTTCCTTGGTGATCCATGGAAGCATCCTGCCATTCTTGCCTGCCATCGTTTTACTTGGGATGCACTGCTTCTCAGCCTGGAGAAGATGGGCCTTGGAGAGGCCCAGCTTTCTTGGGCCTCTCTTCACTCCAGGGCTTTCTCACGTCACCCTGCCAAGCAGTTCCCTGAAGAGTTCAAAGTCTGCTCTCCTGAAGTCCAGAGTAACAAGCTGGCTGCACACCTTTTTTACATCCTAAAGATTTTGAACTCCACCATTTTGTGGTCACTACAGCCAGGGCTGCCTTTGAGCTTTGCATTATTCACAGGCCCCCCTTGTTGATGAAGACAAGGCCCAGCATATCACCTTTTCTCATGGGCTCCTGTACTGCTTGGAAGAACAAATTATCATCAACACTCTCCAAGAAACTCTTTGATTTCTGGTGCACCACTGTGTTGTCCCTCAAACAGATATCAGGGTGTTTGAAGTCCCCCATGAGGACCATATTTTGTGAATGCGAAGCTGCTCCTATCTGTTTATGGAGTGCCTCATGGGCACTAACCCTAACCCATAAGTTCGCTGTCAGCTCCTCGTTTGTCCCCCTGTGAAGCTCCAGGTAGTTACTGATATAGGTGGCAAGACTCCCTCCCTTTCTCTCCTGCCTTTCCTAAAGAGTTTATACCCATCTGTTCTTACATTCCAGTTGCGAGAGTCATGCTACCACATCTAAGTGATTCTAATGACATCATAGCCCCGTAGGCATGCATACGCCTGCAACTCCTGCTTGTTCCCCATGCTCTGCACATTGGTGTACAGGCACTTGAGGCTGATTTACCGATTAGAGTTCCATTATCCTGAACCTTAAGTGCGGTCTTACTGGCCTATGATCCTACTCCAGGCCCAGGGCATCCAGTACCATTGTCAGCCTCAAAGCACAATGATTTGAGGATCCCCACCCCCGGCAACTCTAGTTTAAAGCCCTCCTGATTAAATCGGAAAGCTTGCTGCCAGCGATGGTCTTCCACTTGTCTGACAGATGAACCCTATTCTCCCCCAGAAGACCACATTTCTCTAAATTAGTTCCATGACGCAAGTAACCAAAGCCCTGTTCACAATACCACTCCCTTAACCATTTATTGATTTTCTTAATTCTGTTGGTCCTTTCCCTCCTCTTTCCCCTAACCTGGAGGATTGATGAGAAAACTACCTGTGCTCCCGAGTTCTTCACTGCTGCTCCCAGCTTGTAGTCCCTCTGGATATTCTTCGGGTTGCTGACATCTGTGTCCTTGGTGCCTATGCGAAACAGCAGCAGGAGGTAGTAGTCTGTGGAACGTACAAGGTCTGGCAGCCTCTCTGTCATGTCCTCGATGCGGGCCCTTGGCAAGCAGCAGACCTCTCTAGATAGTGTGTCAGGGCAGTAAATGTGTGCCTCTGTGCCCGAGTGAGATTGTTTGTAGGCTTTTACTTTAGGCAGAGGTGCTAATATGTGAAGAGAATAAATATTTTTTATCAGCACAGAAAATAATATTTTTTATGGTTTCTACCCCATCCCTTTCGTCTTCTCTCGATTGCTTAGCTATTAATGCTATGATTGACCCCGATGGCACCTTGGATGCTCTGAGCAACTTGGGATTTGCCGGCCCCATCGTGCCAGCTCAGCCGAAGCAGAAGTCCAGTCCTGTTTCCCAGAGCGCCCGTCCCCAGGTGCAGCCAAACTGCCAGCCCGAGGCGCGGGTTCCCCGCCCCGCTGCCGGCCCCGCTGCAGCAGAACTGGGGACCGCTGAATCTGAGCCAGATTTCAGTATACATTTCAATAGGTTTAACCCAGACGGCGAAGAGGAAGATGCCACTCTGCGTGAATGACATCTCACTGTTGGTACTAATACCCCTCGTGTGGAATGTCTAGAAATGGAAAGATCACAATATCGGTTTTATAATTAAAAAAAAAAAAAGAAAAGAAAAGGCTTGGTCAAACAGCAGTTGTTTTATTAAACCAGTTTTCTTTAACTGTGATTCTTTGCTTGTCACACAAATCCTTTTCAAATCATAAAGACGTGCATAGATACAAGTGTAGGAAAGCAGATTGTGGCAGATTTGCCCTTTGTGGTTGTGCGCTTTGCAAAGAAATTATTATATCGGCAGTTTTCCCTTAACAGATTTATTTTTTTTTAAAGCCGTGCGAGCAGTCTAACATTTAATGTTACTGAAACCCCAAATCTCTTTGCCAAGCTACTCTGTTTAATGGCCCTCCTCCTCTAAAGTTTGTACAGAACTGTTGAACAGTTACATTCGATTCTGGTTTAGATGATTTATATAGGAAACGTTATCTTTGGCTACAGTGACACATTACTGCAAAAGGTAAGACGGATTCCAGAAAGCATTCGTTCTTGTGTGCTGAGAATCTCAAACAGTTCTGTGTTTTGTATAACCTTGTTGCTGCGTAAATTGTCTTGGGGTTTACAAACTTCACGTGTTATGTTTGCACTAAGATTTGCTGGGAGTGGTAGGTGAACATATCGATATCATTAAACCGCAAACGGTGTTTTGGTGTACATAGAAAACTGGTAATACTGTACTTGTATTAACACTGCAGTGTTTTAATCCACTTTCTGAAAGGATTATTTGGCACTTTTTGATCTTCAAATGTCTTTTTGATGTTCATAAAAGTAGAAGTATCTCGTATCTCATTTCTGCCCAAGCGTTAGTTGCAACTAGAGAACAAATTTAAACATACAGAGACCTGGGACATTTTAAAGCATATTCAGGCAAATGGGCTCTCACCAATTCAAATACAACGTAGGCTTCTGAAAAAAAAACAGACTATTCCTTGAAATGATGATGAGATGTAAAATTTTCTTTAGGGATTCAGGCATAGAATTGTCATATTTACCTTTGTCAATAGATGCACTCCCAAGCAAATGATTTTAATTTGCTTCTGTATATTTTCCTGTAGTCTTGCTAGTAAAACCGTCTCTGTCTTACATATTTAAAAGGATTCTGGAAGAAGACTGCTAACAGACATTTTGCTTATACCACTGAAAAGCAAGTCTATTTAAAGTTTCCTATATAAGCTTATTTTCCTTATAAGTTGTCCCAGTAACTTAACATTTGGAAATAATAATAAAAATAAAAGCGAATTACTTTGTATTTCCAGAACACTGCAATTTGGAGGAATGTTATTTCTGTTAAATGTAACTAATAGACTGGAATTTTCCTATGTTTGCATCGGTCTCTATATATTAAGGTTGAAGATACAGTTTTGCAGCTTTTATGAAATGGTCTTTAATATTTCAGCAATAATCCTGTATGACGTTTGTTTAAAAAACCTACTTTCTGTACACTTTTAAATTGTACAGGCTTTCAGAAGTCAGTGAAAGTTGGACCAGTTAATAAAAACGCAAAAACTTTTTTTGTAGAGATGTAAAAACAAAACCACTAATCTGTTGTATAATGGATTTCATATTTTCTTTAAAAAAGAATTAAAAGCAAAACAGCCTTCACGTATGACTCAATATGCTCTACTCCAGCTAACTGTGGAAGCCTGAACTACGCTAGTTTACAGAGGCTACAGGAGAAGTTTTAGAAGGTGCAGAAGGGCAAAAACAAGTGGAAACTAGAGCTAGGTGTTGAAACAGAGTGTGTCAAACCATCACCATAATTCCTTCTTTTGTTTAATGCTTGGGAACATAATTTTTCAGCAGACTCAAGTGGGAAGTAGGAGATGGCGAGGATGGCTTGGAGGTGCAGGCTCTTCATGCAAGATTCTGTTTGTGTTCTTTCAGGCGTTTATACCTTTCTGTTCTGTAATAAGCATTTTGCATTACTATGTTCTTATTTTATATGAACATGTTCTCCTTATTTATTTTTGTTACATTTATTATGTATGTTATTTTGTTATATGCATTTACAACTCCATTTTTAAATAAATAAAGTGTTTCTGGAACTTTAAAAATGTGTAAATATGTAATTCGGAGCTGGGAAGTTCACACGGTCTTCCTTCATTCTGTTGTACCTTTACTGAAATAGGAAATGGCATTTTTCATAAACATCTCTTCTCCTAGAAAGGTTGCATTATTGCCACCACTGCTTCGTTTAATCTGTACTGACAGTGCTGGCTCACTCTCCTCTGTTTGGGTTCATTTCCACATTTGAATTCATATTTGTGTGCAGAACTAGAAACAAAAATAATCCCAAGTTTTAGGGATTATCACGAGATAGTGATCGTTTCCCCTTTCTGGAATGAAAATAAGTGAGTTTTAATGTACCTGCCAGGTGCAATATTTGATGTTTTCCAGACTGCTTTCCCATTGCTTCGTATGTTGGACAACTTTATTGCATGTTCTGATTTGGTTCCAGATTGATGCCTTTTCTTATTTGGCTCCAGATTGATGCTTTTTTTTTTTTTTTTCCTCCCAGCTTGGACTTTTTATGAACTTTTCTACAGGCTGCTGCTTTTCCTCTTCTGTAGTTAGCTTTGTGCAAGAACAAAACTAAGAGATTAGTGTGAAGTTCCCAGAATTCATTGCCAGCTTGCACATTTCAGAGTTATTGAGCTTTGCTTTGACTTGGCAGTGGTGAACTGTGATCTTCTGCTTACCTCTTTCTCCTTTTTGCCCTCAATTTGATGGCACCAAGCCTGTACTGCTGGCACACAGTAACGCTCAATAGCACTCAGCTGTATGGGAGTAGGAGAGTTTTACTGATGTTGATGGATGCCCAGTTGGTTTAGTGAGACTTGAGCAACTGAGAAGGGCTTTCCAGATGCTCATGATTTTTTCATATTCCCCTACTTCATCTGCTGCTATTCACATTTCCTCAGTTGTTGCCAGCCTCCCTTTATATTTGCAAAAGTAAAGGAAATGCACTTCTGGGTTAATGTACTCTAGCACAAATACTCATTTGTTCAAGCATTAACGGTTTGTTATTTATTTTCCTTGTAGCATTTTCATCTATCTGGCATACTTTGGGCAAAGGTTATGCAGAGAGGTGTTCAAAACTCTTTGGGCAATCAGCTAGCTTGCTCCAGTCATCTGCTTCCTTTTGTCGTCAGCTAGGCTGACTGACGTGTAGCGCACAGAAGGGACACCACACCATTCTGCTCAGCATGCCAGCTTCCTCCCTTACATGCCTGCACTGATACAACCACCAATGAATGCTTTTAAGTACTATCACATCTAATTGTGGCATACAGAAATGAAGCAGAGTGCAAGCTGTGTACCTGGCCTGGTAGCAGTAGGATGGTGTTTCACTAGAAGCGTGTACTTCATACCAAAATTAACTTCTCCTTCAGTCTCCAAAGGGAATGCTGCTTCATACAAAGACTGAATTTCAGGTGGGTAATGCCTGTCTAAAAGCCTTTGCAGTTTTAACCAGAAAGACTTCTAGCATAGAAAAGATCTGAAACTGCTGTTTTGAGGAATCAAGAAATGGAAAAAAAGAAAAAAAAAGAAAAAAAAGGGGGGGGGGGGGGGGTGTGCAGGAACATGTGAAGCATTCTGTGACATGGAATGTAAGTAAAGCTAATGGATGCCACTGCCTGGCAAGGAGAAGTATTTTGTACTGGAAGGGAGCAGCAAGGAAGAAACTTACCTCTCACCAGCCAAGTTGTTAAGCCTCATCCTGATAAATAATCAGATTTTAAGCAGCACAAAGATGTCTTCACTTAGACCACATCGGTTGACGCTGACGAGGTTATAGTTCTGATAGCTCAGCTGTGCTTGTTGGTTACTAAATATATCAGACAACACTGGCCTTGGCAGTAGTGCCCAAGTGCAGTTGCCTAACACTAAGGAACTGCATTTCAAGCTGCTCCAGCTCCTTAAGTTTGTAAGAATAACTTTTGTTCTCAACTTGGTAAGCCTTACCAAGCCCTGCTTTTGCAAGTGGTGACCAACAGTGGTTGGGGGTGAGGCATTTCCTTTTCAGATTCTTTTCTCAGCATTCATTTAGCTTTAGAGGAGAGGACGTACTTAAGAAGCAAGTGAAATTATGCAGCCCTGAAAATACTATAAAGCAGGATAAGAAAACCATAAATCTATGTTTGCGTTCACAGATCTTGATCTTTAGCTGTTCCAACTGGGCTGGAGGGAACAGAATGAGAGGCCAGAAAAAAATAAACCCAGTGCCCACCTCCCATGGCTATCAACTGCACAGGCAGTTGATGTTTTGTGAGATACATTGACGTTCTTACTGAGAAGCGCTCTTAAATTTTTTGACAGTACTGCAAAATACCTTCTTTCAGGAGGCTGTATTAAAATTAGAGTTCCTAGTTACTGAATTTCTAAATGTGGCATCATTTTTAAAAGCGTAACATGTGAGGACATGTATCTCACAGCAAGCTGCCTTTGTGAAGGGAATCAGGGTCCTTGGTCACTTGAGTGGTATTTTCAGTGCTTTCTCTCATCCCTACAGAACCAGCACATTCACAGAGATCATCGCTGAAATGAAAGCTGAACAATGCACGGCTTTAGAGGTGGTGAGATGGAGAGGTGTTCATTTCAGGGATCAAACTATGCTCTCACTTCACAACAATGTATCATCGGGTGAAGTTCTGGTAGCCTGTCCCATCAGTTCGTTAGGGCTAGAACTTTTAGACCTGTTTTGAAAATTAATACATGTTTTTATGATTTATAGGCCTTTCTGTTACTGCTGAGTAGCTAAAAGCACTGTCAGGACTACAGAGATCTTCTACTTATATTAAAAAAATAACAGTTTAGTGGCAGCGTGATGCCTCTCACAAAAACTATTTTTTCTTAACAGAAAAAGATAAATTAATAATAAAGATTTAAACAAAAGTGCAAAGTGAGGCTTCTACATTCCGTATGTCTATTCATACAACGCATAGGCGTGTATGGAACTAGACATGGAGGACAAGATTGTATATGAATTTCTGAAATGCTGGTGGCTGGAAGTGCCTGAGAGCTGTTGTGCCAGCAGAAAGAAGATGGTTCTCATAAGGCCTTTCCCCACAGGGACGCAGTGAGAACTGGAAGCTCTGTGAGCATTGTGGAGCCACTGCAGATCAATGCAACCGTTTCCCACCTGCTGGAGCCTCCAGGCAGTGGGGCTGGGGCTGGGAACAGCTCATCTCAGAGGCCGGCACTGCTTCAGGCCTCTGGGGCACTGCAAATGCCAAAGAGCTGGAGATCGACTCTATTGTGGGGCTTCAGTCTCAGCACTTCTAATCACTTCACAACCATTTATTCTGTTATTAAAGTCCTGTGAGGAAAGAGTTTCAACCCAGTCTTGCAGATGAGAAAACAGGCTAAGAAAAATCTTAGTGCGCTTGCTGTCTTGAGAGTGCTGAGGTGAGGCGTTGCCAGGGCTGACATCTCAGTGAGTGAAGCATGCAGCCCGGCAGTCACAGCACTGGGTCAGGCAAGGATCGTTTATCCATTCCTGCATGACCTGTGCCTCCCAGTGGATGTGACAGAGCTGGTGCCTTTGTCTCCGCCTGGCTTGCTTTGCTCACACCCCTCTAACACCACTCCTCACTGGGCTGCAAGACACCTCTGGGGGCTGCCTTGGCTGGATGCAGGCCGCACACAGGGGACCGAAGGCCGTGTGGTGTGCAGCTGTGGGCACCACAGCAGCAGCTGAGGGGAGAGGCATCATTTGCTGCCTAGAGCAGTACGGTGGGTCTGCAAGCACTAAAGTTACAGTCCTAGGATTCACATAGGTGGTCTGAGAGCAGATGACCTCTCAGGCGGCACCACATACCATCCCAGCTCTGTGTGGGAAGTGCCCTTTGACTGACAGAAAACTGACAAAAAAGGAACGCAGCTTGTCAGCGATCTGGTGGGCTGCCTTAGGCAAAAGGGAGATGAGAAAAAGGAGTTGGGGGACGACCGCTCCTTCAAAGCTAATTCTGTGGGACTGCACTCAATTTCTGTGAGCCTGCCTCTGCAGCAGGGAGATAAGATTAGAAAGTGAGGCTTTGAAAGAGGCTTGTTGCTCGTCAGAGGGAGAGAGGGAAGCTTTCTTCATGTGCTGAATTCGTGAGGACGTGGCTGGTCCTGTGTGAAGCGAGGAGATGGCCTCGATGATCTTTGTGGATCCCATCCAGCTCTGGATAGTCTGTGATTCTATGGTACGTATCAGTTTAATTTGAATTTATATGCTCTGTATGTGAGAGAATAACTGTAATTATCCATGCAAATCATGCATGTTTATGTGCATATATTAAAAGATGTTCTTTTTTTTAATCTCAAGATTTAATGGACTAGTGGAGATCGTATCATAGAAATTTTCAGCCATTCATAACTGGGGCTTGAGATTTGCTGCCAGCAAAGCACTATCAGTGAGATCTGCAGAGCTGCAGCAGCACTGAGGTAGTCATTTGATTCAGTTTTGTAACATAAGGACTCCGTTCCAAAATGAAGGAAGAAGCACAGAGTGAAAGACATCCAAGCAACTTTTTTGTTCAATTGCCCCAAAAATATCAGCAATATGTGAAAGATGACATTTTGTACACCCACAGAGTGGGGCACAAATGAGTCTTCCTGTAGGGCAGGATGGAGCAGGAGGGTTTTGTAGAAGGACTCCAGTCCTGAGTGTCAGTAACCAGTCATGGCTGCATTGTCCCTGTAAGCTGCAGATCTACATGTGCACAGGACCAAAAAACACACTGGCATTTGCAGTATATACTGCTTAGAAAAAATCTGAAGACGGTCACCTTCCCGTCAACTTTTCAAGAAAAAGGAAAAATGCAGTGATGTACTGCATTGAGCACTTGACCATTTCTGGAGCAAAAAATATCTGAAACATCTAAGATGTTGTAGTTTGACTGCTAATGATCAACTGTTGAAGTTGACTTGAGAGAGGTCACATCCCCCATTAAGTCTGAGAAAAAAATGACCAAGTTTCCTAATTTCTCATGGATGGCTACCACCAAATTATATGAAGATAATGGCCAACCAGAAAGGATTGTGGATGAGGTTTCCATTTTATTCAAGAGTCTGGAAGGACAGAGCCAAGTGGGTGATCCCATGTTCTGTACGATGTTTACTAGCATCTCTTTCAAGGGAGAAATGAGAGGCAGAAGGACCCAAGACCATTTCAAGGTGGCCAAGTTATGCCAGGCTCTGGCTGTACCCACACTCTGGCTCTCTGCCTCTCTCCTGTGACGACAATTTCAGCCAAAAAAAAAAAAAAAGTACTAGATTTTTCCCACTGATAGAAACATTGGCACTGAGCTCTGCGAAGCAAAGGATAAAGACAAAGCAGTGCTGCTACTTTTAGCAGCAGAACTTCTGAGGAACAGGGTGGGATCTGGTACTGCTGAACCAAGGTGGAAAAAATAACGTGTGGACTCAATTGAAAAGAAAAAAGGTGCATTACAGTTGGGGTCAGAAATTCCTCAAGTAAATCAAATGGGAGGAAAAAAAAAAATAGAAAAGACTAAGAAGAAAAAAAACCAACAACAACAACAACAAAAAACTTTCCAGTAAGCTTCCCAGTAAGCAATTTTAAAAGATTTCCATATCCTGGAAATATCTGAGGTAACTAAAATGTTGATTGGACCGATCTCTACCAAATGTTCAAATAAACCTGTGAAACCAGCTACAGCTTTCCCAGTCTGAACTTTAATGAGTCACACTGCGAAGAAATTCGAAGTGTAGAAATTTTCTGTGGAAGTTGATTGCCTGGGTGGGAAGTCAGGCTGTGCTGCAGAGGCTCTCCTTCGTCAGGAGAAGGTGGGCAAGGGGGCATTTGGCACATTTCTCACATGTTAATTCTCTAGTCAGGGGCAGCAAGGACTGTGGGAGCTAACCATTGGCAGAGCTGTTCTCACAGCCCTGCAGACCTCGTGGCCATGGCAGAGACAGGCTCATGGCTGTGGGTACATCACTTTGGGGCAGGGACACAAGTACAGGACGCACAGAAGAGTGGAATGCCAACAGGACTCTGGAAATGAGTGAGTCCTCCTATATGCCTCATTTCCAGGATAAAAATAGGTGCAGGGCTTCCTCATTACATTTTGAACACTTTTGAAAGCTTTGGTAAACGATTACATCTCCTAGAAGGAGTGAAATTTGGCAATGCACAAATGAGGGCAGATGTTCAGCTTAGTGATAGAACTGTGAAGCGATGGCTCTTAAACAAGGTTGCTTGAAGCAACTAAAGAAAATGCTTCAGGGTCTTTGCACAATCCCTGGAGTTCATTCAAACACTTGGAAGGGGGAGGGAAGGGCCATTGCTACACTGAGATGCCAGAAACAGTACTGTGCTGTTGCTTAGTTTGGAGTATTATAAAATAAAGGCGTTTGACAGCTTAATAGCATCAAGAAAGACGGGGGTTTGATTCAGGCACAGAAGTTTTTTGCCCAGATGTACAAATAATGCTGAAGGATGGAGATGCTATTGCTTGGAGTTAAACAGGAGAAAAAAACTGGGAAATCAGGATAGTAAAAGTCAGATCGCTGCACTTCTGGTAAGACATTTTACAGACTGAGTTGGCAGAGTGCTAAAGCTGTGCAAGCTTTATTTATGGGGAATGACCAGAGAAAAACGAATGGAAATAAATCCTGAATATTCCCTGCATTGAAATCACTCTGTATATGTGTGGTCCAGGCAAAATTTAGTTTAATTCTCAAATTTAGTATCCTTCTACATTTCAAGGCTTCTCGAGATTAAAAGAAAAATATTATCATGTCAGAGCTATAATTTGAATAATTGTGGCTTAAAGATTTGTGTAAAGGTGCAGGTAGAAAATGGATCATTTTGTGCACTTAAAACGTATACCCTCTGAGGGGTTAAAGGTTCACATTGTAGCTCTGTGCAGTATCTTCCCTGTTCTCCTGGTGCACTTAAGTATTTAAACTTCAAACATGAAGTGTTTTGAAGCACCTACCAACACAGCAGCCCTGGGCTTTGGCCACTGAGCAGCACTGCCTTTCAGACTCACCATTCAAAGGCATAATGCTTGGTTTTTCTTTGACAGCTTCCATAGTTGTGCTGCTTGAGGGCACTAAGCTGCCGCCTCACGAGAGCATCAGCAAAGGAACCACCAAGGAGTGTAGAGAAAGCCAATGGAAGGACAGCGTCGGCTGTGTTTCCAGAAGTGCTGGTGTGAGTGATGGCTGCTCGTCATCTCCCCACACATTTGTCCAGTGTGGCCTGGCCAGCAAGGCACAACACAGTGGGAACACGCAGATGTGATCTTTCCACCAGAAAATGGGATTACAGGGTTTATTACTGTTAAGAACTGGTGAGCAAGAGAGAAAGAGATTTTTATGTTTCGCTGTTTCTTTTTCATTCCTCTCTGGGCTGCTCCTTCTGGTTTTGTTTTGGTTTTTTTTCTTTTCCATTTTTTAATAGAGGAAGTTTTGCTTGATGAAAAAAAAAATCCTGATATTCTTTACAGAGAATGTGAGTCCAAATAAAGCTGATAATCTGGTTATCAACTCCCTAATACTAACATAATGACTGAGCAAATGTTTCAAACCTTTTCCAGGGCCAGCACTAATCTGTGTTGGACTGAGTTCTCTGGTCCTTATCCATTGTAGGATTGTTCCAAATTTCACTTCTTGTGCCTAGTTAGCCATGAGATTCCAGTCTGAACACCCATGAGTTCAAATAAATGTCACCATCTTCAGATCTGATTGAAGACCACTTTATGGGCTCTGCAGTACCTTCACAGACTTCCTGTGCTCTGCACTGTTTTTCCCAGAACACCATAGCACTAATTTTTGATCGCTCCATTTCAAACCAGTGAGCAGGCACTGGCCAAATAAAGCTACACATGCAGGCAGAAAAGAGGGATAGCAGTGTGCTTGTCAGGTGCAGTGCAGCACCATGCACTGCTTTATGGCTTCTCTGCAGGGTAATGCTTTCATAGGAGATATTTAGTGAAAAGGGATAATCGAGCAGCTGCTCTCTAGTGCTGAAGCACAGTAACTGCAGGGTTACTGCTCACTGCACTCTGCGTTGCACTGTAGGTCAGTAAAACTTCCTGTTCTCATTGCACTGCAGCTCAAGGAGCTGGACCAGATTTTCATGTATAACTGATTTTGTCCCTTTCTCAAAATGTTCTTTTTTTTTTCTTTTTCTTTTCTTGTACCTGGGTCTATGTTAATTAATAAAAATCTCTTTTGTAATGGGAGGAGACTAAAAGCAAAACCTATCTTAAAAGACTCATGAGAGCTTTCTATCTGTGTTATTTTACATCTTAATGTAATGCCAATTATTCATTTATTTTTCTTTTATTATCAAGAGGCTTTCTGGAGAACAAAACAGGACCATATATTTCTATTTTGGTTTCAAAGAACTCTTTCTAAATGCAGAATTCAAGAAAAATCAATTCTTCTCCACAGGAGAGAGATGAATGTAACTTAATTCTGCAGCCTTTAAATCCTGGATACATCTGCCAAAAGCAGGGCATTCTCTGAAGCCATTCCACTTAGCCAGAGAAGGGGCACTTCTTTTAGTGGGTATTTAACATTTTGTGATTATTTTTTTTTTTTTAGCATGCCAAGAATACCTATAACCTACAAGTTCAATGCATCCCGAACCTGAGTCAAACACTGGGAACTGGGAGCATGTTTCCAGGCTGGCCTCTATACTTATAAATTGAATGAACAACTCTTTCTTTGTGCCCAGGCTAAGCTATCAAGATGACAATGACATATCAAGATGAAGAACCTATTAATTTTGACTTTTTTCACATAAAAATAAAGAGGAAAAGCCACGAAGGAACCTATCTCAGAGAGGCAGGCAGCCTTCGGGACTTGACCTTTGTACCAAGGGTCAGAAAAAGCTGCTTGAGCAAGAAGAGATCCAGGCCCACCGGACTTCCTTTGCTACATCTGCAATCACTCAACATAATCAAAAATCTTCATTTACAGTTTTGTTGAGAATCCGAGATAACTCATGAGATTCTAAGGCTTTCCCAACTTTACCATCCACTTTGTGAAGCAAATCTTAGGAACCGATGAGTAATAGAAACAAGATAAAACACAGGTGGGTAACTAAGAGCCTCTCTCACCTGACTCCTCTCTTTGCCAGCTGTCTCTATTTGATGCATTTGATGGTATCTCAGGCTCTGTCTTTTCCTGGAATTTCCTATCCTAGTTTCCAGCTGCTAGTCAGTTACTTCTAAGAAAATGCCCACCAGAACACTTCAGGATAACTGCTCCCTCAAGTTCAAATAATTTCCTCTGTCACTGCACACATCACACAGGTACAGAGATTGCCTCACTAGTACCATGCAGGACAGATAAATGCTATTTCAGCTTTTGTGCCTGTACTTATTCGCTGCTTCTCTGCAATGCTTTCCAGGGGAACATCAATAAGGATTGATACACGTCAGCTGTGCTGAGCAATGTAATTACGTGCTTGCACTGAGAAGCTAGCACCTTGCTGCAGAATGCCAGCAAGTACTTATCTTAGTTTCCAGATTTGTTATGCTCTTAGCCACATACATGATTATTTACATCAAAAGGTGAATCAGCGATCTTTAACTGAGCTTTCAGAAGTTAATGTAAATGAAGAAGGTAAGCTATCACATTTGACTGTTTCTAGAGCATGAATCACCTGAACAGTGATGAGTAACAGCTATAAGATGGGGAATGACCGAGCAGAATTAATTTAAATTAGCTTGAGCTAGGTTTAATAAACTTCTACACATGAGCAATTTGTGCTCTGTGATCTCAGTACCGGAGTGCTTGAAGAGACCGTGCCTTAGGTGCTTAAGTAATTACGCTATTATTGCTACAGCCTGATCGCTTATGGGGTTGAATAACAACTTTTCTTGATTTCAGGAATCCATGAGGATTCAGGTCCTGTAAACCAGCCACCATCAGCAATATCATGTAATGAAGTCCTAGAACTGCAGGCTTCTCTGCTTCAGTGTGCTTCGGAGTGGTGAATGGAAAACACTTGAAATAAACCTGCTGCAAGAAGCAAGGGTCTTTTGTCATACATGGAATGAAAAGGTAAAAGATATAAAACAGTTTTTTTCAGCCTTGAGACTGAAAGAAACACTAGCTTTTAATCTGTTTTTATCTTGCTCTCCACCATCTCCTTTTAGCTCCCCACTGAACCTTAAGTCCTGGTGTTTCTTTTCCATTTCATTGTACCTGGAACAGTCCTGGATATGTTGGGAGTGGCTTGTCTGTCTGTCTGGTCTGAGAATGAGGGATGCTATTTTATGCAAGAAGATGAGAGTGTAGGGTCAGTCTCCTAGTCTGATTTTCCTTCTACTAGAGGGACCTCCTTTGCTGTCAGAGAAGTACAGGAGACTGTAACTGGGAAAGATTCATCTATCTCCTGTTTGCTACTAGAATCATAGAATCCTTAGAGTTGGAAAGGGACTTTAAAGGTCATCTAGTCCAACTCACGTGCAATGAACAGGGACATCCACAGTTAGACCAGGTCGCCCATGGCCTGATCCAGCCTTGCTTTGTGAGTCTCCAGGGATGGGGCATCCACCGCTTGTCTGGGTAACCTGTTCATGTGCCCAACCACCCACACTCTTCCAGCTTGAAACCGTTTCCCCTTGTTCTATCACCACAGACTGTGCTGAAGAGTCTGTCCCCTTCTTTCCTGTAGCTCCCTTTTAGATACTGAAAGGCTGCTGTCAGGTCACCTCAGAGCCTTTTCTTCTTCATGGTGAATAGTCCCAGCTCTTTGAGTCTGTCCTCTTAGAAGAAGTGTTCTAAACGTTGTACCAATGGCCTTTGATTCCTGCTACTCATGTTTATGCCTCAGAACAGTGTGACACAAGTAAGCACACCATCTAACTCTGTATGTTGTGCTCTGATCACCTACAGAGTACTTTATTCTGTATTATCTGTCCCATGAGACCTTACTGAACTTGGAGAAAAAAAACCTGACAAAGTGTTTTGTAAGAAAGCTGCAGGGCTTTTCGGTCACAGTTCCACAGAATTTCAGACAGACTAAAGTCACTGTTATAATTTCTACATTTTTCATGCACATCTGAGTAAATGCGGGAAGGATAATGTGATAGTTTATCATTAGGGAATTAAGCTTGAGGCCATAAGTAACAGCCCACAGGATTTTAGCATTAGACATGAACTACAGTTAATGATACCAAATTAGAGCTCAAACTACAACATGGCTTTTCTCAAATGGCATTAAAGCCACCTCCTGGCTCACAGCGCAATATGTTGTATCTCATTCTAAATTTCAAGTGTCATGCCTCAACCGAACAACCAAATATAGTAATTCAGAGACAGATAATTAATGGTGAGGCTACATAAATGGCTGACATAACAAATAACTGGTGTGTGTAACTACAGATGTTGGCTATGCTTTGCCTTTGGACATGAAAGGTAAGCTTTTTGAAAATTGCATTAATCTGCTTTGTTTCACATTCAGTCCTGTTTCCCATATTCACTGTGAATTTCTGCCAAGTTTCTGCAAGTAAGGATCAATTTCTTGAGGACTAGAGTACCTCTCTGATCTTTAATCAAATTCATTTTTTTTAGCATTATGCATTGCTACTTGCCTTGTTTCGTGTAAATTTTTTAATAATGGGAGGGATTTGTAGTGAAACACTTAACCATATAACATCTTGCAAGCAAATCTCTGAAATTTTGCCAGTGATCTTTGGTGATAACTTGTGATATAACCTAGGACTATAGACCATTTACAGATATGTTTTCCTGTTACTAGGGAAGGAACCAGGACTTCAGCTAGCTGGGAAAAGTAGTTGAGCGTATCAAACTCATTCCACATGTTTCATCTCTGGTCGCCATTCACTAGTTCATTGTAGTTTGTGATTGTACGTTGTACAAATTTGTGATTTAAAGCTGTTGGTTTTTGTTTTTTCCTGTTGGCATCTGGAATATGACATGTATTAACTACATGTTGAAGCTTCATGTTGAAGAAAATGTGAAATAATGTCTGAAATCACAATTTCAACTACAATACAAAATCATCATTTTTGATTTTTTTTTTTCTTTAGATTGAAAGAACTTGCAGTTTTTCATTTTCCTTTTGGTTATTTATTAATTTATTTTCTATCTCTTTAACTCCTGCTCATCTCTGGAGACTATGATGAGGCATAAAACAGGTAGAGGGGGAGTGATCAGAAAAGTTTGTCTTATATCCCTTTGCATTTTAGTGCTTAACCCAATGGTTCACGGCATGAAACACGCCATTTCATCTGTTTACTCTTCACTGACATTCACATCTTTACAGGGAATTTGGGTAATTAGCACTGCTTAATCAGGTTGATTATTCTAGGCTGTGCATGCCTGCACTACACTCTACAAACTCAAACTGATATTCATGTCACTCTATGCTCTCACTGAGCTCTTTCTAAACATTTGCAAGGTTATTCTGGCTATTTGCCCTATACAGCCTTTGAGACAACTGATGCATTGAGCCCTGGAGCAGACACTTGGCTATCTCATGCCTCTTGATCATTCCCAGCACAAAAAGATGGAAAGCCTCAGAAAAGAGCAGATGCTCAGGTTTTCTGTTCTTCTTGCCAACTACTTCTGCTTTTTGGCAGCTATTACTTCAAACTTTTCTATCTCAACTCTGTACAAGTGACTCTTCTGCTTACCTTCTAGATATGACCAGATGGCAAAGTAAGGTCCTATTGCTTTGGGAAAGAAAAAACAGATCGGACTAGATTCTTTAATACGTGTATATTGGTGGAAGTGTTTCTACACTTAGATATTTTTGCAATGCAAATATATCCAGAATTCAAATGTTAATTGCAACTAAAATGAAGGAGTCAGCAGACCGTGGTGGCAGCTGACAGTTTTCCATTCCTTCTACGATATATATCTCACTGGCAGTGCCTTTCATTTCTAGCCAGAGAGATCAAAAAGCCAGCACACATGTCTTACACTAAAACGCTAGTTATGCCATGGGATGAGCACACGGAGACTCCAAAATAGGATATGACTGAGGAAAAATGGAAAAGAAAACAAACTATAAAAGACTGTGGAGACTCTATGCCTCTGCACTGGTTCTCATTCCGTACTCTGTCTTCCCTGTCTCTTTTAGGAAAGTTACACCCATCCACCTTCAAATCCTACAGCATGTGATATCCAGCTGTGTACCAGATGGCTGATCAGTGCTTTGTCCTATATACATCCACAAGGAATTGTTTAGAAATATTAAACCTGATACAGCAATTGACTCAGCCCAGTTTTGCAACTGGATTTTACTGAGCTTTTAGAAACCATAAAATTGTCTTGCGTGACTCAAAGAGCACAACTTTTGAAAAAACAGTCCTGGATTTAAGGGGCATTAAAGCTGTTGTTTATGTAGTAATAGGCAGCAAAATTCAAGTACTCCGCCCCATGACTACCTTGTAGGGTACGCTACATTGTACCGATGGTTTTATGGTCATTGGTATTCCACATCATAGCATCCTGTAGTGCACTGGGAATTAAAGTGTTAATGTCCCATTTCAACATACTAAAGAGAAGACACTACGTTCCCCAGAAGACTGTTCGCTGTGCTGATATCATTCCTGCACAGGGGGGAATGCATATAAGGCGTTGTCGGGTCATCTGACCTTCCTTTTTGCTTTCCTTCATCGCTCTTCTCCTTCGTCTCTCCTTGCTGCTGCCCATCCCGACTGCGCGTGCTGCTTCAGCATTACTGTAAGGCCTACAGCTTTTGTTTTCAGATACTCTCTCTCGTTATGTTTAGTAAACTAATTTGTTCCTCCTCAGATCATTGCTGCTGTTCTTTTCTTTAATTATTTTGGGGTCCCCTGTTTCCCTTTTCCAGGGGCATGGACTTTGCGAAGTCCCTCCACCCTGTTAGTTACAGAACCGGGCTGAACCAGCCCGTAAACCGTTGACATAGGATAATGCCTTACCCACAGCAATCCTAGGGAAAAGGAACAGAAACATCCTTCGGGCTTGTAGCTGACATGTGATAGAGAGTACTGGACTGAAGGAGAGGCACTGCCATATGTAACACAGAAAACTCCTTGCACTACTATTCTCCCTTAAAGTAGGAGGTACTGGAGGAAAAGGAGAGTGAGCTAAATTAGAGGGAGGTAAAAGAAGAGGAAACTCAATGGCAAGGAGCTCTATCTGCTTCTTCCCAACAATTCCCCAATCTCTTTGCCCTCAAAGCTTATGAGCCTATCTCTGCCTGCTCTTCTTGGCTTTGAGATGTGTGGGCAGAAGAACTAGGAAGAAAATTTTCTAGGTTTCTGGCATCTGTTGGGTGCCTACAGTCTCAGCCCTCTGGATTGCTGCCAGTCAGAAAAGGCAAAGTACCCATTATGAATGCTCTAATTCTGTGTGGTATGGGGATGCTGTGGACCTAAGCAATGTGACATCTTTATTCGTTCTCACTGATACAGTTGCTCCGACTCAATCTGTAGACTATTGTGATTATTACCTTTTCTATACTATCAGGGAGATATCGGAAACATGAAAATGGCTCCAAATTCCCCTCTTAAACTCAGCTGAACTTGGCAGGAGCTTTGCTCTTCTTTCTGTACAGCATTGGTAATTTCATAGTTTTCGGTAGGTGAAGTCATGGGGTCAACCTGAGGGGGTCTGACCAACCTCCTAGGCACCCAAGGTGCCCTTGATGTCTCAAGGAGTTTTTGCTCTTGATTCTGGAAGAACTGAATTTCTATGGGCCTGGCTGTAAAGTGGCATATCCTGTGACTGAAGCAAGCAGCTAATGAGAGACCGAATCAATACAATGTCTTTTCAGGCTTCCAGGTCATCCTGGAGGGAATACTCTGTGTAGACCACAGATATCTTACTGTATCTTCAGTATTAAATGTCTTCTGTTTAGAAGCTTGAACTCAGAAGATAAAAATATTTCTTCTGCTTTTTGGACATTGTACATATGAAAGCTTGTGGGAGAGCAGATTTACTTCTGATCTACTGCTGGTATAGCCACATGCTTGGAATTATGTCACCTGTCAAAACAGCATCCTGCATCTTTATCTGTTCAAAGTTTGATAGCACTGACTGTGAAATGATAGCAAAAGGCGACAGATGAACCAGGCTGACCCATGAAGTTTGTAATCGAGACTCATCAATTTATCAGGACAATTTTAATAAGTTAAGTACACGGGGCTTTTTAGAATGACTTGGAGATTTGCAAAATATCTTTCTGATTCTACTGGCTACGTGACAAATAGAATATACAGACAAATAGATTTACAGGAATGGAATGGTTTAGCATATGCAAGGCTAAATTTTGATTGTGGGGAAAGCTGCATAGAGCTGACAAGTGCATTACCCTCTGGAATCAATACGCTCAGTCTGATGACTGTTTAGGCCTAACTTTTGTACCTGAAATCAATATTGAAGACTTAGTGCATATATATATATAAAAAAACAACACAAGTAAATTAAAAAAACGGAAGTTATGTAGCACTGTGGTTAAATCGTCAAAGATGACAAGGATAAGTTCTTGTAATGGCTAAATAGTGCATGCTGTAAACTGGAAAACTGGAGCCTTTGAAAATGGATTATGTTGAACATCAAGATCAGAAGTAACCAAACTCATTATTCACATTTAAAGATTGTGCCAATCACTGCTTTTCATACCTCAGCTCTAGAATTTGACTTTGACATCAGCAAAAATGAATTATTTTACTCTTTAGACAGAAAAAAAAACAAACAACCTCAGCATTTAGAATGACTGCTGCTTGTTGTGATAGTGGCCAGTTCTATTACTGGAGCTGACCTCTTTTTTTTTCCTCTCTGAACTGTTGACTGGACTGTTTCTCCTGGAGCTCCTCAAGTACTTTCCAGCTTGACACCTCTTCTGATCTTGTACTACTTTTGTAGCAGCTGAGTAATTTCAATGAAAAAAAAAAAGGTTTGAATAATGATTATCTTCTTACTATTAAATGATTGAGAACAGCTGATGCTTTTTCATGACTTTATTCATGCCTAAGTATATCCTTATGGATGACCTGGCTAAAAATAGGCTAAAAATAGGCTTTCTAGTTTTTACCACCGCAGCTGTGACGCGTTTGTTGTCTTGTATGCTGCATGCTTTCTCCTCGTGAGTTCACCATTAAGAAGCTCAATTCAAAACTTCTTGCAAGTAATTCAACTTTGTTTACTCAAAGCCTTCTGTTTTCTTCAGGTATGGTTACAGTGCAGATGATACTACTGTGTTGAATGATCACCTCTTCCTAATGGGTACATTAAGTAGATTTTTTCAGACCAAAATCACCAGTATAGCTTCTTGAATACTTCAGAGCTTCTTGGATTGCTACAAAAATGGATTTTCTAAGAATATGGGTAATAAACATAATCTGAAATGTTGGCAATGAGAATGTCTACAAAGCTTTCCACTGTGGGCCAAGCATTGGTTCAAAACAAATGTGAGCACAGGTTTTTATGGAAACTCGTGATTCCACAGTCCAGAGTGTGTTTTCCTGGACTACAAAGCAATAACCTGAAAATACGAATCTATTCCAAACTGAAGCAAGTCTGTATGGCAAGTCAGTGATTTCCATTTCAGATAAAATGGAAGAAATAATCAGTTTGATTTTCAGGCTCATCTGCATTGTCACTAGATGGCACATCGGTCTAAAGTTTCAGAACCAGCACTGTGGTGTTGATCACAGTTACAGCAGCTGTGTGGACGAGTTGTAAGCTATGTATGGGAAACAGCCAGGACATCACTATGTATGTAACTGTCCTCAGCGTGCGTATGGTAGTACAATTGCGTAGGTGACTTTGTGAGTCTGTTGTTCTGTAAATAACTGCTATATTAGATAGAGATGGCTGATGTTTAGGTACTAATGTCCAAGATAGGTGTGGGGAGAGAAAGGATGAAGGTGTCTGGCTGGCTGCCACATTTACAGGCTGGTCTGTTTTGTGTAAGCAGACCAGCGGCTGGAAGTCACATCTGGCTGTACGCATCAATGCTTCCTCAAAGTAGCTTTTATGACGCAGAGGCTCATAATTAACAGGAAGATCTTAGGAGCTCTAACTGTAAATGAGTAAAATAAGTGGTAATGTGGGGAATGAATAATAAGGCTTTTTGTGTTAGTCTGCAGAGAGAAGTGTAGGCTGCCTCCAGAATCTCAACCAGGTTCTTTTAGATGGCATTTTAGATGCTGTTCTGAAAGTGTTGAAAAGGGCAAGACAGAAGCACAGTGCATTGCATGTTGTCTTTATTTTATGCCAGAAATAAGTGTGTTATATTCTTAACCACTGTCCTTTTCTCTCTGCTGTCCTTCCTGTTTGTTCTTTATGAAGAATCCATTTGCCAATATCAAGAAGCCTATCACAGCTTAGAGAAATGGGCAGCTTGATCATAATTTTTGGCAATGCATTTACAGGTCTGTTTTCTCACTTGTGAGAAGCACTTTCACGAACTTTCTTTTCCAAAAATTTTTCATTATCAGAAATAATTTCAAGTTCTGGATTCTCAAAAACAAAGAAATCTAATGAATAGCAAGAGCATGGGACTGACATCCATCTCTGGACAAGGTGCCATTGCTTTTATTTATTTCAGTAGCTTTTATTTTACTCTGACTTTTACCCTAACTTTTCTCAGATCGCAAGATCAAGCAATGTAGGTTTGAAAACTTAACAAAAATGCAGTAATGAATTCCAGCTTTGGTAAGGCTGTCCTGTAAAGGAGCAGGAAATCTGTGGGAGAATAAATGCACCAGGTGCATTTTGAGTTCTACTGCATAGTATAACTGATCCTGAATTTTAGATTAATAAAATGGCTTTCTATTCCCCTCCAGACATTATTTTTTTTCCTTTATGTATTATTATACATTCAGTATTTTGTCCTGAGATTAGGTCTTAGGTCAGTTCACGTATTCATCTGATCCTTTCTCAAGAGTCTGGGAAATAGCACGCTTCCTATTATTTGCCTCTGATTACTTGTAGATGATAGATAGATATTCTTAACACCAATTACATATAACTAAAATCCACACCTTCACCAGTAAAGAAAAGTCAGAAAAGACAAAGAGAGCATGCAAACAGACAAAAAGCATAGTGAAGACACTAAGGTTAAGGGGTTGGGGCTTTTTATGGCCTCTCTTGATACTTACATTTTAAATTTGAACACCAATAAATGATAAATAATGTTAGCTCATGTCTTTTCCAAAACTGTTATTTGGGAAATACATATTCAATATATCAATAGTTTCACTCCAGTATCCTTTCATTCCTGAAGAGTTAATGGAAAAAATATTCATTGGTAGTTAAAGCCAGACAAATTAACTTTGCTGTGTAGTAGCATGCAGTGTAAGTATTCATGAGGCAGTGTTCCACTGCTGTGGATGTTCCTGTTACAAGTAACTTAGTCACAGCAATACCTTTGACAAAATGCATTGCACTACAATGCTGGCAAAGTTGGTAAGACACGTTATTTCATTTGTAAGCTGTAGAGTGGTTTATTATGTGCATTCCTTGATGCTGGATTTTGTATAAATTAAGAGCACCGGAATAAAAACTTAGATTTCTTCCTCTTTGAAAATGATTTTCTAAAATGCTCGGATCAGTCACATCTCCCAGATTACTGGCAGCTTCCCTTCTGTACCTGTGAAAATGACCTTTGATGCCTCACGACCACAAAAATGAACACCAGTATGTTAGTTGAGGTTTACAGAAGTAGGAAAGTGAAATAGTGTCAAACAAAGAATTTCTGGCCTTGCCCGTTCTTCATTTGCCTCACCTTCTTTCTCCTAGGCTTTTTTGGAGTAAAACTATAATGAAGTCTTGTGAAATTTAATTTCCTGCTCTCTGTTTTCTTGGGAAAAGCACAGCAATTTTCTGTATCTGAAAATGTACCCTATTTAAGCTGTCACATCTATTTAAGAAAAAAAAAAAAAGAAGTAAAATAAGGAGGGGTCTGCACTCTCAGTGTTTTTTGTCTTTCAGAAGTGCTGTGTCTGAACTGCCACACACAGAAAAATAAAGGAAATATTTCAGCATTGGTTCACCAGGAGGCCAGATGCTTGTCAGTGTAAGAATAAAGTCCTCCTAGGTAAAGCCTGATCCCACTTTAATAGTATACAATAGTTACCCGTTGTTTCTCTTTTGAGTAAAATATCTGCTTCCTAATATGATATGCATTATGTGACATTTTAGGTGGCAGTAGATTTAGAAACACAACTGCTCAGCCAAATTTTATCTGCTGATGTTCGGCCAGAACATTAATTTTATCTTTGCTTTCAGCTGTTTACTACCAGTCAGTCATTAATCACAGATAATGACTGATTTCCTGAGGGTTAAAGCTTGAATGCATTCTTCTGAAACTGAAAAATGTTTCTGTTTTCAAGTACATTGCTCTGCCATGCAACATAGGAGTGCAATATTTGTTTGCTTCTGTTATAAGGGTACTGCCGATCTATGTCTAATTCACATACTCCAGATGTCAGTGCTGTTAAGATTTGTCACTCAGCTATATGACTGCTAAATACATTATAATCTGGTTTTTTTTTTTTTTTTGGACAGCAAGTTTTAAAAAACATTTTAAAAACAGTTCCATTTTCATCCCAGAGCATGATGAATGTGAGCAGAAGAATTGTACTATCAGTAAGGTTCATTCCACCATGGAAAATTAGTGGTAGGTTATCTATTTACTTTAGGAAATGCAATTTATGCTTCAGCACAACAGTGTTAGGCATAAATTCTCCCTCTTGTTACCCCAAATCCTCCAAGGACCCCTTTACTAACAAGTATCACTATCCATAAAGTATCCATGCTTCACAACAGCATTAATTCTTTAATTATAACAAAAAAAAATACAGTTAACCAGTTAAAGGCATCCTTGCCAATTGACCAGTGTAAGCTTTAAGACAATGGTATATACACAGTGCTATTTGCTGACACCATGGCTACCTTTCAAGTACTTAACAAGGCAGTTTGAACCAGGAAAGTGAGGTGGAGGTACTATAATGCTATTGCCATGCTGTCTCATAGGTGGTCATGTTCTAGCCCGTGTGCAGACTCTGTGTGCTCTGTGATGCAGCAGTGCTCCACCATCTTTCTACTGACAGAAATACAACCCCCGGTACTTCTGGAAGAATCTAGCTGCTTGTCTTACGGCTATGATAATCTAAAAATACAGTGAAAAACAGTTTTAAGACCTGTTCTCATTCCATACACCTGCAGAACAAAACTGAATTAGCAGCATGTTTCAAAGCTTGTCACAGACTTACTCAACAAGGAGTAAACAAGGAACTTCAAAGGTGAGCAGGAATATCCTTGAATAACTGAAAGGTGGATGAAGTAAACAGTTGCTAATTAAATATCTGGGTCATAAACAAAGAAAAGCGCTTGAATTTGTTATCCCCTTTATGTCTGTGGGATGTAATAACAGCTGCAATGCTGCACTAAGTACAGAAGCAGAGCAGCTGAGAATCAGTTCTGATTTGAGATCCTATCAACAGCAGAAGATACAAAACAATCTGTACTGTTTCTGTTGTTGCTGTTTTACAGGGGTGTAGTTCTATTGAAGTTTTACCTTGCTTTGTCTCTGAAACATCAGGTTACTGTCACAAATGCAAATTAGGGGTCTAGGCACACCAAAGCCCCTTGCTGCATTGAAGCTTATTCTGTACATAGTTGACTACTGACAATGCAATGGAATATATGATGGAGAGATGGCCTTAGCTTACCTGAAGTGAACTTGATCTAATTTTACTTCACAGAATTGTAGATAAAATGAGATTCACTAAATCAGAATGGAACTCAATTTTTTCTTTTTTAATCACAAAGAGAATAATAAATATTTGCAATGAAATACAATCTATAGGGAGTGCTATAGTTACTACTCTGCAGAGTTCATATGTAAGGTTTAATGAGGTTATTTTTTTCCTCCTCTAAGTCAATTCTTGCAGAAACAGGCTGGATTCCATCTAAAATATGCCAATAATGTAGCAGTGATGTTGCAGGCTCACTCCTGATTTTTTCTCCTCAGGTCTAAAGTATATATCAGTTTTTCTTCTGACCTCTTTACATGCCCAGTTTGCAATAAGATCATCATGAAGATACAAGGGAGCGGCCTTGAATACAGATATGTCCTGCCCTAGCCCTTGTTATTCCTAAACTCCTTGATCTGTGTCTTCTCACCAGATTCTTCGAGTACGTAAGTTCCACTTACTAGAAGATGGATGACATTTTGTGTAGCCTTATTCAGCATTTAGCACCACCTTTTTTTCCTCATGGTACCAGTGGAGACAATGATTCCTAATGGCTGGCTAACATCTGTTATGTACAGTAATTTAAGGATGTGCTCTTATGCAGCTAATTGCACAGAAAGGGATACTTCTGTTTTGGTGACTATATAGAGAGAAAGCACTGTAATTTTGTCTTCAGTCATAGAAATGTTCATCTTCATAGCACAATCTCGCTTACCTGGACATTTATAGCTTTTGGTAGTAGTGCCAAGTGAGCTATCATGGAAGTAAGAAAGTTTCTTTCATCATGGGAAGTGACAACCTCTGGGTGGGTGATGCTAGAAACTGAGGAATGAGGAAAGAGGTGCAGGATAGTTAAGTCAATCATGCCTCGTAGATCACAGACTGTTCCTCAGAATTGAAGTCATTGCTGATTTAACAGGAAATGCACTCTTCCCACCAAGGATGGCATGAAAATGGCCATAATTGCTGGCAGGATGAAGCTATGTCACTTGGACTTTAGAGGGATATTAGTATTTCAAATGTTTGAATACATCCATGGTGGCAAAATGAAGGGAAGAGAGGAAGAAGACTAAGTGCTTGACACTGAGTTCACATCATGCTAGGTAAAACAAGAAGGGACACAGATTTATCCATTTTTGATTTGCAGGTTGAACCTTAGTGCATTTACTTGTTTTTGTATTATTGTAAGCTTTTTTTCCCTTGCCTTGTTACCATGTTCAACTACGTATTTTAATTGCAAGAAAAAGAAAGCCACTGATCTGGATAAAGGTTTTATTGAAATGTGGACAAACATACAAAAGCTCAAGCGTTTACATGAACCAGTTAAATAGCACCCTGCGTCCTTAATGAGCAAGCACGGGGATACAATTAACTGATATCTTATTTGTTAAATGAATTCACCTTTATCCAACGCGATCCATAAAATTAGTTTGGCACTCTGTAGTCCTTGCAGGCTGGCAGTCCAATCACACCAGGAGTCTGGAAGAAAAAAAAAAAAGCACAGCAGGCACTTCAATACCCTTTAGCCTATTAAAACATGCCCCACAGTATTTCACAATCTACAAATTTGTACCAGCATTTGCAATTGATTACACGTTACAACCACCATGTTTGGCATAGACATTAACTTGTGTGGCACCTTCATTTCCCTTGACCTTAGTCCTGTATTGCTTAGGAGAAGGCACTTTTCACTTGTGTGAAATGGTGAAAGAGTCTTTCCGCAACAGAGAAATTTAGTTTCCAAACTGCTTCTCTCTAGTTTCATTGGTGTTGCGTCCTGGTGTGAACTTTGTAGTCCCATGCAGTGTTGGTAACATTTGCATTTATGTACTTCTGAACTGAGTGCTGCTTTTCCTTCAGCTTCGTGAACAGGCACAGCCATACCAATTGTTGAAAGCACATTTGAATTTCTTTGCAGTGCTGTGGTTTGTAAGCAGGGTTTAGCCTTCAATGGAGAAAGAAAAGACAGAACCTCTCAAAATACAAGTTGTCAAAAGCATCCTCATGATTGCTTCCTCAGTAGCAAAGTCAAAGAATATGAATATCAGATATTGTGAGATTTCTGTGCTACAATTTGTAACTGCTTTGCAGGGATGATCATGCTGTTTCCCAAATCCATGATACAAAACCCTTCTTAATATGCCTCTTTGCTTTTGTGTGAGAACAGTCTACATGCATCAGAGTTCTGGTGATATAGTTGGAAATCTACTTTATCTGGAAGCAATATTTCATTTCAGCTGCCCTCCTGAAATCAAGGTTTCCAATTGGAAAAGGCATTGTAACTTTCCATCACTAGCAATAAAAGAAGTACTTGCCAATATCAAGTTAGCTGTGCACCTGTAGCAGTCTTGGAAAGTTCTACCTTAGACACTAATGTAAAGCTATGTCCATAAGACCATGGCTTTCTTGACTTGTGTGCAGTGGTGGAAAAAAAAGGTCTTTATCCAACCTTAGTTATGTCTAGGCTGCAAAACAGAACTGGGTTAAGACATGAGATTGCACTTCCGCACTGCTTAGCTCTTGATACTGTTTTTGTCTGTGCCAGCTAACACTCTCTGAGACAATGCCCAAGAACAGACCAGGGAAAAGTATGTGCCAGACACCATTTTCAGTACATTGTGTGAAAGTGCTGCACTAGGCTTACTTCCTGCTGCCCTTTCCCATCCTTCATCTCCATCCTGCAAGCTTTGTACACTCAAATGTTCCTATATGCCCTCATTTCACATTTAGAGGCAAGAAAAAAGACTTTTTTTTTTTTTCCCCTCTCCTACAAGAACACCTGTCTGGTGTATGGCAGCACAGCTTCTGAGAATGGCAAATCAAACTCCACATAGAACCCAGAGGACAATGTGAGTCAGGTGCTATGCGGTGCAGAGGTAGCTCATGCCTCTTGGCTGCAAGGTCAGTAAACCATTCACTGGCTTTGTTTTATTTTACAGTATGGAAGATAACTTCCACATCCACATTCTCAGAAAAAGTATTGGAGCTATTCTTAGACAGGTTGTGTCTGCAAATGAGCTCAATTCCGTTTCTGTGGTGTATCTTCAGCAGTACCCATGAACAGGGTGATGGAACAAGGAGCATTACTTGTCATGTTTTTCAGTTCTTTTTTGCAGAGTATTTTAATGATCTCTATGTCTATTTCCTTTCTATTTTGTAGAACAAATGAGTCCTCTCCTACCTGTATGAATGACTATCTACAAACTGAAATTTTAAGACCATGGATAAGAAGAGTTATACTAAAAGGTACCTGTTCTAGCCAGGGAATACCTTCAGTGTGCTAAACCAAACCAGCTCTGTGCAACTGATAGTGGACAAAAATAATGGTATCCTGTGGGAGTTTCCAGAAAGAGCATGTATACCTATTCCATGAGAGGCATTGTACTGGATTTTCCTGGAATGGAAACAGCCTTCTTCACTGTAGCCCTATGGTGATATGTTCTAGAGGGCTGATCCAATCAGTGCTGATAACATGCTGATGTTTTAGCTACTGTTGCACAGTGCTCACAGTGTTGAGGACCTCTCTATTTCTCACTCTGCTGTCCCAGCGCATAGGCTGATGGTGGGCAGGAGGCTGGGAGAGGACCCAGCTGGGACAGCTGACAGGAACTGACCAAAAGGATATTCCATACCACATTATATCATGCTAAACTAAAAGAAGATTTTCCCAAAGTAGCTGTTGCCCAAGCAACACTGGTCTACTGATAGCAAGTAATTGTCTTTGCACGACTTTTTCTTTCACCCCTCTCACTTATGAAACTGTCTTTATTTTGTCCCATGAACTTTTTTTGCCTGTGTTTTTGCCCTTTGATTCTCTCCCCCATCCCACTGTGGGGGAGTGAGGAGCTGGATGGGGACTTATCTGACAGCAGAGGTAAATCCACCATGGGTATCCAATCTCCTTCTGTCTGTATTTCTGTCTGTCTCTTAGAAATTCTATAGTTTAGAATCCTAACACTGCTCAGAGAATGGACACAAGCACAGAATGGAGAAGTGTGAACATGGCTTGGCTGCACTGGTCAAAACAGTGACAATAAAGGAAGTGTAATCTGCCACTTCTAAGTGTGCAGACCACATGTGAATATCTACATAGTTATGTATGTATCATTTCTGAAGCAAGTAATTTCATTTTGTTTCAGTTTAGGAATATCTACTCGGAAAAAAAGAAAATACTGTGACTACAACCTTGTAGTAACACAAGTGTTACACGGTAAATCGTGTGGGGTAATAGTGAACTGTTGACTTAGATTCTAGGAGAACTCTGAACTCTACAGAGATCAGTCAACAAACTCTGTGGTCTTGTTGAGCATTGTAACTGCAACAGTGCTGGGGAATGGAATTTTTGTAAGATGCCCTGTGGCTGTCTGCCAGGCTGAACAGGCATTGTGTTTTGAAAAATTACACGTATGCAAGAGGAGAGCAGCCAGAGCTACCTCTATACTTACCAGTATTGGCCAGTGGAATTCAAAATGATGAATAGCTCAAATTTGGTTTCAATCGTTCTTAACCATACTTAATAGTGCTTTTAATCAAATAGGTTTGTTATAAAAACTATGTAAATTCAAGGAAGAAAAAATCTTCAGGGAGCAAGATACTTATTTATTAAAGACAATTCTGGGCATATTGTCAAAAGCTGTTAACTAATCAATATCATTTTGAGGTAAGTATCTGGGGATATATTTTTGATGTCCATACAAATTTGGGAAGGTTCCCATCTTGATGGCACCAGAAAATGTGAAATTATGTAAGTACTGGAACTCTCTAAGTCCCCTGTCTGAAGTCAATGAAATTATTCTGACTTCAATCTTAACAGTGACAAAAGAATTTAACCTAACTTTACAGGAAGTATGTTCAGAGGAAATCTTTACTTTTCAGAGATGATAAATACCTCAGAATGTAGAGTTGAATTGTCTTCCCAGATTGAAAGGCTCTTGTTCATTGTACAGCCAGCTGAGATTTTAAAAGAATCTATAGCTCCATATGGGAAGTATTAAATCACCAAATCATAATGAGACATTAAAATGCAAAATATTCAACACCCATCTATTTCTTGATTGGTTTTTCGAAACTATATAGCTTTCAGAGAAACAAAAATGAAGGAAATCATTTTAGAGCCATAACATATTTGAGAGTAGAATAATTCAGCACTTTTTTCCCAGGTTTTCAGATCAATACTGCGTTTCCAAGTTGATGACATCTCTAATGCCAATAATACTTTTTAGTCTCTGAATACACCATGAATTACTTCTTTTACATGGTGCTCTACAAACAGATTTGAATGTGAATAAAAGACTGAGAATAACAATGTGCAACAGTGTTGATCTGCAAGAAGAACTGTTAACATACTAAACTAAATCAAACCAGACTTTCAGCTTTTACCTTTGTCACAGCTCAGATTTACTGGGAGGGCTTTGAAGGCAGGCAATCGGCTAGTTTTCCCTGTTGTCAGAGCAGTGTGTGGGATGGCTGCTCCCCGTGGGCCAGGGAGCCTGGGGCTGGTAGGACAGGGCATCATCAGCCAGGATGTGTCCCATCAGCCCCAGCCAATGGAGTAGGGCAGGCTGGCAGGACAGCTGGAGAGACAGGCTAAGAGCAGGCTGAGTCATAAGATAAAGGCAGCCAGGGTTAGCTCAGACCCCGAGATGATGACAGGCCATGCTGAGGCCAGCAGTCTGTGGGACAGAGTCCATATCAATGGGATCCATGGCCAGCCATGCTGAGTAAAAATTGTTGAGCTGCTTGTGTGAAAATTAAACAGATGGACTGGCATTGTTGGCAGGAGTGGAAATGAGCAGTGTGGAGATTCATCTTTTTGTTACTCAAATGGGAAATCGACCTTCCTTTTGAGGGAACTTTCCCAAGTGGTGAAGGAGAAGGAATCAGCAGGGAGAGGGAACTGAATTTCCCTCAGCATTTTGAAAGTACAAGAGTGGAATAAAATTTATTTGCTAACTATGACAGAAAGCCTGGATAAATGATGCAGGAGTGGAAAGAATGTCTCGGAGATTGTATAAAACAAGATCTATTACAGTTTTAGGTGTGACCTAATTAAAAACTCTGAGAGGAAGGGCCAAAATATAGCTCATTATGGAGTTGTGGCTGAACTAAGTGATGGTAACAGTGTTCTTCATTGCTGCTGAAGAAAATTTTACAAGCCTACAAAACATTGAATAAGTGTAGAGTTTTAAAAGAATGACTGCAAATGATCATACCATTAACAGAATTTAATATCACTTAGATGCAGGCTGGCATTTTTCTGTTTGTACATGCAAAGGCAGTTTAGTTTCAGACATCATGGGTTTAAATTTAATGCTTGAGAAAAGAACAGTGTGAGATCAATGACTGTCATCCAATGGAAAGCGATAAACACATTTCCCTTCCAAGATGATGTGTCTAAACAATGTTTTTATATCTCTGCAGAAAATATATACAACTCATGGCTAATCTGAAAATGCAGTTGACTTCTACACTAGGGACTGACATTAATTTGGTTGTGTTTACAAACTTAGAATTTGTTTCTGATACACTGCAGTGCTAAGACGAAACCAGATGCATTAACAGCTTGAGTCACATGCAAATGACATGTTTCTCTTTACAATATAGTAGTAAACAAATGTTATAAAGAAGAAACCACACTAATTCATTCTCTACAGAAAAGTGATTATACCAATAAGGTCACATCTTCATTTATAATCATGCCACCTCAATTATTTCTTTAGTAGAATCATAGAATCATTAGAGTTGGAAGGGACCACTGAAGGCCATCTAGTCAAACTCCCCAGTGAACAGGAATGCCACAGCTAGATCAGGTTGCCCAGGGCCTGATCCAGCCTTGCCTTGAAAGTCTCCAGGGATGGGGCATCAACCACATCACTGTTCTAGTGCCTCACCACACTCTCTGTAAAAGATTTTTTTCTTATATCTAACCTAAATCTCCCCTCTTTAAGCTGGAAACCATTTCCCCTTGTTCTATCACCATAGACCCTGCTAAAGAGTCTGTCTCCTTCTTTCCTGTAGCTCCCCTATAGATATTGAAAGGCTGCTATCACATCATCTTGGAGTCTTCTCTAGGCTGAATAGTCCCAGCTCTCTTAGCTTGTCCTTGTAGGAGAGGTGTTCCACCCCTTGGACCATTTTTGTGGCCTTTCTCTGGATGCGCTCCAACAGGTCCATGTCTCTCTTGTACTGAGGACTCCACGTCTGGACACAGTACTCCAGGTGAGGCCTCACAAGCGTAGAGTAGCAGGGCAGGATCACCTCCCTTGACCTGCTGCCTGCTGGCTACACTTCTTTAGATAAAGCCCAGGATACAGTTGGCTTTCTTGGCCGCAAGGGCACATTGCTGGCTCATGTTCAGCTTCCCATCCACCAGTACTCCCAGGTACTTTTCAGCAAGTCTGCACTCAATCCTCTCAACTCCTAGCTTGTATTGGTAATGGGGGTGGCCTCAATCCAGGTGCAGTCTCTTGCATTTGCATTTGTTGAACCTCATGAGGTACACCTGGGCCCACTGCTCAAGCCTGTCTAGGTCCCTCTTTATGGCATCCTGTCCCTCTGGTGTGTTGACGGCACCCCACAGCTTGCTGTCATCAGGAAACTTGCTGAGACTGCACGCAACCGCTCTGTCATATTGTTGATGATATTAAATAGTATCAACCCCAGCACCGATCCCTGGGGAATGCCATTCATCCCCAATCTGCATCCGGACACTGAGCCATTGGCCACCCTCTCTGGACTTGGACTCCTACAGCCGGTTTTTTGTTGTTTTTTTTTTTCCATCAAACAGTCCACCCATCAAATCCATATCTTTCCAATTTGGAGAGAAGGATGTTGTGGGGTACCATGTCAAAGGTTTTACTGAAGTTGAGATAGATGACATCAGTGGCTTTTCTCTTGTCCAGTGTTGAAGTTACACCACCATAGAAGGCCAGTACGTTGGTCAAGCAGGATTTGCCCCTGGCAAAGCCATGCTGGTTCTCCCGTGTCACCTCCCTGCCTTCCATGTGCCTTAGCATATCTCTGTTCTATGATCTTTCCTGGCACAGAGGTGAGACTGACAGGTCAGTTGTTCCCGGGGTCATCCTTTTAAACCTTCTAAAAAATGGGTGTAATGTTACTTTTTATTCCAGTCACTAGGGCTTTCACCTGATCACCACGACTTTTCAAATATCGTTGAGAGTGACTTGGCAACTACATCAGGACTCTGAAATGCATCCCATCGGTACCAATAGACTTGCGGATATTCAGGTTCCTCAGGTGGTCACGAACCTGATCTTCACTTACAGTGAGGGGGACTTTGCTTCCCCAATCCCCTCCTGCCAAACCAAATGTTTTAGAGCTGTGTGGTGAGCAGTTATCAGGGAAGTCTGAAGAAAAATGTTAAGTACCTCAGCTGCCTTCTTGTCAGATGTTACCAGTAGGCAAGTTTAAAAGTGCTACTCAATCAGTAGATTATCATCTATTTCACTTTGCATAGGAGTAGGTAAGTTCAGCTAACATAAGATTTTGATGAATTAAGTTAGTGCATTCATCGCAAACTGTCTGTCAGAATCAGCCATGTAAGACCAATTCTGAAGGAAGCAAATGAGCTGACAAAATGGCAAGAATTTGGAGGAACTGTCACCACAGTGTCTGGTTCTGTTGAAAAACATTAGTCAGGGGAAAATGAACTTTGGAATTAAAGCTTTTTGTTAAATGATTATGGACTCAAACTCCTGGATTATGTCTTTTGTGGGGCTGTAATTTCAGAATTCCTGGCTTTAACAGAATTTTCTTGGCTTCACTGAATAAAAAAAAAAAGTGTTTACATTCAGTTTTTGAGATACAACACTTTTCTTCTAACTTTCTGGCTTCACTCATAGAGTCAAAAGCTATATTGAGAATCTGATTTTTACTTATGTCCTCAATATTAGGCGGATTTAGCTGCAATGCTGTAAATCAAAGTGATAGTTGCTTCTCTTGTCTTTTTTTTTTTCTTTTTTTTTCCTATCACTTGTAGATTTTGACTAATCATTTAATCTTGGCAGCTGTTTCTTTTGTTAACTTAAAATATATATTGCTGTATGATGGTAGTATGTTTACTGGGGCTTTTCACGGTATTCTGCACAAAATAACTCATTGCTATTTGCTCGTGTCATTTACAGTTTGAATGCCTGATGCTTAAAGGAATGTTACGCAACACATAAGCTAGAATAGTTCTCCTGCAGTGTCATTCCTGATTATCTATAGGTCTTTCCACATTTACTATTACTAAAGAAATTTGCTATGTAATCATCTTATTAGCATCCATGAAATCCTTGTGGATATTCTTTTCCTGAAATTGTGACCACGGCTGCAATTGGAATAGAAACACAAAAAATAGAGATGAGCAGAAGTTTAATACAAATTCATGAAAGGTTGGTGAACTTCAACATTATGAACAATTTAGAGAGTTTAAATGTCAGGAATTCAATTGTATGATCAGTAATATTTTCATTCTGAAGGGGAAAAAATAGAATTCAAAGCACAGCATTTCAAATATGTATATTGAATTAGTAAGATGAGGCAAAAGGGCTCACTGAGGTAACTGAAAAAGCCATTTGCATATATTGCATTTCTTCTGCACAAAGTTCCTTCACTGTGTGAATCATCAAGCACTGGGAAGTCTGAAGAAGATCTTTAACAGTAATTTTCTTGAGAGAGTGGTCTGGAGAATCAGAGAAACTCAAAGCTAATTGAATGTAGCTGATGTTATGCTTAAGAATGTTCCAATATTCAGCTGTAAGACCTTACTAGATGTTATTGGATTGAAGATACTGTTGTCTCAGAGATATGATGGCGTTGCCACCACTATGTAATGCAGACAACTTCAAAAGAAGTTAATCTATTTTATTATTATAATTACAGTCAAAAGTTTTCCATTGCAAGGAACGTTTTCCACATCTTAGTTATCCTTGTGATTTATTCTCTCTAAATACTATAATATTTATCTGCTACCCTTCTTGAGATTAATGTACATGACTTGAGTGGCATTAGCCTGAACATGACCAGTAGTGATGTTTTAACCTACACAGTATGTGTTCCAAAATACACAAGCATCATTTCCCTACTGCTTTTGATTACTGTTTCCTCAAAAACATGCTTATAGGGTGCAAAAGACACAGTACAGAACAGAGTTTTATTAAGACATACACTTCTCAGCTTATAGTCTTGTCCTATAAGCAGAATATCCCACATACATTGCATATAGTGACTATGGGCCGCTAGTTTGATTGCCATTTTTTTCCCCCTCCTCTTGTGGACAGCTTACCCAACAATCTCCTTTGACTTTTGTCAGTAATCTGTTGTTTTAATTACATTATAGCTCTCCAATCTCATCCATAAATCTTATTAGTGATTTTATATTTTTGGAGGTAAAAATTCTTCAGAGGGGGAAGACCTGAAGAAATTCATTATGAATATAACTGTTTTGTCCTGCTTTAAATGAGAAGATTAGTCAGGCATTCACTTTTTAAAAAACGTGTAATCTTAATTCCAGCAAAGATTTTTTATTAAAATGTCAAAGCAATGTATTAAATCAACAGCTTCAACTGTTTTGAAGAAGTGCAATTGTACCCCAAACTGTAATGCCATTAAACAGTCAAGTTAATGAAAGTATCCTTTGTTTGTAGCCACACTGCTTAGCTTTATTAGTCTTCTCTAATTCCTCACTAACACATCTAGTACATTCTGGTCTCTTGACCAGGACTGATGTCAGACTGATAGTCTCTGGTTAGTGTTTTTAATACTGTCTGGATGAGAACTGTTGAGTCATGGCCTGAACCACTGATTGAGTCCCTGAGGAAAGGACTGGGTGAGCCCTGGGAACACGGGTGAAGGCAATTCAGCTGGGTGACAGAAAAGGGTGGAGCCTAGCTGTGCCTCTCTTAGACTTCATTTAAGAGCTGACTGCCACTGGGGAAGGATCTCTTCCTGTAGATTCCTCCACGGTGAAGGTTTCCCCTGTTAGCCTAGAATCTTCTGATATGGGTGAGCGATCTTCCCTTCCTTTATAGCACCCTTCTATCATGCTGGTCCTTCCATCATCACACCTTTGTTGTAATGCCTTTTCCATCTTATCGATCTGTCCAATTGCTACACTGTTGTAGTACATGCTTTTGTTTTGTTTGCTTTTTGTTTTTTGGTTTTTTTTTCTTCTACTTTCTAGAACTTCAACAGTGTATCGAGAATTACCAAGAATAGTATTGATGACTCAGTTCAGAGTACTCAGAGTCATAACGTGGCTGAGGTTGACAGGGACCTCTGGAGGTCATCAATTCAACCCTTGTCCAAGCAGGGACATACTGTGCTGCCCTAGACCATATTCAGGTGGCTTTTGAAGATCTCCAAGGAGACTCCACAAACTCTCTGGGCATCCTGTGCCACTGCTCAGTAACTTGCAGAGAAAAAGTGTTTCCAGAGGTCCAGATAGTGTTCAAACTGAAACTGTATTTCATTTGGTGCCCATTGCCACTTGTTTTCTCTCTGAGCACCACTAAAAAGAGCCTGTCTCCATCATCTTTGCACCCTTCCTTCAAGTATTTGTACATGTTGATGAGATCCCTCCGGGCCTTCTGTTTTCTAGATTGAATTGTCCCAGCCTTTCTTCACGTGTGAGATGTTCCAATTCCTGTACTAGAATGCAGATGACATGTTAGGCGACATTATCAATAGGCAATTGTTTCATTGTTACACTTTCTGTTTAAAATACATATACATGCTGCTTTCTGGGGCAGCTCTGTGTTTGAAAGAGCTCTGCCTTTAGAGAATATTAGCCTTTCTGCAAATCTAATCAAAAGAGGTGGTGATGAAGCTTGTAGGACTCCATCTTGGAGAAGTCACAATGCCATCTCCTTTGGTGAAAGGTTCATGCCCACATTCGAACAATTTATCTTTGACCCGTGAGAGTCTCTGCAATCACCCAGCATCCTGAGCACTGGTGACTAACAATTCTTGGGAATTTCTGTGGGTAAGGAGACTTTTCTCACCCTGAAGTAATGAGCTGGCATTAGTTACTCTTGTCTTTGTTGCATTGCCTGACATATAATGAGACACTAAGAATGAGCAGGTAGTCTTAAGTACTCAGGAAAATCCAGTTAATGCATTATTTCTCTTGTGCAATTGAGCTTACCACAAATACTTCAGATCTCTTTTTGCTTGCATAGACTTTCCCTCCAAGCATAAATACACACCCAAGGCCACACGCCTATCTCCAAGTGTTTGCTAACTATAGACAAGAAAATCCAAGAGACAAATTAGCAATGAGGAAAAACAAGGCTAAGGATTTTACTCCTTATAAGCAGTGGAGTTGTCTTCAGAAAAGCCTTAATTGCATGGTGTGAAAAGTTGTCTAATTTATTACAGAGTTCTCTTTAAAACAAAAGAACAATAAGTTTAAGAGGAGGAGTAGCAGCTAATAACTGCTATAACAGCTGTATCTCATGTGGCCTCAGTTTTCAGCTTTCATTAATGTAATTCTATCAACTTCATTGGGAACTTTCACTCATGTAAAAGGACAATTACGTGTGTTGTTGTTCAAACCTTTTTCAAATCTGGTAACATATAATTATCAAAGGGATGATTGTGACTCTTCAATTTAAGAGTAATTGCTACAACAGATTCAATTATGTTTTGCAAGGCAGAAATTTGTCTTACAAAAATCCTGAACTTGCCCTCTAACTAGAATCTTCATAGTGGTCTCAGTAGCAATAATCAAAACTATACGATGTGGTTCTACTTGGTGTAACATTTAACACTTGGATAGTGTGAAATGCAAACATTCAGTTCTTTTTGGTTATACTGTTGGGTACAATCTCCTTGGCTAATAATCTTTTTCCGGACTCTCATGTTTATTTATCATACCCAGAGGCTTTAATTTAAGTCCTGACATTGTTGCACTGTGTGCTGTACAAACTTTGTTTCATGGGGACTGCAGTCCAACTGCGTACAACTGGAAAAATGTTCGTAAGGGAATAAAAGACAGTAGTGTAGGTTGTCCAAACTCATACAGAAGCTTTGAATTGAATTCAGGTCTGCAGTGGCCCTGTTTTGTTCTCTATCTCTTTGGTGCATATGCCTCCCAACACAGATGGTTTTTTTTCACCTTGATCTCAGTGGATTTTACTTTGAATGAAAGGCGTGAGTTCTGTTTGCACTGCTGACACAGAATATCCATTATTCTTTCCTTAACCTTAATAATGGAAATGAACTAGAAAACTTCAGTAGGACTGAGTCCTTTTTAAAGCTTTATATACAGATTAGCCTACAAAATCCTGCTTGCTTAGGATATTATTGTTTTGTATTGCCTGTAAATTGTTTTTATTACTTAAGTGATTAGTTGCAACATCTTCATTATCACTTTGATGGAAAGTGTTTTGAATAAGCACAACTTTTGAAAATTATTTTCTAAATTAAAAAACAACGTGAGTTAATAATCTGTCACAGTAAGCACCTCTGTGGGTTTTTTTTTTGTTGTTGTTGTTGTTTCGGTCAAATACAGTATTCTAAAGCTAGACAAATTCTTCATTCTTTCAACTTTAAAGTAAGAGAAACCCAATTTAAGTCATGTATTCTTCTGGTGAAGGACTAGTATAAACAGATCTAATCAGTTGCTTGTTCTTTTGCAAGATGCTAAAATACAGTATAAGAATTTTTACTTTCTGGTGCTGATAAAACATTTTAAAGTCATTACATAGTATCACTCACTGAAAGGAAATCTGTGATCTCGTTATTTCCTTATCTTGTTCCTTTTGATGTGTACCCAGTTAAAATAGATCTTCACTTTCCTTTGATTTAAAACTCTATATGATCACTACATCATCTCCTATCAAGGTAAGGTTCTAAGCATGTGTTGATTTTTATTTAAGTAGATTAACTTCATCTGCTTGTCCCCGTGAAGATACAGGTCTCTGTAGGATCAAAGTCTATGTGTTGGTATTCTGGAATACTCCTACTGAGAGTAATGTGTTTTTGTTCACTCCAAGCTTATAGTAGTTACTTTCAGCTGACATCAGTAGCCCAACATCTTTTGCTTTTGAATGTTTGCATTAGCAACATGGAACTTGCCATAATTATTTCATCTAAATCATTTGCTAAGGCTCGGAAGCATCTTTTTCTAAGTTAAGTTATAATCTGTTCTGTATGTTTTCCTTTTCTTTGCTGGAGAAGAAACAAAAGTATGAAAATAAATGGCCTTCTCTTACTTGGATATTGTAGTCATTTGGTCCCTTACATGGTACAGAAACAACTCAAAATTCTGTTTTCTTCAGTATGAGTAATGTGCATAAAGCTCAGTCTGACTATAACGTTTATCATATCTAGAACACAAATTTCAGAGCTACTATTGATGGATGAGAAATGGAGGTATGCAGACAGTCACGGTTTTTCTTTCCAGTTCTTACAGTGTTCTGACTAATTTGGCTCCTCTTAAAAGAAGAGATCATAAATCATGAAAATACTTGCATATGTACCTGCTTTTAGCATGAGATTCAAAACTATTGATTTCAGTTGTTCCATTAGAATGAAAAAGCACCACCTAAAATAAGGCATAGTCCTTGGTCTAATCTTGTTTACTTTTATTATGTCATGTTTCTTTAAACACAGTGGGCAACTGCTTTGTTTCAAAACCCATGGATCTGTGATACTCTGGCCTCTATAAGTCATGTCTATGCTCTTGATTAATTATGCTTGCATTTCTTGCCACTACCTTTCTCCTTCAAGCTGTGGAGGCTACAATCAGATCTAGAACCCCAATGTTTACTATCACTACACTCACTATTAACCTTCTTTGATAATTTTATGTGCCAGTTATTCAGCCCTTGAATTTTAGTTCCATCTTGATTGCTAGAAGTGCTCCAGCTAAGCCATAAAATGCTTGTGAAAGGACAATGATTTTCTATCAGTAGTAATTCTGTAGCTAGGTGAGACGGGTGTGTTATGGTATGTTACGTCCAAGGCTAAGACTTGAGGCTCAGAACAGTGAGCACTGAAAATTTATGACTGAATATTGCAAGACATACAGAAACTGAAGCCAGCAAGCTGTTTATTTGCTGATAAATCCTGAAGAAAAGGTTAAGGCTAGCTGTGAAATCTTGCAAGATGCATGTGGAAACAATGAGGACAAGTGCTTTTGCATGGACAAAAGCTTTCTGTTCTGAGACAATAATGTCATTTATTATTAGTGTTATGTCTAAGGGAGGCTGGGATAAAATAAGGGTCTCTACCCAGGTAAGGACAACCTACCTGATATTCCAGGTCAAAATTATGCCTATATGTGTCTGAGAATCTAGTCAGTAGTTATCATGCAGGCAGGCATGGAAATCCATGCTACTTGCACAGCCACATAACTGATAAGAAAGTTTTATATTTCTTTAATACCCACTGAGCTGTCATCAGCTATGTACCAATACCCTGTCGGGTACATTTTGGTTAAAGGAAGAATTTTGCCTGAACTTTGTACTTAGTGATGCATTTTCTGCCAAATTGCAGGTTCCAGAAGGACCAGAATGGCTACATTTGGGAGCAGAGGCAGAATGGGTAGATTCCCTACCAGTATCACAATAAGATACAAACCAAATCAGAGCACTATACTTAGATTTGGATTTTGTGTTACAGTTCAGCTGTGTATGGAAGAGTGAATGAAGTTTTAGGTTAACTGGCAGGTCATGTAATATCTACATCAACAGGATGAGGATTAGTAAAATATTGCCAATTGCTTTTATGTTTAGTTGCTGAGTGAACATTACTGTACCAACATACAGGCTTATTTGTGGCGTGGGATTTGAATTTATATTCACAACGGCATGGATCAAAAGGATTGTTCTTCTGTTCCAAGTACAGTACTGGGGTTAACTAGGCTGTAGAACAAGCACATCTCCTCTCAATGCTCTCTCAGTGAATCTCTGACTATAGGCATTCATGAAAACTGAGGCTACATGAACTCAGTCTTGATTTTAACAAGTCATGAGCAACATGATTATATTTCTGCAGTCTGCACCTGTCCCCACAGGTACTGCAAGGTGCAAAATTAGTTTTGCCCTTTGTTGTTTGTTACTCGAATTCTAGATGCTAACCTACCATCAGCTGTATTTATCTCATGTGTACTCCAGGAATAGCCATGAAAAGTTGCCCAGGCAGGCAAGAGTCCTCATCTTTGTTGTCTTTATTGACCTAATAATAAATTGAATCTCGAACTGAAGCTGTCACAGAACAAACTGCCCATGCTGAGACTGAGGAGAACAAATACCATGATGATAAGGAAAAAAAAAATGTGCTGAAAAGGAGATAGGTCTGGACCAAATGTATTACGAATTTATTGCAGAGAACTACAGAAAAAAGCTAGAATATGAAAATACTAAGTATTTCATCTGTGCAAACTCCCTTGATCCTCAGTCAATCTGCTTATTTCCAACTGATGGAATATTTAAGTAAAAACAGTATCAGATCTTGCTTAATACTGGTTTTTATTTATGCTGGAACAGATCTAAGCAACAAAACACAGGGTACAGACAACTCAGAATTCACATTCTTTTGTGGTTTGTAATTTAGTTTTTTATTTGTAATCCATCAAACACTACGCTATCCAATTATTGGCCTTTATGTTTCTCATACACTCTCTGGCTCAACAAGTTTAGTGAGTATCGGTCAACAAAAAATTATGGTTTTATTTGCATTCGAATAAATTGAAAGTAAGAGTAACTTTTGCTTTTATTTTAATGTTCTACTGATATCATGTGCTGTTCTGAAAAAAATTCCACAGACTCCAAGTATAAAACAGTATTTGCTGTTCCATGAGGGAAGTCTCATATTTTACATGGAATGCATACCTGGCATAATTTTTCCTGTCATTGGAGATTAATGAACTCAGAGAAACTGCACCTCTCTTTTGTGTCAGAAAGAATAGTAAGCTTGGACAAAGCATTTCAGTGATGGTTACTAGTTCTGAAATACAAAACCTTAATCAGCACTTCAGATCTAAGAGAATATGGCATTGATTTCAATACTACTGCCACAGATTTTTTTATATTAACTTAGGTATCTTAGTTTCAGAACTATGTTGCTAGTAGGCACATCAGAGAAAATTCAGTGGAAACAAATGTGAACTTAGAAACTTTTTCTATGTGAATTTACATATGAAGTGACAAGCTCTGAGCTAAGCGTTACCTTTTAGGAGCAAGATGTAGAGGTTACGATAGAGGGTTTCAAGTCAATATCTTATCAGTACTCTTGATCAAAAGAACAAAGGCAATAGTCGTAATTTATAGTAATGTGACTATGACACTGTATATATCTATGGAATGCTTGTATCTTTAATATTGTAAGGTATTCTGCTCTTTCTCCCATGTTTGAGAATATGCTTTTATAGAGGGCAGAAAGAAGGAATGGAATATAGAAGAACTACATATTAGTAATGACTAAACAATAAGATTTTAACATCAGAAGCAGAAACTAAAACACAAAGAGACACAGGGATCACTTTCCAAACAGAAATAAGGTGATTTTTGTGCAGAGAGTGTCTGAGCTGTGGAGTCAATGTTAGAGGTTATTTTGGTGCTAAAAGTCTACATGGATTTATAGGGATATTGATGGATTTCCCATCCGTGAACTTGACCAATGACTAGTAAAAACATAAATGTCATCTCTGAGCTGGAAACTGCTTGGGTAGAATAGCACTGTTCAGGAATAGAAGACTGGCTTGCCTTGTTCTGCTGCTGCTCCTCAGGCACCTGCTTTTGGCATCTGTTAGAACTTGTTTTTGTGTGGTTATGTTATTCACACTAAGTACCAGCTCAGAAAATATCTACTGGTAGTGCTCTTACCTAAGTGGAAAATGTATTTCTTGCTCATCCTGAGGAAAATTCATGGAAGCAGTGAGGCTAGTCTGTAGAAATATGCTTTAACTATCTGTCTAATTTAAACATATCAGCTCTGTCAGATTAGTAATAGTGTGACTCATAATATAATTAATGAACTTAACCTGACAACAGTGTTCTGAGGTGAGTACTACTGTGTGATATCAACAGATCTCTGAGATGCAGCTTTACCCTGCCTTACCTCCAAATACAATTGTAGGTTGTCAAGTGAAAATATAGGTTCACATTCACAGAGGAAAGGGTATAAACCATAATGCTTGTTTTGTGGATCTTGCAGATGAGGTTGGCTTCCCTTGGTTGCATAGACCTGAGACCTGAGAAAAAATTATCCCAGTTTCAAAGTGATCTGTATGGCACAGCATGCTGCTCCTTTAGACTTAGGAACTTATTTAACTAACAGACTAGAAAGCTCAAGAATGTTTCAAGGCAGTGTGGTACAGTAATATGTATGTATGTTAATTTATAAATTTTTGGCATTGTCCTGTTACTGACTTTCATTCAGTCTTTCTTTGTATCCCTTAACCATGATAATCAGATCATTTTAAATCCCCCTTATACACACTCAGGATTAACCGGAGAGGACTATTGAACCTACATGGTAGATAAGTTGGTCTATAATGGCAGATGTCTAAGACATCTGAGCACAACACTTCAAGGTAAAAACAGAGGGGTTCAACAGTGCTGGGGTGTTACAGCTCCCTTCATCTCAGAGAAGGAGTGTGGTGGCTGACAAAGTCATGACTCCAGTGCAAGGGGACTGCTGCTCACCCCACCTCCCTCCCCACCCCTTGCAGTCAACAGCCAATGTGTAACAGCCAGTGGCTCTTGAATCTCTGGGCTCCACTGTCCCACCCCATCCCATCCATTTGCTGTGTCCTTGCCGTTCTGAGGGGATCCCAACAGCTGCAGCTGCTGCCTTTTATGTTCAGCCTTCACTTTCTGATCACTGCCTCATGCATACTCTTTATTCATTTGGGATTCTTGTGGGAAGGAAGGACAAGGTGATGGCTATGGAGACAAATGACTCTACAAAAGTGTTTCCTTGGCCTGTAGTAAATATGCAACATGTGGAGAGCTTAAGCTCCTGTTAAAACACATGGGGGTCAATGCAAGGAGCAGGCTAGGTGCAGCTGTGATCTGAATGCAGCAGAAGGAGAGATGTGGTCTGATCTCTGCTGATACTGCAAAGTGGGCTGTCTTCTGAGGTGGATGCGGGTGTCTTCCAATTACATTTTTTTTTTTCCACAAAAGTATTTCTTAATAAGTGAAAGCAAAATTAGAGCTCATTATATAGTTACCATCTCATTTATCAAGGTCTCCATACACAGAGTTCCCCCAGGACCTGGAGAGAGTAATAAAAATGGCCAAGAACAATGTACTTTTGAGTATTAAAATATTTTGGTCTTACATATCCAGATTGTGCACAAAGTTACAAAATCAAAGAACTAAATAAGAATTTAGAAGCAAAATGTTTGCTAAGTTTTGACTTTAATAATCCGAGAATACAGACTTTGACATAAGTGTTATAAAAATTTCTGCTTAGTGAGAATAGAAAATGTGTTTATACAGGGAATAAATTGCAGTATGTAGAGTTAAGGTTCACTGATTGTAGAAAAGCAATTAAAAAGAAATCATTATTTTTGCTAGTGCAAGCAATGCATAAATCAGGACTGACCTAAAAACCAGAGAAGCATCCATTGAAGGGCCATTCTCTATTTACCTAAAAATAAAAAAGAATGAGAAAGAAAAATGTGTGCAGAGATGAAGATAGGCACTACAGATAACTGTTGTCCGGTACAATATTTTAAAACAGGTTAGTACATTAAACTGGCTAAAGTTTGAAGAAGGCTTGACCTTGATTACCAAAAGTTACTTTTTAGCATAAGTGCATGATTGTGTTTGTTACCAAAAGAGGACCTGAATGTAGAAAACACTGCAATGATTATTTCCAGCTTATTTAAAAATGTTGATAACTAATTGTTTAAGTTGGACTGCTTTTATGTCAGTGTTTCCTTGCGTAATTTTTCTCCTTGATCAGCTAAAAAATAACATATCAGTTTTTGGTAGAGCTAGGTCAAGAATTGAATGGGAAGAGATTTTTATTTACTTGACCCTTTCAGCTTGCCACAGTCAAAAAGTGAAACACACGAGGGGTGTCATAAAGGACTTTTCCTGTTTCATTATCTCCACTGTTCTTTTACGCTTATATCCATTTTTATTATGCTTTTGCAATTTGAATGAGGCACAGTCCATGGACCTGGATGATTGGAACATCTGTTAAAGAAAGGTATGGCTCCATTTTTGGTTGCACATTCAGACTTTTTAGTGACAGTAAAAATGCATAAGGGAAAAGGGAGGAAATTGAATGGAGCATTTAATCTGATAAGGCATCTGTAGTTGTGAGACAGTATGTATAGCTTTCAGCAGACTTCAGATACAAGGTGCTCTGGTTCTGCATATGGGGCACAATGCCAGATTATTAGATGGATTCTATCAGAGTATCAAATACTAGAAGAATGCACACTCCACAAAATGCAAATATATATACCTGCCATGATCCATTATTTTGATGTATAAAGTAATCTCACTGCTTTTATCTGCTTTTCTACTCTTTCTCATTTTTCCTTTGCTGCTTCACCTATTTCTGCCTTCTATTTTCTGTTATCATTTTCTCTGGAGGCCTGATGTCTCACATCACCTTGTGCTCAGTATGCGAGGAATAGGAATGAGTTCTGTCCAGCATTCATGCTTTTCCCTATTTTTAGCTAGATAATCATTGCTATTGCTCATGTTTAATCCAGAGCACCTTACATTAACACCATACTGGAAGAACTGCTCCCCTGCTAATGTATATATCTATTCACGAGGCAAAAAGACAGCAGTTGCAGTGACTCAGTCAGAATTTGATACGTGCTTAAGTCAACTATCATACAGAGAATAGGAGGGAAGTTTTATGCTGCCAAGATGTTGAAAAAAGCTGCTATACTCCCTTTTTTCACTTACAAAGTTTCTTTCTAATCAATTGTTTTACCTTCACTCAATTACCAAATTTTCTGTAATTTGTCAGAACTTTCATTCTGAAAACTTAAACCATCTGGTGAAAATACTGTCATTAGTTCACAGACTTAGATGTTACCATAGGGAGCAAAACCAACGTGTTCTGTAAATCTCACATCATGAAGGAGTAGACTAAAACCAGATTCAGATCTTTGTTTCAGAAAAATAAAAAGTAGATTTTTTTTTTTTACAAATACTGACATTGATAGATTAGTTTGGTAATGTTCATATGTCTATAAGGATCCATAAAGAATAAAACATTTGAAGTACCTCTGATTCCTAAGAGCTCTCTATTTGTAAGAGTATTTGTAAATAAGTGGTATTATGTGCTGCAGAGTGAGGCTGTTTTCTGCTGCTAAAATGACTTAGGAAATTGAATTAATTTACATGTGCACCTTTCCTTTTTTTGGTGCACATCAACAGCAAGGTCTAAAAATGTACTATAAATGTATTGTCCAAAGTTGAATTTTGCAGTGTTAGCTTGCTTCTGAAGAATCTAGATAACTGAAAAAAAATTCAATTGAATCAACGTATTCAATGCAAATCATAGTAAGACTGTCCTCTTCTTTATTTTCTTATTTCTTAATTTCTTTTTTTTTTTTTTTTTTTATTGTATAGGGAACATATAAAATTGATATGAGTGTTAACATTTTCATGATGTTAGGATACTTCTTTGTTTTACCACAAGAAGCTCCACAAAAATAATATATTAATTTGGGCACAGTATCAACAGCACCTGTGCCTGACTGCTACCTCACAGCATTTAGAGAAATCAATCACATAACCAATCTTGCTTAATGAGCTGCTCTAACATACATTGCTTGAGGTGAAATGCTTGGTGTAAGGCAGAACTAGTGTTTGTGGTACTTTGCTTTTCTCTCTGATTCATGTCAGTATGCTTTGGAAGAATGAAAAAGATGAACTATGTGTTCTCTTACCTAATTTTTGAAGAGGCTAATAAGATGTTAATAAAGAGTAGTTTAAAGAGTACTACAGCATATTGCTCAAGAGCTAAGATATAGGCAATCTGCTCATCAATAAATAATTTCAAATTAGTCATTAAGCCTCCAAATTAGTGCATTTTTTTTTTCTGGTAGATTTAAAAATAGATGTTCAATAAGCAATGCATCTCTTCAGTGTAGGGAATCCCCAGGCTCCCATGGGATGTGTTTGAACTTTCTACTTTTTTCTACCTTGCTTTTATGCACAGTGGTAAAGGTATCTGACTGCTGAGACAGCTTTCAGGACACTGTACAGCATGATTTTTAGACCACTGTGAGGTTGCTTAAGTTACACTTGGGACAAAAGCAGTACAAAACTATTTGGGAGAGAGGGAATAGTTATGGAGATAATCCCATTTTGCTACATCTTGACTTGTGTCTTGTGCTCGCAGGGTGAAAGAATTAAAGAAGCCTCTCATTATATGGCACTGGAGCCTACTAATAGATGAAAGCATTTCTGCAGAGCATTTCAATATTAATGCCGTTTGCCTACAGATGAAAATGAAAGATGATAGAAAAATCAATTGGGACATTGATTCTTTGCTGTTTAAAAAAAAAATAAAAATCTGGGAAGCAGAAATATTGAATAAAATAATTTCAAAAATCATTTCTCATGAACATGTGGGTTTATTTTTTAGCCTAGCTTAGGCTTCTTTGCTGGTTCAGTACATGATGGATTTTGTTTCTTTTTTTATTTTTATTTTTTTCTTTTCCCGCAGAGGACCTCTGTAGGCAAACCTCTTCAATGCTCTGTAACAATTTTTTAATTATGTGAGTTGGTGATACCAAGATGTGCCTTGAGTATGGATTCTGAGTACTTTGCTCATCTGTAGCCTAAATATTTATTTCCAGAGGCAAACGTGCATTTAGTACATTGGCTGGCTGTGTGTTTAGTACAGGTAGAGATGACAGTTTCTGAGTTCTCCTGCCTCTCTCACCTATTATACTTTTAATTCTGTAGTGGGTGCAGCCTTGATGGAAAAGTACTGAATTCAAAGTGCTCTTATCAACTATCACAAGCCTCAGAAATTTGTTTGGTGCAAAAGTATAGTAACCAGAGGTGAAAAGAAAACAATGAGGCGTATTGGAATAGGTTACTTGAATGCAGGAGGAGTTAGAATAACCTTGTTAGAAGAATAACTGATAATGACGTGGGCCAGCTCTCTTAAGTACCCAGGGACGAATACCATTGAGCCCCGTAGACCCATACACATCCAGCAGGCGCAGCACGCCCCGCACAGGTTTGGGGCTGGCTGAGGCTCGCTGCGCCCCCTGCAGCCGCCCTATGAGCACTGCCGGCTCCTGGCGGGGCCCTGCCCGCGGCGGCAGCCAGCTCTGCGCAACGCGCATGAGCCTCAGTCAGCGCCTCGTGACTGTCCGTTGGTGGCGGTTACGCCGCGTTTAAATTTGCCGCCGTTACGCCCGGCTCTGAGATAAACTGAGTTATGCGGCTTGTTCCTTGGGAGCGGTGCTACAAAAGGTTTAATCTCAGACTGTGCACGCATGGAACATGTTAAATAAAAGACAGTGTGAGATGTATCGCAGCTACCGTGAACCTGAAGGAGAAATAGTGGGTTTTTTTATATTTACTCAGCAGAGCCACAGTCTGTCTGAGACATAAAATACGTGGCTAAAAGGGTGGTTCAGCCGCAACCTAGGGAGGAAAGAAGAGGCGTTGTGCAGCTGTAGTGCTGGAACGGCTCTTGTGATACAGGAGCTTGAGTAGCTTTGGGCAGGACTTTGCAGCAGCTTTGGGAGAGCAAAACAAGAGCCTAACCTTGCTGGTAAATCCACGTTCAATCTTTATTCAATGCAAAATAGCGTAGAGATTACAGGTGGGAAGGGATATAATTTTTGTGAAAAATACTGCTGTGTCTCTAGATAGGAAGGAGGAGCCTGGTTTGTGCAGTGTGCCAGTGCAGTACTAGCGTGTTTGGAGAACATTTCTCAGCTTGAGATAGCAGCCAAACAGCTGTGCCAGAGCAGTGCAGCAGTAGGTGGAACTGTTTAAGAGACCAAGTACAAGTGATTGTACTGCAGGTTTTTGTGGCAGACATATGGCGCCATGTGGAAGTATTGCTGCCAAACTGGGGTCATTGGACTTTTTTTCAAGATAAAAAGATAGTTCTTAAAGGAGCTGTCTCCTTCTCTAATGACTGCTGAGAGATTAGCATTCTGCTGTTGTCTGCTGTAGCTCTATATGCCTGAGCTGATGCAGACACTAAATAATACTTAAAAGTCTTCTGTATGCCGGAGATAAATTTCAGGTGAAGGGGAATATGTAATTGCATTTGAAACCTGCCTGTTCTTCCTTGTACAACATATAATAACGCTTCTTTAACTATTCAAAGGGGTGTAGATGCTCTTCTCTCTGTCTTCAGTTCTTCCCTCCATTCTGAGTGATGCAGTAGCATAAATGTACAAGTTACAGTTTGGCCTTTTTATGTTCCCCTCCATGGCTGCTTGGACCATGTCTAAACCAGACCCAGTGAGTTGAAGTGAGTACGTTGACATTCGCACACTGGTCCTTGCTCACCAGTCCTCATACCAATAGGCAGTTTTTGCAGGTTTAGTTCTGTCATCCTTTAAGCAAGAGGTCTGAGTGTATTGTTACAGCAGCTTTACAAGAAAGTGTCTGAATGCTTCACAACCTTCTACAAAAGAAGGAGAGAAGTTCTTTGATTTTTTTTTTTTTTTTTTCTGTTAAACTACGTAATGTAAGGAAGATTGTTTTGGAAAGTATATTCCTTCATCAATATTTTGTTCTGTTTCACTCTTTTTCGTAAGGAAAGAAACTTTTACTAATACGGAAGGAGAAAATAAAGAAAGTCTCTCTTCTACCCTGCGAGCCTGTGCCTCAGCTGTGGAGAAACTAGTTCAGTGACTCAAAGAAAAAGAGTAAGTCTCCTTTTTCACCTGTACAAACCAGTATCTCAGCTGTTAGAAGTAAGCATTCTTTTGCTTGAGAGACAGGATGTAGTGGGTAGACACAAAGTGTCATCTTGTGGTTTTACCTGTGACCGCAGACGATGTGAAGAACTGGGATGGAAAATCCACCTTGACCCTAGAGATATGGGTATGAGAGTTGTAAGGTAAAACAATCACAAGTGAGACTTCTTTCAGGAAAATGACTGCTCCAGTTTCCATTGGGCAGTTCCACAGTATTAAACTAACGTTTGGGCTATCTGAGCACCTCATTTATTCTGCAACAAAATGAATATCCAGGTTTGCCAATCACAATCAGAATAATTGCTTAAGGACCTGTATCTTAAACTGACCTTATTTCCTTCTAATACATACTTCAATGCTTCATCTAAATTTGGGTGTGAACTGTTGCGAGGTGGATAATGACTGCCACAGTTACATACCAAGTTATGCATTGTAATTTATTTTTTCATTCCTCTGGTACATCTGGAAATGGAAAGATGTGATATGAAATGCGTTGTCTTCTCTTTGATTCCATTTTATTTTCAAAAGGACATTAGCAGAAGTAGAATTGACATGATAGCTGGAGCTTCACTGGTTTAAGCAAAATGCTTGAATACCTCATTTAGAAATATAGCGTATGTAAAATCAATCCAGTGAGACTGAGAAGAAAGAAAGGCCTTCTGTTTAAAAATCCAAATGAATTTGCAGTCACAGAAGAAAAGTATTTTAAATACCAAAGAAAACTATATGTTCCAAGATAGATTTTTCTCATTTCCTCAGTGCAGATCACCACTAATTTGCTTTTTTTCACTTAGGTTTTGTGAAGCTGCTGAAGTTATAATATGAAGGTTTTTAAATGGTGTTTAGGAAATGGAAATGACAATACTTTAAAAACAGCAAATAATAGTCAGTGATGATTGTAGGTGCTATGCAATAGAACAAGAATTTTTTACACTTCTTAAAGCAGCAGATCTGATTTATGTCTTCCTAAAATGGTAACTTGAGCCTGTATCCCCCAAAATCTCCTGGGATGTGTTCTGTCAGATGAGGGCTGAAAGAGCTGAAATCTATTTTCCCCTCTCTTAGCAGCACCTAGAATGGTGCATGTAGGCATGGCAAAGGGGCAGCCATACAACTCTATTGCAACTAGTTCTGCTGGACCTACCCTCATGCTATGTGAGTTTGTATAACTGTTTTCATACTGAATGTTTTCACTAGAAGCTTTCTCCTAGGGAGAACGAATGCCTACTCTATTTTAATGTTTCATTTTGTTTTTCCAATATAAAAGACTATTTCCTATGATTTTTAGTGAATAATCATACTTTTCAAAGCAAATTAACTGAGAAGTGAGAAAAAAAAATCTCGTTTTTACTTGGCTGCTGCAAAAGTACGGTATCTCCTCTAACCAAGCTTGGAAACTTGAAATTTGAGTTTCCAGCTATGTCTTCATAACCAAGTACTATTGTGAAATAGTAGATCAGTAGAGGGAAATAGTTGATGCTGAGGTATTGATATTCACACTGGCTTTCAGGGGTTTGTTTCAGATGAGATTTGCTCTGGTTCTGAGAAATGTGTGCCCAATGGAATATCCTTCACTTTAGAGTTATATTGAGAAGTCCTAGTCTCAGAAGTAATGTCAGGAAAGAGCTGTATTGAGCTTGATAAACTATATATTCCATGATTTGTATAATAAAATTAAATTCAGACATAGTGGTATTATTTTCTAAACATGTAATCAAGTATTCAAAATAATTTTGTACCATTGTATTTAAGTGTTTCCTATAATAAGTACTACTTTTTTATCCTCCAAATCCAAAAGTACAAACATCACAATATGTTAATGCAAATTTTGATGATTAAACTTCAAAATAGATGAACAAGATACCCAAATGTTTTCAAGGAAATTAACTTAGTAACTATATTAATTTCAGAATAATCAGGTATAGCCCTGTCTTTGTTTTGATTGTGCAGGTAATGTCAGGCTACAATGAGAAATGTTTGCTGTTGTTTTTTTTTCTGTGATCTTTGGCAGTTCCAGTGTTTCACCATCAAGTAATATAGCCTACGACTGTATGCAAGGTGAACTATTTCTCTTTGGTGATGATAAAACACTTCAGAGAGATGCTTGCAAGTTGCTGTTATTTTGGACAGATTTATGACATAAACTCATTATTTTGCATGTGATAGAGTAAGCAAAAGAAATACACAACTTGCAAATATGATTGAATTGGATTTTCTCAGGATGCTTCTCCATATCAGTACTGTTGGTGCTCTAAGGGCACTGCTTAATATTTTGAAAAATATATCTTGCTCCTAAGATAGTGCACACCTCCTCTGGCACTCCTATTTGTGTGCACTTGCATTTTCTTTGGCACTTAAAATGTGTCTTGCCTGACCTTGTGACGAGTTGGCTCGCTCAGCTAAACCAGCAGACATTCATCCCTGAAAATGTAATTAGTTTTCTGACTGTTACTTTCACTGAAATAACTTAATTTAGCTGTATTTCTTAAACTAAACTCTTCAAATTTACTTCCAGCATACTTAAGGTGGCATATTTAAGGTGCTTCCGTTGTTATTTTTTCTCATTCTTACTTTTATATGACTAGCAGATTTTAAGTATTCTGAAATCCTGTTTGTGCTGAACTGGCTGATGAAGCAATATTATTTACACATTAAGATCTTAATGGTCTGAGCACATTTTTTCTTCACCTTTTAATCTCAAATTTCTGTTTAATGCTTTCCTTGTAACATTTGTGTCTTGTTATAAAAATTAATGCTTTGTTTTCACATGTTACTTGACCATTGCAATATAAATCTGCTTTGAGGTCCTAAAGGTAAAATGTTAAAACAAACAAACAAAATGCTTTTTATTTATTGAAAGAAAACTGAAGGATGATAATTTCATACCACAATATCAGAAATTTCTAACTCATAGCATTAATTTCTGCATATATTTGTAATTGCCTATCAGATTTTTCTTTAAACTATTATATTGCACTTCCAAAAAATAATTCATCATGAAAAGCGTTCAGTTGACAGTTGCTTTACATAAAAACTACCATGCCTTCTACGCATGTATCTCTTCTGTTTACCTCTACAGAGAATTTAAGATTATTTTCCTTCTTTCCTTCCAAATCTTTTGAAATGTTTAATTTCTAACTTAAAACTTGAAACCATTTTTGATGATCTTAAGAGATCTAGTCAGAATATCTCATAAGATCTCATAATTAATAATGCATTAGTAGAGTTGTTAGCTGCTTTAGTCAGGATGGCATTATGAACTTATACAAATACCTTCCAGGCTAAGTCAGCAAGAAATCATCACTTCGGTGTGTTGAATTCAGATTATTTGATTGTATTATAATTAACTGTTCAAAGGGAAATTTAAGCTCTGAATATAGAGCAAGATAAATACCCCCAATAGATGTTGACACCTGCAGTTGAGTTCTCTTGGATATAACATAGGTATATGCTTTAAGGCAACAGAAGTAGAAATGTTTGTAATTTCCTCCAGCTCATTCTTTTGTCCACCTCTGCTGGACTACCCTGCTGGTGCAGTTTGCACATTATCACCTTGATGTCAAAATACATATATTGCTGCTTTTCTGGCTATTTCTGTAGAGCGAGCTACTGTTGGAGATTAAATGATATCTGGGCACTGATGATAATTTATTAGTTTGTAGAGTATGAGTAAAATATTAGAATGACGTTAAAGTATTAATTTGCTGTGCAACATCAGATGCATTATTTTCCTGGTGAATATTAAAAGTTGCTTAATTTTCTATCACTGTTTCTGCATGTCCTTGAAATAGACTTTCCTGCAGTGAGTCCAGGTGTTTCTGCAATCACTTTCCACCCCCTCCCACCTAGGCTGGCTTTGAGTCCTCAACTGCACTTCATTGTTTCCTACAGCATGGAACGATAGCACTTATTAAATCGCAAAGAAAATAAAAAGAGGTGACTCCCAGGATAGTTGAGTTGAGCACGGAAGACTTCAGGAATAATAGGAAGCTGAGCAGTTTAATTATTTTTATGAAATTAAATTCACATTTCCATCAAAACCTCAGATGGGTCTTTATTAAGCATTTTATTATTTCTGAGAATAACTTGAATATGCCTGAGTGCTTAATATCACAAAGCATAATTATTTTTGAGGCAAAGATAATTTCATAGACAAGAAAGCCTTGCTTACGTAGGTTGTTGCTGAATTCAACTCTTGCTCCAGGAACCCAGCTGATTCAGAAAGCAGATTTATAAGGAAATTATTTTAACTACACCGTGGCAAATATATGAAGGCAAATAAGTTATGAAGAAGTGATATAGTTGTAGTGAGAGACAAAGAGATAGAAGCGTGGAAACATGCTGTGCAATCCTCCTCTGTGCTACAGAGAACCTGCTTACCAGTCCAAATTTAAATCAGTTAAACACATTCAAGTAGCAGTGTATTTTAGCATAAGAAGGACAGTCTTCAAGCAATTTTAAAAATCTGCTGTAAATTTTAAAATACATTCACACAGCTACGTAAGTTGTATCTACTGACAGTACTTCACACCACTTCTATGTAATAAATAAAACTAATATGAGCAAAAGCAACATCACTTGACTGAAGCCGCTGCAAGCTGCTTCTTGTGAAAAGTGAAGCACGTACGATTAAATGTGCATATTTAATCACTGTTCATCTTTTTTTCTTTTGTAGATGCCCCATCCCTGGAATCATTCAAAGCCAGGCTACACGGGGCTTTGAGCAACCTGGTCTAGAGGGAGGTGTTCCTGCCTATTAGCAGGGGCGTTGGAACTTGTTCTTAAGGGTCCCTTCCAGTCCAATCCATGATTCTATGATTTTATCTTGCTTTGAACTTTCAGGGAATTGTGGCAGTTTTCAGCTTCTTCAGATTGATTCTAAAAACTCTGTGGAACTCTGTTGTTTTCTTGTCTGTTCTGTTTAACGCTGAGCTATAATTTGAAAGGATCTGTGTGTGAGGATGTCATCTGCAAACTTTGATCTCATAGTTGCCATATTTTTTGAGATGCTGGTGTTTCTTCTTAACTAGATGGCCTCTTCTTAATGGTATCTTATCTTGATTTATTGTTAAGTGACAAATTACTCTTAATGGGTTGTAGCCTTAGAGACTGAGTTTTGATAGACCTTTATGAGCTTTCTACAGAAGGGTAACTGTAAGTTTGCTCTAGGGAGTGGAAGATAAACTTCCCACTAACACCAGATGATATTATGAGAAGAGACTCATCACATGTCTGTTCTTTTTCTTAGCTGCAGCATTCATCTAAATTATTATATGCCTTTTCACATCTGTGTTTAATTTTCTCTAATCTTATGGTAGACTCAGCTTTACAGACTACTTTTGACTCTGTTTATTGATGTTTTTAGGTCCCAGTTGACCTCATCTCTGAATCTAAATAAAAAATAGGTGATTTTGATCTTCAGGGATTGCTTATAGCATGACAGTTAGCAGGATAGCATCTATGAGGATGTGCAGATAAAAGGAGAGTTGCAGCTGCACTGAAAATGTGTAAATACAAGACAGAATTCTCATATTTCTCTAGGAAGAATTTGTTTTTCAGCCTGTAAGTAGTAAAATGAACCATGTTGAAATAGATTTTAAAGGTTAAATTTGAAGAATTCAATTTGTGTGTTTATTTGTGAAACAAACATTAATTTACAATACCACCATATGCTTTATATATAGTGCCTTCTATTAGCTACTAGAAAACAATTATTAAATAGTTTTTCATATTAACTCATTACATAGTAGGAAAAAAGTCTTTTAGATAATTTATTAAGAATCCTTTCTGGCAAATAGAGCAGATTTTTCAGACTCTGTTATTACAAATAATATATTGAACAATGGATCAAGGTTGTATTCCTCCTAAAACCTAAAGTTTTTGTTGATTAAAAAGTGACAATAACAATAATCCATAGTAATGAGGAGGCGCAACTCTTAAATGTGACGTCTACCTTCACATTTCATCAGTGATTTCATGTTCTGCCTGATCTAGGCCATCTGAATGGCTTGCATTTAAATATTGTTTTTTTCCCCCTGTGCTGCTTTTATAATATTTAACTCAACTCTTTAGATCACAACAGAGTTTAAGAAATGTGTGTCTTTCCTGTAGCATCAAAAAGCCCTAGAGAAATTTTCTATCAGAAGAGTAAGGATCAAATGCGTCAGGAGTCACACTGTAACTTTGGCTAGCAAAAGATTTTTGCAAAAACTGATATCAAATACTATTGCTAGGAAGTTCAACTTTGAAAGAGCCTCACATTTCTCGGTAGAGTGGACTCCAGTTTAGATTTGACAACTTCAGCTCTTTACCGCCTGCTCTGACAAATCAGTCCTCCTCAGACACTGAGTTACTTGAAGGATTGAATGGTTTTAAAAGGAGTAAATGGATAATAGTGGGAAGCAGTTAGGATCCATTCAGATGTCCCAGAATCTAAGTGTAAGGAAAGAGATGCGTATTGTAAGCTATAACCAGTTCTCAGATTGGCCGTGAACTTTCTGCCTTAATGCATTTTGCCTCATATGTTAATTCTGAATTTAAGCTCCGGATCCATGTATGGTCTTACGTTTATAATATTTCATTAATAATCTTTTACTTCAGTAATAAAATATCCCAGATTTATCTCAATCTCACTGTTTCTCTCTTTTCTGTTTATTCCAGTTTCAGACTTCAGTTCCAGGGTTCTCTCCTGGCTTTTTTCCAATTAATTAGATCTACTTACTGAGAACCCATGTATCTCAAATCAGTGTGTCATGTTGCACAGCTGGAAATGAAACAGCTTATTTTTTCTTTTAGTTCTCTTTTTATCAGTTTTATTCTAAATATACCATTTCATACCTTCTAAATCCTAGCCTGCTACAACACCCATGATTGAGTCCTGAAGAACATGGAAGAACAGATCCTGTCTAGTAACTGATTAAAATCCTTCTAAAAAAAATCCTGGATATTGGTGTTTGAAATCCAGTCCTGGCTCTGGACAAAAGTTCATCATCATGCTTTAAATACTTGAGATACGGGTTACCTTCTTCTTCCAGACTGCCGCACACTGATTTTTATTCTTACAAATCCATGTAGTCAGCTATCATTGTTATTCACATAATGAGCCTTTGGAGAAATATAACTAAGAAACAGGCACAGAAGAAACAAATGCAAATTTGAGTCAGCAGACAGATACTGCTGTATCTGTACTTGCCTTTGGAACTAGAATCCCATTCTGTCATTCTACTTATCTTAGCATTTTGCCTTTCTAGTGGTTGTTGCATGAGATAATGTTGGATTTTAAATATTCCAGCATCTTCTAGAAAATGATGTAATCCAAACAAAAAGTCAGAATGGATTACTATACTGAAGTTACTGTCAAAATTCTTAAAGTAAGATCAATAATTAAAAAAGGCTTAGCTCATTCTACACTTCTATTTTGAAGTTAGGAATAACGATACTAAATTGTGTCAAATCGTTTTGATAAAAATGCCAGAAAATAATGTAAAGTAAAGCTTTGGTTTACTGTTATTTAATCCTACACGCTTCAACATCATTCAAAGCTGGTGACAAGGAATTATAGCTATCTCTGCTCTTGCCAAAGAGAAAGGAAAAAAATACATATCAATAGATGTGCAATGCGTAAGTCTATATACAAATACAATATCAGTGCTCAGGCACTGGAACGGGCTGCCTAGGGACGTGGTGGACTCACCAGCCCTGGAGGTGTTCAATAAATGTTTAGATGTAGTACTGAGGGACATGGCTTAGTGGGAAGTATTGATGATAGGTGGACAGTTGGACTGGATGATCTTGGAAGCCTTTTCCAACCTTAGTGATTCTATGATGCTATGATTCTCCATTTATATGTGGATACTTCAGTACATTGTACAATCGTGTGTTTCCTGTATGCCTCTATTTTGGTAGGACCAATTTTCTAAGTATCTGAAAGAGCTTTCTTTCAACAAGAAAATGTAATAGGTTTTAAGGAAACATGTGCCTTTGTACTTTTATAAACAAAAACGTTATATAGGAGTATATAAATATACTTTTATATATTTATAAGTATATAAATATACTCCTATAATGCATTTTAAACAGGAAAATGTAAACCCTGAGACTAGGCTATGGCCCATTAACCTGTATGTTGAGATCTAGAAAATGGCTTTGAACAGCTGAAAATGGTTGTGGAAATTTTATCCTTACAAGATATGGCAAATATAATGAAGGCACAGTTATTTTCAAAATAAGAAATTAGAATCTTTCTGCTTTTTACTTTAAGTAACATAAATGTGGTTTAGTGCATCCTCTCAAAAAATAGAGAACACTGAATATTTGACTTCATCATGTTGATAAGACAGTGAATTCTGTATCTACAGCTCTAAGTTTTGATGCTGTATCCACTCTAGTGTTACATTCAGAGAAAGCTGTAGAAACCACAGTCTCTGTTGTGGTCTCTGCTGAATGTCAGCCTCTTTAAGTTCTGTCAACAGAAATCATTCCTCTATGCTAAACTTAGCAACTTTAAAGTTTAAGTAATTATAAAGGTTGTCTTCCTTCTGGTGATAGACATCCACTATTCTCCTAGTGGTTATGATGTAATAATATACTTAGATAAATTGGGATTTTGTATCTATCTATCTGCTTCTAGTCAATGAGAAATTAGTTTCAGGACATAGAATGCAGCTTTTGTAGTCAGGAATCTCTATGATAACATGTTTAAATTTGTACCATTCTGCCTTCAAAGAAAGGAACAATAAAACTGCAGATTTCAGATGCAGAAATGTGAAGTGGATCCTGGCAGTCTGCACTGTGTACTGGGCCCTTGTCATGAGGGAGCCCTGCAGGCTGCTGTAGATGCTCACAGTAGCCCTGCAGCACCTTGCAGCAGCTCTTTTCTTTCCATTGCTCAGGAGGCTTGCACTGGACTTTGCTAAGCTTTTGTTCTTGCTTACAGTTCCTCTTGCATAAATATTCCCTGAACACTGCAGGATTTTTAGAGACCATGTCAGCAGTAGACTATGTTGGTATTTGAGAATTCTGAAAGAACAACATACAGAATAGTTAGAAAGCCATCTACCTCTGCCTGTTTCAGCTCTCCTTTAATTTAATTTGTCAGTGTTGAACAGATGTTACAGCTGCTTCAGATAATGTTGTTCATTCTCCTCAGAAAGCAGCATTATTCCTTTACAGTGGGAAGGCACAGAATGCAGGAAAAAAATATCTGGAAGAGGCTTAACTTTCAGAAGAATGTGGTTGTACGGAACTTTACCAGGTGGTTTAATTTCTGTTGTGAATTGCAGACTGTTTGCTTGCTTCCAGCATGATGCCTCCACTCATTGAACAGGAACTGCAATCTTCTCTTGGGACTTCATATCCAAGTGTTTCATAGCATTTCGCCTGCAGTGGCTCGAAGGCATGGATTTGTCTGCTATCTTTTGAGACACAGAGGGGAAGAAGCCAAGTTTTACACCGAGTATCTCTTTTATGTCTTAATCCTCTGATTTATTTTTCAGAAAAATAGTTATATGCAGTCATTATTGTTGGGAATTCCCCTTTCAGTGCTGCCCTTCTCTTGGCCTTTGTAAAATTACTTTTTTTTTTTCTTTTTTTTTTTTCCTTTTTCCTTTTTTTTTTTTTTTTTTTTAACAGCAAATTTCTACATGGAAACTGGGATAGTCCTTTCAGAGCATATTCAATTTGGGACTTGTTTTAGGCTGCTGAAAGTCTCATTAAGACAGCACAAGCTACTGTACTGAGAAGCGAGGAGGGAAAAAATCAAAATGTGAAATCAGTTGTGCACGCATATGTCACTCAGAGTAGAAAGAGTGTTCCTGTTAAGGAACAGTAAATGTATTTACTGAGGAACACTGTGTTGTCAGAAAATTTTCTAGAAAGAGGCAAGAATTCTACTATCTTGCCCTATGATGCAGGTAGATTATTGCTATGTTGCTTAGAAAGAATTTAAGAGGTTTATGACATGTTAAATATCCTACTGAGTGGTTGTGCCTGAAGGGAAGTTACCACAGAATGTGTGAACAAAAAAAGAAAAGAAAATCACTAGTAGATTTAACAACAGCAATAAAACTGAAAAGAGAATGAATCAACGATGAACTGATCATCAGCTTAGTGAATGACAGTTTAACCTGTCAGTGCATCTCCATTATCTTTTATGAGGTCCAGTGACTCTCTGGTTTCCTTTCGTCCCCTAACCTTTCACTTGAGGTGTAAATCTGGTGTTCCCTGCTTCTCTAACTGATTGCTGTGTTCATGTAAAACTATATCTTTTGACAGACAGACTTGAAAGTATCACGTGCAAATTGCATAGTCAGTTTGGGAACTGACTTAAATACTGCGGTTAGCATCATACGTAGTCATACAGGCCAGCCTTGCTTTGCAACCCATTTCTTCCATCTGGTTGTAGGTCATAAATGGAGTGCTCCTCTCTTCTGATTCTTAGAGCTGCTAGAGTGCTTGGCTTCAGCTGGTGTTCAAAAATATGACAAGAGGCAGCTTCTTAACCACAAAATTGGTGTTTCTATTTTTTTTTAAATGGAAAATGAATTTAAATTGCAGTGGGGAATGATATGTTACTCTTTCCAAATACCATCCATGCTTTCTAACAATGATTCAGGACAAGAACATTTAACTAGATGTCTCACTGATGATTTCCCACCTCACTTATTTCCATTTGGCATGGAGGAAGAAAAGATATCCAGAAGTACAAGAACTGTCACTTTAAATAGACTAGGAGTACTCTGCCTCATGTTCCAGAAATGGTCCTTATAGTTATTTCTTGTCCCCTACTACTAAATATCTTATAGAATGTCCTAGTTTCAGTTGGGCTTTTTTTTTTTTTTTTTTACTGTCATATATGACACTATATTTTGGCTTCAGGAGAAAAGCAATGTTGATAACACACTGATATTCTGCTGAGTAGTGCTGTATGGAACCACGTAAGTGTCAGGTTTTCAGCTTTTCGTGCTGTCCTTCCAGCATGGAGTTGTGGGGCACAAGGAGCTGGGAAGGGACAGAACCAGAGCAGCTGACCTAAACTTGCCAAAGGGATAATTCAATCCCGTATGATGTCCTGCAAAAAAAACACACCTGTAAAACTAAGGTGAATTGGCTGGGACAGGGGCAGCCACTGCTCAGGGACTGGCTGCGCATCATTTGGCAGATGGTGAGCAATTGCCTTGTGCATCACTTGTTCTGTGTGTGCATGTATATGTATTATATGTATACACGCTCATAATAGCAATAATACTATACATTATAATATATATAAACATTATTTCTCTTTTCTATTTTAGTAAATAGTTTTCATCTCCACCCATGAGTTTTGTGTGTGTGGTTTGTTTTTTTTTTTTTTTTTTTTTTTTCTGACTCCCTCCCCCTTCCCACTGGGAGAAGAGGAGACTGAATAACTGTGTGGTGTTCAGCTGCCTGCTAGGTTAAATCGCAACAGAAAAAATCTTTCAAACACAGGAGAAAAATCTTGTCTCTAAAAATACTCTATTAACCCTCAGTAGCTTTGGCAAACATGAGTGCAAGCGGGGATGGATTGCACACTTCTCAGCTTTTAATAAACAGTGGCTGGTTCTGAATTTATTCACAGCAAATATTATTATTGCTGTGACAAAGTCCCCTGTCTGGTTTGCAACAGAGAGACTACCCCTCCATTTTAAAACTCAAACCTTGGAAAAGAGAAGATTTGCTTCTGTCCCAGGATTCAAACGTATGTATGATTGAGTGGACTCTTCATGTATCAAATTTTTTTCTCTTTCTCATGAATAGCATGAATAAATATCTTGAAAAGAAGAAAAAAAAACAACAGAAAAGATTTATTTTGTCTGAGAGTCTTGGAGGCTGCCTGGTTATTATCACTGAGGGTCACTGTTAAGTGTGTAAATCTACATCTTGGTTTATAGTAGACTTATGTAGTTGACTGTATGGTTTATCAACTGGGTTTTTAATTATTCCTTATTCATGCCACTACTCAAATATCTTTTTAAAAACTACATTCTGGGTTTCTAAAAGATAAATAGCAAAATTAGTAGTCAAGACTATTCTAAAGATTGAGTCAAGTGAATTGCTTCCCTTTACACTGGCAATTTCTCATGTCTTAGATCTAAGTTGAGGAAGCTAGCTGGTGCTTTTATCCTTCAAATACTCATTGTCTCTGAAGACAACAAGTACAGAGGGAAAGGGGAAAGAATTGTAGCATCATTTTTGCGGTAGTAACACTTGAACCCTATGGAATCTGAACTGAGGCAAACTTTACAGTGGTCACTGAACAGACAGAGCTACTCATGAGTTGTTGGAAATGTTTTGTAATGGACCATTTTAGATAATTAACCTTCTGTAAGTGGTTCTGCTGTCTCATGATTCTTTTGAGTAATAGAATTTGAGTAATGGAATACCCAAAGTAATTGTTGTAATGATTTTTTATTTCAACAGATATATTAAATAAGTGATAATTAAGGGAACATTTTAAATAGATCATGGTTTTAAAATTAGTCTCTAATTCTGGAGTGAGATTGTTATTAATCTTTTATTACATAACTATGAGGGCAAAAATTTGTCCTTTAATTTAATGACCAGAAAGAAATTCACTAAAAAACTTTCCAAAGGAATATTAGATTGATTTGGCATTGTGTCTTGATAGACAAATGTGAATAACAGGGGATATGAAAAAATGCAGCTACTGTGATAGTGAAAGTCTACTCAGGGTTCTGTTTAATTCATTTATTTGAATACTAAGTCTCTCCTTTTAACCAAGCTAACCCTATTCTCCAAAGCTGATTTGATTAAGACTAGAGAAGGTAGTCCACAGGATCTCTTGATGCTGTAACAGAATGGAAATTTTTCTTATTTTGAATAGTAATTTTGTGAACCCTCAGCCTCACTGAGTATAGAAATAATTAAAGCATACAGCTAATCCACTAATCCATTTTGAGATCTCAAAATGGAAAATTTGGTGTCATATTAAAATCCACTGGATTCCTTTTTAAAGCTATTGTATAATTTGTTTTCACAAAGAGAAATACTTTTGTTACAGAGTGGCAGTAAAATGACAGAAATGGTAGCAGTTCAGCTGGGGATGTTACATGATGTGCTGTGTGGCTTTCTCCTCTTGCCCAACTCATTCCACAAGAGATGCTCGTGCTGTGCACATGGTATCTGTATAAATACTCCAGTGTGCCTCAGCTGAGTCTCAGTAGAATCATTGTGTCTCCAGAGTTTAAAGTTGCTGTGAGCCAGTGTTTCTGTTAGAATAATTGTATTAGCTTTTATGATAATATGCAAGCTATGCAGCTGGTCCACGAATAGGTAAGTTAGAGACCCACACATCAGTGTGTTTATTGCAAGATTACTAAGAAAATTGAGCCATACTTTTAAAAAATATATTTGATCACCTGAAATACACGCTAAAAATAATATCATTTATCTTGTAATATTTTTTATTTTTTGAGGAACTGTACCATCCACTTGCAAATAAGACCAGAAATGTAGAGCGAAACATTTAACTGGTGTGGTTTACTGCTGTTGCACTACAAGCCCACTTGATAACACCCAGATTTTCAGCAAAGCTGAAAGTTCTGTGGTAACTTGGAAACAATGTAATATCTGCAACTCTCCCTTGCCAAAAACTAGTGGCCTTAGGACAAAAAAGTGCTACTGTATCTCCATGGCACCTTAGCAACTTGAGACGACCTACAAATGGGCTGCGCAGAAGGAAAATCTTACGCTGGCAGGTTCGCTTTTGTTTCACATTCAATATTATTTTGCAGCCCTTCAATGATGTAAAAGATTGTTTGCTCTAATTCAATAGCCTTGTGCAGTGAAGAGGAAAAAATGTCATTGGTGTATCTACAGGATATATTCTGCTGGAAAAAATAAATGATATTGTTGTATTCATTACCCTAAGGGGGTAGCAAAAATAGAGTATATCTGCTGGGTTGCTCTGAAGCAAGATTTTAAAATTAATTTAATATTCTATATAAAATATGCAAACACTGAGACTCCTTCCCATGGGAGACTTAATCTACCTGTCTTGAGTACTTGACGTCAGTTTCTGACATTTTTTTTTCTTTTCAGCACCTTGAAAATTTTTCATTACATGTTTATCATATTTTTAGATAGTTGTGCTTAATTTTAATTTAAATTTTCTTAGTTGTGTTAATATTTCCTCATATCTAGATTTCAGAATAGCACTCATTTCTTCTGTGTGTTGCTGAATTTCTCCTATAAAAACTGATGTTTTCTGTTCAGTCTTTTCTCATTTTTTTTTCTATCCATGGTTTCTAAAGATCCACACTAGGATCTTTAGGATAAGGACCTTCTTATTGAGGTTATGGTATGAAACCAGAGACAGTCTGTCTCATATATTTTTGCCTGCTTGTGTCTAATTTGCTGTCAGCTTTCTCTGAAAACTCTTGCTGCTTTAGATGTTAAACTCCTGCTACGTGCTTGTTTGTTTTTTCTTCCTGTTCTGTATTAGGGTTTCAAAATTATTTTCCTTTACTTTTAAGCATCTCCCTACTGTATCATATTTTAAGAGCCAATATAAAGTATTGCTCTGTGGCTCGGGAAATATAAGTAAGTTCAGTTGCTGGCTCTGCCACAGGCCTACTGCACAATCTGAGACCAGTCATCATCTTATTTTCCTCTGTAGAATGAGAGTATGAACCACGTTGCTTCTTCAGACATGGTTGTCCAGGAAGGCTAGGCCTTCTGAAGGAGTGAAATCTTGAAGGCTCTGGAGCAGGCTGTCCCAAAGTGCCGAAAGTTGAGCTGGCGCAGGGCGCAAGACCAGCCTAGCTAAACAGAGAACATCTTCTGGAATTTAGAAAGTAAAAATGATCTTAAGAACTCTGGAAGAAGGGACAGGCCACTCAGGAGGACTATAAGAGCCATTGTCAAGCTTTGCAGGGGGAAAATTAGCAGAGCAAAAGAGTAGCTGGAACTCAATTTGATTAATGCCGTAGAAGACAATTAAAAATATTGTTATAAATACATTATCAGCAACAGGAGGATCAAAGAGTATTGCCATCCTTTATTTGATATCAGAATATGGAAAATATGACAGAAGATGAAAAAGTTTCCCAGCAGGAAAGGACCTGGGGATTCTGGTTGACAGCTAGCTGAACATGAACCAGCAGTGTGCCCAAGTGGTTCTCTATGATTACCTTGAAAGGAGATAACTGCAAGGAGAGTGTTGATCTCTTTTTGAGGTGACAAGTGATTGGATGTGAGGAAAGGTTTTTAAGTTAAGTTGTTCCGTGGGAGCTTTGGATTGGACACTAGGAAGAATTTCAGCATGGAGAGTGTGGTGAAGAACTGGAATGGGCTGCTCAGAGTAGTGGAGTCACCATCTCTGGAGATATTTAAGAGGTATGTGGACATGGACAGAAATTAGTGATGGGACTCAGTAGGTCAGGGTGATGGCTGAACTTAATCATCCTGAAGGTATTTTCCAACCCAGATGATTCTGTAATAGATTAGATTAGAATTATAACACTGGGGAGATACAGTCACAGCCACTTTATATCACTGAGAATTTCCTGACAAGAATCCTTCTCTTTCAATTATGACAGTTTCTGTTTTCCTTCCTTAACTTACCCTCTTGAAAGTCAGAAAACAGATACTGCTATCACTTGTAGTTGAAGCAAGCATAGCCACTGAAAGTAAAACTCTCTCTAAGTCGTGGAAAGCTATGAAGAATAATTGCATTCTCTGGGTCAAATGGTATAATGTAAAGTCTCACAAGACTGTACAGTGTGTCCTGATATTTCACAAACAACACAGAAATCAGGTAAATTAGTCAGATTTCTCCCATTGTGGTACATTTCCCTCTGAATCTTCCAGCAAACACTTAACTAACCTAACCTTCAAGGGTGAAATTAAGGTAGCAATCTTGTTTCTTTGCTTTGGCCCAGAGGCTCCAGGGAAAAAAAAAATCAGTTTAGAGGAAGTGATTCTCTGAAGTATGCGCTTAAACACGTTGCTTTGTGTATTTATGTTACCAGCCAATTTACACTGGTCAAGACTTATTCTTACTGAGTTCCGTGCCCTCTAGGAGAGACTTCACTGCTTATAAAGTCCCATCAGAATGCCTAGCCTAACTAACTGGCTGGGTTTTGCCTTCTATTTCTGTGCTTCTATGATTTTCTTTCCTGATTAGCAATCATCAATTTTAATTTTTCTTTTTGATGCTTACAGGCTTATCACTGCTAAAGAACAGCATTTTCAATCTGAATTAATCAGAGTGATAGGTAGGTATCAAATATTAGTGCTTTTCAACACATCTCTGAGACAATGAGTAATTATTTCTGCTGTACAGATTGTATCTGTACTTGAAGTAGAGAATTTTTTTTTGCCTATGTTTATGGAAGGAACTTACGAAACTTTGAGGAATCTTCTGCTTCTCTCACTATCATTATAAAAATTTGGAAGTTTTGAAAATAAAGTCCTTAGTGCATTGAGTTGAGCAATGGTATGCAGAGAGACTGGGGCAGAACATCACTTTCTGGTTAATGTCAGTCACACAACTATGATTTTCTAAGATCTAAAAGGGCCCCAGGTGGTCAACGCGTGCTTCTACTGTAGATTATCTCAACATGTAAGCAGTTTCTTTGAGTAATTTGACTTCAACTTCAGACTGGCCTGTTGTCCCTTTCTCTATTCCTTTTCAGCTTCCACAGAAGATCCTGGGCAGATGTTTTCTTAATCTAGACCCACCACAGCCTGATCCTGAGCATTAATGTTTGGTGTAGGTGTTAACTACTACCCATCCAGACTTTTTTTCTTGCGCACTTTATCCTAAAACTTGCCTTACTTGATCTCTGCAAGTATACACAGACACTGCCACACCTAACCTAATTCCCAAACTGTTTCTGGCATGTCTTATAGGATTTTAATTCCTTTGGTTTAACAGAGGACAGCCATTATGTGTCTCTAATTTTGGTTTCATCTCCTTTGAACAAGTGTAGCAAGAATTACACACAAATGTACTTCAAAGCACACCTTGTCCTATATACTATTAATACTTACTATTATTATTAATATAATTATTAATTATAATTACTTGTTATATTAGTACAATTAATAATAATAGTTATTATAATAATAATATAATATATTATTATTATTATATAATTAATAATAATAGTTATTATTATTAATACTCAGGGCCATGATTTAGCAGAGGGTTGTTAGTTAGGGTAGTATGGTTAGGTTGTAGTTGGACTTGATGGTCTTGGGGTCTTTTCCAACCTGAGTGATTCTATATTCTATGACTTCAGGTATTTACTGAAAAGGCCTTGACAATGATACCACATATTCACATTGAACTGTGCGTATGCTGTCTGGCTCACTTCATGCTGTGATTGATTTTCACAGTCAGCTTTTCTCCTTCGCTGTCATTTCTGATTGATGATTTTTTGATACAGGTATATTTATTGATCACAGAATCAAATAATGGCTTGGATTGGAAGGGACCACAAGGATCAAGTTCCAACTCCCCTGTCACAGGCAGGGCCACCAACCTCGAGAGCTGGTACCATACCATCTGTTATGTGTGAACCAGTCACTACTACCAGGAATCCAGACCACTGTAAAACATTTTTCTGTCATAATGAGAATCTGTACTTTATTCTCAGCTTTAGTAGACCTAGCCTTGTCCAACACCCCTGGCTCAGGTGCTCATTGTCCTGTTTTGTCAGACACTTAGGCATGTCAATGGAGCGAAGTAAGCAGATTCATGTTTGGTAAACCCTGTTTTCAGCTCTGATTTTTTGTAGCATCACTCTTGAACACAGAAATCTTCTTGTCCAAGCCAGGTTCATTTTTGAAATAATAGATGGAGTTACATTGTCTGACAGACTGAATCCCATTAGGGTATAGGGTTCTTACAGGTGGGATTTCAATAACCAATCTGAAAGAACAGAGATGGTAAGAATCAGTGTCACCCTTTCAAGGACAGACCAGTCTGAGGTACAAAGGAGTTGTAGTTCTCTGTTCTACAGAATAAGGTAGAAACAGGCAGAATAGCATTTTGAATCATCAGTGCTATTGGCAATAAACCTGTAATATCATTTTCCTTTATAATAAAATTTGTTTACTGGAAGAACTTTACAAATAACTAAATTTCTGCCTTATGATACTGTTTTATATCATGGGCAGAAAAACTACATTGGGATGCTGATTTGAACTTTAAACTTGTAAGAACGGTTAGGCAATAAAATAAAAGCCCAAGGGAAACTGCTGAACTATCTCCATTCCAGAATAAATATACATTCATTAAAAGTGAGTTAGGTTAAAAGAAATCTGTTCTGGGGCAATAAAAATCTATGGTCTTTTCTTTCTCAATAATTCTGCACAAATGCTCGCTGAGGATCATGACATCTTATTTATGTGACACTCTTTCTCTCATACCTGCTAAAATACACAAATGATGTTTATGGTGTAAAGTGTTAGAATTTCCTGGTGTAACTAACCTATTGTGGATATTCAGCAGTCTTTCGTTTAGTCTCTCATCAGGCTGTGTGTGAGCACAGGTGACTCTGAATCTGTCCCTTTTCTCAACTGCATATTTTCATATGTAGGAGATAATTTACTGTTTATCAAATGTTTAAGTGAGTATCTATTTATTGGAGTGGGTAGAAGGAAAGAGAAAGCTGTCTTACGTTCTTTGCTGTTTGCACCATCTGGAACTGCATGTGCTCTTCTTTGCATGGAGCAAGAGAAAAGCTATGTAACCCTCATTCATTAATGTTTTGGTTGTATTCTCTCATTTTAAGTGGAGATATCCTTAACAGTAGCAAAGAAGCACAAGAATACAGTAACAACAGGATAATGGAAGACAAAAAGCTTTGATGAAGATAGGAAGGAGAGGTAGTTATCTGTCCAGCTAAATATTTCTATTGTACTTTGCTTCTTGACATAAACACCAATCTGGAGCTCTTTAACTAGATCTCAGTGAAAGATACTTTGGTTTTGGATCTATGTAAGCACATAGCACAGACAAACTATGACGCTGAAAGAATCTATGAATACAGAAGGAGAAAACAATTCTCTGTGAGCTTTCCCATGTGCTCTAGTGCCAAAACACCCATCAGAACATTGTTGGAGAGAATGTAAATGAGGGAAGGGACCTTATTTCTGTATATATCCTTGGTGATGGAAAAATTTATTGAGTTCTCATTTCCAAACATTAATATGGATTAAAAAAAACAAACCTGGAGTGAATACAGAGATAAGTCTGAAGTCCTCTTAGAAGGCTATAGAAAGTATTCCCCACAGGGAAATCTACCGCTTTGTCTGCTTAAGTCGTTAGAAGGAATATTTAAATTTGGCTGAGTTATGCTGGGTGAGGACTTGTGCAGAGAGAAAAAACATAGGTGCAGGGGAGCTGGTCCAAACACACATAAGAACAAACAGCTAAAATTTAAAAAAAAAATACATTCATGCTTGATATAAAAATGTTATAGATAAGGAGACTGATTTTAGCAGTAGAACAAACTAGCAGGGAGTATACTGGGTATTTATACTGTCCTGATATATTTAAGCCAAGACTGGCTGTCTTTGTGGTAAAAATTGCCTTTGTCTGGTACAAGTTATTGATAATTGTATGAAATTAAGTTTAATATGACACAGAAATTAGACTGAATATCCTAAATGATTTTTTTTTTTTTAAATCTTATGAAGTATACAACCCCCAAAGCAACTAATAAACCAGGGAGGAAGAAACCTAGAAACTTATACTGAGTTTATAAAACACTGAATTATATTCATACAGATTTTTATTTATGCTTACCAGCTTGGCTGTTTAGATTTTTTTATTTTTTTGTTAGTCAAATAAAAGCTCTTCACAACCCAGTGACTGAGTAGGAATTGTACAAGTCATGAGTAGATAGAGGCTTCATTTCATTTCTCTTACAGCTGGTGTAGCCTTATCTGTTTCATCTGCTCTGCTAGTAATTATCTTTTTGAGTATTTAATTTAGCAAAGAAACTGTTGCCTTAGGCTCCTTTCCACAAGGTGCTAGACTGCTTCTTTCCATTCAATTCAGAGAGGGCTGAGGTTATGAAATATTTTGTGACGTCTATCCCTAATTAATAATATTGAAAATCATCATTAAAAAAGCTTATGGTATCACAGTATCACATGTCTACATGAAGACCATAATTAAATATTCAAATTAGTATTTCATAACTGCTGTTGTGTGAAATGCAGGAAATCACAAAGTGAATGATGGGCTTGCTGATGAACAGTACCTGTGTAGTGCATTTATTTGACATCAAGATGGAGAATGATCTTAACACTTTCTGTCTTAATTAGATATTTCTGGTGTGTTATATGATGTTTTTGTAGGTCATAGAAGTGTATGCATGTGATTTCAGATATGGAATTTATTTTGGAAAAGCATATCTCAGAAACAGAGACATGTTTAAAATTCAGTTAAAAAAAAAAAAAAGTAGTTTCTTTCCTAATGACACTGACCCAATGACAATGGAGTTCTTCAATGGCCTAACTGGTGCTTCAGAATAAATAACTAAAGAGTAGGACCAAACTAGAACATAGGACAGTGTTCATTAGAGCTGTCAGAAGACAAACTAACCCTGCTTATTTGAGATTTTTTAAGAATTGTATTATAGAAAACTGTACTTAAGAGGGGCAGAGAAAATAGATATGAGGTAACTGAGATGGAGAGACTTTTGTATTTATGTGATTAGCTAATGGAATGTCAGTGAGAAAAGTATCTACCAGAATCAGATTGAGTCAAAGGTAAAAAGAGGTTGTACTGAATGATATTCCCATCAAGGAAAGGTATAGGAAAGCATGTGTAAAGGTAGTGCAGTGGAAGTACTAAGTCGCACTTGAACCAGTGATTGAGCACCTGGTAGGAAGGCAGGGCCAACCTAGGGGAGCTAAGGTGCAAGCAATGCATCTGAGTGAACAGAAGACCTTTTAGGGGTTGGCAGTAGAGGCAAGGGCAGCTCATTTGGAGACCCCTGTCTACCTGGGGTCTTACATGCCTTCTGGAGGTAAGCAGCTTTTTTTCCTCCTTATTTCTGTTGCATCTGAGGGGATCCTCGCTCACTGTGGCCTGTGATCTGACTGCTCTGCTGTCTTCTTGTGCTTTCTATTGCATTACAGGTGAAAACATTCACTATTTTACAAAACTTCTCATTGACTCCAGCAAATACATTTACATTTTTGGCATTTATCTTGACTCTGCCCTACAGCTAAGACTGATTTCTGGCATTTTTAGAGTATTTTTCTTTTCCAAATGATTGATGAAACAGCCTTTGTAATTTTTTTCCCCCCCTCATATTGATTACTGGCTTGTTAGAAATAAACCACCTTTGAAATTATTGTTACTGAGATGTAGTGGACATAACAGATTCTGAGGCAGTATTTTGAGATCTGCTAGCTTCCGCAAGAGTTAAACAATGTGACAGGGAGCATGCTTCTCATGATGCATTCCTCAATCTTCTGCTTTCAATGATGTTAATTTTACTCTGTGGTGTAAAAATGAGAAGGATGCATTTGTTTTCAGTTCTGTTGCTAAGAATCTTACAAATGACAACTCAGAAGTGTAATAAGAGTTATGAAGTCTGTTAAGTGTAACTACTCAGTTCCTGGTAATACTTTTAAAATTTATCTTGTCTTTGAACTTCATTAAACTGAGCTATAGTCAATTTTCAGTAGGGAATTATCTCAGATGTCTTTATGTGTTTGAGACATATGTCTGAAGTATACCTTACTTATCAATATACTGTGGTAATGTGCCATCTACTTGTAAATGGAGATTACTACTTTTGTTGGAGCTATGATAGCCCCTGCAGACTGAAGAGAAATAGTTAAAGAATAGTTTGTAAAAGTTAGTTAATATACGTTCTGAAAAGATTCACAATATCCATGTTTTGAAGATATCAGATGCTAGAAAATAGAAGTGGCTTACTTGAAGGCTTCACAGGGCACCTTTTGTTTCCTCCAGAACGCAGTTTACGTGGTCCAGCTGTGTGGTGAAGTATTTGCAACCTCTAAACTGTCTACATATTCAGAGATGCTCTTCTGCACTGGTCAGCTCTATGAATGTCAGGTTTACAGATTTCCATTATCTCAGTGAGAATTTAGCAAAGAAAGCTGAAGGTTTTCTTTGCTAAGTTTCATTATTACAGAAAAAAAAAATTAATGATACTGCCATGCCACTAGAAGATAAAGAAGCAGCTTTTATAGGTTGTAAGGAGGATTTTTTTCATCTTATCTCAGTAATTCATATTACTTGAAGATTTTTGTTGCTTTCATAATAGATTTTACTATAATAGATGTGGAACTACAGACCTATTAACATTGTTGCCAACAGTGAAATATTAAGCTAATCACCTAATATTGCCTTATGTGAAAAGCATGCAACAAATATGGTTCTGACTTAGTCTGGTTAGACTGACCTGCATGACCTGTGGATCCCTGAAGAGCACAGAGGGAGTTTAGTTCTGGCTTCCGCTATGATTTCTTCAGTCTGATTGTTAGGAAGAAGAAACAGTTCACAGAATCACAGAATTATCGAGGTTGGAAAAGACCTAGAAGATCATCCAGTCCAACCATTACCAATACTTCCCAGCTAAATCATACCCCTCAACGCAACATCCAAACGTTTCTTGAACACTCCCATGGTCGGTGATTCCACCACCTCCCTGGGCAGTGCGTTCCAATGCCTGACTACCCTTTCTGAGTAGTAATACTTCCAAATGTCCAGCCTGAACCTCCCCTGGCGCAGCTTGAAACCATTCCCTCTAGTTCTATCACTGATTACACGAGAGAAGAGGCCAACCCCCAGCTCACCACAACCTCCCTTCAGGAAGTTATAGAGAGCTATAAGGTCTCCCCTGAGCCTCCTCTTCTCCAGGCTGAACAATCCCAGCTCCCTCAACCGCTCCTCATAAGGCCTGTGCTCCAGACCCCTCACCAGCTTCGTAGCCCTCCTCTGAACACGTTCCAGGGCCTCAATGTCTTTCTTGCAGTGAGGGGCCCAAAACTGAACACAGTACTCGAGGTGCGGCCGCACCAATGCCGAGTACAGGGGGACAATTACCTCCCTGTTCCTGCTAGTAACACTGTTTTTGATGCAAGCCAGGATGCCGTTGGCCTTCTTGGCCACCCGGGCACACTGTCGGCTCATGTTCAGCCGAGCATCAATCAGTACCCCCAGGTCTGTTTCCTCAACACAGTCCTCCAGCCACTCTGCCCCAAGCCTATAGCTCTGCCTGGGGTTGTTATGGCCAAAGTGCAGGACCCGGCATTTGGTCCTGTTGAACCTCATCCCATTGGCTTCAACCCAGCTCACCAGTCTATCCAGATCCCTCTGCAGGGCCTCGCTACCCTCAGGCAGATCGACACTCCCTGCCAATTTGGTGTCATCCGCGAACTTACTGAGGGTGCACTCAATGCCCTCATCCAAGTCATCAATAAAGATGTTGAAGAGGACAGGCCCCAGCACCGACCCTTGGGGAACACCACTCATGACTGGTCTCCAACTGGATTTGACTCCATTTACCACCACTCTCTGGGCCCGGCCTTCCAGCCAGCTCCTTACCCAGCGAGAGTGTACCCATCCAAGCCACGGGCTGCCAGCTTTTGCAGGAGAATAGCATGGGAGACAGTGTCAAAGGCTTTGCTGAAGTCTAAGTAGACCACATCAACCGCCTTTCCTTCATCCATCAGACGGGTCACAGGATCATAGAAGGAGATCAGATTGGTCAAGCAGGACCTGCCCTTCACAAACCCATGCTGGCTAGGTCCGATCTCCTGGTCATCCCACACCTGCCGCATGATCTCCCTCAAGACAAGCCGTTCCATTACCTTCCCTGGCACCGAGGTCAGGCTAACAGGCCTGTAGTTCCCCGGATCCTCCTTACAACCTTTCTTGTAAATGGGAGTCACATTGGCAAGCCTCCAGTCTTCTGGGACCTCACCCCTTAACAAGGAGCGCTGAAAGATAACAGAAAGAGGCTCAGCGATCACCTCCGCCAGTTCCTTCAGCACTCTCGGGTGAATCTCATCCAGACCCATGGACTTGTGGCAGTCCAGTTGGAGTAGTAATTCCCTGACCGCTTCTTCAAGAATCACAGCAGTTGTACTGCTTTAGCTATCAACAGAACATAATCACAGCAAATCATTTAATACTGTTTTCTTCTTGAATACAGTCAGACATGAACATCTGATTTTGTTTGTTGTCATTTATTTTCTTATTTTGTTCATGTTTTTATTTTTTGAAACTAGTTTCATAATGGAGCAAAAGATAAATTACAGTGCTTTCCATCTGTCCAAACTTTTAATATTCATGGTAGGCTCTATGAATGACACTTAATTTTGTTAGTATTTTAGTAGAATAGTGAACAGTGAAGGCCAGTAAGTGCATTCAGGGTAGAAATAACATAATGCAGAAGTTTTTATCCTGGGCTTTATAAAAAATCCTCTTTGTGGAGAAAGGCTTCATTAATTCCCTACTATAAGGAAAATATCAAGTGGATCTCAAACCTTTTTAAACAGCAGATAATGCATCTGTGAGTGGCTGCTTCTCTTCTAGATCCCTCAGACTCGATGTAATGCCTTCTTTTCTTGGCTATCTAGTATACGTCATCCTTTTTATCATGGTACCATTAGCATACTTATCTTTTCTCTGGGGAAATACCTCATAAAAGTACTCTGTTACCTCCCCAAAATTACAGTAACTTATTCATTATGTTATGGATGATCATAATTGCATCTCATTCAGGTATAATAATTCACAGTATTGACAACAAATGGGTTCCAAATGCTGGGTTATTTTTCTGGGACATTCAGGTGATCATTTTCTTAAATGTGTAAAATCTAGAATAAGATCAGAACGTTCTGTTTCTGTATGATAGTTAGAACTTAAAAGGTTGCATCTCAGAACACGCAGAAGGATTTATTTGCTTGTTTGTTCTATGAATCCAGCTTGAAATTTTGGCAAGTAGTTAATGACTATAGGGCCTTACTGCTGACAAATAGATTCCATTATTTGGTATTGTGTAATCAATGAATATACTGATGGAATAATTAGGAAGTATACAGAAGAGATAGGCTAACAAGCTATTAAATTAGAGAAGAATGGATGGAGCTTACCCTTATCCTGGGCTCACTGAAAATCTCCACAGGGAGCAATCTTCAGAAGAGATCCTTCCCCAGTGGTAGTCAGCTCTTAAATAAGGTCTAGGGCCGGGCTCCACCTCTTCCAGTGGCACAGGAGAATTGCCTTCACCTGTGCTCCCAGGGCTGACTTATTTCTTGCCTCAGGTGGTTAATCAGAGGTTCAGGCCGTGATTCAGCAGTTCCCATACAGGCATATAACCAGCAGCACGTTTTGTGTCTTGTTTTATTTTCTACTGTCTTTTTGTTGTTGTTGAGACTTCCTTGCTTTTTTTAGCTGTCCTTTGATGAAATCTTAATATAAATCTGGTACTGATATAGCCATAGCTCGCAAATTATTTCTTTTATCTCTGTTGTAATATTTTTTTCCTTCCTTAAGATGATTTATTTGCTCTTTTGAGATCATCAGATATTGACTTCATTGTGTAATAATGTCAAGTTTTCAACAGTTTTTGTTTTGCATTAGATCAGAAAGTGAACCTTGAGAGCCATAGATTTGAAAACAAGTCTGATGTATGTGCCTTCAGTAATGTTTATTTTGTCCTGACATAAGCGATCATATAAAATATTTAGTGTTTGTGTGTAAGAGGGAGAAACATGTAGAAGTTTTACCTCTTTATTCAAGGCACGTTCTGTCATCTCACAGCTTTCTGAATCAGACAGTTGAGAAAGTGGAATGTACACTGTAGATATCCCATATGAATACTAGGAATACAAAACTGAAAAAATACGATTATGACCTTTAGCGTATCCGTGGCAATACTACAGTCTATTCCCCTGGTTTCTTCAGCCTGACCCTCTCTCTAGGTTCCATTCAGTAATATTTTGTTTATTCATGAAATGGATATACCTACAAATAGCTGTATACCCAGAGGAGTGCAGGAAGACAGATAGGCTTTATTTTTTTTTTTTGGCCGTGGAACTGCATCCAACTTCAGTGGATTTGCTATTCAAGTCTCACAAGAGCACTTTTAACAAAAACTGCCTGCTGCTTACAACTGTGGTGGTTTTTCTGGTGCTGTTATCTGAGAAATTGCAGCGTAAAAAATTCACTTTTGATCAGTACTACCTGAAATATTGTCCTGAGATGAAATCGAATGATACAATGAAACCAGGAAAAAAATCAGGAAAGTATGTCTGGGAGAGCATGAACCAGTGGAAGGAAGAATTGACAAACCCTGTGAATGAAGAATTTAATTAACCATCCTCATTTCTATCTTAAAAATTCCTTTCCTTTTTAACATCAGAATTTAATTCCCATTTCCCTAACTGTTCTTTCACCTATTCTCTGTGTTGGCTTCCTAACTCATTTCTTTGCAACTCTCATCATCTTTGGCTGGACTGATTTTATATTTCTTCCTGTAGCTAGTTTTATTCCTATTATTATTGTATGTGGCAAATAAGCTATTACGTGGCACAGATACTATTTATCCTATGTGTTAGCCAGAGAGGATGGCATTCCAATCCACTTTCTGATTCCCATCAGCAAATGGTGGTAACAAATCTAACAGAGATGCAGTTGGTAGTTCAGATACGGGGCAAAGAAACACATGTGCATCACTGCAGTGACGTCTTTTATTACTTGTAAGACAGTCTGTTTTGGTTCTGATGTCTCTGTCAGGGCCTGAGTTTCACTGTACATAGGTTGTCCAGGTGAAAGAGCTGCAAGGTGAACTCTGTGGGAAGGCATCTAAATGCTTCTCTGTGATGAGATGAATCTGACACTTTTCCTCTCCAATCAGTTTAAATCTACTAATCTGGAATTCAGATGAGGATGTCATGCTCTCTGAGGAAAAACTGAGACACTGTTCATGTCTTTTGGGAATATCAGCAAAGTCCTGTCATTATGAAACAAGTGCTAGATTTTATATGACATATTTGTGGTTCACACCACGAGTCTGGTGATTTTGTGGAGATCCTTTAGCTTCCTTTTGCTTTACACTCCCACTGCTGAGGCTCCAACTTCCAGTGTAGACACTGCTGCAGAACATGACACAGCCAAGTGGTCCCATGCAGAAGAGGGAAATGCTATGCTGGCAGTTGGATGCTGGGTGTTTCAGTCTTATATTGAAAACAACAATAAAAAACAAAGCACTCAAATTGACAAGGAACTGCCTTTGCAGGTGGCCTGACTCAGAATCTTATTTTGTTCTGACCTTTTCCTTTATTCTCCTTTGCTGACTGTATCAGTTAATCTTGCTGTCTTCCCTTGAATATATATCCCGATGTAACCTCATCTTGCCAAATGGTACATTATCAAGGTTTATTTTACTGTCCCATTAACATTACTATATTCACAGCAAACTTCCTTCTTCAGGACTGACCTCTTTGTGTACTATAGTTTTGGTGTCTATACTTGATCTCTTTTTTAAAGTATTCTGTTGTAAATAGATACAAACATACATTTGTTGTGGGATGTGAAGAGTGGGTTTACTGGTTGTGATAAACACATAGCTCTAATGAACTTAGTGTCTTTTTATGCTAAGAGATTATTATTGTCATCTAAGTAGCCATGTTGATAGGATCCAAATTCTAGTACCAACTATCCATCATTATTTCTTTGTTGTGACTCATTCTACACACTTGCAGATTTCTTGCTCAGTCAGGTGAGTCCTCCTCTGAGGGTGGTTTTCTGGTATAAAGAATAATTTTAGCTAGCAAGCATATCCTTTGGGAGCATTTCATTTATTGTTGAGAAAATGCTTCCGAAAGACTGTCCTTTGTACAAATGCTCACTGATAAATTCTAGTACAAGCCACAACCTTAAATAAGGCATTAATTTAAAATGTGTTTTTCTTTTGAATATTCACTTCATCTCAAAATCCACTGCATTCCTTGACCTAATAGTTTGGGTTGCCTTCACATCATTGCTTGGAGTTTCTCTTCAGTTACATATTTTGCAATTGAGAAGCAAAAGAAAATGGTTGAATACTTCACAATGATTTTTTCTTTTTTTCTAATAATGAAATAGGAGAGAATTAAGGTCAGTAAGAAAGTCATATGAGCAATAGGTGTCTAACTGGCTCTCCACAACTCAGCTTGCACTGTGAATGAGACAAGAAAAAGGATTTGCAGAGGCCTGTCATGCAAGTCTAATCATACAAACTTTGGTCAGCTTGTTGTGATTTTCAAGTGTAAGCTCTTAGTGTTCTTCATTTTGTGTGTGTTTGAAATCTAGATTTTGCAGGTTTGTAATTACGGATTAACATCTTCCAAAGCTCTCTAATTTCTAACCAAGCTTTCACATTTTTATATGAAGTTCCTCTCTGTATAATACAATTTGAAAATGCTTAGCAAAATTTGCTATGTTTTTGTTGCGAGATGGGCAGCAAATGGAACAGATCTTCATTTTTGTTTTTCTTCTGTTTGGTTTTAGTTGTTTTCAAATAAAGATCCAAGACTCGCAGGTGATTATTATAGGTATCTCCTTATCCATGTGGATAGTCTCACTAAACTTGTAGATGACATCTGGTTGTTTTTTTTGTTTGTTTGTTTGTTTTCCAGATATCTGTTTATAGGATTAGGAAAACAAATTATGACTAAGGAATTTATTTGTAGAATCAATTGGTTGCTTTCCATGAGAGAGTAAGAAGAGAAATCTACAGAAAAGGAAGTCATATCTCACCTATTTTCTTTTTAACAATTTTTTATAATATCTACTAAACAGAGGAAGTATTCTGCAAAGCCTAAATCCCATTTCCACTGAGATGCTGACCTCATTTATTCCCCTGGGACAGGAACAAGATGAAAATTAGGTTGCTCCACCTTGAGGGGAAAAAAAGGTCAGATGCCTCTGATGTGAAAATTCTAAGAATGGAGTTAAAAGAAGCAGTACTCTCCTAAAAGGAAAAAGAAAGGGGAAAAGAGTGTCCAAAACATACAGGCACAATATTTCTTTGACAGAGAACCTACCTCCTGCTCTGACAGTATATTTTCTATTTAACTGTGCTTTCAGCTTCCTTCTTCTGGAATGTCAGGACAAGAACAACCATGATTATTAAATAGTTTTTCTTCTCCTAAGTTGTGCTGTATTTCAGCTGTCTTCAGCTGTCTTCTACAACTTCTGTTCTCTTATATAAGGAGGAAGCAACCATGTTAACTACAGATTTATCTGACCACCTTGGGACCTGCTTACTTGCTCTGGAAGGTTTTTCTTCTTGTGGAGCTTTGACCTAATGACACATCTATTTTAGTGCTGAACTTTCCTGTTTCATACCTGCCCATACACAGAGAGAAGGCTGAATATCTGCACTTCTGCTTAGGGAAGGTGAGAGATGGTGCATTGTTAGAAAGAACCTGGGGTCTTTCCTCTACCGTTTCACTGTACATTTCTGAAATAACGTGAATAAGCTGAACATCACATATGGTTTGATTAAACCAAACATTTCAGGATACTGTCCTAATAGATAGGATTTGTGACATGGCAGGCTGTAGAAGGAAAAATTCTTCCATAATTCAAAGGAGATATTTCATTCATTGACTTCATAATCCTTGATATCAGAAAGAAGCATTTGATTGTTTCTAGATATTAGAGCACGATTTAAGAATCCACATACCTTATTTTAGTAGAAACAACAGGCTGAGAATACAGACCTTCTGCTTAGAAATGCACTTCACATTAGAGACTGGTAAGCTAGAAGCAATTTACGAATATGAATAGAGGTAGATACATAGGCAGGTAGAAATGTTCAGACCTTTTCACGTTCTTTTTTACGAACTAAAGCGTGTAAAAAGAAAAACAAAAAAACCAACAGTAATTATTAGATGAGAACTTAGGTGTTTTAAAGCAAAGGCTGACAGAGGATAGTCTGTTTTGTTTTTTAACCTTAGGTATACTCCTTTTAAGTTGGTATAAAGCAGAGTCCTTAAATGAATTCTTGCAAGTATAGAGTTAATTGGTTGTTCAGCTTTGTTTACAGTAAGGGAAACCATCCTGGTACATTCTTGTAATAAAACTGGCTTCACTCTTATTTTTCTACACAAATACTGTCAGGCCGTATAATATTGATCTTTAAGACTAGAATTGTGAATGTTGAGAAAATCTGTACTGCTCTAGGGACATGTGCTTTGTAGAGCATAAGTGAGAGATTTCTATCCTCATAAGCCCCAAACATATCTCTGCGAACACAATTAAAGATTAAGAGAATTAACGACTGAAAGTCAAAAGAAGCTTCCTCTTGACTGTGGTGAGATTCGGTTCATGTCCAAAGAATAAAGTGGCCATGTATCTCAGTTATAGTGGAATCTTTGTTTGTGTTGACTAAACCAGGACCCCCAAAATATCTTTTTTTTTTTAATCTTTATCTATCTGTTATTATCTTTAGTAAACATACTTGTCTGCATATGCTTAAATATAAAATATTTGTTTACAAATATTTATTAATGGTTGCATTTGTTACGTATGAATAGGCATTGTTGCCAAATAGGCAACTCAGTCAAATAACATTCATTGCACAGGAAAATGTCCAAGCAAATGCAATATGCAAAATGCAAATGGAATAAAAGAAAGTTTCTCAGATATTGAAGAAGTTGGTAAGATTGTTGTTCAAAGCAAATTTTAGTGGCACTTGTCTGATGTTTTATCATTAAACTTACTAAAGCCTTGAAGCTACTGTGAGGAAGAGAAGTCTAATATATGGCTATCAATAATCTAAGGCACAGTGTTCTAAAATTATTCCAGCTATTTACTTAGAACAATGACAGAAAGAGAACTATTAGTCTATTACTTCAATGAGTCTTGTGCTAAACATTCAACAGCTAAATTAGAGAGAAGCTATATGGACATTAATAGACGAATTTGCCTGTAAACAATTCTTTAACATTAAGTGAACCCAAACCAGGCTGGCAGGCTGAATAAAAAAATGCACACAGAATGCACATTTTTCTGTGCTCCATCCATTACATTAGACAGTTCAATTACAATTTGAAAGATTTATAGACTAGTTAGCACACTTCTTGTTTGTGGACTTTGTGTATTTATGCAAATTTCCTCCAATGATAAACATGTGTGGCAGAATTTCAAGTGTGGTGAAAAGCATGGCTGTTCAGTGTAGGTTCACCAGGTCCATGAAAGAGACACCATGCGCATGTGTGGACTTTGGTTCTTTGTGTAATTATTCTTGAAGATCTCTTGGATATGGAATTTCACTTGTTCAGGAACGTTGATGTCTTTGTAATGTGGAAATTGTTGGTTTTTTTTTAGCCTAGATGCAGATGGGGGAATGGGTTCCTCAGTTATGAGTGTCCTTCTGTTCTCTCAGAAGTTCCTGTATTCAAGATGCTTGTAGCTTACTCCTAATTTGATTGTAATTTGTCCAGGAAATAATAGCTGTATCTACACTGAGTCACGTCAAGACATCTGAGTGAGGTAATCAATTCAGAAATATTATTTCATTTTAAAGTGCCTCCTGACATCAGTGTTGTATCAGAAATAGTATTTTTACTATTTTATATAAGGGCAAAAGGATGGTGAAAAAAGAAAAAATTGTCACTAGGTTTATTTTTGCAGTGCTCTAATGATAACCTTGCCTTCATGATAACCTCGTTTCTGGTAAGATCTCAAATTCTTACAATTTAGGTCACTGAACCCTAAACAATGCTTCTCTTTATGGAAAAAATTAAGAGCACTCTTATTAAGGGAAAACAAAATAGCTATGATTAGAAAGGTTATTTAGTATAAGAGCTCAGTTTGCAGACTGAATTCTGCTCATTAGAGTAAAGAATTGAGACTGAAAAAATTAGATAGCTATATGATATGACTGTTTCATTATGGATAGGCTGTAATGACTTGTAAATGGCTGACATGGATTTTAAAAATGAAATTCTACCACCTTAATCAGATTTTACCAAAGTCTCTCCAGAGTTTTCACCAGTCCAAAACAACTGCAAATAAAGTAGCTTGCAATTTCTTATACTTCATCTGTTTATACTATGCCTTAATTGTGTGCCTTTCATGTAAGTATAAGAGCCTTAAAGATGCCACCATAAGAATTTTTCATAGCTGAAAGTGTGCCCTGAGTACATAGAATTAAAAAAAGACAACAAACAAACAAAAAAACAACCAAAAACTAGGCTGACAGGAACCATAAGAGTTTATATTAAAAGTCTTGCATACTAAGGTATGAGTCCCATTTCATTCTTGACAGATTTCTTCCCTGTTCTTGAAAGTCTTTAGCGTGGAAAAAGGCTCTACAATATTCCCAACCAATCCATTCTATTGCTTCTTTGTCTTCTGCAATAGAAATCAGAATTCCGTGGAAAAAATAATTTCTCAGCTTGGTTTTCACTCTCAGCAGCTCTTAGGAGACAAACATATCAAAAGCAAGATAACAGTTCATGACTCTATGCCTGCTTCAGCAGTTTGGAAACCTAGTTGAGGAATACTTTTTCCCCCAAATTCTGCTTCCTTTGAAAGAAAAGAAGAATTTTAAATCTCTGCTCTAGAGGGATGTCTTCTAAGAACTCCTTGAAGCAGTGGGCTGAGAAAAAGGTCCTAGAAATGAAAAAAAAACAACACACAAAAAAAAAAAAAAACACTTGAAGGAAACTGAATATTTTCTTTCTGAAGTGAACCTTATTTAAAGAGCTTGTGAATGCACCTGACAATCATTATGACCTGAAATATAAGAGCCTTCACAGATGTGATTAAAATGACTAACATTGTGTCCTATAGTTCTGAATCTTGGCCTATAATTTGAAACAGGCCTCTGAAACAGCAGATAACTTTTACTGAAAAATATTGACAAATCTACTTTTTCACTTTATCTATCCTCTCCAAGAGAGCCTATTTCACATGTTGAAACAAGTAACCTACTGAAATATTTCTACATCAATATTACATTTGTCTGGAGAAAGAAATAAATAGAAATAACTTATTTTGAGATTGCAATAATTCTGTCCTTTTGCTATGATAACCTGGAGCCATGTCTGCTTATAAAGAATGCAGAGGGCTTGTTTTACTATTGCCAAATGTCATGTTTCTTCTGCCTCTCATGCCTTTTCACCTGTTTAGGTTTCTAATTTGTATCTTTTTGTATCTACTAACTAGACCAAGGAAGTGCCAAGTTAAATTGAAGAAATGTGTCTATGGTTACAAGATTTTATTTTGTAAATTTTATGGTAAATTTTTGAGTATTTTCGCAATTTTTCTTTCTTTACTCACTAAAGAGGTTAGTGATTACTAAATACTTTGTTGAATGTATTTGACAGAGAAAATCCAGAGATAATCTTACTAGTATTTGTGAGTTGAGCAACTTGGTGTTTATTTTACTATGAATTTACGTTCAAAATCTTGAATATATTGCACTATTCACTAGGAAGTTTTCTAGAATTAAGTACTGCAAACCATATAAATAGACTAAATAAACCATAACAAAACATTATCATTTAGATATATTTTATGCTGGAGAGTTTTAACTATATTATATACATTGAACAACTTGATTGCTGGAGTAGAGTGATCAGCTTTCAGCCTGTGTGATTTCTTCTGTTTCTCGTGTCTGTTTTCCACAGTGAAGATCTTACAGTTATGTTATTATGCAGTTGTTCACATGAAGATTAAATGCCTGAAAAAGAGTAGACAGAGAGCTGAGATACTAACAATCCAACTCTTGTACTTACACAGCCATCAGAGAGGTTACAAAGAATGTTTAGCTATATGATCATAGGTGCTCTACATAACTAATTACGCAAAATAAAAATATATAAAGATGCATGCTAGACTCACAGAATTCCTATCTAGTGCAGTATCTGCAGCTCTAGTCACCTACCTGTCTTCATACTGGCTCACGATTTTCTAAATCAGTTAAGAATAATTGACAGCTTTACCAACAGAGCTGTAAATTCTGTCATCTTTATGTAGAAGGTCTATTCATGTTCTCTACAAAAATTAATCTGGACTAGTTCACATGGTGCAAACCCCCAGAGTCAGCAATCCTACATCTGCTTGTAATTTTTGTGTGATCTTGATGGACCATAAAATCCTTAGTAAAGTAGTTCCATAATCATTTTATTATTTTGGAATAATAGGTAGCTGCTACCATTGTCAGTTTGATTTCAAAGTAGAAATCCCCCTCATGACAACTAGACAATTGCATTCTATCTTGGGAGCAGGATTCAGCTTTTCTGTTAAAATCTTTGGCTAATTTTAGTATGTTTAAAAAAAAAAAAATTAAAAAATCTGCAAAGCAGTTACTTATAGTATCTCTTTGATTGAATTCTTTGCCATAGTGGACATCAGTTCCATTGATGACCTTTTACGAAGCTTTTTCAGCTGTATGTCTTTGTCTACAGTATAAGTGAGCTAGGCAAAGTTTTCCTTACTTAGATTAATTTATGATGGCTATTATCTGCTAGTCCTCTAAAGTATGGCTTGTATTAAACTGCTTTCATAACAGGTGTTCACTTTTCATGATTGATGTTTTGTCTACTTTGGGAAATAGTAAGAAACAGAAGTAAGTAAAAATTCTGTATGGGAAAAGACTTATACAAATAAAAACAGGAAAAAAAACCACAACCAAACAAGTAACTCCTGGCTTTTCTTTGATGAGTTCTTGCCCTAAACCAATTTCAAGTGGTTTTTGTTTTTTTTTTTCTCTTAACATCATTGTGAGCAAGCAAGCAAACATTGACAATAAACAGAAAAAAACCTCTCAGTGATCATTGCACATAATGCCAGTATTTCTGTGAAACTGGAAAAGCATAATCTTCTTCCATGAAATGTCCTGGATATACTCAGTAAGAATTCTAAGCCTGGGAGGACTTTCCCAGCCTTCAGTCAAGCATTTTTAAGGCCAAAAGCTTTATGATTCTTTTGAGTCTTCTTCTTTTTCTTACAAGAGGTGTATTATGGATATTACATTGTAAAATATTATCTTCAATCAGTATAGATTTTTCAAATATAGAATTGCATCGACGGCTGTCCTTTTCTATGTTACTATATTGATTGTTTTTCTGCTTAAGTATGGGGCTGAACTCCCTTAAACTTAGATTAGGAACTTGGACACAAGCCAGCCTGCGGAACTCAGTGGCACTGATGAATAATTTCTTCCTTTCAGTGTTCCATAGACAGATATCTACACTCATAAATCCTGAGGACTAGCGTGTATTCAGCACTGACCATGAAATACCTTTCTCTCATTTGAGATGAATGGGATAAATCTAAGACTGTGTAGTAAAGTCTTCTGATTTATTCTGCAAAGAGAATTCTGGTAGAAAACAGTAATATGAAACAAGACTTTAACTTGTAGTAGGAATCCTGGCTCCTCTAATCTTTTCCGTAAGCACTTGTATTCTTCAGCTAAATTGTTCAGATGATCAGGATTTAGGCTGGAAATGCATGGATGATGTTCACTTCTGCCACCTTTATCTTCTGAATGATTCACTGATTAAAGCAGGTACTCAGAGAGATCTGATTTACGGTGAAGAAGAGTCAGGTGAATTAAAGAAAAAATACTGAAAAATCTGAAGGCACAGTTTTGTCATTTTTGTTTGAAGGCACATAACTACAAATCAGTCCACAGATAAAGTGGACTTTGAGGTCTTACTGGTACAACACTTACCACGTAACTGCCTGTGTGAAAGGCCATTTGGAGTCACTTTACACCTTGCATGCCACTGTTTGTTGGACAGCTGAGGCATGTGAGCTGTCTTCTCCTAGCTTGGCTAAGGGATCTAGTGCAAGCCTGTGGCTCCTTGTGCTGCTGCTATCCAGTAGTTTCCTACCAGTGATTTGTATTCTGGTTCTGAAGTCAGGCTCCTTAAAGTGAGTGAACTGCTTTCTTCTGAAGGCACATTGCAGCAGTAGTTTCTGTTGTCTCTGGCTTCCTGTGAAATTTCAAATTAAATTCTGTTGCTCCTTACTGTCAAGTTAGTACCTAGTTTAGGGATGGCAACTGCTACAGACTTTTTTTTTTTTTTTTTTTTTTAATCCTTGACTATCTCAGCAGTGAGGCTAGAGTTGCGGGTATAGAAATTTCCTCTGGGAGATAGACTTTAATCAGTGGCTGTGACTATGGAATGAAATCCCTTCTGGGAGCTGAGGTCATCAAAAATCTCGTGGATGTCTGACTTACTTAAGTGTATTACTTTGATTTTTGTTTTCTCTAATGCAAAGAAACATCAAGCATGTCCTCTGGAGGAAAACTGCATTGGTTGCTCTGAAAGAAATGCCTCCTGTTTATTTCCATGGAAAATAGAGCAGATACAAAGAGCACAGAAATGCTATTTGATAGAGCACATTTTCAAAAGTCACCACCATTAATTATGTGTTTTTACAGCAATGAACTAGAGCCTGCATTCTGCAATTGTAAAAATCGGTACCAGCAGATGCGATCCACTGTTCCACATCTACTGTGATGGTATTGTTGCTAGAAAAATGTTGCCCATGCAGTCCTTCTTTCATTCACCCAAACAGATGGATGACAGAAGACTGCAGACCCAGACTATAGGGTAGGTGTGGTAAGACAGACCAGCCAAGATTGGCAGTGTGCTCTCTAGTCTTCAGACTGGTATGGGTTCTGGCATTAACATGATGCAGAGAAAGGCTGTCTTCTTTTCTGGCCTGACTCTGGAAGTTCGACCTGTTAGTTTAGTCAGCATCAGCATGGCAGTTAGAGCTGATTCTTTGTCTAAGTTCAGGAAATTCAGAAAGATCACACGTTTCCTATTCCAAAAGATAGTGCACATCACTTCACCCACTGGGGTCTATGTCTCGAACTATTTATTCTATGGGGAATTCACATTGCTACTCTGTGGACAGCCATTTTGATTTTGGCTCTTAGTGGTGATTCCACGTGTTGCCAATGTTAATGGTGCAGTCCAGGAAACTGTCACCTTCGGCCTTGCCAGGACTTCTTCAAAAAATATGAACTTGCATACAATGCCCTTTTTATTTCTATGTGAGCATTTATGGGTCCCATCTGATGCAAGCTTTATAATGTTCCAGTGTTGCCACCATTGCTTTCAATGCATTGAAGGCAATATGCAGCTCTGTACAAAGTTCTCTGATTCACACAGATGAGTGGATTGAGATACTCTTCATTTTGAGGTGTGACAGTTGTGCATGACTGTTCAGAGCATGGCTTGTCTTTCACATCAGCACTGCTGAAATGTACCACCCAGCACTGTACTGTGCAAACATCTACTGTTTGGTCTCCAAAAATGTTCAGCAAGCATTCATGAATGTCAATGTGTGCAATTTTTTATGCATGGAGGAGTTTAATTCCTCACTTTTACTTCATCCCCACTTCCATGTCAGATGTCATTTTGTCAGACTGCCCCTCTGCTGCCATCTGTTATATGACAAAACAAAATGGAATACTGGCAGGAAGATTCAACCTATTCTGCCATACTACCAACATCTGCCTCTGATGTCATGGGCCAGCATAATAAAGCAAGAAGCGCATTACCTTTGGAGCAGCCTTCATGAACACAACCATCATCACCCTGCCCATAGAATTTGCTCTACCATAACACTTCAGCATTTGTATTTTCCTTAGAAAAGAGATGGCAGTTATATTAAAAGGGAATGCAGAAGTGGAACACGTGGATGTGCATAAACAGAATTTTAATGGAGTAACATCCCTTTTTTCACCTCTTCCTTTTCTTCTGAAATTTTCTTACCATCGGTGGATGAACTTGCTATGAAACTTAACCTGACATGATGTTCGTTGTTCTTGACAGTCACACGCTCCTTCAGGAATTTGTAGGAATCCAATTTCTTTATTTGATATCAAGGATACGAATAGAACTTTTTGGCTTGATTCACCAAAAACATCATTATAAATTATTAGCAATGTATTCATTTTGAGAACTGGGAATAAGCTTTATTCATTTTCTCAATAGGAATTGATACTTAATTTGAAATAAACAGGCCGTTAAATTTGTAAATCAATATAAGTAGAAGATATAAATGTACATTTTGCTGTCCTCAAATCACAAATCTATGCTGTTTTATTGTTATATAAGGATAATTCAGTATCTATATTCATACAGACTTTTTAACTCTTTTCTATTGTATTACTAGTTATATTTTAGAATAAGCTGGTTTATGACGGAGTTTTGAATGGGAGATAAACATTTACATCTGCAGAGCAAAAGAATTCCTGATCTCTTAAGCTATTGTCAGAACTTCTAGCTTTGCATTGAATGGTGTGAATTTTGACATAGATAGGCTTACATGATTTTGAAAGCAGTGTTGTGCTGGATTTCCACATTTTATGGCTGGCGAAGTCCAAGGTTAGATGAGTCTTAAGGTAGACTGAATCCAATCACTTTTAAATTGCAGTAGTACTCTGAAGCTGCAAGTGGATTTGAGTATCCATTAAACTAACTTGGGATTTGTGCATATTTAAATATTTTTTGCACAGTTGATCTTATAATCTAAAAAAATCTTGCAAACTACAAGTGAAGGTATGATATTGCTCCATTCTAGAAGTGGGGAAACTGTAGTGAGGCCATGATCTAAACTGATCTGCTCTAAGCTGCACTCTGTTGCAGAGCTGATAATAACGTTTTGAGCTCTGGTTTAGTACTTTTACTACAAAAAGCCTTGATTTGCTGTCATTATGCAAAGGGAGGGAAAATTTGACCTTTCTGAAAAGCTTTCCTAGAGGATATGCAGCACAGAAACCTTTTACTTTAGCAACGTTTCCATAGTTTGGATGATTGCTGTAGGCCACAGAAATAAAAAGGAGAAGATAAAAATGCGAAGTTTGTCTCTTGACAAAATTGCTGACCACTTCTAACTGTTTTTCATTTGAGATGCAATTTGATTTTGTTTGGGTTGGAAAATTATTAGAGTGAGCTAATAGTAAGAAAAAATATTTTAAAAATCTACTTTAAATTTTGACCTCATTCTTTTTCATTATTTTTAATGGAAATTCATGAGATTTTTTGCTGTTGTAAAAAATCTCTTTAGCCCATTACCTGAGAACTGGTTAATCATTAAACGATATTTCTTTGACTTAGGTTTAAATCATGTGTGTGGAAGGGTGATGAAGCAATTTCCTATTCAAAATACAGTAACATATTAATGTATGATTAGGTAGTTTGATTTTCAAGTACCATGTTTATGCAAGTATGTAGAACAACCTGTGTATTGCAAACTATTCATTTACAAAATTCATTTTCAAAAGCAAGCAGTTGGCTGAGGTTTCTTCATTAAAGGAATCCCTAAACAAGGAAAAATAACATTTTCTGATTGTATTGTTTAAATATTGCTTGTCCGTCTCTGGAAGATAGATGTTTTCTCTTAGCCTTGGCAATAAAGAATTTGGCATTTTTCTCAGCAGTGGCAATACATTGCTTTCTAAAGGCTTGATCCTTTTGCTACTTTATATTTAATTTTAAAAAGTGAAGAAACATTCCTATAGGAATCTTGGGGAAACTTGGTCCTTTGGAGTGCTAGAAACTGCTTCACTTTTTTTTTTTTTTTTTTTTTTTTAAAAACCTGAAGCTACAAAGGATCTATGGCACAGTATTTCCTTTTGATTACATGCCTGATAGGAAGCTAGCTATACATCTGTATCTTGTAGAGTGTGGGGAATGATATAGTATAGATTTTCATTGGACTTAATTCTAGAATTATTACATGGACTTTGGTAACTGTGAGAACAGTTGAAACTATTAGTTCCTATACTATAGACTAAATATATGATTGTCTTTAGAAGTAATACATTCCTTGCTTTATGTCCAGCAGAATTCAGGGACTTGATTAACTGCCAGACAGGGCTCTGGCTGTAGGGACAGTTGTGCTTTTGTTCTGTACTGTAGGAAAATGCTCCACAGATTACAATTCTGATTTATCTGAGGAGCTCTTTTAAGTAACATGTGAAAATATAAATCCAGCATCCTCCTAAAGACATACCTGACCACTTTAGTCAGACAGTTTAATTCTCTAGAAACCCATCTGAACACAGACTGCAACTGTGGAACGTATCAGACAAAATTTTATTTGCATTCTGAGCACCTGTGGATATAAATGTCTTTCAATCTAAGTACATGCTATGATCGTCTTTTTTTCCTTCAGAGGGGGGGGATATTATCTATATCATACTTTCAGTAGCAAAATATAAAGTAGTCTTAGTTTGTATGATTCTCTCTGTAATATCTAGAACTTGTTCCTTTTTTTTTTTTTTTTCATTTGTGGAGAAAACCAAACTGATCTGTAGAGCAACACCAGCATTAAGTGCGGCCAACCAAGTTGAAAAATTACACTTTTTAATATATTCATCTTGCATCTGAACATTTGAGGCATTATATCACAATCTCAGTAATGTTTGTGTCTTGTGAGTGATATTTTATTGCTGGAACAAGACATTACATATACACAGTAATATTATTTATTGTTCAGTGAGCCATAGAAGTTAGGAATAGAATATGACCTATTAGATCATCCAGTCTATCTCCCCACAAAGGAAAGAACATCTCAGCAAGTTCAGCTTGATGACAGCTAGATATATAATCATGAGGACAGTGTCATTATTTTAGAACGGCAAATGTGAGGTGTTATTGTCCCAAAACATGCAACTTTTTTGCAAGTTAGAATATAAAAAAAAATTAAATGATGTTGAATTTAATTTTGCTTGTGTTTGTATAATGCATAAGCATAGAATTCAATTTTATATTTAAATGCTAACCAGCTGGAGAAAAAATTGACAAAACCATCATCTAGAGTTTGATTTTTCTAGGAAAATATTGGTGGAGATAATTTTTTTTTTTTTCCCCTCTGAGTTCTAAAATAAGATCTGACTACTTTCCCTTATCAGTGAAGTTAATTCTCAGCGATGAAGACTATAAGAAGTATTAATCTATAAATTCACTATAAGATGCAACCAGTACGTAGTCCATGACAGTCATGCGCTTCTGCTAATTTTTCCTTGAACATCTATGCTGCAGTAGGCAAAACTGAAATTTTAATGCAACTCCTGTTAGAACAGGATAGGTCTGTACTGATGACATAAGGAGCGTGGATGGCAGTCTTAATGATATCCGAGAAGTCTCTATCTACAGTTATCAACTGAACTGTAACAATAATAACAAAAATTTTAAAAAACAGAGAGGAATTTTCAAATATGGGAATAGACACTCTTCTATCTTTCAGAAAGGTCTCTCCTTCCCTGCCCCCAATTGTAGGCACATCAAATCAGAGAAGAGCAACTTTTATCCTACTTTTAAAGAGGAGTAGTCAAGATGATCAGTTATTAAAGTATGCTTGAAAGACTTTGTCATAAAGGGAAAAAAAAAATCAAAAAAATTTTAAAATTGAAAACTTTCAAAGTTTCCCTGGAATAAAGACACATCACTTTAAATGGGTGAGAATGTTCTGTTGTTACAAAACTGCAAGAATTCATGAATTCCTGTCAGTAAGTAAATTCTGATATGAACAATAAGCTTCTTGGTCTGAACAGACAAACTCTGAATTACAAGTAAAGTGAAAAGTTTTTCATGGCATCACTATTTAAGAATGAGTTCAGATATATTGAATAGATTGTTCTGTTTATTTAGAGAATGACTAAAAAACCTCACTCAATTTGAGTAGTACATTAAACTATAAAATGATCTGTTGCTACTAGGACAGCATACAGAGTGATTTATCACTCGAAGTATGTGAGGCTAGCAGCATCTTGCCCTTATTAATCATAACGGGTTATTGTTGCAGCACTTACTGTGCTATTACTTTATTGCAAACAAATTAGAAATAGATGCTAATAACATAGTGATTTCAAAAATAAGTTTTTCTGATAATTATATTTGATAACAAATTGTTCTCTGCATTGTTTTCTTTAGTTCTGTCTAATATGAAAAGAAAAAATCACACACTGATTACTCATACAGAGGATCAAGGAAAGTTTATTTAATGGGAGCTGTTTACAATACATTATAGTTTCAGTGTATGTTCTCTGCTGATTCTGAATGCAGTAAAATGTTTGTTGCCTGATTAGTAATCATGGAGGACAGAATTTGCTTCTTAAGACATCTAAATTTACTTATTTCCACAGACATGTCCACAGTCGTGCTGAAAATTCAATTCTGCTTTATAAAGTGTTTGGTGTCCAAGTCTTGCAAATTCTGCAGAGATCTTCATCTCCTCTCAAGTGATCTCACCTACTTTCCAGCCAGCAATTTGATCTCCAGTTATATTGGCTGGGTTGCCTTGATCTCCACCCACCAGAGCGGAGACATTTGAATACATAAGAATCCAATTCTGAGTCAGTCAGGTTGGGACAAAATAAAGAAACTCCTCATGTGGTATTTCATCTGACATGATAATCCTTGGAAAAATCATATCAAGAAAATTTGGTATTAAATTTCACACTGATTCCATACCAAAATACATTTGAGGATGAAATTCCCATTTATACCTTTTTACTTAAATACATTGTTTTTTTGTCAATACAATTTCTGTAGATATTATATTTCAAATGATGTCACCTGCCAAAAAGAGGCACTTGATTAAAACTGAGTAATCTGCATCTCTCAGTTTTGTTGTTGCAGTTGCTTATATGTGAACACCTCATGGAGACATTGTGGTGACACAGAAAGCATAACTTAGACCATGTGGGAACAGCTAAAGTGTGTGGTGTTAGTGCCTCAAATATTAAATTATGGTGGTAAGAATGTGTGCATTTCATTCATAGTGAGCTTTGAAAAAAATTAGGGACTTGGGGGTGGAGGATAAATCAGAGGAGCAAAACATTAAACTGCCTTATCCCACTCCACAGATTCAGAAATCTTACGTAGTGATCTTTCTGCTTGTCCATGCTTACTATCCCATTCTACACCTGGCATTTTTTTCTTATTTTAAAAAGAAATACACACTGTATTAAAAGTTGCTATTATTTAAAAAACAAGCAAATCAAGCTTGCAACTTCAGCTATGTTTTCTATTGAATTGTTCTTGCACAAGAGCAAGTGGAAATGTAATTGGAGTTTTGTATGCATGATGACTGGTAGTTCATACCTTAGCTTGAGTTTCTTCCATTAAGCTTAATGAATAGAATTTTAAAATCAGTTTAAAGAATCCCCTGATTCTCATCTATCTCTTTGTAAAATATTTGTCAGCTCAGTGTAGGAGGTTGCCAGCATTCTTGTCTACAGACATTGCTTTTGAACAGGGGTATATATTTAGTAAAGAAACCTGGTTAAATGTTGCAAAATTTATCCTCTAAATTTTAGTTAAAAAGTTTGATTTCTAGCTCCTCTCTCTCACATCCTCTCATATATATCCATATTTGAAATCTGAGGAATAGGGCTAAATATTTGTTAAATAATTTATGCGAATGATCTTGAATTTTTAGAAAAGCTGAACCATGTCCAATTTGACATGCATTTTTTACAGTGTATGTAAATGTAATGTAAAAAGATCAACTACATACATAGATGTCATTTAAGTTAGTAACAGCAGAAGCAATCTGATTCAGTGCAATTATTCTCCAGCAGAACTTGTAGAATATGTATGCGTCATGAAAAATGAATGTGATTTTACTAAAGTAAAATGGACTACAGCTCATTAGGATTTAAAGGATACTACTCACAAAAATACCAGGCAGCAAGATGGGGAATGTAAAAGTACCCAACAAACAGCAGTGGTTGATAGAATAATCCTGAATTTGTATCCAGAAGAGATTATGGCATCTGGCATATATGCATGATATTATTGGGGTGGATGGCTGGGGGGAAGTTATTTGGTATTTATTGTCCAAATCCTGTTTTATCCAGTTTGTCCAGGCACCTAAATATTCACTGGAAACCTCTAGTTGTTTTCTTGCATGTGCCCAGTAGGGCTGCAAATCGTGTCTGAATTGCTCAGCAACAAGGTTCTTTGTAATTCTGGCATTATTCTCTCTGAGGATTTTCAACGTTAACTCCTTTGTTTTAATGTCAGCATTCAAGCATCTAATTTTCAGGCTAAACAAACAAATATGCAAAACTTATGTGAACGTCATTTTATCATCTACCATCAGCAAGGCAAGAACCTTGTCAGGATGATAGCTGATACTTTAGTTAATAAAATATTAAGAGCAGCAGCTGAGCTTTTTTCTTTCAAGACCAGAAAGTGGTATGTGATGTGTGCTTGGCGCGATATTTCACAGGTCAGAATCAGAAATCTTGATTTCATGTAATAATTGTACTGTAGTTGCTTTTTCTATCATTTACTCAGATTTTGACTTGTCTCTTTCTTAATTCTAGAGTTCACAATGGTTGTTCCAACCCTAATAAGTTGAAAAATTATCTTTTTCTCACTGGGATCAGTGTAAAGACAGTAAACTTGGTTAATGCAAACTGAAAATACTGGAGGCAGGCTTTTAAGCTTTAGATTACAAATTATGATCAAGGTAGCTCCCACAGTTGGATAGGTGAGGTTTCTATTACACCACAAATGAAAATGTACTGCTTCTTCAGCTTAATAAACCAGTAGAGAAGAGATAGTGATCTCTTAAAAAAAAATCGTTGAAAATTCTGCACTAAAATCACCTCAGCATATATACTGAGCATTATGTAAATCTGGTTGCCTAATTGCACCATTTTTTGTGTGACTGAAAACTTGTATGAATCTTGATTTAAATATGCACATCAATTTTTATTACATCTGTAAGTGACAAAAGCTTATGCAAAACCACAGAAGGAGATATACACTACTGTATTAGTTTTCCCAGTACATGTATACCCATATATCATCCAGGGATGTGACCATGGCATGTCCTTCGTGATTTTACTGCTGTCTGCTGTCAGAAATACTCCTGCTGCGTGCTAACAGTAGAGAAGTCTGAGCAGGATTCATTGCATCTTCACAGTCATACAGGCGTTTCCAAATTGCAGCAGATCCAATTAGCATCTTCAAACCTCTCTTGTATTTACTGCAGATACTGTAATCTCTGTACAGCTTAGAACTACAGCTTTGTATTGTCTGCAGCGAACCTCTTGTCTGCAGGCTAAAATGCTGTCACCACTTTCTCAAGATGTCTTTTGATCTACAGAGAGTTAACAATGGTCTGTTATTTTTCAAATCACAGAGGAAAATTATTTGCCTTCTTTATCTGTGATTTTTAAGGAGGAATCTTCTTGTAAAATACTCTGTCTGTTTAAACTGCGAATGTCAGAGTCAAATCCTGAAAGTCTGAGTTCCTTGAGCATTCACTTCCTAAATTACCCACCGTAATGACATGGCTGACTTGGGGTTTTATGATACTTATTGTCACAGAAATGAAAAGGAAATGGATTTTAGAAATCTATAAGATGAACGCTGGCATGTGATAAACTTTTGGCTGAAACTACAAGTCTTGAATTAGATTCGTAGAAGACTGAACTCATAAGGTTGCAAATTCCAAAAGTAGAGTCTACATGCTGAAATCATCAAGCCTCCAGTACTAATAAAATGCCTTCCTGATGCCAGCCATTTCAATGGTACATGAAGTCTGGTAGAAATCGTGAACATACCATACCTTCTAATGGCACATAGAGGAAAAAAAACAACAGTCAAATTGCTGTTGATGTTCATTGAGAAAGAAATAAGCTAAATGAAGTAACTTCATACAAACTTGTCTAATTATGAAAAGGCTACATGTGATTCTCACTTTATCTCCCCGTAGGCATTCAGTAGCTTTTAGAGAAAATGAAGATCTATTTTGTATTCAAAAAATAAAACACTGGAAACTGATTTTTTATTTTTTTTTTCCTATGATTTCACTGCTTTCTTCAAGCCATTTGTTAGAGTATTAAGACTCCTTTTCAGCATTTCACTGCATTTTTTCTTTGGTAAAATCCCTTTTAATTATGATGCTTAGTCAGTATCTCCATTATACGATCTCTGGTTATGCTATGTTTTAAAGCGTTTGCTTGGTTAGAAGTCTCGTTGCATATGGTTCATGCTGCCAGTGAACGGTTCGGTTGTAAAATGTTGCAATCACTCCAGTACTTAAATTTCAGTTTTCTAAATTGTCATGTGAAGTTTCTCGTCAAACTCAGAGCTGATACACTGTCACTGAATTCAGTAGCATTACAGCTAGTACACAGATGATTTTTCATCATTCAGTAATGACACAGGTATCCTCTAGTGGTCGTGTACCTTCTCACCTTCTTTTAGGTCACAGGTATGTGTTGTCTAAATTTTTTGTGTACTCATCTCAAGATACGTTCACTCTTATTCTCCAAAGACATCGGAGTGCCTAGTTCCAGTAAAAATTTATGAGATTTTGATCTTTAAGAGCCTAAAGCTGGTTATTCCTAACTGCAGCACTGATGATATTTTTCCAGTTATTTGAGAATTTGGGTCTCAACTTTGTTTTCTATTTGTGTTGCAAGTTTGTTGCAAGGTGATAGGCATACATATACTATTTTATGTTTATTATATATAATTATATATATATATATATATTTATAATAATATATATTATTATTATATATAATAATATATATTTATTTATAATAATATAATTATATTTTATATATATTTATTATGTATAATAAACATAAAATAATATAATAATAATGAGGTTAGGCAACTTGAAACAAGTGAACTATAAAATTAGGGCAGCTCTGCTTGGGGGAAGAAATAACCGCTTTCATGCTAAACACGCTCTTGCTCTGTGTCACAAATTAATCTGATAACTCATATGTAAAGGAAAAGTGCTATTTATGTTACTTAGCAGGTTTTTTTTTAATTTTGGGGTTTTTTTTGCTTATAGCTGTAACTTCTTTAGAATGCTGGGAGTTCTAGGTGAAGTTTATGAAGTTAATCTATTATGCCAATTTGTTCTGAAGATAATAAAAGGCCTTAAAAATAGCAGTTGACATTTGTTTAGCCAATTGCCCTACTGCACCTCTTAAGAAAGTCTTTGTTTTAGCATTTTCATCACAACAAATGAGTAAATGAAAAAGGTGGTACCACAGCATGAGCAAAAGAATAGAAATAAACAACCAGTGGAGGATCCATTAATCTGGAGCTGTTAATAGGCAACTGTGGTTCCTCACAGTGATTGAAGTAAACAATTAGATATTGTAGTACTATTATCTTTCCAGTGCCTGAAACTGTACTTAAGCATTGAATGCTTTTTCCAAGTTTCACTGGGACAAGTTTCTGATCAGTGGCCGCTGTTGTGACAGATTTATTCAATTTGAATATGGGAGCATCCATTGTTCTCTCTTCAGCGAGAACAGCAAGACTGCCCAGGAATTTCTGACAACTCTTCATTTCTCTCAGTCTGAAGAAAAGTAGTGACACTAAAACAGGAGGTATTTACTATGAAGGACAACAGTTTTCAGTTTCTGATACAATGAATCAGTGTCTCTAATATGAAAATGCATTTCAGTGCTCCTGTAAATAGAAAAATACTTTCATTGCAATGAAAATTCTTGTGAATATGGGAATATCTCTTACTTTGAGTATGGACAGAAGCAGGCCATCTTCTATTCTCTAATTCTTTCCCCATGGTTTTCTGGTAATACAAATCATTGCAGAAACACCTATACCTCTCAAAATAATTAATATTGCCTTTAGGATCAATGCAGCAAAAGGCTAGAGTAGCTAATTCTTATGGTATTCCTTTCCATAATTTCATCCCTAGGAGTGTCTTGAGCCTGCACTGGTATAGCTACTTCACTCCATCATTCTTCCAGTGTGAAGACACAATCTATAGCTGTCCCACAACTGCTTTAAACTAGAACCAGGAAATTACCGGGGCTTTGGTCAATATAAAAGCTAACCATTTAGAAGAAACAGAATACTCCTTTATCATTCAGTCCTCTGGAAACAGAATTGTTTTCTAGGGAAAAAAAAAGTAGGCAAATAACAAGATACGTATGTGCTAATTTTAAAGAATGTCTTCCTTGTATTTGTGGATATAAATAAACAGTGAATCATACGAAGTTCTGGTTAAGTGCATAGCTGACAGGGGGGGGAAAGAAAGACCTCCAGATATCTGTTTGACAGATATCTGCAGTTTCTCGAAGATCCTCTGAAAACCATTAAATGCTTTTGAGAAAAAAACAGTTTCATTTACTCTGTTGTCGTATCCATCAGAACAATATAGCAAAGATAAACAAGGTATGACTTTTTTTTTTTTTTTTTTTTTTTGGTAATAAGTAATCTTCCTTATAAAGTTGCTTGGATTTCCTGTAAGAAGAAACTTTGGAAAGATACCAGCCTGACTAGATCCTACTAAGTGGAAGATTTTCAGTAAATGATTATTTCCTTATAAGCTGGCCCCTGACTACCTAATGCAGCCTTACTTCATCTTGGTTTTAGACAGCCACCAGTGCTAGACAGATTCCTATCAGATCTGACCTTCCAGTGATGCATTTGAAGTTGGTACACATTACCTCTACTTCTGAATTGAGTTATGATAATTTTATGGGTCTTTCTACCCTTGGTACAGTGTTCTACGATTCTTCATATTTCAAGGCATCACAGACTGTTTTTCCTTGTGATCTCAATTGTTTCTTGTAACTTGCTGGGAAGCAACACGTTTTATGGTTTTGTACATCCTCAAATCCTGAAAGACAAAATCACATCCTCATCAAAGACTGCAAGTCTCTGTGAGGGTATTGAGAAGGAAGAGGGATAAGGAAGCTACTGTTGCAAGGGTGGATATCATCTTTATTCTGTATACCTGCTGTGCTTAGAAGTAATTCTGTAAATAAGCCTACAGAACACAGGAGACCTCACTGAATATCTGAATGTAATGCATTGTTGATGCCTTAGCTATGCCTGATAATTAAAAAAGGTCATGTATCTGATGATGTAGCTGACTTGATGAAAGAAGCCACTTAGGTTTCATTGCATATAGACCATCAAGGTAAGATCTGCTCCACCTGAATTGTGAAAACACTGTTCCTATTAGAGCTGCCTTTGACTGACCACTGTGTAAATGAAAGAGCAACTTCATTCTCTGATTCCACAGCTCAGTATTTATAGTATAATCCATGCAAGCTTGTTCTTCAGTTGATTGTAAGACTTTTTGGAAACAGACTGTTTTTACTATTTGAAAAGAAAAAAGAAGTAAACCTTCTACTCTACTCAGTGTTCTAAGAGTTGTTTACAGCTCTTCCAACAAATGTTTACTAGGACCTGAAAAGTATCAGACTGGCTGTTAGGCCAAGATCATTTGAGGCTCATTTACATGCATCTTATGTCTCATTTCCCCATTTTTCTCTTCTTCCCTTGTCCTTTTTACAACTGCAGCTCTGGATTCATAGTCTTTTTTTCTTAGAAAGATAAGTAATATTAATTTTAGCAGAACTTTCGTAGAGTCTGATGTATAAAGAAACATATTGCTTCATATTGCAATTTTACTGATACTGTAAACTTAATTTTTATAGAAGTGATTTTTAAATGAGATTTTACCATGAATTACTAGAATACAACAGAATTTACTTGAGAAATATTAATAAAAATAATAAAAATGTCTACTGTAGACCTTCAGTCTGAGGAATATTTGAGGAATGTTTAACTGCCTTTTGGATGTTATTTATTAGAGAATTGTAAACTCTCTTTATAACCAAATTACACAGGCGATATAGTTGTACTACATTATGTAAGTCAGGTGCATGTCAAAAGATGTATCTCTTTTCAACTGTACTGTATTTTTTCTGAATAGCATATACACGAATGCAATACTGCTTTCTAACTCATGAGTCTTATCTCCAGCCAAACACTGTACACCAATTGGAAAGTAATCCTGGTTGCTTACATATTAGCTTCTTGAATCAAACTATCCACTTGATTCTGATGTTGAACCAAACTAAAACATAAAATTGTTTGGAATTTGAAAACAAGGTGACAGATTGTTTAATTCTAAGTTACTAACAATATTTTAAGTATCACAATTTACATTTAATACTATCATTGTATGCCAGGAGGGCACAGATAGAAACAGGAGCCTTTAGTGCAGATGTTACCTGCTTTCAGAAAATCATTTATTTCTTCTTTAGAAGTACTGAGATTGAGGTGAGTGTTTTGCTTGGGTTTAAATCAAATGAAAGACAATGAAAAGTCTTAGTTACCACTTAAGAATTATACAGATCTTACTTGTGATATGTAGACCCAGGTGCTAGACCTGCTTACAGCCAGAGTTTCACACCTAAAAAGTGAATTTCTGAAAAGAAAATGAATTATATAAGCAGGCATCCAGTCAATGCAGAGAGAGTTGGTTAGGTAGCTGATAAGCCATCTATGGGGTATGACTTCTGCTTGAAGGACTGAATAAAAGCTTCTTATTAATTACATATTATCAGAAATAGAAGGTCTGGTCATTGCCCTTGGCATTCTGAGTCTTTCTTAATGCGTGAAATGTTAGTGTGTACATATGGTATTGAATGTGACATTTCCGTAAGAGTTATGAGAGCTCTGCATCATGATAGATCTTCAAATTATGTGTCTTCTTAATTGATACTCAGGAACATACAAGTGCTGATTCCTGTTTACAGACCAATATTTCATCTGCACATTCTCTAGAGAGAAATGCCCTGCAGATGAGCACGGTAGTGTGGTTAACATGAGTGAATGATCTACTCATTTCTTAAGGAGCTAGACTAATAAAGAGATCAGACAACAATAATCATCGTCATGTTCTAACTCAAAACAGTTTGTTAAGAATACATAAATTGCTACTTTGCCATCATTTTAGAGGACTTATGATGTATTCTTTCAAATGTGATATTTCCAGGGGGGAGAATGTAATATTGAATTTACAAGTCATTCTTAGTACTAAAAAAACCCCTTAATATTAAATGGTCACGAGTACATTTCAGCAGAGTCACAGAGCAGTGTGAGCTGTAAACAGCTTCCCAGTAAGAACTGGAATACTAACGGAAAGCCCTAGCTACTTTAAAGTGTTATGTCATTGCCTCACAAAAAGCACTACATGGTGTAGTGGCCTCTGAAAGCAGACTCTTGTGACTCTGGCTGTCCTCTCCAGTCCCAAAGCCATTTTTTATGTAAAAAGAATATATTTTCAGTGAATCAAAGGAAATTAGTCAAGATAGAGGACTGACTGCAAGGAAGATGCTGCTGCTCCTGATGTCATTTGTCCCATCTGACTGGGGAACAGTATTTTTGTTGTCATTCCTGTGGTCGTTACAGTTTCACAATCTGTTGAACAGGACTGTTACTTTATCAAAGAAGGATATAGGTCATTTATTTCAACTTAAAATACCCTCCGGGTATTTTAGATGGAATAAAATCTAAAAATCTGTTTTCCTTGCATTATACAGTTGCTATTCAAACAGTCAGTTTTAACATATGTATTCTTTTGCTTTGTTCGGCATTGGAAAATACAGTGTTTCTGTTTGACATGTCCTTCTTTGTTCTTACTGAAAACGTATTGCTTCCACCCATTGCTTCCATGTTGTTACATATCCTGGAGTATGTTCTCTTGGCATGTATATTTAAATCTCACTATTGGTAACAAAAGCAGCAGCAAACAGACCAAGTTGCTTTTTCTTCTCTCTTTTCTTTTTAAAAATTCTCCATAGATTTTATTGAAGTGTTTATGGCCAACTGGTTTCTGCTGAACTTGCACTTTTTCTGTGCTTCATTTATACCAGCATTTGAAGAATAGAGTTTTGCTAGCAGAAACATTCACAGAAAGTGAATGTTAATTCTAGATGGACATTTCATTTTATGAAAGCTGGTATTTCAGCTGCCTTAAACTTTCATTCAGCTGAGAAACAGGGAACTACTGACATATCATGTTTGTGCAGTATATTACAATTTCTGAATATTTGTGATGAGTAGTAAAATAATTGTGATGAGTAGTCAAATACAGAGTAAAAATGAAAAAAAGTGATCTGAAGAATCTAGAAATAAGCAGATGCCAAATAATATCTGCAAACCAGTCTCTCAAATTGCAAAGTAAAAAAAAAAAGCTCCTCTCCAATGGCCATTTTGTTTTGTAAACCTCCGTGGATCACAAGGATTAAAAAAAAAAATGGAGTGAATGGATTTTTCTGGTGGAACAGAGAATGATTATGAACTGATCAGCAAGGTGCTGCAGTACAGCCAAGCTCCTTGTTATTCCCCTCTTGTTTCAGTCCTCTGTTGTGCTGCTCTCTTCAACATTGCAAAACAAAATTGTTAGGCAGTTTGGCTAAGAATGAGAAAGAAACCACTTTGCATAATCTGTAGTTTCACTTAAACTATAACTTCCTCTAGAGGTGAACCCTTCTACAGAGCTGATTCTCCGTTCTTTCACTATGCATATTCACATTAAAGATTCTGCAGCACTGATGATGAAAATGTGCTATGTAATTACTGATGTTGATGACTATTTAAAAATAATGTGCTTTCTTTTATATCATATAGAGCTCTGAGACGTTTTTTGATCAGTTTACTCAGCACTAACTTATCTGCTTCTCTGACAAAAATAACGTTTGCTGTTTTTTTCAGTCTCGGAGGACGTTTATTGTACTATTCCATTCTTGTGTATTGCAAGAACAAGAACAAAAACAAAACAAAACAACAAAAATAAACACCCAAAACAAAACCAAAACAAAAAAAATGCACAAAAAAACCCATAGAATAACAAAAGTATTTCTACCTGCTAGATACTCTTCTATTCTTTATTACAAGTCTACCTGTAATGACAATAATGAGATTTACAGCATGCTGCAATATAATAAGACTATATGAATCCTTTAATATTTCAGTGTTTAGCACAGTACATTATGTAGGTTCTTATCTGCAAACAACCATGCTAATGGAAGGAATTTAGATTTGTATTTGTGCATTTGCAGGTGAATTTGTTAAAAGTTTAATCCTTTTTGAAATGCTTTTCAGAAACGTAAATCCCTTTGGTTTTTTTTGGAAAAGTTGTTACCCAGTCATTAGTGTGACATATTTATATGTCAGTAAGCCGTCTGTGCTCCTTCTCAGTGTGAATGGTTCAGCGAGCCCTCTTTTGCCTTCTGAGTAAAACAAACTAGTCTCTCACTGTTGCCTCAGAATAAGTTTCACTGTTCCACCTTTCTTCACTGACTGAGTTCACAAACGCTTAAGAGTAGCCCCATCTTCTCTTACATGTGGCACTCATCCTGCTCCATTGATCTTTGTTTCCTATACAGCCCTGGAGTTAAGCATAAACAAGCTATTTTTCCACACCAAAAAAAGTAAAAATAAAAATAAAATAATAATGTTAGATAAGTCACCCATTGGGCATCTGTTCTATGTTTATTTCTTCTTTTAGATTCTAGATACCTCAAAAAGATATATAACACTTACCTGAAACACACTTTGTAGATTGAATGGATGACATAATTGATAGTGCATTTTCATCTTTTTGAGTATCGTAGTAGTGGACTACGTGGTATCAATCATTCAGGGTTATGTACAGTACATGGTGTTTTCTTTTACATGCTTGCAAGTTGATGAAACTGAAGGTATGTACTAATAACTCAGTGGATTGTTTTATGTGCAATGCCTTATGGGAGTAGCTGCTAACAAATCACAGTTTTAATTAGCTATCACTTAATATCCTGAAAATGTCTACCCTGGCAGATACTGATTTAGTCTGAATTACACCATTTCTAAAAGTTATATAAGTTTCTACAGCTATAGTGGTTACATTTTTCATTTGCCTAACAAGGTCAGGTACTTCTTTTAAAACAGCATTTTCTATTATGCAAGCAGTGAAAGGAAACATCTCTTCCTCTGTAGGTTTTTATTAAGCTAGAGTCTTTGGATGGATGTCTGCGTCCTTCTTAGAGGTAAATAATCATGTTGTATGCTGAAATGTATTAAAATCCACTAAAATGCTGATACTCTCAGAATGCTATTTCAATCTGGCATACATTGGTCAAATCCTACTGCCTGTATATATCACTAATGAAATTTGCTGCCTCTGTGAACCAGCTGGAGAAAAATAGTTGTCTTCAAATATAGCCTATATAATTTCCGGAAGACCTGCTGCCTACTTTGCATAGCTTATTGCACAGTTACTATCTCTGCACAAATGCAGAATCCATGAAAGAAGACAGTGTGATCTGGAAAAGTGATTTCTGCAAGTGGAAACTTTGCACAGTGCAGTTCAAGCAGTGATCCATGTGGATCAGTGCTGACTCTGTGCATGATCATCAGGACCTCTGCATAGTTCCCCTCCCACAGTGCAGAGGTACCAGAATGACCCTGAACACAGTTAGCTGTATCTCAATTGTTCTGGTTTCAACACCACTGTGGCCACAACTAAAAGCAGAGAAAAGAAGGAAGAAGTAGGATCCATGTAAAGGCAAGGGGAGGGAAGAAGCATTATTGAGGTAATTTTAACAGAAATACATAGAGTTGGGTAGATTCAGGACAAATTGGTATATGTCAGAGATGGGACTGGGATGAAGCAGACCTAGATTCACAGAATGATGAGGCATAGGCTTGGCTTCCAAAAGGATGAAAGCCACTGAGCCTGCAGATTTAGGAATGTAAAGAGAGAAATAATGTACAGGCCTACAAGCCCTTCTCAGTTTCTCCAAATGTAAAATGATGGCAGAAATTTTTACTGACCTTAACATCTTGAAAATTGTACATCAAATATTTTTGTGTTAGATTTTCCACAAGATCATGCTTCCCAAGTATTCTTGATTTTTTCAGTGGCTTTCCTTTCTTATTTGGAAGCAGAACTGAATAACGGAATGTTCACCGCTAGTTTAGACTTCAGCTATCCCTGTTGTCTCTTCAAGACTCTAGTATGTAAGATGATACACCATACCCGAGCTTTCAGAAGTCTTTTCCCTCCTGAATTGCTTAAAGTATCCACTGAGAAAGTATCCTCTGAGATATCCTTTACATTACATCAGTGGTTATGGACCACTGATACTTAAGAAGAGAACTGGTTAGAAACGAATTGCTCTAAAATGCGTATTACAGAATATTTCTCTGTATGCATATGTGGGCTAGAACCTATACCTGAAAAATAAATAAATAAATAAATCCGTACTTGCACTGGAAACTGCAGAAATTGCTTTCAGACCAAGTTAGTTTAGTGTTTATTCAGGTTCACCGTTGTCATCTCTCAGATAAACTCAGAGAGCTTCGCGAGAGTTGCTTCCCAGTTCCTATGAGTTCTTGCATAGTTCTTATAAGGAGAGAGCCTTGATAATGGATAGATATAGAAGGAGCAAAAACACCGTGTGAATATTGGCTCCACAGTTAACCCTGAGCTGTGCTGTGCTATGCATCGAGATGGAGGTTTGCATCTCTGTTATATGTGAAGAAATTGATGTATCACTGCACAAAACTGCTGCAAACTTTGTTTCCTCTGTGAATAAATGATGATTTTACAAGGAAGCAAGTTCATTAAGTTTACGTTTATTTTTAAGTAGATTCTTGAAGAAACTTGAGAGGTTTTACAAAGCTTTTTATCATTCTAATTGATTTCACTAGAAACACTCAGACATCTTGAATTTTGTAAATAATTTAAACTCAGTGCAGAGTCACTGGCTGAACTGATGAAATCTTTTTTCTCCTTGTTTTTTTTTTTCCTTTACTTTAATTCCTAACTGAAAATACATTATACAATAATAATAATTTTAAAAAGATCATAATCTTTCTTATATTTTCATTTTTCTATCATGCTCTATTTATTTAATTTCTTTGGCCTATTTATTTAATTTCTTTTTTGCAGTATTTTTTCTTTCAGCTGAAGAACTGGTTAAAATATGTTACCTGTGTGTCAATTCAGTTAATGTGCTGAGAGAAAAGTACAAAAGTATCAAAACTTCTGAGTGTCCCTATGAGTTGAGAGGTCATTATGAGTTATAATGCAAGAAACTGTTTGCATTGTGCAATGGTAGGTTAGCCCAATTATCATGTATTTGGAGCTCAGTCTACTTGGTAAAGGTTTATTTTTACGTAGGAGTTAATGCAGAAGGTTCTGAAATGCTTACATTGAGATGACATTTACTGTAGTAGAGGTATTTGCACAGTGGAAATGCACGAAGGCTGATATTACCAATATTAAAGGCAATAGAGCTAGATGAAATACAGCAGCTATTTCTGAGCATCATTAAACATTCTGCAAGAAAAGGCTGCAAAAGAAGTGACTACAAAGTGAATTTACAAAGGCAGACAGTAAATGATGTAATCACAGCTAGTTTTAAGTTCTTGCAAAAAAAAAAATAAAAAGGCTACAGGTATCTGAAACTTAACTTGCAGTAAACTGACTGGGGATAGGGCATGTAATACAATGATGAGACAGAATTAGGTTGTATTGAAAATACAAGACCACCTTGGTTCGTCCTCATCTTCACTATGAAAGTATTAGGCATGAAGTGCTGCTGTAGAATCCCAAGGTAAAAACTGCACAAGAGAGTCCAATTCTGTCATAAGGATGGAGTCCTGAAAAGCTGCTGTCCTGAAGTTGGAATTAGTACGGTAGGGGTATATCAAGCTAGCTCTTTGCTAGCATAAATAGGATTGTTAAAGTGATGCTAGAAGTCCCATCTATGTTTGCTGTCTTTGGGCTACCTGTTTGTGCTAGCAGATGCTCCCTTAATTTATGTACAATTGACCGTACTGAAAAGCTTTACAGGAATTTTTGGATGAAATAGCAAACCTGGGAAGACTGATGAAAGTTAATTGCCTTGTATATTCTCATATAGGAATTTTACTATAATTCTGAAAGCTTTTAGTGACCTTATTTGTTCATTAGAAAGGAAAATAAAGCAGGACAGCCTGTTCATTTAGAATGTTTGGTCATGAAAGTAGATACTGGTGAAGTTATATTGTAATAACATTAGAATATACTAAAATGATAAGTCTGTTTTAAGATTGTTGAAAATGATTTGTAAATCCATTTCAAATGCATTAGTTGGAAGGGCTCAGAACAGCTTATGTGTATTCGATGTAGATCAAGTAAGATACAATATGTATATGTGTGTACTTTTCCTAACGAAATTCCTCCCCATCTTCTATAAAGCTAACAAAAACAATGATTAGTAAATAGCCCTTAGAAATATCTTCATAAACATGTGAATTTGCTGGCATGTAAAAAAATAAGTAAATAAAATGGAAAAAACTCTTTCTTTCTTCCGAAGCTTTTGCCTGGGCCTTCTACTGTGAGTTAAGAGATAAAAATCAAACCAGTTGTTCTTGCAGTATGCTTTAAAAGACAAGAAAAAAGGAAGATATGTATTTTAGTGTGTACCAGTGAGAAGAGTCTAACTCTGTCTTCTCTTAGACATACATGCCTTTAAGTAGATGAGGACAGCAATCCTTCATCTTCTGCAGAGTTCAGTTTTCTTAGAACCTCTTCATTGTCATGTGGCCCACCTGCCTAAAGGATCATTACAGTGCATGCTCCTTTTTTTTGTGAGAAAACTGGGGAAGAGATGCTTGTTTGTGTTTTATGGATTACCAAATATAAGTTGCAAGAGTTTTCTTTGTTTTTCAAAGATGTTTTTTGTCTTTGTTTATGTCTTTGTTTTTATGTTCCCATTTCCCTCTCCTTCACCCCCCCCCCCCCCCAAAAAAAAAAAAAAAAAAAATCCAACAATGGCTGCATTTTCCTTTACCAATGTTAAATTTCCTGTGGAAGTCAGTCAGGCTAGAAAGAGCTAAGAAAAATACCAGCATCACACATGAACCCTCGAGAATCCATAAAAAAAACTATTATGAACTGCTTCTTTTTCACCAATAGGAAGGTGCTTGGAAGTTTCATTTGTGCAAAGATGTGTCACTGTTGCCTAATAGTACATGCAGGATTGAATTTGTGATAGAATTTCTTACTCTGTTATTTCAAGAGTTAGTGAAGCACAGGTACATGAGCTCATCATTTAGATATGTCATGATGAAGATTTCATCTCTAATTATCAGTCTAGTGAATCATGGTGAGAGCTTGTTAGACATTGCCTGTCACTCTTCCTCTTACAGGTAACCAAAGAAGACTTGGTGTTTATAGTGGTGGTGGTGGTTTCTGTTTTGTTACTTTTTGTTTGTTTTTCCTCTCTCTTTTGAAAGGAAAGTCTGCTCAAGGAAAAAAAAAAAAGAAAAAAAGTAAGCATAAGAATCAGAAAAAAAAACCAGCTAAAGCTCATGGATATAAAGAAAATATTAGGAGGAATAAAAAACAAAATCAACAACAACAACAAAAACTGGAAAAAAACAGCCAACCAAACACCAGAAGAGGAAGACAAACTTATAATCCATTTCTTTTCTAGCTCTATAAGGAGAAACCTGAATTTGGAGTTGTGTCTCACTCTAAAGTCATGGGTCATCTGAAGCTCTCCACATGCTGTGGCTTCTGATAAGTAAATGACTTCAGTATGTTATCTGTTGCCTTACAAGCAATATCAAAATCTTTCTGAATGTATCCTTGACATAACGTTATTTGCAGAACGATGTTTTTTTCAGATAGCTCTTCAAGGGAATTTAGAAATATTCACTTCCAAGATTAGTGGCTTTACAATAATCTCAGGATTATTCAAGAACTTTAAAGGAGGTTCTTTTTTTTCACTTAGAAGAGAATAACAAAAACCGATCATTCTTAGAATTAGTTTGTGTTTCATTCTAATTCACTTTGAAAATTTTGATTATTTGTTGTTACAAAATGTACAGATAATTAATACATCTTTTTTTTTTTTTACTTGAGATTTTTCCAGGGTTCTTTGGATGGCTATTCCCATAAATAAAAAGTACAGGGGACAGAATAAAATTGCACATTATGCGTAATGCCCACTGACCTCTTCATCTAGATTGTTTTATGTCTGGGGATGTTTGGTACAATTACATTCTCTTCTTCTTTGGTCATGAAATAGGTATGCACCTTCGGATTGGCTTTAATTATGGCAGTCATCTTTTCTCTGAATAGCCAGATTATGTTTTCTAACATGCAAATGGGTTTTTAATGAGAAGTACCAGCATTTGCTGGAGAGAAAATTGGGGTATGCATCCCGCATGTCAACTCAGTAAGTCAAATTGTTGCACCTTTGTTAGCTAAAGATCTGATTACATGAAAGAAAACACAATTTAGAAGAAAAAAAGTAGAAATTACAGGGAAAAAATATCAGCCTTACTTTTTATGTCTTGGTGCTTAACATGCACTGAGTCCAAGCTTGGGAGCTGAGCTGTGTAGTCCAAATGTCAGAGTTGTGGTCCTACATGTGAGTAAATATGACTGCAAGTGTTTATTTGTCATCTTAATTACATCAATTAGCAAATTTTATTCAAATCTTGCAGACAACTGTTCAACTAGTTCTATATCTGACCTGAGGTACTCTATAACACTGCCAATTAAATCACGAAGGTCAGGAAAATACTGCTTGAGAACTACCTTTCTAAGTACTCATGGCAATTTACTTTATTCTGTTTTGTCTTGTCCATCTTAGTAGTTCTGGTAATTCATAGCTTTACTCACTAAAGTAAAAGAAATTGAAAGAAAATATGTGTCTATTTTGCCTTTAAGGACTCTAACACTCATATTGTTTAATGTCTATAAATATTTTAATAACACATGAATAATCAGTCTCCTATTGCATGCTTGCTACTTGACTCATGATGTCGCCAAAGATTTATTGAGAATAAATGGAAGAACCACTTCTTTCATTTATTATAGTGGGTTTCTGTTAGAAGATGTAATTGCATTAGGGAAATATTTCTTTTACTAGCTACCCGTATCAGATCTTGTCAAAGACAATTCTGTACAAGTATAGTCCTCTAAAAGTCAGGGATTTTATGTGCTTCAGAAAGTGTGTTTAGAAAAAATAAGATACCTAGTTTCTCAATTGGATAACTTCAGGATGCCCTTTCCAGTACTGCAGAATATGGTGATGTCAGGAGTTAGAAAAAATAAAACTGTGACTATTATCTCACAGCCTTCACAATGAAAGCTGATGTGTACTTTTATGTAATGCCAGTTAGGTTTCACTTTTCAGGACTCCCATCTGTTGTTACGATTACTCATATTATTACTTCACCTTTGCTCAATTAGGCCTCACTGTCCTTGAAGACTGCTAGTACCGAAGCCTCCAGATTACCAGTGGTAAAATAGCTCTTAAAAGCAGCATGCTTGCCTGTGCTGAGTAATGCTTAGTTAATAAGAATAAAAGCAACCAAAGAACTGAAGAATCACAGTAACAGCTATCGGAAAGGCAATGTTTGCCAATAAATAAATCCACTTCAACTCAACTTCCAAATAATGTCTACCTTCTATTATTCAGAACAGCACCTGATCCTAGTTAGTGATTTATTGTTTTAAGCAGTTTGAAGAATTTCAAGCAGATGTGCTTCCAGGACAAAATTTGCGGTCTAAAAAAATTTCCTGACTGAAGTTATATGCAGTTTCTTTATTCTTTTTTTACACATTTTACCTCAAGTAAGATTTCTTTAAACATAACTTTAGAACAATGTAAGCCCCATTCCATAAAGGACATGAGTAGTTGTGAGGGAGAAGATTTCCAATCTGTTTTCACACATTTAGATTAAAAATATAGGATACAAAATAACAGAAGTTTAGCCTTGTGAAGGGCTAAGATATCTAGGTGCAGTGAAAGACTGACCTGTCAAGAATTTTCACTGTTAACTTCCTTTGAAATTTTATCCATAGTTTGGTATATGTATCTATGTCTTAGATGTTCAGTAGCAGTCTTAGCTGTTCAATACTGCTATATTGAACAACCAAGCCCAAGTACAAACCACAGAATCACAGAATTGCAGGGATTAGAAGGAACCATGAGAGATCACTGAGTCCAACTTATCTCCCTACAATAGTTCGCACAGGTAGGCGGCCAGACAGGTCTTGAGTATCTCCATAGAGGGAGTCTCTGCAACCTCTCTGAGCAACCTTGTTCCAGTGCTCCATCACCCTTACAGCAAAAAAAACAGTTGTTCAGCATGTTTGTATGGAACTTCCTATGTGGAAGTTTTAGGTCACTGGGCCTTGTCCTATCACTACCCACCACTGAGAAGAGCCTGGCCTCATCCATTTACTCCCAGCTCCCTTTAGATGTTTATAAACATGAATGGGATCCCAACCTCTGTTTTCTTTTTCACATGCTGAACAGACCCAGATTACTCAGCCTTTCCTCCTAAGGGAGATGCTTTAGGCCTTTAATCATCTTTGTGGCCTTCTGCTAACCCCCTTCTAGGAAGCCCCTGTCTTTTTTTTAACTGGGGATCCCAGAGCTGGATACACTATTCTCTGTTTCTGGTGTCTGCAGAAAGTGAAGTCAGACATACAGACCACATGAGAGTGTCAACATATTCCAAACGTGACACATCTAGATAATCAGAATACATGCCATCTTTGATCCCCAGGGGCAAACAAAATTGTTTTGTTGACAATGAAGGTACAAATATTCTCAGCTGACAACCACTGGCCAGAGTCGTGTTTTTAAATTAGAGGTGTCCTTTTTTTGTTTTGTTTTGTTTTGTTTTTGTTTATCACATAGCTGTAGCTCTGATCTTCAGACAAGCAGGATCCAAGTCTTATTTCATGAGCCAGCAGTGTGTGCTTGCAGTCCAGAAGGACATGGGCCGTATCAAAAGAGGGATGGCCAGCAGGGTCAGGTTGTCTCCCTCTACTCTGTCCTTGTGAGGTCCCTCCTTCCATACTGAATCCAGGCCTGAGGCTCCCAGGACAGGAAAGATGTAGAGCTCTGGATTGGATCCAGAGGGGAGCCATGAGGATGATCAGAGGGCACATAAGAGGCACATCTCTTATGTAGAAAGGTTGAGGGAGCTGGACTAGTTCAGCTTTGAAAAGAGATGGCTCCAAGGAGACGTCAATACTTGACTTCCCATACTTGACAGGAGCTTATAAGCAGGAGAGAGAAAAAATTTTACACAATCTGATAGTGATAGAACAAGAAGGAATTGATTTAAACTAAAAGAGGGAATATTTAGGTTAGATGTCAGGAGGAAATTTTTTACTGAGACGGTGGTGAGGCACTGGAACAGGTTGCCCAGGGAAGTTGTGGATACACCATCCATGGAGATGTTCAAAGCCAGGTTGGATGGGGCCCTGGACAGCTTGATGTGGTGAGTGGCAGCCCAGCTCACAGCGGGGGGGGTGGAACTAGATCACCTTTGACATCCTTTCCAACCCAAGGTATTCTATGACTCTATACTGATGACAAATTAATGAAACTCAAAAAATTATTGTAGATACTGTGATGAGCTACTTGGATAAGTGATCTTGGATGAAAATGAAAACATAGATTCTCTTACTATTGTACTGCAGGATCAAAATGATAAATTTTATGAGCTTTACAGAGTTAGAGTACAAATCTGTGAGGATCATATTGTGGAAATTATATCATATAATTATGATATATATCATATAATTAATATCACAATCATATAATACATATGTACACAAAAGTGCATATCCTGATACAAATAAGATTTTGCCAATTTTATGCCATGATATTAGTATGAAAATTAGCATCTGCCAAAGATATTAATGGGTGAATAAGATCTTTTGAAGTGTTCCATTCATAGTCTGTTATGTCGCATTACAATCTGTTTATCGCCATATAAAACATTTGATATTCCCATTTTAGCTACTTTGAAATAAAGCAGCATGACAAAACTTAACATTTTGATTATTTTCTATACCTTTTTCCTATTTAAAATGTATTCACTTTATTTAATATCAGTAGACAATATTGTGTCACTGGACTCTGGACAGAACTTCAAGTTAAAATCAGTGGGGAGCATACTTAAATGTTGATGACAATATCACTCAGAGAAACCAGCAAAATGTTATACAAGCATGTCACATGTGAACATGAATAGTTTTACGTTAATAGTGGAGTTGTTAAAGATGTTGTGGCACAACCATTAACAATGACATTTAATTAAAATTTAATACTTATATTTTGAAAAAAAAAATGAAATCACTATCTCATGTTACGATTATAAAATTTGTAAAGAAGTGCACTAATCAGATAAAGTTAGGAAGCGAGACTAATTACCACTGTATTCATGCTTTTGCTGGTTTGTACTTCAAATAAAAATTATTCTCATGAAAATGTGAATAAGTAATACGTAGTCATATATATATGCACACGTATATTCACTGGATAATATGAATAAGACTGGAAAAGTAACTGAATACCATCTCATTGATCCTCCTCAATCTGACATAATCCTTGAATGATTATACAGCCTTTTCTGAAATGACAGTGTTTCCAAAACCTGGAAATTTTTTAGACCTTGGGTCTCCTAACTATTAGAAGCTATGTTCTTAAAACTATTCTGATTATTTCTTGTGGTAATTTAAATTTATTATTTCTCTAAATCATATTCAGAGAGAGCTAGCTAACTTTTTCTAAGTTACTGCATTTATATATATATAATATATATTATATATATATATATATATATATATAACTTTATATATATATATATATATATATATATATATTATTCTCTTGACCAAACATACTTCTTTCACCTGTAGCTCTTACAGATTGATGGAGAACTTTGCCTTCTGCTCTACAGTTTTTGTAGTTATTCTGCATCTTCTATGCATTACAATGTTGAAATCAGCCTCATACTTTAGGTGGGGCTTTTCCAGCTTTAAGTGAACTAAAAGAATTCATTTGAATGTTATAGACAAGATAATAGGTATGAAAACATACAAACAAACAAACAAACAAACAAAAGCAGGTTATAACTGTAGACAAGACTACTTTTTCTCGGCATCGTACTGCTGTTGAAATAGTTCCTCAACTCCATTTTGGCCCAGATCTTTTTAGAAGGATGTCTGCATAGGTCATTTTCCTTCCACTGAAATTATAGGCTATTTGTTGAATGTTGCACTTGTTCTTAGTGAACTGCATCCTAAATTTTTCAGACTATTCCTCTCATCTTCCAAAATCCTTTGGTTTCCTGTCTTGTCCTCAAGTACTTGTGCAGCCCAGCTTTATTTTGTCTGCAAATTTCATGGGATAATCTTTGCTATGGAAGCTGAAGGAGAAGCAAGTTGACTTGAGGATTCAGTACTGATTTGTGTAGGATGCCTGTGGGCACCCAATAAGTGCTAGAACTAGCTTTAGGCATGCTGTGTAATAGTGACAGTAATATAACACAGTTAAGCACAACCTATTGAAGTATTCAAAGAGCTGCAAAACATAAAAATTATATGCAGAAATTCTCATTGTCACTTCTGGGGGAAACTGAAGTAAATTCTTAAGCAGACATGACAGTAGTTTTGGGGTCAATAGTCAGTTCTTGCATTTTGATGCATTTTGGGTAGTGACAATTTAGCTGGAAAATATAATTGAAGAGCTATTGATGTAATCAACTGAAGAGAGTAGACACACCTTTGAAATCCATCCTGTTATATTGTGCCAGAATGTAATTAGCTGAGGCAGTTAATTTATCTTCTGTTCTTACCCAACTCATGAATTCTGAACTTGGTAACAAGTAAACATAATTCATCTAGAATTTAAGAAGTAAAATTTATAACTTCTTGGCAAATAATATTGATTATATTATAAGCACAAACCATCCAAAAATAGGTGGAAAATAAAGTTATCAGGTGTTAGGAACATTAGAATACAGATTGACTGGCTTTGTGCACATAAATTTCAATTTCCAAGTTTCGTTCCAGTGTGGTGGTTTTACAGCGACAAGCAGCTAAGCTCTACCACACCACTCTCTCAATCCTCCTCCTCAAAAAGTACAGGGAGAGAAAGTATGGTTATAAAAAGGCTCACAAGTTGAGATAAGAGCAGGAAGATCCCTCACCAATTGTCATCACAGGCAAAACAGGGTCACCATAGGGAGATCAACCTAATTTATTGCCTATTGCTAACAGACTAGAGAAGTGAGAAATTAAAAGAAAAATAAAACATTCTTCCCTACACATTTACTTCTACCTCCTTCCCCCAAACAACAATGGGGAACAGGGAATGGGGGCTGCAGTCAGTCTGTATGGCTGCAATTATTCTGTGACACTTTGTCATCTGCTACTCTTTCATGGTCAATCTCTGCTCCTGGTCCAGCAGGGTATCCCAGCCACAGGATAGGATACCATCCTTCCTGAGCTGATCCTACATGGGCTTCCAATAGGCTGCAGCTCTCCAAGCACTGCTACAACATGGGTCCATAACATGGGTCCCATCCTTCATTTGCGAATTGTACTGGTTCCCACAGCTGCAGTTCCCCCAGGCCTTCTGCTCCATGGGCTTGTAACTCCAGCCGGGGGTCTGATCCTGTGCACTCCCTGTGGGCTGTGGCCTCCTTCAGGTCACATCCATCCAGCACCTTGGGCTCCTCCATGGTCAGAACATGGAGATCTGCTCTACCTATGTCCCATGGGCTGCAGTGGGACAGTCTGCTTTGCCATGGGACTGCATAGACTGCAGGGGACTTCTACTCCATGCATGGAGCCCCTCCTGCCCTCCTTCCACACTAGTCTTGATGCTTCTCTCACATTTCTCTTTCCTCTCACCCGGCTGCTGCTCTCATAGAGGTGTAATCAGAATTGCTGACAGGCTTGGTTTGGACACTGGTGAATCCCTTTTGGAGCCATCTGGAACTGGTTCTTATCTAATACAGGGCCACTTCTGGTCTTTTCCCACAGAGACCAACCCTGCAGCCCTCTGCTATCAAAACCCTGCCACATAGGCCCAATACATCCAGCAGTTAATATCATGGCAGTTTCACATGCCTGACCTTGACTCTTGATTGACTTCACTAGTAGTGACACAGTGGATGTATCTTAATGTTCAGATTTAACTGGAAGTAGCAGGCCTTGTTACTTTCTGGCTTGCTGATTTTCTGTCTTATCACAAGATTTCATCAGTCAGCTTATACCATCTGAAAGGGAGCCAGTAAGAATACTGATAACATTGCATATAACTCTCCTGCAGTGACAACACCTGTTTACTTTTCCATCCCTGCTGGCACTGTATTTTCCACTTTTAGATACTATTAAGCAAGCACTCTGTACCAAACCATTTTGTGACACTGAACTGACTACTTTGATATATTTGGCAGATCTTTCCTCATATAGACTTTAGTCCAAGAGAGTGTTTTCCAAAGGTGCAGACAGTGAGTTGATAGATCTTTTTCTTTCCCTACTTATCTATTCACAACAAAGTGATTAGCTCTGTGTAATTGAAGAGTACTAGGTGAAGATGATGATGTAGACCGGCTGAGAAGATTTTAGTGAACTCAGAACTGGAATAAATTCACTAGGGTTGGATAAACAAGGACAGAAGTAAAAACAATTGTCACAGCTTAAAACACAAGTGTTTCTTTAAGATTCATAAAGAAGACAGTCAATTATTTTTTTTCTTAACTTACACTCTTCTAAAGTGCAAACTATAGTTGCAAATAGTATGAAAATGTTTTCAGTGAGTCTTTTTGCTTGTTTGCCCCTCTTTGTTTATCTGCGCTCATTAACCCACTATGCAGTTGTTCATATTAGTGTCTATACTGGATGTTTCAGTCGGTATGTCTGCAAAGATATGGGTGCAGTCTAGCAGTTTCTTTTTTTTTCCCTGTGTCACCAACATTAAGCTTATTGTTAATATTGTCACCAAAGCGATGCATATATAAAGTACCCTCTGGCAGCAGTATCAACAAGAAGTTTATAGTGAAGTTCTGTAGAGTTAAAAAAAAAAAAAAAAGATGATGCTCAGAATAGAAATTTTGTACATCCATGACTGCTTTATCAACTATTATTTACCATTCTATTTCTTGATATTACAATAATTATAAACTCAGAACTACATTGAGCAATGTAGTTATTGTATAGTTATTTCGTAACAGTCTAGTCTTGGACTAGGAAAAAGTGGTCTTTGAAACCATACAACAGAACATACATAGGACAACTGATTTCTTGATGTACCTTCAATTCACAAAACTTCACTTCAAACTGCTGTTTGTAGTAGAATTCAGATGTATGAAAAACACATAATTTTTGAGTAATTGTGTTCAAAACTTTTCATTTCTTTTAATATGGAATTTTATATAACAGCATAAGTGTGTTGACATAATGAAAGAAGTTAAACTGAGGAATAAATAAAATACAAAGCATTAGTGTTTTTGACTCCACAGCAAGAACTTTTAGCAGTGACCTTTCTTCAAACACATTATTGATCCTGACTGCTCTGAAGACTTTAAGATTTTTTTTCTTAGATTTTGGATGGGACAGATTGTTTTCTCTTCATAATTCTGATCAAGGATTAAAATTACAGGAAATTCATTACTAAATGCTACATAAATGTTAGATTTTGGATTATGATGATCATACCCTGTTACAGTACAAATATTCTTGTAAAAATATGGAAATCTTGTGAATGTCCTTTGGCTGATTAAGCTATCCATTAATTCTTCTGTTAGCTACTTGAACTACCTAGCAATGTTTGCTCTCGGATATGCAAAGGAAATTTCTGATTATCTTTAGGTGATTTTTTCCCTGCAATTTTAATATATATGTCTGTGAAATTGCTTGTGTTAAGCTTCTGTCTTAAGTGGATGAACTGACTAGGATGATTTTGAGAGTATGTCTTTCAAACTTCCAGTTAAGAGCACCAAATCAGTACATCATCTGTCTACTTTCAGAAACAGGATTACAAAAGCTTATGATATTTGTTGTGTTACCTTTTTCTCTTTCCAAATGGCTGCAAGCATAGGGAATAATAGCTGAGGTCTACAGAGAGTTTTGACATTTTTTTTAGTGGGGCAAGTAAAGGTAGGGTAGTAAAATTCCCACCAGAAAACAGCTGACTGAAATGCTTACTCCTTGCACATTTCCTCTACAGCATGTGCTATTTCTTCTGTAAATACCAATTAGAATGAAATGTATTCTACCACTGGTGAACACACTGGAGTGGGAATGACAATCAGCCAAAATCTGACTGATATGTTTACTATGATAGATGAGATGCTTGAAACAAGTGTTAGGTTCTCCATAATCATATTGACTCTGATTCAATTTATTCAAAAAGCTAAAAGGTATCAAAAGGCAATTTAGTTTTTTAATTAAGTGGATTAGTAACAATCTCATTAGTATCTAGGTGTGTATATTTCTACTTGACAAAGAAATAATTCACAAATTCCAATGCATGGCATTTAAAGTTTCCAGGCTCTTTCAGTTAAGGCTGGAAGTCTGGGTCCCTACAGCCGATCGAGTGAGACAGGTTGATACAAATGTACAAGTTATAGAATTAGTTGATGCTGGGTATGGGAAGGGCAAATAATGTTTTGTCCTAATATCAAATCTGTTCTTGGCACTCATGACATAAGGCGATTAAATCATTACAATGGAAAGTGTTGATTGTATAGAATGAAGAAGGAAGATTTCTTTTTCTCCTACATTTTAGGAATCTTTCTGCCTGATGCATTTATTTCTGCCATTTCCAGCACCTTTCAGTAGGCTGATTATAGGTTTTACTTGAGTGCTTAGGTGTTGTCTAGGGAGGACTCTTTTGTTCCTACAGTACAAAAATATCATTCTTGATAATTTAAAAATGTGTTTTGTGTATTAAAAATCTGAAGTATTTTAAACCTGAAAGCTAATTATATGTTATTAAGCTGTTTAAAAGATGAGTACCTATGATATAGTTCTAGTTCCACACTCCTGTATGTCATAATACGAAATAATGCCTACTTACCAAGAATCTCCCACCTACCTGCTGTTAATATTTTGAGTGAACTTCTCTTTTTAAAATACACTTCCTTTTGAAGTTGATCCAGTTTTTTAAAAGTAAGTAGTCATCAACATACATGATGAAAGCCCTCCTGAGTATTTCTGTGATTACTCTTGAGGGGCTGTTCTGTTATGCACTCGTGGATTAATAAGAGAAGATGTTAAATTCCAGAAATGACAAATCTTGCATAATAGTAACCTATTTTTCACTCCACTCAAACTACACTTCCTTTCTACTTGGTCTCTAGAAAAAGTAAACTGTGAAAAAATTAGGTGCAAAAGAAGGGCTAGATAAAATATTTAATGCAGCTGCTGTGGATAATTCATGTTGGAAAGAAACAGGGGCTAATATGAATCCTTTGTCAGGGTTTCCTGTAGTATGGAGTGAAAGGTGAATTTCACTACTCTTTATTCACTGTTGCATTAAATCAAGAAATAAATAATTAATGTGATTTTAGAATGAAACATGGTGATTACAAAGGGAAAAGTAGCTCTGAAATGCTATAAGAAGATGGTGAGTTCTAATGAACGTTACAGAAAACATTTGTGAGGAATAGGAGATACGGCATAGTAGCTACAAAATGCTTGGCAGAAAAAATGTAAGGTTCTCAGTTAAATTATCTTAAAAGGTATGCAGGGAAAAGTGGGACAATGATTGTTCATGGGGAATCACAGAACTGTAGGTGTTGGAAGAAACCTCTGGAGATCTCATCCAACTCCCTTGCTAAAGCAAGTTCCCTGTAGTAGGTTACTGATGAAGGTGTCCAGGATGGTCTTAAATATCTCCAGAGGAGACTCCACAACCTCTCTGGGCAGCCTGTTCCAGTGCTCTGTGACCCTAAGTATAAAAATGGTTTTCCTCATGTTCATATGGATCTTCCCATGTTCCAGTTTGTGCCCATTGTTCCAGATTCTGTTGCTGGGAACTGTTGAAAAAAGCCAGTCCCCATCCATTTGACTCCCACCAGACATTTATAAGCACTGATAAGATCATCCTTCAGCCTTCTCTTTCCCAGGCTGAAGAGTCCCAGATCTTTTGGGCTTTCCTCATGAGGAAGATGGTCCAGGCCCTTAATCTACAGTAGCCTTCCATTGGACTCTCTCAAGAAGTTCTTTCTTGAACTGAAAAGCCCAGAACTGGAGTCAGCACTCCAGATATGGTCTCACCAGGGCAGAGTAGAGGAGGAGAAAATCTTCCCTCAACCTACTGGCCACCCTCTTTTTAATGCACCCCAGGATACACTTTTAATGCATCCCACGGGCATTCTTGGCCATGGGGCCATACTGCTGGCTTATGGAAGGGCACAGATAATTCAGAGCAAACGAACCATAAGACACAGCTAGCTTTTATTTCAGAAACCAATAGGACCAGATTCTGTTTCTACAATAGTAAGTAGCTTTTACTGGAAACAAGCATAGTGTAACAGATTAATACCAAATTTTTCTTAGTCAAAAAATAGGTTGTTAAAAAAAAAACAACTGTGGCAAAAATTAGTTATGCAAATATGCTTACATAACTTTCCATGATGGTGCATTATAGCAATTGTAAGACAAATATTTTAGTTGTCTTTAGGCCATATATGTATTATATATATATATATGAATAAATATACTGTATATACAAATACATAAATACATATACTGTTTCTTTAGTGGGACCATTTTTTAGTAAATGCTATGGTTTAACAGGCAAAAATTGCATTAAATTTATGTTCATTTATATTATTAATCATGCATATTAATTTTTATGAAGATCTTGATTGTTCAGATCATTAGATGACTAATACTAGTAATTGATTTTTATTATTGTTGTTATTTTAATTGCAGTTCCTTGGAGTAAACAGTGCTAAAACATTCTTAAATTAGTAAAGTCTGACTTAAATACACTGTAAATGAGAGTTTATTTGTGAAAAGGAGTGTTTTGAATGGTGCTTATTTACAGAGTAGAACTATGATTCTAATTTCCTCAGTAGGCTGGCATTGGGGCTCTCAGTACTGAACGTTACTTGGAACATATTTTTTTTCCCTTTTATGTTCATGATAAATGTAAGTGTATGTAAGCATAACGTAAATGAACAGTACTATTGAAAATAGTTCTTGCAGTTTTATTAAATTGTACACGCATTTGCAAATAGAAAATCACAAGGATTGTCTTGATGAACCATTAAGAGGATAGGCTAATGAGTCTTCACACTTTATGCCATTTTGACCAGACCAATTGCCCTCACAACTTCAAATCAAAGCATTTGAAGTTGATCACTGCTGAAGTCATAGGCCAAATCACTATTTTATCAATGTTATGTCTTAGTATATATGAGATAATATCTTGGTTTTATAGAATATCAAGTTTTATTTATCGTGGTGTCTTCTCAAAAATATTTTTCCAAACTTTTTTTTTAGGTTAACTGATCTTCTGATTTTGATGAGGTAAAAAATTAAACTGAGTTTGATTCATGAAGCAATATTTCTCTGACCCTGTTTTGAAAGTAAATTCAATTAACTTTTCATGCTGAAATGACAGAGTGTGATTGTGTTTACATGGTGCCACATATTTGTAGTGCATTATCAACTTTCTTTTCTATGATGTAGCTATTTCATTTCTAGTTAGGGTGACATTCAGCTACTGTGAAGTTATTCTAAATACCATTTAGGGATTTTCTTGGAAGGGACTTTTGGAGGACAGTATAAGCCTCCTGCTCAGAGCAGAGTAACTGTGCAGTCAGAGCAGCTCTGACCCTAGTGCACATGAATTTTGAATGTTTCCGGGTACAGAGATTCCACAGCCTTTCTAAGCAGACAGTTCATGTTTGACTCCACTCCTTTAGAGGATTATTTTTCTTCTGTTTGGAATATCCCTTTCTGCAGCTCCGGAATGTTACTTCTACTCCTTTTAGTGTGCACTTCTGTGAAGATACTGGCTTTTTTTGCTACGTTTTCTACCATAGCCATTCACTAGATAGTTGGAAACTACAATTAGATATCCTCCTTTTTGTCTTGAGACTGAACATGTGAAGCTCCTCCCTTCTTACCCGTATGTCATGATATCAATTGCGTCAGATCCTCAACTATCTTATTTGCAGTCTATGGGACTCGTTCTAGTTGGTATCTTTCTGGGACGTTGAAGAGCCCACAACTAGACACACTGAACTTAAAAGAGCATGATGTCCGCTTACTGAGTAGTACATTTTCCAAAAGCATAGACCAGATAGAAAAGATTAAACTTACCTTACTCTTACATCTACAGCAATTTAAACTACCCAATCTAAACTAACAAAAATAGAATTACTTGGTGAAGGTGTTTTTCTTTCTTCATTCACTTTTGAAGAAGATTAGATAGCTAGACAAACTGGATACATTAATTAGAGACAGCTGCATTTAAATGTTCTAAACCTAATTTGTATGCAGCTAAGATCTGCAATGGCTGTTTTTGTTTCCAAGACAAAGATATTAAGAAATTAGAACTTATCTCTTTAAAAGACAACGTACATTCTCCTGTCATCCTGCAAAATCTGTGGTAGCATCCTGCAAAAGCTGTGGTAGCATCCTGCAAAAGCTGTGGTAGCATCCTGCAAAAGCTGTGGTAGCATCCTGCAAAAGCTGTGGTATGCAGAACAACTATTACCTTCTTAGCTTAAGGCAATGGATACTAGGAAAATTGCATTTTCATTCCAGAGTCCTCAGCTTATAAAACCACTCATCCCTTTTCACATCCTATCTGAATCAGTGTGGATTTATTAACTTGAGAGCTTACTACCCTGTTCATCTAGCATTCCTTACTCTTCCATTTGAGAAGGGAAGGCACAGAGGTAAATAATCAGACTACTATTGTTTTGACACGTGATTCCATAATTCTTTGAATCCACTACTAAGAGATGAGAGCTGTGGTGAAGAAGAGAAATGCTGTTGAGTCTGAATTTTACTGAGGCTTGTTACCCCTTTTGGCAGAATTTTCTAGGAATCTGATTTTGCATATGCATGTGCTAGACATAGAAATACACAAAATTCTTAAAAAATAACACAGAATTTCTGTAACTCATATAATTTTAAGTTGTAATAAAATGCATATTCTGTCTGTGTACATATTTCAATTGCTCCAGATTTTATTGATACATTTGTTTATTGCAGGAGTACAAAATCTGTGTTTAGTGTTGATCTAAAGCAGAAAGACGAGAAATGTTGACTTAAAGAAAAGAAACTCTATTGCCTTAGAAGATGGATATTTAGCATTTAAATCTATTGGAAGAATGTTTTGTGTAGTCACACTTAAAAAAATATCCAAAATTATGTACCTGTTCCAACATTGTTGGGGAAATGGTATGGTTCCTATTGCTGAAAAAATATATATATGTATGCTAATATACTCAATTTTTCTGCTATTTCCATTCAGTCTTTCCTCCCAGACAGAATGATAGAACATGAAGTTCTGCTTGTACTGGTTTTTGTCTGAGATAGAGTTAATTTTCTTCATAGTAACTCACATGGTGCTGTATTTTAGGTCTGCGATGAAGAGTTGTTGATAACACACCAATGTTCATGCTGCTGATAAACAGTACTTATTCAGAGTCAAGGTCTTTTCTGCTTCTTAGACTGCTCTACAAGCAAATAGGAAAGGAATGCACAAGAGGTTGGCAGGGAACACAGCAAGGACAGTTGACCCCAGTTGGCCAAAAAGGTATTCCTCAGCGTATCATATCAAGTTCAGACTTGAGGTACAGGACAAGAAGAGGGGAAATTACTCACAGTCACAGTGTTTGTCTTCCCAAGTAACTATTACATGAGATGAAGCTGTGCTTTCCTGGAAATGGCTAAACATCTTCCTGGTGATGGGAAGTAGTGAAGGAATTCTTTATTTTGCTCTGCCTTCAAGCACAGCTTTTGCCTTACATATTAAGCTGTCTTTGCTTCAACTCACAAATTTTCTCACCATTACTTTTCTCATTTTCTTCCTCATCCCACTAGAGGAGAGTAAATGAGCAGCTGTGTGGTGTTTAGCCGCCTACAGAGGCTGAATATTGGTATAAATTCTCTGAGAAAAAGATCTCTCAAGCAATGTCAAACTGTATTATGAGGATGGTTAGTATTTCAAATGTTAACTTGCTGATAAGCCACTGACTTTGTACCTACCTGAGTCAGGCCTCTTAACAAATGAAGCTTTGTAACTAACACAGTGTATGTTATTGCTATACTAACTTCACTTTAAATGTGACTTTTCTCCATTATTTAAGCAGTCATCTGTAGCTCTCATTTTTTTCCTATTAGAAGACATTCTAGCACAACAGCCTAGTAAAGGGACCTCATTTCACCTTACCTTTAAGATGAATTCCACAGTTAAGAGTATAGAAAGAGGTATATAACACGTAGTATATGAAATTAAAAGTAAGTATTCATCAGCAGGTGTAGTAGGAAGAGACTTTTTTTAGCATTTCCTTCCCTGGGAGGTGTTCTTGTTATGAGAATATTTGATCAGCATAGTCACATAGTCTGCTGTGTTGGTGTTGGGCTGTATGAAATGATCTTTGTCTGTTTGAAGTTTCTAGAGGACAGGTTATGGTCTCACCTCTAACTGGCAGGCTTATTTGCAGCCTCAGAAAAGGACCAAATGGAGCTTAGGAATGGAGCTTAAAATGCCAACTCATTTCTTCATTGAGCCATCAAACACAGGACCTGCAGAAGGAATCTGTCTGGTTGCTGGCTTTTCTCTCTTCCATGGATAAACTCATCTTCAGCTCCACCCTGTTAGTTCTTGAGAACACTGAATTCCCTGGGAGAAAAAAAAAAGGCAGCTAAAGAAGCAGGATATTCTCAGCTGTTAGCTTCCTGCTGAGAAGACCAACGCCTTTTGGAAAAAACACTCATGGCATTAGCTCCGGAAGTATCTAAAATCCTCACAATGAAGAAAGAGAACAAAAGGAAACAAATGTTGAAAAGCATATTTTCACAAAGATATCTCCCAGTCTGCAGATGAGATATGATAAAAGCTAAATTTAGTTTACATGTACGTATTTCAATTTATTACTCATTTTTATTACTCTTCCGTATTCTTGCAATTGAATAGCATATGTAAAAACAAAACAACAAAAAAAATTAGATTATGGCTGGTCTGCAAACTATGTGATTTAGACAGCCATTGCTTCTTCTTCAGTTTATAATATCTGAAAGGTCTACCAGGATATTGGTTTTCATACCTACATAGGTATTTTTAGTTGATAGCTAATTAATAATGTGAATAGTTAACAATGATAGCTAATTCCTCTCAGGCTGCAATAGGTATTTTCTGTAGATTTTTTAAATTTTATAAATCACTGTTGTTGTTGTTGTTTTTTCCCTCTGTTAAAACTCTAGAACTCCATGTTTTAAATTACACCTTGGATAAATATTAAAAAAATCACTTAGCTCTTATTCGCATAAGGAACAAGGGAAAGGAATGAATAGAAGGTATTGTTTATATGTAGATTACAGCTATTTAGGTTTCCCAGGGAAGGAAAAAGGATCATCTGGACTGAAACACACATCTTTCTTACTCTTGCCCAACCTTGTCTTGGGAATTGTTTAGAATCTTCCTCTCAACACCATAGCTAGTGAGAATAAATTCTTCATTCCCTAAACCAAATTTGTGTCATAGGAGACAGGAGATAATCCCACATTTTGGTATTAAAGGAAAAAAACCCCACAATTCTAAAACCTCCAGCTTCTATGATTTTTCTTAACTCTGCATCTGATATCACTAAACAAGTCTATTGACTTACTGTTTTCTTGTGCTATCCTTAGGCCTAGTCCTGACAGACCATTTAAAAATACTGTGTGTTTTGTGGACAAAATGTCAGGGAGATTAATTACAAACTGCCCACTTGAAGTAAAAGAAAAAATGCTTTGAACATTCCACTTCTTCTAGAAACCTAGAAACCATTTCTTCCTCATCATGTTAATCTAAAATGTGACAAACTTGATCTAAATACAGGGTTGACAAGCAGATCTCAAGTAAAAAGAACAAACAAAAAACAGGCAGTAATCAAAAATTCTGTTTGAAGGTACTGGCTCAACTCAGTTTTACTTTGTGGGAGAAAAGATTTCTATGCTCTTTTACTTTGAAAGCAGATATCAAGAGTTATAATTATATCTCCTGCTGAATCAAATTAAGTAGAAACAAAGAAAATGTTCTCTACTTCATCAGAACTCTTTATCCGAGCTTTCTCTTCAAAACCTGTAACTGTCACATCCTCTGATAGTATACCTCACACTAGCAGTATCTTTAAAAGAGAAGATGGAATCACTTAAAGAGGCATTGCCATCTTAAAAAGTCAGCATTTTTTTTTCCAATGTGTAAAATTAGTCTTAATTCCATATGGTGCCTAAAGCTGTTGAAGCTTAGATGACCAAAGGAAAGAATGTATCACTCATATTCAGCATGTTTGACTGCTCTGTGTTTGCCAGTTTGTGTATTTCAGGTAGTACTTAGGGGCACAGAAGAGTGAAGGAGTGAAACACTTTAAAAGAAAGATAGGGACATATGCCTTTTTAAAAAAGTAAGTAGAGGATGTCCGCCAATATTTTCTTGGTGAACTCAGAAAAAGAAGAGTGTGTAGGCAGGGATACAAATGCTGTGGCAATAAAATAAGTGGAAATACTTGCAGTAAATGGGAATGTAATGAGGAACTTATTCTAGGAGAAAAGGATGAAACTCAGAAGACAAAAAGAGTAATAACGAGTATGAGGCCAGAAAATTGGTCTGTCCTGGACCTGTGATGGGAACTGTGGGGGATGAATTTTATCCCCCTTAGATGTTTGTATATGTTCTCACGTATTTGAATCTGTTTGACTGTCATGTGGAATGTGGTATGTGTGGACAAGTGACCCTTTGCATAGCCTGAGCTCTTCATTCGACAAGGTACTCAATGTAACTTTACCTTCATGACAATCAGAATGAGCAGACAAAAGAAGTACTTAGCCTCACCTTCTTCAGAACAAGACAGGCAATCTCTAATACCAAACTCTCATGTCAAACTACTACAGTTTTCATCCATTTCATTTTTAGTTCATAGAAGAGTGAGGGTCTCTGATACTGCTTTACTTTCTCAAAACTCTGTTTGGGTGATGTTTCTAGTGTGAATCATCACAGTCATAAATTACCACTTTCTGTAAATGTGGCATGATCTTCTGTTATATTTCAGAATACAGCTAAAATATATATTTAAAAAATGTGTGTATGTAAGGAGACCATATTTCTAATACTGAACTCACAATCATTTGTTTTCCCTGCTACTCAGCTCCATTGTACATCACCATTTCATTGATCCTGGCTTTCTCAAAGAAGTTAAGGTGTTCTCAGCTTCAAAGTACAAAAGTAATTAGCTTAGATAACTAAAGTCATCGAGAAGAAAAGGCAGATAAATTTGCAACATAATAAAAGATAAATTCAATTGCTGATAAATCCATTACAATGCATGTTAGATACTATTTGTAGTCATTCATAGAATCATCGAATCATAGAATGGCTTGGGTTGGAAGGGACTTTAAAAAACTATCTAGTTCCAACCCCCTGGCATAGGCGGTTGCCATCCATTAGATCAGGCTGCCCAGGGCTCCATCCAACCTGGCTTTGAATGTCTCCAGGGATGGGGCATCCACAACTTCTCTGGGCAACCTGCTCCATCCAGTGCCTCACCATCCTCTGAGTAAAACATTGTCCCTTGACATCAGGCCTAAACCTCCCCTCTTTTAGTTTAAACCAATTCCTCCTTGTCCTATCACTATCAGATTCATGTAAAATTTTCTTCCTTCTGCTTATAAGCTCTCTTCAAGTACTGGAAGACTGTAATGAGGTCTCCCCAAAGACTCTTCTTTCCTGAGCTAAACAAGTCCAGCTTCCTCAACCTTTCTTCATAAGAGAGGTGCTCCAGCCCTCTGATCATCCTCATGGCTTTCCTCTAGACCTGCTCCAACAGCTCCACATCTTTCTTGTCCTGGGAGCCTCAGGGCTGGATTCACTATTCCAGATGGAACCTCACAAAGACAGAGTAGAGGGAAACAATCACCTCCCTGTCCTTGCTGGCCGCCCCTCTTTTGATGCAGCTCAGGATGCTGTTGTCCTGGGCAACAAACACACACTGCTGGCTCACATCCAGCTTTTTGTCCACCAATACTCCCACATCCTTCTCTGCAGGGCTGCTCTCAGTGAGTTCTTCCATCCCTCCCCCCAGTCTTTACACATATCTGTGATTGCCCTGATACAAGTAAAACATGTTGAATTTGGCCTCCTTGAATCTCATTAGGTTCCAGTGGATCCACTTTCCAAACCTCTCCAGGTTCTTCTGGATGGCATCCCTTCCTTCTATTGTGCCAGCTGCATTGTTCAGCTTTGTGTCTTCAGCAAACTTGCTGAGGGTACACTTGATCCCCCTGTCTGTATCATTGATAAAGATATTGTAGCACACTGGTCCCCAGATGGACCCGTGGGAGACACCACTCATCACCGGCCACCATTTGGACATAAAGCTATTGACCAAAAGCCTCTGGCTGTGACCATCCAACCAGTTCTTTCTCCGCTGAATAATCCAGCCTTCAAATCCCTAGCACTCCAGTTTAGAATAAGGATGTTGTACAGGACCGTGTCAAAAGCCTTGCACACGTTCAGCTAGATGACATCAGTTGCCCATCCTTTGTCTACTAATGCTGTCAGTCCACTGTGGAAGGCAATAAGATTGTTCAGACATGATCTGCCCTTAGTATAGCCATGCTGGCTGCCTTGGATCACCTCCTTCTCTCACTTGTTTGTGTTGCAGTGGGTCTTCCGGGAGGTTCTCCTTCATGATCTTCCCAGGCACAGACGTAAGGCAGCATTAAGTTCTAAATGACAATATATTTAAGTATGCTTCTCCGAGAATTGAAGCATACAGCATCAGCTATTGAAGCAAAAATATATAGTAAGAATGAAAAAGAAAGAAACCCGAAACTCATTAATCAGTAAATCTTCTTAAGAAATTGTGTGTGCCATCATATGCAATATTGTGTGAAGTTTTCAAAAATAGACAAAAAGCAATAGGAATTTCACTTTTATCCTGGGACATATGAAAAATCAGAGCTGTTTAGTCTAGAATAATGATTAATAAAGAAAGTACATTGTAAAAGTGAAAATAATGAACATTGTAGAATAGCAATTTATTGCGGGGAAATGAAAATATTCTTCATTTTAATGAAAATAAGCGATGATGAAAAGTAAATGTATAGCAGAAGATATAAGTCATGATGTAGAGGTGCATGCTACTATGAGGAATTATGTCAGTAGATATGTGTATGTGTCAGTAGATATGGATATGTGGCTTTAATTTACTGGATTGAGACTGGTGGCAACTGAACATCACAGCAAGCTGTTTTGGCATTAGTATTTCGTTTTATGCTTGGTAAATTCATGAAGGAGCCTGAGACCTAGCTAATTGCCTACTTTGTAGATAAAATTAGTATAGGAAAAACGTCCTCATCTGGACAGAGGTGCAAGCTCTGATGCATTTGCTGTGTATCCCAACACATGGGTGGTGAGTCTTGGAACAGTCAACAATGAGACAAGGATTGTTTATTGTCAGTGAGTAGACAAAGAGGTAGATCATCAAAGGAGAAAACAGCAAACGTACAGCCACAAGTTTTTGTAAAGTGATTGCCATGTTATTTTCATCTGCATGTAAGACCATTTGTGGTAAATGGGCATGCCTACTTTTTTATAATGCCTTTAGTCCATGCAGCAGCATCAAGAATAGTGTTATTTTTCTTTCTTTCATCACAAATGCTAAAAGGTTACTCCATAATAACCAAACATCCCATGAATTTCCCCTGCCTGCATTTTTCTGAATTGTTCTCGATGTCTTTGAATGTGTTCTTATTTGTCAGGAGAGGAAGTGAAGATTAATTAATTATAATATTAAACATCTGCTCCTCACTTCGCCCTTTTCCATGTCACAACCCACTTTGTACATTCCCTCTTTTTCCAATTCACTGCATCTTGACTCTCACTGAGAGTTGTCCCTCAGTCTCTTTTGTTTTTTATCTCATCTAGCCTTTGTCATGCAATATGGTGTCTTAACCTCAGCTGTGCAACCACAAAACAAAGCAGTTTAGTGTGCTAACAAAGCAAAGACATAAGGTAACTGAATTCATTCATTCATTCATGTGAAAGCCATAGGGAACTTCTGTTTCTCTCCCTCCTCTTACCAGTACAGTTCTTAGGATTTCATTTTGTTGCAATAGATATTAGATTTGGTTCAAATCTATTATTTCTCCATGGCCTTTCAGGACCATAACACCGATCAGCTAACTAAGCCTTACTGCCTTACCAAAACAGTTTGCTTTGAATATCTTTGCTTTTTTAGAGGAGCAAAATGGATTTGCTCTTAATCACAGTAAGTCAGTAGTACAGATAGCTCAGAAGCAAGAAGTCTTGGCAGTAGCCACATATAAACATCAGGTTATATTTTCCCTAGATGCAAACCTAGACTCCAAACAGGGCCTCAGCTGTGAGACCACACTCCTCTGTGTTAAGTGCTGATCCTGCACTATAGAACAAACTCTCCCTCCGTCCACATATTCACCATACTTTGCAAACATTAACTAATTAGTTAATCTGAGGTCCCACTTAAAAACTAGATCCTTTTTTTAGAATCTGATTTAAAGCTAATTAATTAAGATGAGTTTCTGGCTTATTAGGCTCTTCATAATAAGGACATTATTTTGATTAGTCTGATGCTGCTCTCTCTCTTTCTTACTTTTTTTATCTGAATTCAGCATCATCCTCGATGAAAGAGTAAAAATTGCTTGTTGACAATCACAGATGATAAGAGCAGCAGGGAACAGTTTTGCACTCATCAAACCAGTACAGCAATTGTGTTTCCCCAGACTCTGTGATATCCAGGGTACTTTTGCTTCATAGAATTAACAAAAGCTCACTTTTCCCCTTGATGAGATCCAATATTGCATCCAGCTCAAGTGGGTTTTCACCATACCTTTCTGCGCTGCATATATGATAAGGTACTCCCTCTCTGAACTTAGAATGAAAGATTTAAAAAGCAAGTTAACAAGTACTGATCACAAAAACATAAGTGAACAATATAAAGTGCAGAATTTCTGTGAAATCTTATAGATTATTAAGGAAGGAAAAACAAATCTCTTCTGCAATACATTTATTTTAGCCTGTGTAAGCCGCATGCATGTACGTTCAAACAGGCAGCTTTTCACAGTTCACTTTGGTGAACTGTCCAGTCCTAGCAGAATAATGGTGTTGCTAGCTCTTTTTCATTGGCTTCATGTGACAATGGGGTTCATTTTCGAAGTCGTCTGCTACTACACAGTCCTCTGGTGTTTGGTTACAAGCAGTAAGTAATGACTGCCCATGAGAATTTCTTTCAAGCGTAATGTGTAGCTCTTCAAATTATCAAGCTGACCTTAACTGTAGCTTTAACATTAGGCAATGCTGTGAATAATGCCTGAGTAACAAACCCTATAAGAGCTCATTGTCAGTGACTGATCGTGCCCAAAGGAGCAGAGTATCTGCTATTTCACAGTTTATATATAGATCGGGATTATTATTAAGCACAATTAAAATACTACTTGTAATATCTAAAAGAGCTGTGAAAAGACAAAGCAATAATGTAAGTTCCCTGGATTGCATCTAACAAGAGGAATCTTTCCTGTTTACTTCCCGGCTACCTCAATGTTAGTAGCCTACCCTCCCCTTCTCACGCTGTTCTGACTTGAACTTTACCTTGAGTTCTTATGCATCCATGACCTTCACAGTCATTATAAATCAGGTGTTTGACTATATCATCTTCTATACTGTCTAACTTACATTCTTCTTTTTGTTTGTTTTTGTTTTGTTTTGCTGTTGCTCTTGTTTTCTGTTTATTTGTTTGTTGTTTGTTTGTTTTCTTCTATGATGTGAGTCAGCAGGAGGTAGGGTTCTCTTTTTGCTTTCATTCTTTGGGAACAGTCTGTTTCCCTTCTTCTTAGTCTTCCCTATTTTCTCAAATTTTGTCCTGTCTACCTCCCTTTGAATGTATGGTAAAGTTTATGTATCACATACCCAGCATAAGATTCAATGCATATACTGCTCATTGGATTCATAACTTCCCCTTAACTGCCAGGTTCAAATAAATTCCATGCAAAGCATATTGATACAACTATTAGGGAAGCTTAATTGTCAATAGTAGCACAATCACAAAATAACTATTACATATTTGACCTCTAGGAAGTCTGTCAAAATATCATTAAATGCAAGACTAAGAACAGAAGTTCACAATTTTTAGACACAAAAATGCATAGATTCAGATCAAGGTTTTAGAATTTCTCTTGTGCCAAACACCATGCATATCTCATCGCTCCATATGATGGCAATTACTTCTTTTTTTCCCTATTCTGATAGGGTCTATTGACCTTCTCCCTAATTAGCCTACATTCCATCCTGGCACAAAACTTGTAACTCTTACCTCTTTTTATTTCTTCAGACTAATAAACATAATTAAATTAAACTCTTGGCAATTTTCCATGAGATATTTGAGGTTTATTGTTTTTGTTTTCCGAGTTGAAAAGAGTAAAAACATTCACAAAAATGCTTGTCTATTTTTTCCATCTTAATCAGCTGGTCCAAAAAATACGGCTCTTCTCCATCCAAACTACAACTGACATTCTCTGCTAATGCAGAAACCATCATGGATTTTGGAAAGAGTGACATGACAGTTTTTTGCCCTAATCTTGTTACAATCTTAGTAACTGCAAATAGAACTACACAGTGAATAGATCTACACAGTGAAATAAAAGGGAACAGGGAAAGATCCCTGTCCATAAAGTCAAATTGTATGGGCTTATGTTCATATCACTTTCCTTTGGTTCCTTCTAAAGCAGAGTAAATATATAGCCCTTGGCCCTAGGTGTTTTTATATTCCTGTGGCCCTAAGATATAATTACTTCGATGTTCAAACAATTTGAAATAATGTGAGGGATATTCTGTGTTCCACCAGAACATTGTTTTTATCACCTGGTACAGATTTTGTTTATTTCATGCTCTGAAGTGCTCTGGTTGCTAAGGTTGCAGTGGTGGATAACTACGTAGGGTGGTACATACAGTCTTATGCTACTTGTCTTCAATGTGATCCCTGCTATGAATTATCCCCAGATCAACTAAGAATGCTTTTGAGAAAACTAATCTGAACAGTTCAGACAAAGCTTAGAGAAGGAAGAACAGCTAAGCATCATACACAGTTGTGATTCAATCAAAGGTTTGATCTTTTTCATTTTAGCATTGCAGACATCCTTGAGGTTTCTCTGCTAAGCAATTTTACAAACTCTTCAAAAAACAAAAGGTCGGTAACACCGTTGCTGAAATCTGTTATAGTAATGCTTTGCAAAAGAGGACAGTTAAATTGCTGTCTTGGAAGAAAGGGAAATAGTTGGAGCACAACAAGAAGCATTTTATATCTTTTGAAAGAGTGTAGAAAGAAGGCAGGATGCAGACAGCTGAAGTGAGAGACAAAGTTAAATAGAGGACAAGGCCAAACAGATTGTATAAGAGAGAAGCATGTGCTAATAAGAGTACCGGAGGAAGAAAATCAGACAAAATTAATCAAGCTGGGTGAAATGCGCAAAGAAGCTGTAAAAGGTCACAGTAAGGCATGTACATAAGGTTGAATGAGATTTTCAAAATGAGGAAGATGAAAACTGCGTTTGCAGGAAAGTGGGAAGGAAAAAAGATAGAGCAGCGTAATAGGAGCAGTAAGATAAGAGCAGTTCTTATGTTGGTTTTTAATAAAAATAATAAGAAATTTGTCTCAGACTTGAAGTGATCTAAGTGAACATATTGCTTGCTAGCTTGGACTCTTTTGGTCTCAGGACTCTGAAGTACCATGTGTACTTTGATGGCTTTCTTCCTTGTTGGCTTTACTTTGAATTGAATTCAAACTGTACCTGATACATGCGCTCTTTCTTGCATGCTGACAGTGGGATAAAGCAGGAGTCACAAACAGTGCACACAAACAGTGTAATGAGAAGAGTCTAAAAGCTGGGAGCTGTGGTCAGTTATAAAGCGAAGGTAGAAATACTTTCTTTTATCGCAAGCATCAAACAATCAAGTTGGAAATGACTCAGGCTGGAGGTCTCTGATTTGACTTGGAGATGTCCACCACTTGGTAGCTCTGCTGCTCCTCAGAATCAACATGTAGTCCCTCCAGTTGATGCTGCAGTGTTTGAACATCCTTGTTTTAACATCCAGTTAGTCAGAAACCCCATCTGACATTTTAAGCAAATGGAAACAAAGATTCCAACAAAAAAAACTCCAAAGTGAGGATGCAAGGGTGATTCAGAGTAAACATACTACTTTCAAAAATAATGCTGAAGTCCTTACCTTAGTATATTCTTAGGGAAATGCTGCTCAGCACAGGAAATTAGCAGCATCAAAAAATGACATAGACTATTTCTAGCTATATATACAACTTTATGATATTCACTTCTGTCAGAATTAGTATCTCTATTTTTCTAGACTTATAATTTGTTTTTCGTGGTCTTATATGTTTATATTTTCATCCTTTGCAATTGTCTAGTCCAAGAAGCGGAATTTCTGAGACTTTACTTACTGGATCATACTATGGTGTGAAATCAAATCCTTCTCCCCTTCCTTTTTCTCCTAAAATTTCAACTTAACAATGAAACAAGAAAAAAGTGAAAAAGGTATTCTCCTGCATAACATAAGAAATGCATACATTTAAGACAATCATCTGTGGTTCTCTCATTAAATTTCAGATTACTCAAGGTTGCATTAAATATAAACACATATCAGGTTAACTCCTGACATCAAAAACTCTTTCTTCATTAAAAGTTTCTCTATGTACCACAAAATCACAGAATAACAAAATGGCCCAGGTTGGAAGGGACCTCAAGGATCATGACACTCCAACCCCCCCACCACAGACAGGGCCACCAACCTCTACATTTAATGCTACACCAGGCTGCCCAGGGCCCCATCCAACCTGGCCTTGAACACCTTCAGGGACGGGGCATCCACAACTTCTCTGGGCAGCCTGTGCCATCACCTCACAACTCATATAGCAAAGAACTTAAAGTGAAAGCTGTGTTTCTGCCTGGTTACGCAGGCAGATGTATTTATATACATGTATTTTAAGACAAGCTTGAATTCTTGTTCAGGTGTAACTGGGAGAAGAGCTGTAGAAGGAAGAGGGCTTCTGCTGTTACTCTCAGGAAGAGCTGTGAGATGTCATCACAGGCTGCTACACCACACTATGTTCTAAGCCTTGGCTTGCTTGCTTGTTTATCTGTGCTGGAAATCCCTATTGATCCACAGCAGCAGTCTGTGCCAAATGGCAGTCATCCTATTTGTATTCCTTCACTCAAAGAAAATAATATTTAAATCCCTCCATGTTCCTGAGAAATTTTCAGAAAACTCTCTAGTCTCCTGGAGGTACGTTCCTGTAGGACATCTTTCATTTCAGTTTCACTCAAAAACTCTCTTGCAGCTGCTCTATGGTGTGAACCAAAGTATGATACATAGAGATGAACAGGAGATTAACTTCAAAAGCACACTCTTGAGCAAAACTAAAATGTAGGTTAAGCTGAGAATGACTTCACAAATGCCACTGAATTCACATGGTGAATAAATGAATGTGAAAATGGGATATAGGCAATTGAACACAGGATGCAGCATACACTTTAATCCAGACAAGGAAGCTCAAGAGCCTCCAAAAGAACAGCTGACTACCACGCTAGAAATCTTTGTCAGTTGTGGTAGATATTCCTGAGCATTTCCTGCACTGGTGCCTGTCAGACCCTGCTCATGCCCCTGGAGTTTCATTTTTCCCTCAGTTGTACTGAATGATGCTTTAATCATACTTGTGATTGCTTTCTTAAGTGAAAAGGGGAAAAAGGAGCATAAACGACTGCTTTCATTTATTGTTTTTTTGAATTAGGTTTATCTACAAGGGAAGGTTAATAGATTGAGTAAAGATTTATTATGAGTAAACATTAAGTATAAATGAAGTATGTGAGTGAGTGGAATTACTACTGTTAGTATAATTCCTTTGGATATAGTGTATAGAATTGAAATCTGGCTGTGGAAAGCTTCTCTGTTTTGTCTTTTCAGTTGAAAAGACTTGAAACAAACAGCTTTTCTTAAAATCATCTCTGCTGGCTGGTCTCTGTTGATTGTGCATTCTAATAATATAGCAAAACTTTACCTTGATACACAAAGATTGAGCCTAGTTATGGCTTTCAGCTTCATAGATTCAGGGGGCAGTGAACTGGAGAAGTAATTTGAAGTATGCTGAGTGTGTTGAAGGATATGATTGTATAACTTAACCACCTGGCAAAACTAATTAAGAATGGTGTGTTGAAGGCCATAAAGTGCTGAGCTGGAGAGTTCTTTGCCTTAAGGATTGGTCATGTCCAATTAGGTTTATCTGAATGTGTTGCTTTCTCTTCTTTTTTTATATCACTATAAAGACAGTGTAACTCAGATTTCAAGATAGGCTGAACACTGAGTTAAAGGCTTGGTGAACAATGCGAAATAAAATGTGCATGATCAATGTTATCTTATAGAGTTTCTTGCAGAATAATTTACAGGCCATGACCAGCTATTCAGGAAGGGACCTGTTAAGGCTCAAAAGTGATCTATGGAGAAGAGGGGGAACAAGGAGTGGATCAGCAAATGCAGTAACCAATCCTGCTTTGTGTGCAAAGAGCATTTATACAAAAGGAAAGGAAGAGAACACGTGTTCTCTTTTTGGAAGGACAAGCATTCTTTGTTTTAGCTTAGGTTCATTCTCATTAAAAATAAATCTCACAAAATCCATGGTATATTTATTTCTCAGTGCCCATATCCTATAAGGCTTGTTAACTGAGTCTACTGGGCAACCTAGTTCTCCTGTAGATCTTTTAGCTTTCTATCTTATCCACACTGTGGCTATGTTATTATTAAGACTGAAGGAGGATCTCAGTCTACATAGTTTGCTCTGAAAGTAATGCCTCCTATTTATTTACATGGAAACTACAACAGGTACAAAGAGCACATGGCTTGTCTTTCATGTTGCTTTCATCACTACTGAAATGCACTACCCACTGACTCACTACGCTCACATCCACTGTTCAGTCTCCAGAAACATTTAGCAAGCATCAATGAATGTCAATTTTCTGCAGGATTTCAATTACACACCTTTGTTTTGTATGCATTTCTATGTCAGATGCCATTTTGTCAGACTGCCCTCTGCTGCCATGTGTCACACAGCAACAACATGCAGTGGAATATTGGTAAGAAAATTCAGCTGCCAACATCTGCCATACCACCAACCATACCGTCTGCCTCTGACATCGAAGGCCAACATAATAAAACAGGAGGTATTACTTTCAGAGCAGCCCTTGCACAGCATACTTTGAGGCATTGCCTAAAATAAAATCATTCATCCAGTCCTAGGATGAACTAGACACACTTAATTATACGTGGAAGAATGCCAAAGAGTTTGTGGTCTATATTCTATTTTCAGATTGCTTTTGCTTGAATGTAAATCCCTTGTCACTTGTGGAGTTTCTTCTACCTTTCCTTTTCAGATGACACAGCAGAAACAGTCTAAATTGTCTGTAGGTTAGTATCAATTTTATTCCCTTCCATCTATGATTTTTTTTGGTTCGGAGTTATTCTGAAGTGACATCTCAGTCTGTTTACAATATAAAGAAACACCACATGGAACTAAACATTAATTTTTAAATGTACTCAGATGTGTTTCTGACTCTTTAGATCAGCTTTTCAGAGTTTGTAATGCACAGATTATGACCACGAATAAATTCTTCCCATGAACATATTTATAATATCATCACAGAACTCAAGGAAAGACTGTGCTAGATATACCAGAAGTAATTCTTGGAAATTAGCTAAAATGTTAGTGAAAATTCTGTTGACTCAAATCTTAACCATTCATCATATTGTTTACATTTTAAAATACATAAATACATAAACAAATTCATTTAATTCCCTTTTCCATTTCATTTACTGTGTGTTGAAATCCCGAATATACAGAATTTCTTATGATTTCTGCACATAGCTGTTTCTATCGGCAAAATTTAAAATCCCTTTCTGCTGTATTATCTTTTTGAGATTCTACTTCATTAAGATTTTCATTACATACGCGTGGCACCCCAAACAGTTATTGCTAAAATATATAATCTTTACTTAAATTTTAAGCCCAGAAGAAACAGTTATGTCACTATGTTTTGATAAGGTAGTTAATACAGAAGACATAGCTTAATCATTGCCTTTTCAAATACCAAAGCAAAATTTGATGTGCTGCTGAGTAGTATCTACTGAGAACATTAAGAAACAACTTTATAGAGTTGTCATAGAAACTCTTTTATGAAACTTTAATATAATATTGCAATTTTAATTTCTTTTTACTTTGAAAAGTAAGTATTTACGTAACTGTATTCCACCTGGAAACTTCAAAGCCTGCATTTAGGTGAAGTAGCACATAAGAGGCAAAAAACTTTTATTTTTTATTTGTTTTATTTGTTGATTTTTGTTTCACATTTTCACTAGTCTAAGATCAAATTTCTTACTGAACAAATGTGCTTGTTGCTTTTGGGTTATGAAAATCATAGTTACCGACATAAGTAAAGTTAAAATAAAATTGAACTTTATTTTATAGAGATACCATTTAAAAGACTCAAACACCTCTCATTTCACTAGCATCAGTGATTTTTTGATTCTTTCCTGTTCAGATTGCTTTGACAAATTAAAAAACCCTCTGTTTGCCACTTAATGAAGAATGATAGCACTCTATACATGATCAGTATTATGTTGAAAGACTTTTGACATGACTGCATTGAATTGCCAGAAAATGATAGTAGTTTACCATAATTTTTAAAACCTTCTTTATTTTGTAAGAATTTTCCAACACTAGAAGGCCCATTCTTCTTATTTTATGCATGCAGGTATCTCCAATTAGACTAAAGGAAATTACTGAGTGAGTTTAGAAGGATGTAGATTTTCAGTAAGTCTTGAAAAGACAGTGCTTCTAATTATTTATATCTTGTAAAAAGAAAATGTAACTTCTATCAAGATGCCTAGATTTATAACTGAATACTTACAGTGTAGTAAGAGGCAAACCCAGAATTCTCGTCTACATTGTATGAGTCACCCAATGGGGAACTATGAAAATTCAGAACTTAACTACTTCCATCTGTAAAAAATAGTGGTAGAGAAAGCCTGGTCAACAGGGAGTGTATGTGTTTAATATGTTCTGGCTTTCTTTTTTCTTTCTTTCTTTCTTTTTCTTTTTCTTTTTTTTTTTTTTTTCCCCCTTTAGAGTTAGATATAATGACATATTCTATTTGGATATGTTAAAACTTTGTCTGAATGCAATCCTCCTCTCTTTAATAGTGGCATAGATATTGCTTTTGTACTGCTTCCTAACATAGCATGTCATAGTCCTGTAGATGTTAAACTCATTTTTCACAATAACTTAAAATGTTCTCTTTCAAGAGGTAGGCTTGCCAATACATATTTCTCTCCTGAGATTGTATCTGACGTTTTCTTCAGAGCCATGTTCATCATATGCAAGGCCCAGATTGATTTTTATAGTTCCTGAACTGCTGCTAGTTATCAGTTGAACATTCTGGCTGCTAGGAATAATATTAGAGATCTGATACTTATATTATACCCAAGATATTTTTTCCACCCTATCCAAAGTCAGCTTAAAAAAAAAAACATCTTTTTTCAGGTAATACAGAGATCAATAAAGCTAACTGATCTGATCACTGAATCATTCATGTTTGCGGAAACCCGATTATCTCCAAGTTAAAGCTCAGCAGTTCATTAGTGTTGGATTTAGAGCTATTTGTTCACTTTTTTTCTCTTTATCTCTCTTGGTACATGGCTCTGAGAATTAAATTTAGATTAGGCATTCACTGTAGACAGGCAATAAAAAGTTCCTCTTTGGTCAGACTTTTCTTTATTCTTCCCCTTTTCTTGGATCTATATAGACTAGTACTACGGAGTAACTTCTTTAGTTTTCAAGCAGACAGTTTTAGATTCAACCAAAGCACCATTTTACTTTATGAAACAAATTATAATTAGTATGGTTTGAGTCCAAAAGTTTAGTGAGATATGGAGTTGCCATATGGTATTCTGTGAATGACTGCATCTATTGTATGTACAACTGTAGCACAATTATGACTTTAATAGCCGTTTGTATTCATGAACCATAGTAGCAGAAATGTAGTAAAAACAAAAATAATTTCCTCCTCATTATGAGATGTACACAACTAAGGGATAACAGACCCAAATGATCATTGATTGGTTTTGTTTCTTACGTTAACAGTTCAGACAGATTAATATGATTTTGTTTATTGTTTTAGAAACCTGAAATCTACCGGAATTCTCACATAAAACTACTTTCCAAATCCTGGCCAGAATGATCAAAATGCTACTTTCAACTTATACCAGGGAATTCTGGTAGATATAGGCTTGCTTAAACTTTCCTAGAAGGAAAAAGAAATAAAAATAGAGTAAGTGATACTTTTATACTGAATTTTGTATCATCTGAATTAATTCAAGAATCTTCCTAGCAAATAAAAAAAAAAAAAAAAAAAAAAGGCATCAAGTTCTGGTGAGATTCTGTGGTCTCTTCTAGTTCCATCCTTCTGTTACGCTAGAAGGTGTTTTTCCTTTTTTTCTCATATTACACTCTTTAGTTTTAGAAGATTGTTTCATCAGTTATGTTTTTTTTTGTAGCACAGGAACAATGAAATATTGTTATCTGTCATGGTATAAAATTTCCACTTTCATTGTTCATTGATGATGTTTCATAAATATGGATGTATTAAAGCCAACTATAGGGCCTCTGAGTTTCCCAGTTACTTCTTGTACTTGTAGACACATATCACCAACAGCGATCTTTATTTTGTATGTCCATGTCTTTGCAGAGTTTAATATAAAGGTAACTGTACATGCTACTTATTTTGGTATATACTTAGTGATGCTAATTCCACCAACGATGTCTCTCCTCTATCAACGTTTTATGGGTTGGTTCAGCCCGTTTCCGTGACTAGTGGGGTGGAGGGATTTTGCAAAATCCGTGCCTACGGAAAAGGGAAACAGGGGACCCCAAAATAATTAAAAACAGCGGCAACGATCTGAGGAGAAACAAACTAATTTACTAAATATGGTATCAGAATGCAAGATAACACACTATAATACAATATAATTCGAATTGAAGCTAATAAATAAAATATAATGAGGGAGTATCTGAAAGCTGTAGGCCTTATAGTAATAGTGAAGTGATGTGCGCAGTCGGGACAGGCAGCAGCCAGGAGAGGCGAAGGAGGAGAGCGACGAAGAGAAGATCCCGATCAGGTGACAGGAGTTGCCAGGACTTGACAGGAGTTATATCTATTTCCTCTCTGACCGCAAAGGCCCCTGGGGAATGTAGTTCTTCTTCTCTTCTGGACAGGTACCTGGAACTGGAGCCTTAACACTTTAACTCCCAGTGCACTACATGATGTTATGATGTGTAATATCAGTAACCGAAAAATCATAAAACCATGACGTCTCCCATATGTATCATTCATTACTTTTTGTTGTGTTCCTCATCATTATGAATCGATTATTCTGTAGTGAAAAAATTTCCCCTCTTTACTATTGTCCATCTTCTTCGGAAGTTTGGGAAGACTCACTGGGGCATCAAAGAACTGGATAAAGGTTAGTTTGAAAGACTTGCATTAATATGGGTTTTTGGTACCACGTGGAAGAGAGTTAAAATGTGAAAGGTATGGGATTTTTCAGCTACTTTCATTTAAGCGGATGTCCACTTTTTTAAAAACTGATAAATGCTGATTTGAAAGAGATCATCACAATTTCAAACTATGCCAAGATTTTTCAAATCAAAATAACTTACTGACAGATTTGGGCTATACAATTATAGAAAAAATAAAAGCAAAAGCCTTGTAACAAACAAGTAATATATTCAGTAGATATCAGATTATTTTATATGTGTTCACAATTCACTATATATCTCTAACTGTGGAAAGAGAGTTTAGCAAATTCTAGATAGGATATAATAAAATCTCAGCAGCATAATTGTTTTACTAGGTGACATGATAGCAAGGAAAATAAAAGGCTATTTGTTCAGATTAAGCTGTCTGGTGGAGTTTGAATTATATAGACGTGCTGGTCTGGGTTACCTGAGGGTTTGTTTCTGGGCAATAACAATGCTTTTGCAGACATCTTTAAGGACTGGGCAGCAGAAGGAACATCCTTGCTGCAGATGACAAAGTATCTGAACCTGATATCAGTTGTTTGGAAAATATGCCTATTAAATACTCTATTTTTGCTGTGTGCTACTGAATAATATAGAACTCTGAAAGTCTCAATCCCTCCTCTGTCTTATCAAATTGCATTTATTATTCATTGATTTCCACTGAAATAACACATATTTAAATTTAGTGCTTTCCCGATTTTTTGATCATTTTTTTTTCTTGGTCCCTTCCTTTATCTTCCATACAAAAAAAGATAATAAAAAAGAATCTAATAAGAGTAAAGTATTTCCTTAATTAAGGGTATTTTGTTCCTCCATATATTAGAAGTTATTTGGAAAGCCTCACAGGGTAAAGATCATTCTGAGTTATCTAGTTGTTCTAGATGAACTATCTAATTGGGCTAGATGATCTTTGAATGCCTCTTCCATGTCCTGTCTCTTTTAATTCTTTCATTTCTTTAATCTACTTCAATGGTCCTGCATACTAGAATTCTTTTCTAAACAGTACATCTTGAATGTGACCTATGTTTTCTGAGTGAAAAAGTAAATGCCTGCTAAAGAGCTCCAAGCATTATATATTTTAGCTATTGGAAATATATCAATTTGTGTTTGATGTTGTTCAACTTTATCTTTCAGCCTTTGAATATTCTTTTGTTTTCATCTATTGGACTAATTATGTTGTTTACAAAATATTTTTCAGAATGCTTATGCACTGTGTAATCAAGTTATTTTTGAGCAAGCTGAATCAAATCCATGGAATCCCTCCGTAGTTCTTCAGCTTTCTGGAGTAGGGTTTCTTGGCCTGTGGTCAGAGAAGTGGGACTTCAGAACAACTTACCAATCCTATTCATGACAACAAACCAAACTGGCTGTAGGACAGAATTTACAGAATTTTAAGAGACATCCACAACATTTACTTCCAGACAGTGACGCACTGATCTATTCTTATTTCCATACTTGACAGTATGGACTTGTGAATACGAGGTTGAATCTGTATTCTAGCCTTACCTACCTATATGTAGGGGTGACTAAAGACTGTGTCCTGCTAACCAAATGATTGTCACTGTATCAAAAGCCTACCTTCATTTTCTACGATATTCTTTTCTTGTCATAGGAAGACAAGTCAAAAAAAAAAAAAAAAGAAATATGAAGCAGACTAGGGCCAGAATTAAATTCTGTTAGGGAAGAATACAAATCAAAGCAATTGTTCTGATTTCAGTAGGGCCAGCTGGAATTGTGCTTGTTGATCTTTTTGTCTAAGTTACCAGTGCATTTCAAAACCTGTTGCTGAGCTTCAATCTATTTAATATATGCAGTGTAAATACTGTACTGATGTATTCCCTTCACTTTAATCAAAGTGCACTACTTCAACAAGTCTTGCTGATACTTCTATCTGCTAACCTTATGACCTGATCAATAAAAAAGATGTCTATTTTGACAGAAGTTATTTTTTCTAACCTACGTGATAAGAATGGCTTTACAGTACTAATCACCTAGGAAATTTTTTTTCTTTACAATATTTGTAGGCAATAGGAATTTAAATTAATAAATGAATGTCTTACTTTTTTGTGAGCCCAGGAAATCAAGCTGCCACATTTTTCCTCCTGTCCTCTGATGTTTATCACCCTAAAACTAGTCTTTTGTTGTGGTTTGAAGTAATTAAAAGAGTGCTAAGTCCCTAGTTAAAACACATTCTCTGTGAAGATTCATAAACATGCAGCAGAGTTAAAGATTACACTGCTACATAGATCAGTTTCTCAGTGATGTTTAAAACATTTTTATTTTCGTACTTCAGTTTTTATCTACATGTAGCTATTCATCTATTGTTATGCAACTGATTGACATAGATTTTAAAATAACTAAGTCAGCGTACTAAGAGAAAAAATGTTTTCAAATCTGTGTAGAAGTTCTTCAAATTCAACACGCCTTGAAACTACAAATTTTTCACTGTTCTTCTTACATGCACCAGTAGTACAAACATACATTTTTACAATATGAGGGGGGCATCTTTGCTGAGTAAAATGGTTATCAGCGAAACAAAATAAGCATTAAAGGAACTGAGATCACATATATGTGAACTCTGGAGAGCATCATCTGTCACTATTCTGACATTTTAATGAATTGCTTAAGATAATTGATGCAATTAAAACATCCCAGCCTGATCTTTTCTGTAAGGGTAATCTTCAGTTTAAAAATATCTAATGTAATTGTGTCATTCTTGATGAAGGACAAGTGTTAGATTATGCAAGTACTTTGAGGTCAAGCAGAGACTGAGGTTTCCTCGAAAGATTTAACAAAGAATTCTTGATAATTTGTTAAAACAAAAATATTCTAGGCATAATTTTTTACAGGTGTTACTAAGGAATCATAATTCAGATGATGGCTATGATTCTGTATTTTGGCAGTTGGGTGTGGATAGGGTGCCTCTTATTCTTACGTGAATTATAGGGCCCCACACTGAGTTCTTCACTTAGATCTTTTACTGAGATCAATTAAGCTCAAAGCCTGGTCTAATTCTCAGCTTTTGTGAAGACACAAATATAGTCTGTTGCACATATTATACTGCAGTCTGGAGAAGACGCTAGTATGAATGGGGAAGACGGACTTCATTTAAACTCTAAACTTGTGTGATTTTAGGCTTTTTTAAACATACTTCTCATGTTTTCAATGACAATGATGAACAAGAGAAAAGCTGACTTAGATCTATGGTAAATTCTGACTGATGTCAGCACAACATTGCAGTTTAATGGATTAAACTGCTAGATCACATTTAGAAAGCAAAGCATTAATATTCTGGTAAGGTTATCCCTTCCTCCAAAATTTCTATTAGTTATTTTCCATCATGCAATTATGGATCAATTAATTCTTAACTCTTTTTAATATATCAGTGCTTTGTAATGGTTTTAATTTAGCAAAGAGGAGGTGCAGTCCATTACATGCAATTAACATTGCTGCTATGAATACCCCACAGCCATTGCTGGGGAGGTCATTTAGATTACAGCAACAACCTCTAATCATTGCTTGGCACTCAGCTCTCCTGGGCATGTATGAACTGCATTTTTGAATCCCTTAGTGTGTTTCCCAACAATCCTGCAAGCAGGATTGGATTAAATTTTGGAAAAAGTACTCTCGTTCTACAGACGCTACAGTTGTAGTTGTAATATTTGGCAATTTGTACTTCCTTAATGTTGAACAAGAAGCAATATATGAACAAGAAGATTTTCAGCTCTAAAGCAAAATTGTAAGCTCTGAATAATTTCTAACACATTTTCAACAAAAGTGGCGGACCAAATTCAGCTGTATGTAGTCTAAACTTCACTAACATAAGGAGAATTCAGACTTCTTAGACTAGGGCCGAATGTCATGCAACATATTTTCCCTATCTCAACTTACATAAGTAGGCGTGGCTGTAGTTTCAGATGAAACGTGGCTGAAAGTGGCACTGAACTTTCTTATCAAACGTATTATATCTGATAGTAATAGGAAAAGGAAGAATGGTTTTAAACCGAGACAGGGGAGGTTTAGATTAGATATTAGGAGGAAGTTTCTTTACATAGGGGGTGGTAAGGCACTGGAACAGGTTGCCCAAGGAGGTTGTGGATGCCTTCCCTGGAGGCATTCAAGGCCAGGCTGGATGTGGCTCTGGGCAGCCTGGTCTTGGTGGTTGGTGACTGCACATAGCAGGGGGGTTGAAACTTGATGATCATTGTGGTTCTTTTCAACCTAGGCCATGCTATGATTCTAGGTAGCTCTAAAAGCAATGCCTCCTATTTATTTACATGGAAACTACAAAGCACAGTAATACTACTTGATAGAGCAAATTCTCAGCTATCAAGCACTATTATTCAATGTATTCACCACTATTAGCTATGCATTTTCACCAGCAAGGAACAACAAGAGCCTGCATGCTGAGCTTGGAAAACTGTGGCATCCAGGCTTGTCATTCATGTTGCTTTTATCACTGCTGAAAGGCACTATCCACTGCCTCACTATGCTCACATCCACTGTTTAGTCTCCAGAAACATTAAGCAAGCCTCGATGAATGTCAGTTTTTTGCAAGGGTGATTTCAGTGACACATCTTTGTTTCATATGCACTTCTATGTCAGATGCCATTTTGTCAGACTGCCCTCTGCTGCCATGTGTCACACAGCAACAACATGCAGTGGAATATTGGTAGGAAAATTCAGCCACCAACATCTGCCATACTACAAATATCTCTGACATCAAAGGCCAACATAATAAAACAGGAGGCACTACTTTTGGAGCAAACCTTCCACTTTGTTTTAGTGTATCTGTATTTAGAAATGTTGCTATCTTCATTATTTGTTTTAGCATATCGTGCTAATATTTTGGCATGGAAACGTACTCATAAATACCACTTAAAATAAAAATGTCACGTGCTTACTGTGCCACCAAAAATCAAAGTCACTGTCTCCCTCCATGTTTCTGTACTCTTTGATACTGTATAGCTCAGGGATAAGAAGCTGATTAAAAAACAAAGTCTCAAAATATCAGCTATCACACTGCAATATGTAGTATTCATCATTACTGCTTTATACAGAAGATGTTGAGCAGTCTGGCTGGCTCATTAGCTCTGAGTTGTACAACACTCAAATACAGAGTTAGCCTCATTTTCATAGGTACTTACAGCTTATAATGAAGTCTGTGTAGTCTTGCATTTGCTATACTGTTCTGTGAATCATGCCAGCAGCTTTCAATAAGGTTAGTAATTAAAAGGAGAGCGGTGATATGATGTTTAATTTTTGTGATAAATGAATTTCAGTGTAAGTAGAAATATATTCCTGCCACTGCATGATTCTAACAATTAATAACAAATTTAGTCAAAGAAAACAATATTCTATAGCAACAACAACAACAATAAAAACACCAACAAAGGAACTCATCAACATACATACATGTATACCTATATGTATTTCCTCTAGTCCCAGTGTACACTCTGCTTGTTAATCCACCACCATAGCATACTATTCTCTACCATTTAACCATTTCCCTTCAAGGTTGGTGTTTCTAGTCCAGTCTCATAGACATTTCCCCTAGCTCCCACTGTGCATTCCTCTTTCTCTGCAAACTGAGACCTGCAGCCTCTTGCAGAAGTAATCCTTTTAGCTTCTTAAAGGAGCTGTTCTGGACCTACAGCTTCAATTATCACGGTAGTCATGAACAGTTTGAAAAGTCCTGGTCTTTACAACCACTCTGATTTTCACATCATCCTGAAAGTATGTTTTGTAGTCAGGAAAAGAAGCCAACAGTTTGACTTACCCACATCAATGAGATTGTAGCCTTTCCTTCCCTGGGAAGTTGGTTTGCTACTGATTGATTCTTCAAGAGTTCCTATCACTGCTCCATAAGAGTGAAAAGTATTTTTTAAATTGATGAAAAAAATTGTTGATTCGTATTGCCAAGTGGGAACCACCATAAATTGTATTGGTAATTATCTTATTGATGATCTCTTATTTGTCAAAATTCTTTGACAATATTAGAATTATCTTATTATAAGAATATAACAAAATTTACGGTTCACACTTTCATTTTTATTTTTTTTCAGAATGCTGATATCCCAGCTGTACAATGGAATGCATTCAAGCCAAAATGTACAGATTCTGAGTTAAGACAGAACTCTACCAGGAAAAAGATGACACATTCTCTCTTAATGTCCAGGTCAGACTCCTCTCTGCTTTTGTTTCTTCTGTGTTTGCTTTCTGTTTTACCACCACTACTGTCTGGGTGATGGTCCAGTTCCATTGACTGCTATGAATTAATCTCTGGCAGCCATCTCAGTTGTGTCTCCATGGATATTTCTTGCTTACAGGCAAGAAAACAGTTCTAGTACTTACACACATTTACCCACCAGTATTTTCCTGATGCATCCAAAAATTATTCCACTTTCCTAGAAACCATCATCCAAAAGGATCAATTTGTACTTTGGAGAGCTGTGATTATAAGGACTTCATGAAAAGTGTTGACTCTGCCCACATGACATTGCAGGTGAACTACGAAGCCATGAGATCTTGTTGGTGTATTTCAAAAATCTGAAGCATATGTGAAAAGCTGTTGGATCATTGGCCTTTCAGCCACATACTAGTCCAGCTTCAGGCTGTAGTATCTGTACATCTGAAGTGCCCACTCTTCCTTTTCAGTCTCTAATTGAGATTATGTCTTTGTTTGGTCTTTGTCTTCCTACCTGGTTTCTGTCTTCCTGTTAATTTCCCCATGGAGCCCTGTTCATTGTCTCCCTGCTGGTCCCAGTCTAATTACTCCTAACATAACACAGATGGCTCTCTCCTTGATCTCCATCGTACTTGTTACTAATCCAATGGCCCAGAATGGTGCTCTTGCAGCAGAACAATATTCTGGTGGCCAGTGAACCTTGTTTCCAAACTGTCAGATGTGGTAAGATTAAGATGACTGGCTGTAACCTTTAAACAAGGAGTGTACACCTATGTTGTCAAGTGGGCTATGCATCTTATCAAGTGTAAAACAGAAACTACAGGCTCTTTGACAGTTAAAGAACTTTAGCTACATGAATCTGTCTATCTAATGTGGAGATGGAGCCAGAACTATAGGTCTGGAAGGAGTATGTGGGATGAGTTTTGAAATTGAATGTATCTGCTAAATTGTTTTCACTGCCTGAATACTAGACATGAAATGTGCTTTGAAGACTGGGAGGTAACAAGTAAAATAATACACTTGTCAGTAATTGGTGGAAGAGAAAGATGAACTACTGAGTACCCTAGAGCTACGCATAAAGTTACTGGCTAAATTTAAATATCCAAATTAGGAGGTTAGTGCGGAATTCATCTCACCCAACTTCAGACGCTTGCAACATACGCTGTAGGCATATCACAATTAAGGAAGTCACTTGATTTCCTTCTTTTTAAGGTCGATGGGAGAAACAGAAAGTGATTCATTAGGCCTGTTTTAGATAGTCATTTTAGAAAGAGATTTACTCCCTATTTCTCCCATTGTTCTAAAAGAGGAGCCTCAAGAGACCAGCTCTCCGTATCTGGTTTTGCTCAGATAAATCTCACTATCCTGTATAGCAACTATTCATTATGCAAAACAAAGGAGGTAGGTCCTGTGAAGTGTCCTGTTGCTCACTACTGACCACACAAGAAAAGTAAAGACTGCATCAAGTATTTCAGTTAGATATTTGCAAATTACACATAGTTATTTCTTCTTTCATCATTTTCATAATATATGTTGGTGACAATCCAAGAAGCAGGAATGTATTTTATGCTAATTAAGTTGGCCGAACATATAGATATTGTTTAGATTACTTCCAACTAGAAAAGGCTTGTTTAAAAAACAACAACAACAAAGAAACTGTATGAATTGACAGTTTGGCAAGCAGAATTCAAGGAATAGAAACTTTGGCCACTTTAATGATTAAGATACAAAAATGTGCATTTTATCACAAGTATTAATAACTTTGAACAGAGCAGAGCAGTGACTTAGATTTTTTCATAGAAACTCTGTTTTTTCTTTAAATAAGCAAAACTAATCCCAGTCCCAGAGCGAAGGAATTGAAATGTGTTTCAATTCGTGTCTCTGGATGCTCATCACAGATTTTCTTAAAATGGGAAAAAGAATTTCAGTGGTGCTACTAATAAGAAATTAAATGCAACATTTTATTTGAAAGTACACCACACCGCAGTGCTAAAAATTAGTAAATAAGAGTTCAATAAAAAAGAAAAAAAAATAGGCAGATCACATAATCATTTTTAGCATTTGAATCTTAAAAAAGTAGAACAGAAAAAAAGATTTAAAAAAAACAACAACAGAGTAGAGCAGGGAAAAAATGGTGGTGCATTTGTTGTTAATAAGTGCTACAGTGTTTAATTGAATTTCAAGTAGTTAGAGTTAGTAGGCTTGAAATAAGGTGATATACACTTCTGGAACACAAGTTGCCTAGGAAGATAATGATCCAATAAGAAAAGAAAATTTTAAGCAAGAACAGGGTTTTAAGCTTGTGAAATAGCAATGTGTACTTAAAAATCAGATTTTCCCTGTCTGAGGATTGCTCCACTCCAATAGTTTTATTCCAGTTATAGAGTGAACTCCTTATTCTAAGAGAGCCAAAACCAGGGGTTGATTTACTTATTTTCTAATTGTACTTGCTGCTTCAGATGCTCCTGGATATAATACAAAGCAAGTACACAAACCCCTGAAACGACTCTGGAAATGGCACTTGAAAGTTATTTTGAAGGCTTCTAGAGCTACTGAACATTCTGGATGAGTTAGTGCAAGTTATAATGTCCTACATTGGCAGTCAGTGAATGCAGTGCCTTCTCTGTGAAGGTAAGCAAAAAGGTGTCTGGCATACCATGTTGAAAAATAAGATGAACCTTGGCACAGAGATTTGTACTGATTCCAGTTTGCTCCTTATTAAGTTATACTGCTCTCCCACTGTTTACAGTGGTTGGTTGTTTTTTTGGTTTTTTTTAAGAAAAATGCATGGATTATTTCAGACATTGTCAGTCTTGAAAACTGATATATATATACTTGCTTTTGATTACATATTTTTCTGGATAACTTTGCAAACATTTTAAAGAAAAGAACATTATATGATATCGGTAGTCCCAGGAGTTTCAAAAAAAATTGTATTTTGGGGAAGGTTAAGGTTGGAGGCAGATCACACCAACTCCATGTGTAGCTGGGCGCATCTTTCTTATCTTTGAGGTCAGCCAAAGTTTTACACGGTCTTTTAGAAAGAAAAAAAATGTTTTTGTTTTTTTGTTTAAATGTAAGAATTACAATAGAATGATTTAATATTAAGTCATATTTGTATTTTAAAGAGATGTATGTTTCTAGTAGAAAATTATTAAGATGAAAGAAGTAGTAAATCCTGCACCTCTCTTTGAGATTCTAGGTGTGAAAAAGCTATTTTATTAAGGACTACCACAGAAGAGTGAAATCTAAGCTTATGGTGAATATAGCTGCTCTGCTGTATATTTAGAAAAATGTGCCCATTATAAAAATCACCTGCCCTCCCATTTTTGTTAATTTAGAAGTGCTCTGGGAAGGCCAGAGTCATCATCCTGAACTTGAACTTGTCAGAGAAGATGAAAGCTGGCAAGTCTATAATGAGATTGAAACTTTGGTTGATGTTCTTCACTGGGGTAGGAGTCATGATTTTATGATGCTATAGAATGATCTTTTTTTGTAGTTATATATACAAAGGTGATGGAACTGGGATTTGTTTATATTTAGTTTCTTCCTTTGATGCTTTGAATTGTCTTCTTATTCTACTGGCTGTAAAGTCTTCTAGATTAAATGAGACACATAAATTAGAATATGAGGAAGGCTGGGGTTTTCTCCTTACAAAAAAACTTAACTAAAACAGTCTAAATCTAGGTCAGTGCCTGAAAAGAATCTGTCAGCACTCCATGTAGCTTCTAACAGTTATCAGCAATAAGTGTAAAAGCTTGACCTACAAATCCACAGCTCAGCCTCCAGCTGTGGCCATATACTTATAGGCTGTAGCTACTTTTTGATGGATCAATTTTGATTGCACCTTCCAGTTGGAGCGTAGAATCACCTAAAACAAGTGATTCAACAAGCTTAAGAAACATTTTCGGTTTTGTTTAAAGCAGACTCATTACTATTTATCATTTGTACATAAATTTTTACCATATAGTAGCTAATTTACAGCATGAATTACAGCTACTTACAGTTATCCAATAGAACTACCCAATTTATTTTCTTATTAAGGATAAGTATAAAAAAGAAAATCAGTATCATTAGAGTAAAATTTTATTTCATCCTCTACTTTTTCATAATTATCCCATTTTATAATATTCATTTTTTTTCTAGATATGCATATTAATAGCATTCATAGAAATCAGATAAATATTTTAAACGTCTGTTTAACCTTTGATAGAATTCATGAAAGGGATTACTATACCTGACTTTATAAGATCCATTTGAGTGCAACTTTAAGAAGAATATCAGTCCTACTTTTAGAAGAATATAAATTCTAACTGCCGGTTCATATTCTGTGATAGTCACTCTGACTATCTCACTATTATGTATGTCGTCTTTTCCAGTCTGAATTCTGCAAACTTCAGATTTCAGCAGCTGATCTGAGTTCTGCCTATCTCTAAGATCCCTTCATTCTCTTTATGAGCTTACGAGCTTGATGTTTGAGTCAGTGTGTTCCCTTCTGCTTCCTTTGGCCTGGCTGTTATACCCAAGGCCTTGCTCAGGACTGATAACACCGGCCTGCTGAATAGTGTGACTCTGAGCCAATCGTCCTACCCTACAAATAGTGAGCAGCTCAAGATCCCCGTGAGCTCTAATCCTCGCAACAAGACTGCATATGATCCCCCCAGTTCCTTCTAAATATCGTGAAGCTTGAGTGACTACAGTTTCAGCATGGATTATGTAGAATAATTATTGGAGGTAACACATAGAGATTTCTGCCTCTTAAAAGAAAATATGGTGTTGAAGAAACTCTCCACATAGTGTGGAATGTGGTGAATATGCAAGGAGTCTGCTCCATGATGTCTCCTTAAGCAACATAAGATCTGTAAATATAAGATTGCTAGCAACTCCAAGGGACCTCGGTATGCTGACTGAGAGAAAGTGGGAGGGTGGAGTGTAAACAGTGCGGCCAGGCTCTGTGATAACTTCACAGGGGTGGGAACCCGGTGCTAATATGGAACTGATTAACATCATAGTAGTCATCCTTAGCAGCTTCTCATTTTTCTGTTGCACCTGCCTGTGGCGGGTGGGATGGAAATTCATTATCCTCGGAGTCCCTTCCAGCCCGGGCCATTCTGTGATTCTGTGATAGCTAGTGTGCATTGTTTTGAATGTCACTTCCCAATTCCCACCTTTATATTCAAATGTACATTTGCAAACCATTACAACTCATTTAATTGTGGGTTAGAAGAACAAGACAAGACCACGCTTGAGTTGAAGGACAGAAAGTGTGTTACAGAAAGAAAAGGCGTGGTTTGCTGAAAGACACCTTGTTTCTGTGAGCACAAAGTAACTTCAAGGTCACCAGGTGGGGATACAACATGTATCCCCATGTATGATACATGTTGTATATATCATATCATACATGGGGATACATGTTGTATCCCCACCTATCCTATATTGTATTATCATTATACAAGTAGGGTCTTTTTTTCTCTCATGGAGAAAATCTTTCCAGCCCTCATACGTCATTTAAAAACATGCACATATATACTTCAACACACACAAATATGCACAAACTCCTTATGGTCTGGTTGTTGGTTTTTTTTGTTTGTTTGTTTATTTTTTTGTTTTTTTGTTTTAGTTGACTAACAAATTCAAAGACATAAGTATCAATGAAAATGTCACACTGCTCTGTCATGCTCAGCACTCTCTTCATGCATGTTGTCTTGTGATGGTTTCCTTCTGGTTTTCTTTTGATAGCTTTGATAGGATTGAAATTCTACCATGATGCTACAAGATGAAAATAGAGAAAGAAAAAAGATTGTGGAAAAAAATCTAAGAATGCTCTTACCAAACAGTATATCAGATGTTATTCAAATGTTTTACCTGAGCATAGTCAAAAATCAATAAGATGATATGCATAACTTATGGTTAGCAGGTCATAATGTGGTAATAAGAGAACCTGAATTCAGTTTTCTCTCTGTTAAGTCTTAATTTTTGAAAACTACCCTCCAATTTACCTTTATTCCTGCAATCTTCACAGCATTCTTTTACTCTTCACTTCCACGTTCGTGCAATGAGAGGAAAAGAATGACGATTCTCTATTTATTACTCATTTTGGAAAAAGCTGCAGGAACGTATCTCTTTTTCTTTTTCTTTTTTTTCATTTTTCTTTTTGGCCCTCCAGCCATGCTCAAATTTAGAAGTGCGGTATTGAACATAACTCTTTTGAGGATTAAATGCTATAACTGAGGCACTTTCTCAGATTGAAGTGCCTCTTCTTTCTCCGGCAACTTTGGTCCTTGAAATAAATTGTAACATTTTGTTTCCCTTCATTCTAAACTTCGTTTCTGATATTGTATCCCAGTCTTGCTAGCTGATAAGAAATGAAACAGGCAGATTGCAGATGCAGTGGGTACCAACAGAAGATATCTGATTGGAGGTTTTTGAAAACCTCATGTCTGCTTCTGTGCAGTACTGCTGGTGGTCATCTCAGATGGAAGTTCAAAGCAAATTCAGTGTGTTCTCCTCATAATGGAAACTAAAACACATTGAGAAAATCTTCCTTTATGTCAAAGAGCAGACTAGATGACTGACTCACAGACATTTATTGATTCTTACATGTGCTTAGAAGACACCGAGAAAAAATCAAAATCTGTTAACTATGGACTATTGTTATCAACTGTTGAGAACATTTCTACATTAATCATCTCAGGGCAAATAACAATATATTGGAAATACTCTGTAATAGATTCATTTATGATGGTAGATTTGTACCTGCATCTTAAATAAAAATAATGGTACATATTTTGTTGCAATCACTTTGAAGTAAATGGCATTATGCTATGGATAAAAATGATGTATTGTATTTTGTCCCTCATTTCAGATAGTGCTATTAAGTTTTAGTAGTATCAGTCTGCAGGAATTCACCTGAATTGAACTGATTAATGTAAAATTCTTTCAAGCTACTTCTCCTGACTCTAGAAACACTCACCAGTTCAGTTTAGAAATTGCACAGTTTTTAACATGGATTTATGTGTTGTTTTTCCTCAGTGTTATTATTTATTTTATTAATAATAGCAGCAGTCCCAAAACCTATTGTGACAAATGCGGTAAAAACTTATTCAGCTACACAAGGACAAAGAGTGGAGCTTTTTCAAAGTGCCAAAGTGCCTCTCCCAGCTATAATGCCTTTTGCTTTTCCTGGCATTCTTTGATGAAATGGATTACAAAAAGACGTTGGCAGAAATACAAAGTTTAGACTTGAACTATTTCTGCACCTGTAAACTGAGGGTAGCTGAAGTCAGAGGAAACAATTAATAGACTTGAGAGTTATTAGGCTGCTTACTTCTTTTGTGTAGAGAAAAGATGTGGAAGTAGTCTTCCATGACTGAAAAATCTGCCCTCCATTACAGAATCTTACAAACCAGCACTGTGCATAGGAATAACAAGAAGCTTTCCTCTTAATCCCCAGACTGATTCCATTATGTATCTTCTTGCTCTGTATGTCATTATTAGATCGATGGGGCACTAATACAAAAAACAGCTTGGGTTTTTATCTGAATTTACTCCAGTATGACTTAAGCTTGATAAAGAATTTATATTCCCTATGGAGTTTTTGATGATTACTAAGTTACCAAACAGAGGAGATCAGATCTAGTAGTAAAACTGGCATCAAAAAACAGGAACAACTCTCTGCTAATACAGCCAGAAACTGTTTTCTTGCTTGCTTGCTTGCTTGTTTGCTTTCCTGCTTTTTTTCTTTCCCCCTTTTCTCAATTCTTTCCCCCTTTCCTCCCTTCTTTCTGCGATATGCCTATAACTCTACTGAGTTTACACCAGATGAAAATTAAGATTTGCATGTTTTTACTGCAGATATATTTGTTTACTTAATGTGAAAATGCAAATACAATGCCTTTGGTAATCAAATTGATTAATTATATTGATTTAGTGTTATAGTTATTCAACAGACTCTTTTGCCACGTTTCCTAAAAATGTAGGGGAGATAAATTCAAGGACCAGAATATTGGTGTTCATTAAGCTATGGCATTTCTCATTTAAATACAGGTTTCAAGGCTTTCCTTCCTAACCAAAGTCACCACTAAGACTGCCAGTATTGTGGCTACTATTTCCTCTAAGGAAAAACTTGGAAGTACAACATACATAATGATTAAATGCTGTACTTTCTCTGGATAAAGCACTTTTTGAAATGTTCACACTACTGATGAAACTTAAGTGCCAGTCTGTTGATGCTTTTGCACTCTGAAGTTTGCTTGTTTTTCCTGCCAAAACGCACAATTCTTCTGTTTAAAGTGGTCTCTGCCTTCCACTGCATTGCTTTGCAGCCAGCAGCTCATAAAGTTGGACACTAGAAATGCACTGAAGTGAGAGTGCCTATTAGGGTGTTTTTAAAGTACTGTCCTCTACAAGTACAGTTTTCACTGCCTCATTTCTAGCTAGTTATAATGTCCTCAGGGTTGATTTGCAATGTTAATACCATAAGACTTTGGAAAAAAATGAAAGCAAAATTGCAATGCATACTGAGATGTTCGATAACAAGGATGTGTCTCAGAACAAAAGCACTGCTATATTTGACTGCAGAGAGCAGAAACAACGGGAAAACCAGTATGTTGTTATGATGGTCTGGAGTTTTAGTTGTTTATTTGATTTCTGTGTATTTTTACTGTTCCAGAAGGAAACCAGCAATATCAGACGGGACTAAACCACAGCAATTTGTATTCATTTGTAAACAATTTTGCTTTCCTTTAGCTGAGATTTATAAGCATCCTCATACATAATCACTAGCATGTAAGAGAAAAAGTGTTTCTCATTGACAGAAACGCTCTTCACTGCTGGTTTCATTTTCAGAAAAACTGTTCAAGCATCATTTGAAAGCTTCATTTCGGGAGGAACAAGGGATTGATATAACTATGAAAGATCAATTTATATGTTGATTATGCCTAGGTTTGATGGGAGATTAGACAAAGGACTTTAAGAAAAAAGGTTATCACTAGATCTACACTTCGACTGTTCAATTCAGCATTTTGCATTAAAATCATCCAAGAAAAAAAAGGTTATAGGTCAAAGTTCCCTCTTTTAGTGTGGATCCAAGAATGAATTTCTGTGGTCTTGGCATTCCTGAGTGCTATGGAAACTCCCAGAGGCCAAGTTGGAGAATCTGGTATTAGAAAGTTCTGTAGTGCTTGTTTTTGAGCTTGTTATGTAGCCGCTCTGTTCTCAGGTGTGCAAAGGTAAACCAGGATAATCATCACTAGTCAGGGAGAATTTAGAGAAAATACCTAAGAATTATGTATTACCTTTCTAATGTAGATATTTACTGTGTTTGAATTATCTGATATAGCAGAATTCTTGGCTTTTCTATGGATCGAAACAGGGACCAACCTGCTTTTTGAGTGTGATTTATCAAAGCTGCATAGTAATACTTAACAAGAAAGGGAAAATGTGTAGAATCATAGAAACATTGAATGGCCTAGGTTGAAAAGGACCTCAAAAATCATCTAGTTTCAACCCCCCTGCCATGGGCAGCGTAAGCATTTCGCTCCTGAGTTACTTGAAAAATGCTCAGTAGCTGTGCATAATTTCCAATGTACAAGAAAGGTAGCAGATCACAAAAATGGATCTAGTTTTAGTAATATATATAGACAATGAATTGCTTCATGTAATAAGATTCCAGGTCTTCTTATCTTCTTTTGTTAACTCCTCAGAAGCCTCACTTACAAGTCAGTAACGAAATTGAGCTTCTTAAAAATTGACGATAAAGTGCAATCCATTAAAGAAATTACTAAAGAATTTCAGTACTGTCAGCATCTTAATTAACTAATATACCACTTTTTTGAAAATTTTCCTACCATATTGTTTAATCTGGCAGAAGAAGTGCATAAAAACATACCAAGATATAGCATAATGCATCGAAAAATAGCAACCATACATTCATTAAGATTTTAATTCAGTCATGTTTCTGATACTAATATTACTGAATGATTTAACTTGTATATGGATTGATAATGTTTTAGCTAGTTAGAGCAGGTAGAAGGGATACTGCCTTCATCCTTGCTGAGTCCCATACAGAATAGTAAAAAGAATTATCTTTTTAAAAAAATAATTTCCATTATTACTTCACTTGATCATTTTTCTCCAGGGAACTAAAACTGTGCACTAGCAGGTACAGGTACAATATGCATGCTGAGATGGTAATAGAGGCAAAGGTAAGGGACTCCATAAATCTTTCAGGATCACTTTACCAGAAACATACATTTGGCAATAATAGTGTGGCTATGGACTTAACAGCAGACCCTGCTTCCATCTCTACATCAGTTTATCTTCCGTAGGTGTGAGAAATGGCATTGCTTTTTTCAGGTTTTTGGTTTTTTGTTTTGTTTTGTTTTGGTTGGTTGGTTGTTCTTGTTGTGTGTTTTTTTTTTAATTGATACAGAAATATCACAGTGAATTAGAGTTATCTTTTGTCAGTTACAAGAAGTTATGTGGTAGTTGTAGTTTTCATGGTTATCCCCAACCACTATGCTTTCCCTATGGCTAGAAATGTCACAGTTTCCTCTAGTGTTAAATCAGCTATGCTGGATGGAGAAATAAAAGCAAGAAGAAAGAGGGGGAAGATGTATGTTATGTTTGTATGTCATCTGTTTATCTGTCCTGGGGAAGGCAGGTTTTGTTTTGTATATGTTTAGAGAATTTTAAGGGTTAAATCACAATGTCCAGAAGTTTACAGGAAAGACAGACATATTCCTTCAGAAACATAAGAGAAGTGCCTAGCAGAATATAAAATAGTTTGTAAAATGTTCGTGTTAAACTACCTTCAGTTTGAATAATAAATATGTCTGACAATTCTTTATTATGATGTGTTACTTTCTGACAATACAAGAAGTACATTGATATTCAAAAATCACATCTTTGAAAACTTCGAGGCAGTAAGAAATAGAAAGGCAGTAAGTATCTGTTTATACCAATCTCCATAAAAATAGAATTGTGCTCAGTTCTTCAAGGGAGGTTGTCCACTTGTGGACTGGAGAAGAATATTGTTAATCAAATACAGAAAAAAAATCTGGAGATTGATTGGACTAGATGATCCTGTAGGTCCTTTCCAACCTTGTGATTCTATGATTGTATCATTTGCTCCCAGTTTTTTTTCTACCCAGTGTAATGCGTAGTCCTTTGCAATCACAGGGAAAAATAGTTAAGAAAATTTTGGTTAAAATCTGAACTGTCCTGAGTTGCTCTTCTTAAAAATGTGATTTTAATTTGTGTACTAGGAGCCAAGAGTAAAGAAAAGAGACCTTTCACCCAAAAATAGAGATTGCTTACATCTTGTTTATTCCAACTTGCATGTAATTGTGCATTTGTATTATAAAACTATATAGGGTTTTCTTCAACTACAGTTTAAGGTGACAGCAATCACACTGCAGTGTGATAATCAGTCATTGTAACCAGTAGACCACCTTTTTAAACATCATTTTTGTAGATTTGATTAAACCTAGTAAGAGTAGCATTTCTAAGACATCAAAGAAAACTGCAAAGAAGCACCTGTGTATTTTTATTTCATGATGATTTTCAAATACATTTTAATTCCTTGATTAGGAATTCCATGTATTACAATCTAGAAATGATCACTTATATCATTGCAAATTCTAACTCTTTAGGAAAAGGAACAAAGCTCAACTTCTGCAGAAAAACCTTTCCCCTTTCTGTCTGTAAAACGAATGAAGATGAATGAAGAGAGGAAGTGCAAAATACTGCTTTGCAAGACTGCCAGCAATCTGTCATTTCTTCAGAAAATTCTCACTTTGAGTTTTTGCCCTCTTTTGTCCTGTGAAGCTATGTCCTACTTCCTCTTTTGCATCTTCAGGGAACAGAAAGGCTCCAAAAATGAGATGAGAGCTTGGATGTACATGGTAAGACCTGTGTTTTAAAATTAATGGGATCCACAGAGAGGAAAGTGCCATAGGCACCAAAAGGCCATTTGCTTTCCTTTTGCAGGGGGAAAAGCTCAGCAGCATAAAAATTGTGCTGTTGCTGCCGCTGCTGCTGCTGTTCTCTCCTTCTTTCTTTCTTGCTCCCACTCCTCTGTGGTAGGCCCTAAGGACAATAGGCAGAATGTTCATCTGGTGTGCTGGAGAACACACCAGAAGTTCAAGAAGGATGTCTAGTTCATGCATGGTTGTGAGCCCATCTATAGTACTGTAAAGAATTGCAGCACACAGATTTTTTATTGTTTATTCATTTATTTATTTACTGCTGCAGAAGAATCTCTCAACTCATTCCTACAAAACTGTCTTTAATTATGCCACATCTGTTCACTCTGGTCTGATAAAAATTTTTTTAAAAAAGAACCAAACCACCAAAAATTAGCTTGGCTCTTAGTAGGCAAAGGAGTATCTATTGCATCATTTAACTTATGTGAAGATAAAGAAACTGAAGCCCAGAGGAAGCTGCCATAGAACTGCTGAACACCAAGCACCTGTAGTTATCTGGGGATTTTTCTGTCAAAGTATTCAGTGAAAATCCCTTTGCAATTTAACAGAAGCCCAAGTGCATACATTTTTGCAAAATCCATTTCCATTTATACAAGTAATAAGGTTATTCCTGTCCCAAGCAACCTTTGGGGGAGGGGGGGGAGGGAGGACTTTGTTAATAAGATATTTATTTCCCAGCTTTTCTGTCTAGTAATGCAGTTCTTACAGGGTTTCATCTCTATTTTCAGGCTCTTTCCTGCTTGTGTTGTTTTCAGTGTTTTTCATCTCTGATACCAAATGTTTAATTGGTGCCAACCATAAGATTGACAAATGCTTACATTTTTAAGGCTGGCTCTCTAACAAGATCCTGTATGTTTTTATCACACTATACAAAACTACAGAAACTATGAACTAGAAGAGTAACAGTATTGTTTCTCATTTCTAAAACAGACATTCTGGAAAATTGTAGGTTATTCTGTAGAACTTGTATTAATAGCCTAATCAGTAAGACAAGAGCAAGAAGCTTAGGAAGTCTGTGTACTCTCCAGAAAAGAAAATATTTTCTAATATTATAGATAAATTCAATCATTTTAAAAGGTGGATCACACTATACCTCCCCTCACAAAACAAAACAAAACAACAAAAACACAGAATTCTCTTTAAATTTGACATTTATAACTGCTTTTTTTTCCCCCCTAAAACTATTGGCTGCAGGCGGATCATATTTTCCTGGTTTCTTCTAAAAACATAGTTTACTCTCCTTCTTCCCCCAGATGTGCATCATAGGAAATTCTCTCTTGTTTTCAGAAGCTCTTTTGGATTGGATTATTTCCTTGCTTGTTCTTTTTTTTATTGATTATTGTGAATGTCACCAGATGATCTTCCAAACTGTTTTGGGGTCAACCCATTGTATTCATCTATCATTTGTCAAGGAAATTCTGTAGTAAAGACATGACAGAATATGTCTAAGGAAGAAGCTTGTAAGAGACATATAGACTCTGTAGTATACTCTAGGAATTGAGAACAGGCCATTCCACGTTGTTTTTTTAATTACTTTTGATATTTTATATTCTAAACTACATGCTGAAGGATAGCTCTAAATAAGAGAGCTAAGTAGAACAGCTGTCCTTACAAGGCAAATGGACAACCTTCCATCTTGCAATTAGATCCAGTAGATATCCATTAGTTCTTGACATTTCTGTGTAATTTGACCCAAAGTTAGTAGAAAATACTTCACATCTTACTCTATTTTCTCCTATGAGGAATTATTTAGACTTTATGAATGAGTAAATCCAGTAACAAGTTAGAAGTGGGTATATATTAGAAGTGGGTGTACTTTAACGTGGTTAGCAAGTTTATTTAGGATCAATTTTCAGAATTCTCCTCTTCAAGTAAGACAGGCAAACACATTTGGTTTCTTCAGGGTTCCTTCTGCTTACTAACTTCAGAACTTCTTCGAACCTATCACTCAAGGGCACTTTAGGCGTTTTAGTGTGCAGCCATTTTACTAGGAGCCTGTGGCAGAATACCAGAGTTTAACTTCTGGAGTAGTGAAATAAAGGACTTCAAGTTAATTATTAATTGTTATCTTATCAATCTTTTTTCTCTGCTAAAGCAGTCTTGGAACTTTGGTTGGATGGAGTGGCTAGTTTTACATAATAATGGTCTTAAAACTTACTTCCCCCACAGATTTCTCTAGTGACCTGCTACTCCATTTGAACTGTCATAAGGCTATAAGACTGGGTGGGATCCACCCAAGGGTAGTGAAGGAGATGGAAGAAGTGATTACTAAGCTACTTTCCATTATTTATCAGCTGTCCTGGTCAATCGGGGAGGTCCTGCACAACTGGAGACTTGATAATCCAACACCCATCTGCAAAAAGATTTGGAAGGAGGATCTGGGTAACTAGATGCCTGTCAGCCTCACCTCAGTATCAGGAAAGGTCATGGGGCAGATCATCTTGAGTGCGATCATGTGGAGTGTGTGGGGTAATCAGCAGATTAGGCCTAGTCAGCATGATTTCATGAAAGGCAGGTCCTGCTTGACCAAACTGATCTCCTTCTATGACCAGGTGACCCATCTAGTGGACGAGGAAAAAGCAGTCAATGTAATCTACCTAGACCTCAATAAAGCCTTTGACATTGTCTCTCTCAGTATTCTCCTGGAGACGCTCACATTCTGCGGCTTGGACAAACATACTCTTCACTGTATGAAAAACTAGCTGGATGTCCAGGCCCAGAAAATGGTAGTGAATGGAGTTAAATCCAGATGGCAACTGGTCATGAGCACCGTTCTCCAGGGGTCAGTATCAGGGCTGGTCCTGTCCAATATCTTTATTGACTATCTGGATGAGGGGATTGAATGCACCATCAGCAAGTTTGCTGATGGCGCCGAACTGGGGGGGAAGTGTCGATACGCCATGGCATAGGAAGGCCCTACAGAGGAATCTGAGGGATATGGATGGGCTGGATCAATGGGATGAGTCCAATTGTATGCATTTTAACAAGTCCAAGTCCTGAGTCATGCACTTTGCTCACAACAACCGCATGCATTGCTACAGGCTTGGGCCAGCGTGGCTGAAAAGCTGCAGAGGAAAAGGATCTGGGGGTGTTAATTAACAGCTAGCTGAATATGAGCTGACAGCATGCCCAGTGGCCAAGAAGGCCAATAACATCCTGGACTGTATCAGAAATAACATATCCAGCAAGACCAGGGAGGTGATCATCTCTCTGTACTCAGCACTGGTGAAGCCACACCTTAAGTACTGTGTTCAGTTTTAGGCCTCTCACTGCAAGAAAGACATTGAGGCCCTGGAACGTGTTCAGAGAAGGACAACAAAGCTGTGAAGGGTCTGGAACACAAGTCTTATGGGGGTGGTTGAAGGAACTGAAATTGTTTAGCCGAGAAGAGGCTCATGGGAAACCTTATTGCCCTCTACAACTCCCCAAAAGGAGGTTGTGGCAAGGTGGGATTCAGCCTCTTCTTCCAGATAACTAGCATTAGGATGAAAGAGAGAATGGCTTTAAGTTGCAGCAGAGTGTGTTCAAGCTGGATTTTAGCAAAAATTTATTGAAGGAGTGATGAGGTATTGGGAACAGGCTGCTCAGGCAACTGGAGGAATCACCAGCCCTGGAGGTTTTCAAGAAAAGGGTAGATGTGACATGGTTTAGTGGGCATGGTGGTGATGAGTTGATGGTTAGACCATTGGTCTAAGATGTATTGATGGTCTCAGAGGTCTTTCCAAACATAATGATTCCATGATTCTACGACTGAACATATTATGAAATATCTTGCATTCCTTATATTTTCCATATAGTTCTAGATACCTTCCCCAGGATACTATTTCTGCATGCTTTCCTACATTGTCTAGGTTAGCCATTCTTCTCTACTCAATTCTATGTTCTCTTCATCCCAAACACCTCAACTTTTTTTTTCTTCAAGAAGTATCTAAGGAAGATAACATATAATTCTTCCTCCTACCAGCATCCCAACCATTCTTTTCATATTCTCTTTCTCACACACTTTCTTCTTTGCAGTACTGAAGACATATTAGAGCAAATACAGCATTGTGCTGTGTCTGCGTCAGCTGTTGTTTGAGTCTTTGTGGTTACTCTCCTTTTAAATGTCAGCTCCTCTGAAAAATTCATACCATCAGAATTAATGTCATGATATCTCAGGTTATGAGGACTCCATAGTCAGGAGATTACTTTCTACTAAACTTTTCTTAAAATAATAGGGAATGTGAGAATCTGAGACAATATCAAGAGCTTCATTATTTTTGTGTTTGCTTTTATTACCAACCCACTATTTTAATAACCTATCCCAAAATCATTTTATTGAACGAGCTCTCTTTGAGGCTTTTACAACTCAATCTAGAGGAAAAAACTTGTTCTTTGCTTGCATTAATTTTTCATTGTTGCTAATTCTTTGCTACTGCATTACTCATTTTATAATTGAGAATATTTTAACTTCCATTGTCCAGAACAAGAGAAAATGCAAGTACTCCAACAGAAATGAATGAATTAAAATTGGACTATATTAGAAGGATAAGTTTATTTCCCAATCTGCTCAGACAATTATTACCTGGGTTAGTTTAACTAGTATGTGAATTTCCTTGCAGCAAATTCCTGCCCATATCATTGTTTTTCCTTGTTGTGACCGTGTCTGGGCACATCCCACCGCTCTTTCAGATGAGTTGCTTGTCATGTTTTTCCTATTTGGTTGTTTCAGTTCTACAAAAGACTCGTTTGGAAAGAACACTGAGTGGAATATATCAGCTCTCAGTGACTTTGCATCTTTGTTTTGCTAATCGTTGGTGAATAGCCTGTTACGCTGAGTTAAAGATTTACCAACCCTACCAGTTAAGTCAACGCACAAACTTTCGCTGAAAACATGTGGCCACATCTAGATCTTAGTTCCTCTATGGGGGCAGGTGAAGAAGAATGATTCATTATAGCTAACATTATAATTATGAACAATATGAACTGTGCCAGAAAGACACAGTGAACAGAAAGGTCATTTCAGCCCTCCAGAACGGTCTCATATGTAACTATAAGTGATGGAGAAGAGAGGGAGAATGCCAGGAAGTGTCCAGGCAAAGGTAATATGCTACAAGAAAAACAGAATAACAACTTTTAAACAATTATGTCAAATTTGGAAAACTCTGAGACGCCTACCCAAAAATATAAGAACAGATTACTAATACAGAAATACTGTGATTAAATGTTAGAATAACATTTAATGTTTTGTAACTGTGATATTGCCATCATTTGAAACTGTTTAGCATGCTTTTTTGTCCCTCTGTTTTGAACTGCTTTAGAGAATATGCTATAAGAAGAAACTAAATAAGTTGACTGCTTTCCTAGATTTGCAAGATATGTTCATTATTAATAACCCAGTCTTTGAAAAAAAATATTGTGCGCAGAATTGCTCAAAATGTATTCTCTTAACATGTTCTTAAGTATCTTGGTTGGCTTTATTGTATCATCAGTGCAGAAAACTAGACACAAAATTCTTACAAAGATTTTCATCCTTTTTAACTGATAAAAATAAAGTATATGAAACAACCTTGAAAGATGCACTTCTATTCTAGAATAAAATGTAAGTAATGAGCTTCTTATCTTGAGTTGTGGCCCCCTCACCATGTCAGACTGAACAAGACTGATATTAGTTTGAATACAAAAATACACAGTAGGCATACAATTAAATATCATAATTCTCCCCATACTCTTTGTTCACTCCAAGTCCCTTTTACCTCTCAATCCAATTACCAAGTTCCATCACGTCACTCAGTCCTCATTGTCTTTGTTTGCCCCTCTTGTACTCTGTCATTTATAGGGTATTACTTGGTACAGACCCTATCATCACATTACCTAAGACGGAGATTACACTGTTTTTTGCTTCTATAATGGTGCTAGCCAGACAGTACCACATTTGTCTTAAGTTACAGTCACAGGAAAAGATGATGAGTTTTCTGGACATAGTTCTTTAAGACATTTGATCCAACAGTAGAAACTTAGGTTTGATTATATCCCCAAAACTGGATGTACTGAATTCAGAAGCAGAAGCATCTGTCTTGTCTAAAAGCAAATTTTTTTCTCTTCTGGTCAAAAATATTTGCCTAGATCCCTAGAAAGCCAGTTCTACTTAACTTCTACTTCTCATTTCCCATTTCTAACCTTTCTTTCCCTTTGGAACTGCCTCTTGTGTCTTTTATATTTTATGGCTTGTTGTAAGCCAGAAAGTCACAGAAGGAAAGTCTTTTCTAGTTCTGGTTCCCAAACCATGCCTAGTCTGTGATACAACTACGGAATTTCTTGGAATTTCAAGTGAGGTCTATGAAGTGTGTAATGAGCATACTGTAGGATTTAGAAGTATAATATGGTCAATTCTGAATGGATTTTTACAGGAAGTGAGAAAGCAAATTCCTGATACAAAATCAGTGCCATGTGAATTCCATTTGTCTTCCAAAGTCTGGATCATATTAAAGCTTTTCAAAAATATTTGTAAAGTGCATTGCACAATCTCTTTTCCTAATTTTGTCCTAAAAAGTATGTTTTACCTGTGGTGCTGAGGTTCACAGTAAGTAAAGAAAAAGAATATGAAAGTAGCAGAATGCAAAATTTTAGCCTAAATTACTAAATCGAGAACATTGTCTGATAAGGAGAATTTCATCTGGCAACCTTAATAAAGAGAGATACTTTTCCTTGTTTGATGAATTCATTGAGAGGACAATGAAAAAGCAATTAATACAGTATATCAAAAGTTCAGTTATGCTTAGATTCCATCTCACATGGTGTTCAGGTAACCAGACTAGAGAAAGAGTGAGCTCTGTCACTTGTTTCAGTTTCTTTCTATTATTGTTCCCTATTTTTTTTTTTTTTTTAAGGGAAGGTGCATATTCCTTGTACAGCAAATGTGCACAAAAAGGTTGCTTGTCTTATGTTCTCACATAACTATCTTCTCAAAAAGAAAACCACTAAATAAAATAGAACAGGGCCCAACTGATTCAAAAAGTATACTTTGAAAAACAGATATAAATTTTCTGATGTAAAATTGAGTAGAGGTGTCAAGTATCTACGTGGTCTCCCTTATGCCCAGTCCTGTCCCATGTTTCCTTTCATGTCAGTGATTATGGGGTGTAGATAACTACCATGATGCTTGTGGAAGACTCAATATTATTTTTTTTTATTATTGTTGTGGAAGACAGGATTAGCATTCAAAATTATTTCGATGAATTGGAGAAGTACTTTGAAATGAATAAACTCAAGTTAATAAGGCTTTGCATTTCAACAAAAGAATCACAAGTCCTTGCACAAAATGTAACTGGTGACTTAGTGTGCTCCCATCCTGCAGAGGTTAACAGGCACTTCACAGGAAATCACAAGTGGAATATAAGCCGACAAAGTGGTTCTATTGTAAACAATGAACCTCTGTCTTTGCTAAAGAAAAAGAAGAGCTGCATATGAGTAAGAAAATAAAAGTCTTCTATCCTGCTTGGCCACTGCGGTATCTCATCTGGAGTACTATGACAGTCTTTTTCACCATTATTAGACAATATATGTACCAACTGAAGTAACTGAAGAAGAAAACAATAAGAATATAGTGTTTAGAGGACATGCACCTCCAGGAAAACAAAACAACAACACTAATCTCCAAAAAATAAAATCAGTGTTGCTCTGAAGAGGGAACAAAGAGCAATGATAAGGAGACGTAATCAGACTGCAAACCTGGAAAGAGTATTATGAGAAGGACAACGATCAGTTATTCATTAGTTGCTGTTAAGCAGTTGTTAAAATAATAAAAAATAGTAATTTATAGCAAAGAAAATGCTAATAAACTAGTAAAGTATAGACACTGTGAAGAGTAAATCACAGAAGCTGTGGAATGTTCTTCACTAAAGAAAGTGTGGAAACTTTGTCTTAAGCTGAATCTGAGGCAATTGTCTGGTTTCATTACTGGGGAAAATGTAGATAATCATTTAAGGTCTTTCCTGCACTGAACTTTAATGATTCTTTGACAGTTTCACAGGACCCCCTAGATGGCTGCAGCATTGTTGTGACTTGTTTGCTTCTTCCACCATGCCTCTGAAGTTTCCTTCAGATATTTGTGGTCCAGATGTCGATGTGATATAATTTAGTTATACTTTCTAAATACTTCTACTAAGTACCTTTACCTAAATACCTTTTACTGAGTGTATCTTGCCTACCTTTTCCTAGGAATGATCAAAATTGCAAACATTTTCTGCATTTCTGCATTAAAAAGTCTTACTGACAGAAGAAAAAATATGTAGATGAAACGTTTGTCTCATATATTCTTATCTTTAAATCAAAGCTGTGTTTTAGTGAGCTGCTTGCTGTACGTCTCAGTTTAATCTAATCCTTCTTGTGCAGTGTAGGAAGGGAGCTTAGCCACCACCATCAGTTTTCAGGAGAGAGGAATGCACTATATCTTGAACACTCAAAGCAATTTCTAGGCCGTGTAGATAATCAATATTCCATGTTGAAAAAAGTTAAATGTATTTCTATTTTTTCAGTCCCACAAAGAGAGTTGGAACTTTTTATTTCTAGAGTACAGTAAGTGTGTCATGGCTGCACTTCTTCCACCACCTGTTTACGGTTGTTCTAGGGATTTAAGAGAAGTTTCCAATTTCCTAGAAGATTCTATTGTTATGTTATAAGAAGACTGTTTAAGCCATCGAGTGTATTCATCAGAAAACTCACTCTTCCCTTGGAATACATTTGATGTGGATTTTGTTAGAATGAAACAGATTTTGCACAGTCTGCAAAGTTGAACAATGAAAACAGCAACAACAACAAAAAATAAAGATCAGTGTTGTTCATGTTGAAGCATGTCTCAGACATAGAGGTAACTGTGTGGATCTATGGTAGCACTGCCTGTTGCAGCACACAAAGACCTAACTATGATATAATGGAAGAAACACAGTTCGGAGAAAAGTGTATGTCCATGATCCCTCATTCATCCAAGTGAGAATACTGCTAAGCGAGGATGAGCTAAGATTATTTCTTTATAGCTGCGGCTCTGAAGGCAAAATGCATTAAGTTTAATTACTTCCATCTCACCACAGAAGTTAATACTGGGTTGTGAAAGTAAGACTATCCTAAATAGTGAGGAGCCCACAGATAAATTCTTTCAGAACTGTAGCCAGCAATGGTTGAGCAAGGTGTTTGAGCACCTGACTTCCACACAACTGCAGGTCAAGAAGCATATTGCACATCAGTGAGGGAAAAAGAAAATCATTCAAGCTCCCCATTTCTCTGAAATGTGAAATAGTTTATACAAACATTAATCTTCAAAGCTGCAACTGCTGTTCTTGGTGGAAACAATATATCAGAGTCATAAGTTCAGCAGCTTTGGCTCTTAGCCCCTAATATAGCAAGCAACACAGATGAGCCTGCTGAAGTGATCTATACCAAGTGAAAAACTAGCAGCGATCATGTCCCTAGCATTACAATGCTTTGTTTTTAGTGTATGTATTATCCTGAGTAATATCGTTAAAGACCTGGTTCCCTGATACTGTAGTTACTTTGTGAATATCAGATTAAAAAAACCAAAACCAAAACCAAGGAATTTTCTATCCCTCATAATGAAACAAAAGGCTTGAAAACATCACATCAGGCATTTGTAAAACCCCAAAATAAAAAGTCCCCAGATGTGCCCCTTTAAATAGAAAATGTGCTTTTTCAGCTAGTCTTACAATTCCTTGTGAATCTGATCAAGACTTATGAATTTTCAGGGATGAGCCTCCCCACTGTTGAGTGGGCTAGCAAGAAAAGAATTACGCAATTCCCTGACTTACAGTTAACTCTGTCAGTGAGTTCCAAGATTTGCATTCGTTCTATCCCATGAACTACTTTGTCTCAGTAGAAATTCTCCAGCCTTCTAAAAGTAAATCCTTTGCACTGAGAATGTGCTTCACTTACTCTGTTTTCAGTGTTGAGGTAGATGCATCTTCCTGATACCCTGAACACTGTTGTAGTTTATTTGCCTTTGGTTGTCACAACTCACAAGCTGGGCCATATTGCTGGCTTTTTATCATCCTTTTATTATAATGTGTGGTTTTTTTCTGTTAGAATTTGGCAGTGTTAGTTATTCCTTCCCACCTCTTTTAGCACTTCATATATTCTGGATTGTTTTCCTGTACCTTACTACTCCTTCACTTTGTGTTGCTTTGTTTTCAGACTTCTTAGTGAAACAGCAGAAAGGCTGTAAAAATAATTGAGCATCTGAAGAAGTAATTACACTGGTAAAAATTGTCTAATGAACATTAGTTCAGTGGAGGACATGCTAATTTGACAGCATATCTGTGGTATTTCCAGAACCCTCACTGCTATGATAGTAAAGCCCTAGCAGAGAAAAAAGAGTTCACTCATTTTCTACAGAAGAAGTGGCTCCAAAATTTCACCTGTGGTGTTTAATGATGAACACAAAAGCACTGGTGGATCTTCTGGCTAAATAGTGGAATGAGTACCATGAGTACCATCTTTAGTTCTTCTTTAGGCTACTTGATAGCCTTGTCGTGTCACGTGCATTCTTTGTATCTCAAATTATACCTGCTAAATGGGAAAAATATTTATCCTTCTCTTTTTAAAAATGTCTGTCTTTTTTCTTTGGATAGAGAACTTGAGAGACAGAGAATGTCACTAAAGTACATCTGTGTAATGCCTTGCACAGAATCCCAAGGTCTCTGTCACAGTAAATTTGAAAATAACAGCGTCTTTTAATTCATTTATATTGCACCTGTGCTATAATGTATGCTCATTACTGATGTATACTTACCTTCCATAAAGCTTATCCCGAAATTTTAATCATATATATACAATCCCCACAGGCCAGTCACGCTTCATATGAGGTACACGTAAGGACATGGTTCCCATAAGTTGAACCATTCTAAATGCAAGCTGCTGCAGCTTTCTTTCACCTCTCCTGAAAAAAATATTGCCCTCCCATTCTACTCTTCAATAAATAGCTGGTCTGAATGAAAGCCTAACTGCTGTAGGATCAGTTGGATCAGAATGCAAAGATAAGCATGAAGTTATAGCAGTCATAGTGCCTATTGTCTCATATGTCTTATTTCATCCACTTTTAGGTGTGTTCACACCAGTAAACATCTTTCTGGTCACATAAGTAAGTCTGATATTTGTAATGTAACATACCTTTGGGGGGGGGGGGGGGGGGGGGGGAAATCACTTCAGCTTTTGTGAGTTCACTTTCTGTTTGTTCTCAATGGGAAATATTCCAGTAAATAATGACCCTTACACCTGTATTTCATTGGAATCCAGCCTCCAGACTCTTAAAAACACTTAACTGCAAAACGTTTTAAGCTATCTGTATCTACAGTGCCAATATGAAACAGATAAAGATGAATTATTTTGATGTCTAAGCTTTATTGCAATTATTAAAAAAATTGTTTTAAAGCTTATGCTACTGTACCTTGCAGCCTCATATTATTGATCAGGAAGCTTTGAGCTAATTTCCTACAGGCAGTTAGAATTCAGGATATTTTTCTTTGGTTCAAGAAATACTGAAAATTCTTCAAATAATTGCTATCCTATACTGAAGAATAATTTGAAGGCACAAAGTGCTCTGTTTTAAGAGATTTTTGATTACTTTAAAGTATATTCTTTGGTACAGTAGAAAAATGATATTCTAGAAAAAGAGGTCGTACATGTAAGAGATCTCTTTGGATACTTCCTGATCTAATACTTCTTTTACTGCAAATTTTTGATAGTAAGAAGAAATGTATACTATAGATGTACTATATATATACACATATCATATATAAAAGATGAAAGAAAAAAGTCTCCATAATGTTTTATCCTTCTTGGAATATGCTTCTTCCTTTCTCTGTCTTAATGCATTGTGAGAACATATCTGAGGAATATTTGAGAATGCTAAACTTAGAGCCCCTTCTTTCTCTATATGACCCAATCAATCCAGCCACAAAAAGCATTCCCAAACATTCCCTTCCCTTTGTTCTTCTTCCCCTCACTCATTAAGTGGATTTTCTCCCCCCCCCCCCTCCACCCCACTTTCTTTGCTGTTTATGTAGCAATATTCATAAAAGGTTCAATTTTTCTCTCCTTCCTCCAAACACTTAATATTGTGCAGATATAGAGAATATATCCCTTGTTATCAACCATAATTTATGTATGCGTTGAAAATAAAAACAAAAAGCATTCCATTGTCCCTGGAGATCGCTCCTTCTGCTTGTGTATACCCCTCACCTGCTGTGCTTTCTGTTTCAGTTCATTAGAAAAAAAGCATTCCTTAAAGTATTTTTCCTCTGCTGACTAACAACCCCCTGAAACAATTTTAACTACTCACTTCAGAGTATGAGCACTCGAGAGCTTAGATCTTATCAGCAGTCTGCCTATTGCACTTAGCCGTACCAACAAGACAAACTCAGCATGAAGAGCCCAAGCTGAGATAGACATGAGCCTACCTGCCTGATAAACAAAGAGAAAGCCAGTGTCCTTCACACAAGTGTAAAGGGTCTCAGTCTTGAGGGAGTCAGGCACTGCTTGCTGCAGATTTATTTTAAAGAAATGTAGGCCAAATTCTGTCCCCCAGATACACCTTCATTATACAATTATTTTTGTCTCTTGACTCTGGTGGGGACAGAGAGGCGTAAAGGAGGACAGAATTTGGCCCCATTATTACATGGGACTAATGAATGTTATTTTAAGATGCAAGATGAAACTTGTCTGGACAGGATTATCAAGGCCCACATCTGAAAAAGAAGGGAGGGATGAAAGAGAGGAGAAAGAGTGGAGGCAGAGCTGGTCTTGAGATGAAAAACATCATATATTCTGTCACAATCCTTGGTGAAAATCATGGCATCCCAGTCCACACTGATATGTGTTTAGCACATGATGAACCAAAAGGACTAGCTTTAATTGTGTGAAGGTAAAAAGGATGGTATGGGAGATTAATTCTAGCCCTGGAGTTCTAGATGAATTGGAATTTTTTTTAATGATATTTTGAGGATAGTCATATATTTCAAATGGGAGATAGGCTAGTTGATATTTTTATTTGCCTTCTAAAGGAAATAAAGCTTATGTAACTATACTGGTTGTCTCAGTCCCAAACCAATGTGTTCTGAAACACATGACTGATTTCAACTATGTCTGACAGGGGAGAGTGATGCCCAGATGTTCCTACCTGGTGGCTGTGGGGTTTTATGAAAACTGACAGTTATGAATAGAGAAAAGAATTTGGGCTTAAAGTTTGAGGCAAGAGATGCAAAAGAATTTCATAGCTAGATCCAGAAAGACATGGAGGCCTGAAACAGGGAACATAACAATATTTCCATGTTATTTCTGAGGTAGGTGTCTGATGTGTTCATAACCTGAACTCTGAAGCTCCAAAATTTCACTGTAGTCTTAACCTGACCCTACTATTACATACCTATGACTTCAAAAACTGAAACTGGTCCAAAGGCCGCACATTATGTCACACAGGGCTTGGGAAAGCAACAATGTGGAAGTTACTTAGAATTAAAAACAGTCCATGTACAATGGAATGTACAAGTACAGCCTTTTACTTTTTTTTTTTTTTTTTTTTTTTCCTGTTTCTCATACAGTGAGTTTTACTATTCTGACCTTGTGGATGACAGTGTAGGAGATCACACTATGGGGAAAACCTTCTCCCCCATGGTTTTTCTTTCCCCTGAGACCCACATTTCAGTTATTGCCAGCTGCTTCCAGGAGGCTAGCAGAAACACATTACAAAGCTGTCAGCACAAAGGACACAGACTACTATAATGGATATTTTTCTTTGTGTGCTACTAGTATTCAGAGAGCCAAGCAGGATCTGGCAATTCTAATGTCTTTTGAAAGGCTAGTAGCTCAAGTTGGGTTGTGCCAGTCTTACACAAGAAGTTACAGAGACGCTTCTCCTTCCCTCCCCAGGCTGAGTCTTGTTGGCAGTCCCTAGGTGAAAAGGCAAGCTCAGCTGGGCCATTACCTTCCTGCCTGGCTGCCAGCAGCAGTACTGCTGGTGGCTGACACAGCCCTCTGCCTGAGCACCAGGTGAAGCCTGTAGGCAATCACTGCCTGCTGCTCTAGACAGGTGCAGGAAATTAAAGTGGGCCAGGGTTTGTGCACTGTCTAGATCTGCAGCACAAATGAAGCAAGTCTAGTGCTTTGTGAAGAGGTCTTGAAGCTATTACAGGTATGATTTTTTAAAAAATATGTCTAGGTGTACAATATTCACTGATTATTGGTCTAATGCTATTGTATATGCAACGTGTTACTTGAGTCACTTATCTAAAAATTGGTTAGAAAGCAACAGCACAGGGAGTAACCCCTTAAAACTTGTCTGGGCTTCACTTCTGGAGGAAAGGATTGCGGGGGGTTTTGTGCGTGGCATTTTTATTATATATTATACATGCACTAATCCTATCTGAAATGTTTCTGCCCATATCTTGATTTTTTTTCATTGGCCTGAATGAACTCTAACCCTATAATGCTCATTTTACCGGTATAAAAGATAAAATGCTCCGTAGGCTGCTTTGAAGGTGTTTTTCTGAGTCTTGATGTTAAGAGGGGTTAGGAACTAGAGAAAACGGCAGTGTAAGCCACAGTAAAGTAAAATAACATTACCCTATGCTTGACTTGCATCTGTTGCTAGTGATATAAGTACAGTGTTTGCTTTCAGTAGCCTTGCTGCTGTAGTCACCCAGTGCACAATCAATAAGAGTACAGAGATTAGACTTATAAGGATGTTTGGTTAAGTAAGATTATTGTGATGGAAAGATAATTAATAATAAATGAAAATGCACACCGATGTTGCAGGCTTGCAGCAAAACTCCATAAAAGGACAATCTCCAGAGAGAGATGCTTCCTTAGTGGCAGTCAGTCCTTAAATGGGGTTTAGGAGAGGGGCAGTCAGGCTCCACCCCTTCCAGTAGCACAGCTGAATTGCCTTCACCTGTGCTCCCATGGCTGACTCAGCACTTGCCTCGGGTGGTCAATCAGAGGTTCAGGCCGTGATCAACAGTTCCATACACCTGGCTATAGAAGCCAAAGGGTTTCACAGGAGCAGCTGTCCGGTAATTCTGAATATTGCATGAAAGAAAGACAGCAGCTTAATCTACCTCATACAGCCAATTGGAATGGCTGACTTACTACAGAGCTGACTGAATTTTAATGAGTTATCTCTGAGTTAAGCTGGATGCTGTGCTTTTGGTCTGCAGAACTTTGTTTCTTGTATGGGTCCAAAGTGGAAACAAACTGGAAGAGAAAATCTAAAAAACAGTTCAAATTGAGTTATCAAATTGAGTTATGTATTAACTGAGATTCAGTTTGCCTGAGCAATGTGTTTATGAAAGCACAGAAGTGTAGCCATTGGACTAAGTTTTCCCACTCAAAATCTTCTTTCCTGCTTACGTCTGGGAAACAAAGTCTTGGGAAGCATACCTTGATCACATGACTTGAATGCGCTTGTTCCGAGTTTCTTTTTGTCTTTAATTCCTAATCAGAAGAGTACTGGGGTAATACTAATGTCAGTAATAGTAGCAGAAAAGCACACGAATAAAAGCTGGATGCCAACTAAGAAAATACCTAGAAAGGTGAGCAAACCTACTTCATAGCCTAGGGATTAAATCTACCTCAGCACCCCATTTTGAGACTGTTCTAGGTAGGCAGAGGGAAGCTCATCTGGCAGATGAGGATGTTGCTGGTCAAATAGCTAGGAAAGATGAGGTAAATTAACTTTACACAGAAAAACAAAGCCTGCATATTAAAATACATAGAGGAGTCTGACAGTGTATTGTCTTGAAGTACACTGGCATATTGATTCTGATCTGTCACAGGGTGACCTATTAAAGGATGGGAAGGAAAGCAAGTGGCAGTTGCAGAGTGCTAATAACTTGTTTAGAAATCATTGCAGTCGCCATAACCAAGAAAGCCAGAGGAACAAAGAAAGTGTTAGAGTGCTTCGTATACTGATATAAAAATATTTCCTATGCAAATAACAGCAAAACGCAGGCTGTTCTTCTTCACAGCGAACTTCTATAAGAACTTCAGGCAGTCATTTGTAGAACCTCCAAGTTGCCTGAATCCTTTTTTTTTTTTGCTGGTTTGTTTCTTTGTTTACTGAATATTTGCATACATTCCTGTCCTTTGGTAAGAGGTGCATCTATGCCCATAAAAAATTCTTAAGCAGGCATCAGTGGATAAAGTAAGTTCAGTATGCTTTTAATCAGAACAGTCTTAAATTAAGATACTACTGCAGCTCTGATTTGCTGTACATTGAGTTTTAAATCCTGGGGCATTTGGCATGCAGTGTTCATGTGGACTTGATTTTTGCTCCAGGTGTCATGAAAATGCATTGATGGCCTTTTGAAGAAGAAGGTTCTCTTGAGTTTTCTGTTGGAGTTGGGGAAAATCTTCAAGTCCTTTATACTGGTAAAAATTACTTGTCTATAGCATAAATGACTCCGTTTATAACTATCTTGTTACACTTAATTTTTGTAGTATTTATGCATGTGAGCATCTGGCTGGTTTCTGAATAATACTTTCTCAAGGTAATACACCTTGAGCCCAATCCTAAGGATAATTTAGATGTTCTTTCCACTCATACAAAAGTAGGCTTTTCTCCAGCTGAAGAGGTAAGCAGAGAGCTCTTCTCCAGTGTTCTCATCCAGTGATATGAATGAACAGCTTTACCATTCAAAGGTTACTCTCAGTTAACCAGAAGCAAGTGTAGCGTTTTCCGTTCAGTATCGCTTTATCTGAATGACTGCATCAGTTCACTTCTCTAGCAAGCTGCAGATTGTCTACCAGCAAACAGTCACCAAATTGAAATGTTGAGCTGAGTTCCAATAATTATTGCTTGGTACTATATGAGAAAGTTTTCATGTCTGTGCCTAACATAGCTTTGCAGAGTGTGTGGGCAACTACTGACGTGGCTTTATAGTGTGAGAAGGAAAGGTTGTGGTTTTCTTTGTGGTTTTTTTGTTTGTTTGTTTGTTTTTTTGGTATTTCTTTTTCCTGCTGAAACAAGTTTCAGCTAAATAGCAACACATACTAACTTCTACAAAACGAGATAGAACTGGGGCTGTAAAAGCTACCACAAAGCATTTTCTACGTTGAGACAAATGCCAGTATTAGGGATGTAGGTGTGCGGGCAGGCCGGTGCCGCCTGCCCCACAGCAACGGGCTGACGGTGCTTCAAGGCGGGACCCGGGCACGGGGCTCCCGCTCGCGCCTGTGCCCGCCTCAGCCTTCCTCGAGGCGAGGACCTCCAGCTGCAGCTCGGCCGGATACTGGGAAGCCCTGGGAGCTCCCGCCCGGGGCCGGAACTGTGTTGCTGGGGGGACTCGGCAGCCTAAGGGGTACGGGCAAGCAAAGAGCTCCCAGGCTTGCAGAGGAGCCTCAGCCCTCCGAGAGGAGGGAGGCTGCGGCAGCCGCTCGCCCGGAGCCGCGCGGCTTTGTGCTCTCGCAGGCAGCCACCTTCGGGGAGGGAGGCGGGGAGGAGCTCAGCCCGGGCGGGCGGTGGCCCCTCCACTGCGCCAACCTGCAGGCGGCTGGAGGCTGCGGCCCCGCCCGGCCTCCGCCTGCACGGGGCCGCCCTCCTCGCGCCGCCGTCCCGCGCCGGTGCTGCACGCAGCCGCTCCCCGCGGCAAAGGCGGCAGGCAGCAGCAGCAGGGAGCGCCTTCATTCCCCTCAGATTCCCCTCAGTCCTCTCAGTCTGCTGCCCTGTCGTACCTGCAGCCTCTCCTCCCCCCTCCACCCCTCCTTCCTTCTTTGCTATTCTCCTCTTTTTTCCTTCTCTTCACATTTTGTGTGTTGTTCTTTTTTATTATTGTTTTTGCTTTCCTCCACTTCCCCCCCCCCCCCCCCCCCCCCTTTTTTTTTTTTTTTTTGGACGCTCTTCCTCTAGTGCCTCTTAATTTCCAGTTTCTTCTAATTTTTTTTTTCTTTGGACTGTGCCTTGTCATGTCAAGATGGAAGTCAGGCATGACTGGCTTTCCTCATCCCCCCATGAGGGCTTCGAGCAGATGAGGCTGAAGAGCAGACCCAGGGAGCCATCGCCGAGCCTCACAAGAGTAGGTGCGAACTTCTACAGCACCGTCAAGCAGCAGGACTACAGTGCCAGCGTCTGGCTGAGGAGGAAAGACAAACTGGAGCATGTAAGCCAGTTTCTATTTCCCTTCCTCCTTTCTTTCCTTCTAGACCTCTATCTGGGTGCTCTAGTAGGCTATATCTCTATCAGCTTGGGCTCCAGAAGAGAGGTCTTGTGCAAGTGGTTGAGCATGGCATTTCCCAAGTGCTAGAGGAAGGAGCTACTCTCTGGTCCCAGGCTGGTCAGTTTCAAGGTAAATAGGATGTCAGCACTGTTCCTAAACCACATGGAAGTTTTTCCCTCAGTAGAAATGTTTTTGAATGTTCTTGGCTTATTCTTCTGTTTCTCCAAATGTGGGAGGAGAAACATTGGGATGGTGCAGATGGAGGTTAGAGAATTTATCTTGCAGTGTTTATAATGTAGTTCTATAATTGCTGAATGAAAATAGTTTTCTTCTTCTTTTTTTTTTTTTTAATTATTATTATGTGTTTGTGTGGCTTTTCCTTCCTCCTTATTCCTACATAGGACCCTGAAAATGTTCAGTCTGAATGGAGTAGAGATTTCCTTCAAGGCATCTGTTTTTGCAGCAGCAGTACATGACTTAACCAAGTGTGTTTGGAACCATAGTTGAACTGATGCTGTGGGTAGCTGTAGTGAATATTTTATGAGAATTTAAGGTGCTTCTAAGTATTCCTGCCTCATATGATATTGGAAAGCATTTTTCATGTTACTTCTAACAGGGAGGAAGTAGATTGAGATGGCATGCATACTGTCTAAGAGTTTTGAGCAGCTTATTAGGTTAATTCCATTGTTACAGTGTACAGTACAGTCAGAACATGAAAGTGGCTGCATACATACAGGGATGCAAAAGAATGTGGATGGGTTTGCATAATGCAACAGTGTCATCCTTTACGTTGGTGAATAATTTGTAAAAAGTCACATTGACTTCAAGGTGTACAGGAAAATATTTCCTGTGACACAGCTACCTGAACACTCTTTAGGTAGAAATATTCTTATTACAAGGATAAATTATCTTTATTATATGAAAATTCTAAGTGGCATAGTATAGTCCTTTAAAGACGAAACCTGAAAAAGACCTCAATTGAGTGGTTGATAGACTATCACAGTTCCCCCTCCCCCCCCCACCTCCTCCCCTCCCCCTGTCTACCCACCAACCTACAGAATATCTTATCCATGTTAGTGAAATCTTAAATTTGAGTTGTTTATACTTCTGGGGAAATGAAGCGAAGTGATAAACTGTTGGAAATACTGCATTTCAAATTTTGACAAGGATATTGAATCCTATCTGCCTTCCCACACACATTTTTGTGATTCCTTATGCTAACAACAATGCTTCACAGTAGTAAGCTTGTAAGGAGAGCATTCTCCCATTGTGAATCAAGAAAGGCCAGTGCTTTATCTCAGCATAGCTGATGGCTAAAACACAGGGCACACAGCAGTCTGACCTCTGGCTTTTGTGACAGGATTTTGCTTTGTGTGCCTACGTGTTGATACATATCAGCAAATGAATGATTATTCATTTGAGGTGGTGATGAATAATCTGTGAAGTTTAGTAGCTAAATACTGTTCTGGTAGCTGAATATTTGCATGTTCAAATATCTGCATTTGAAATCAAATAGGTGTTAGCTTGCTTGAAGATGACCAAGTGCTAAACCTTTATGTTGGGTGGTGTTTTTTGTGTTTTTTTTTTTTTTGTCATTGGTATCTTTTGATAGTCAGTATTTAGTCTCAGCAATTATCTTGAATAACCCTGCTGCATTGGTGAGAAAAGCTTTTTCTTCTATCTCTTGGATATGAATGCATGTTCTTCTGGGGATTTCCCTTTCATTTGGTCCAGTTGTTTTTATTCCCATGGAAATAAAAATGGCCATGGAAAGAAAAATATATCTATAACATTAATATTTCTCTCTTTCAATGAAGTATTTCATTGGCACTTATTGTGAATACCCTGCAGTGTGTTAGATGTGCCAACTTCAAATATGTGAAAGTACTGTTGAGATTTAAAGTAACTGCATCAGTCCTGAGTGTTGTAACAGACAGGTTATTGGATAAGTTCCCTTAATGAATGTGAATAAAACATATATTACTTTCTAGATTGCATTTTGCTTATACAGTTTTCTTGCAAGTTTATTATCTATTTCAGATAAATCTTCAAGAGCTTCAGTGTTTTATTGCCAAAGAAATTACTTTCTACACCTCACTCTGCCAGTCCAAAAGACAAGCCTATTAATTAGAGTTGCATTGCTTTCAATGGTGTAGGCATTGATGGATGATAGCTTATGGCTAATGGATGATGATGATGTACAAACTTCAAGGTAGATGGCAGTCATGAAAAACTTTTCATTGCAGCCCCTCACCCTCCTATGCTTTCCTTGAATTAATTATGTTATTTGATGGCTACAAAAAAATCGATAGACGAGGAGTGAGCATTCACATAGGCACCTATTTTTTGAAAGTACGTTATCATGATTTTGATGCTCTGTAATGGTGGGTATATGCAAAAGAAGTTGCATATAGTGAATACAGGTTAAGATATACGTGAATAGATTTTGAAGATTTAGATGTACTCTTTAAGCATTAAGGATTTTTTTTTTCTTCATTGGAATTCACTTAAATTGACCTCGTTGTGGTTGTAATAGGGATAAAATTATGCCGGTGTATTTTGAATGCTATTTCCTGTAAATTCTGGTAGACCACAGTAGATAAAATACATTGATTTTCGTTAAAGTGAGTAGTAAGACTTATTCATGTGTGACATTTATTAATATATAGTTTGAGGGACTGAAAAACATTTTCTAAAGTCATATATGTACATAATATAAAATGCACAGTTTGTTTCTGGATTGCAAAACAAAGTTGGGGGTTTTGGTGTTGCTTCTTTAAATGCGTCTAAACTTGGAGAATGTAGTGAAGAGGTTCAAAATTCAACTGTTGCATAGCTTTTTAAATGCTAAAAGCCAAGTAGTTGAGGTGCACAAATATGATACAGTTTCTTTAGATTGTTTTATGCTTAATTGTTGACTGACCATGGAAGTCAAAAGGTGAAATGTATTGCTGGCATCTTGCTGACTGTTGTTACATCAAATGACCTTCACACAATGTTTCCTCACTCGCTGGTTTTTTTTGTGTGGGTTATCATTACTGCAAGTAAGAGTACTGCAATTCGCACCACACAGGATCTGAGCACAGCTGGATGGTTTTCTCCTATGGACTCAAATTAATAGGACTGCTTTAATATGTTAAAAGACATGCCAGTGAGCAGGTTTTGCAAAAGCGAGGCCTCTGTATACCTCTGTTGTAGCTAAGTTTATATGTTAACTGAGAAAAGAGAGGTCTGAGGAACTTTGCAGGTGTGACCACAGTGATGCTGCAGATGTTTCACTGTTATTCCTGCAGAGCTCAGGTTGTTTAAATTCAGAGGGTCTGCTTCAGCGGGTTCCAGATGTCTTTTGTGAAGTTATTTGTCCACTACTGGAAATAACTGGAGTAGAAACTGTTATGCAAAAAGAGACAGTTTTTCGTATAGCATTTCTTTCATCTCTGTTGTTGTCTTTTTAATCAGATGTGACTCGGGTAAGAGGGAAAGAACATGTTAGTCATTATTACTCTCTATCAAGCTTTTAGCTGGTGGGAGTTACCTAGATCTAATTTGCTTTGCAGCTGTACTCAGTCATATCTGTGCATCTTTCAATAATGATAAATACTGGTGTATAGTTGTTATTATACAAGATTGTAACAGATGAATATCCAGAGGTTATAGGGGAACAACTCACCCACTCTGAGGCTCGCAGCTAGGATGGATGCTCGCCACAAGGAACTCCACACACAGGAGCGATCTCCAAAAGAGGTGCTGCCTTAGTGGTGGTCAGTCCTTAAATGGGATCTAGGAGAGGTGGAGTCAAGCTCCACCCCTTCCGGGAGCACAGCTGAATTACCTTCACCTGTGCTCCCACAGCTGACCCGTCACTTGCCTCAGATGGTTAATCAGAGGTTCAGGCTGTGATTAACAGTTTCCCATACAACTGGACAGCTGCTTTTGTAGGATCTCAGCAAAAGAGGTACTAGGTACCTCAACTGTAAAGGAGAATATAAGTAATAGCATTAAAACAGAAGAGTTTTTAAATCTAGCACAGATATGCTTCACGCATATACTTTTTTTTTTTTTTAATTACAAATACAGGTGTAACTTCTCAAATAGTAGCAATCTTCCTTTAAACTTTTAAATTTACTTGGTTACTCAATTGTGATTTTTAAAGACAAAGAGATCTTGCCTTTTTTTGAATTATATCTGAAAGTATGTGTTGTTGGGAGATCTGGCATTAGAAGAGTTGTACCTTTTTGGGCATGCTCAATCTATTACCTTTAAAATAGTCATAATGAGGAAAATCTGTTGACAGGTCTTGCATCATCTCTTGTTTTTACTTAAGTTCTAATCAAGTGCAAAGGCAATGCTGGGATTTTCAGATTCTAAGTGCTCTTTTCTAGGAGAATTTGCTTGACCAGTTGGTGCAGTGCAGTCAATCAGCATACTGCTGTCCCTTTGGCTGAGTTATTATTTGTGGAGGAAAGAGGTGATAAGGCAGAGAGAGGGCAATACTATATGGTGACAAGGCAGATATCCAACGTGCAAGTGCTTGTCAGGTTGCACTGTGAATTGTCTTAGGCCTAGCATGTCTGTGGTACTTCTCAGAGCCTTGTGACCAAGTGAAAAATGAAATACGTTCCAAGGATGCTGGAAGATGCAATTTGCATAATAAAATGTAAACAGAGGAGGTGAATGTAACTTAATGCACTCCTGTTACTTGGTTTACAACTCAGAGCCAAACCAAGTCACTTTAACATAAGGGAGAAAATTAAAAGAATCTGAATTGGAATTTGGAAAACTATTGTATGTACTTCCAAAACAGCCTCTGTCTTGCTGTGAAGGCAAACACATTGGGGTTTTCTTGGGGCTCTTTTTTTGGGAGGGTGAGGATTGCGGGGGGGAGTTCGTAAATTAAGTAGTTTTCATTACGAAAGAATAAATAATAGAATAACATTGGATACCAGGAAGTACACCGTACGTGAAGTTGCATAAATGGAGACCATTCATAGGAGTCAGAGGCATTGGTTTACAGCATTAGAAGCTTTTCATGGCAGATTAGAATTCCAAATACTTATCTGGTCCTGGAGATTGATATCTATATTTAGATTTTATCATTAAAGTCAAGTGATCAAACTCCACTACATAGAGTGATTTTTGGTTCTTTCTCTACAAGAAGCTGACATTTGGAATTGCCTGGCTGTACCAGTGCCATTAGCATGTGTTGAGGTCCCCGCTGAGGTAGCAACACAGGGTTACCTTCCCTGCTGTCAGATGGACTGGATAGGTTCTTCTGTAGAAATGTTTTTTTTCTTTGCACGCGTAGACTTTTTTTTTAATTTTCTCTTAAAAAAAAAAAAAAAAGTGTGGAAAAGAGGAGATGAAGATGCATGAACAGTAGGGAGAAAATACTAAGTAGTTTTAGGGTAGAAAGTGGGAAATAGTTTATTTTTCAAGTAGTATGGGGAATTCAGAGTGATGTCTCTGGATTTAGAGAAGAAAGAATTCACTTGAGTAGTTACCATGCATAAACATAATTTCATGTTCCAAAGGCTGAAAATATGATACCTAGTAGTTCATTTTTCTAGTTGTGGTGAGTTGATCTTGGCTGGTTGCTAGATGCCCACCAAGATGCTTTCCAGACCACATCAACATGAACGGAAAAAAATAAGATTAAGAAGCATATGGGTTAAAATAAAGGCAGGGAGATTGCTTTGAACATATAATCATAGACAAAACAAACTCGGGGGGTAATTAATTTGTTGCCAATTAAGAACAGAGTTAGGATAGTGAGAAAGATATCTAACCTTCTTATCTCTCTCCCTTTCCTGCTGTTGGCTTTTCTCCTTCATTCTTCCTTCAAGTACTTTTCCACCCACTGGCAGTGGGGGGTAGGATCTCTGTCCAGCGTGTAACACTTTCTCTGCTGTTCCTTCCTCCCCATACTTTTCCCCTGCTCTGATATGGACTCGCTCCCATGGGATACATTCCTTCAGGGAAAGAGGCACGAGAAGGTGTTTCTAGTATGCCTAGGCTTCCAGGATGGGGAATAATGAATATGTACCTAAGTGCTACCTTATCTGGTGGGGGTGCAGTTGAACCATTTATTGAGAATGGAGGCCATCCTGTATTCAGGTGTTATAGAAGAAGCAAGTAAGCCTGCTGTTCTCTCAAAGAGAGCTGAAGAGTGGGTTTATTGTGACTGTGACTATCTTATTGAGGTTTAGTAGGCAAGAGAGCCACTCAGTGAAAATGAAGAAATACATGCAAGGAGTGGAAACTTCTGGTTCAGGAGGAGAACAAGGGAATTAATGCCACTCTGGTACAACTGGATGAATTAATTTAATCTGTCATTTTTTATTAGGTTGCAGATCTATTCCTGTTTTTTTTTGATGCATATCTATCAAAACTTGCTCTGTTTTTTCTTGCATAGTCCTCATAATTCTTTGAGATTTTATAAGGAAACAGAATTAGAGTGTTTTTATAATGATTTGGATATTTTTTTAATCAATGTGTTGAGTAATTTCACTCTATATGTAATATCTTGCCTTGGACAGAGAAATATCAAAGGTGCTTTTAGCATTCCTTCCTTGACTTGTTCTTTGAACACAAATAAACCTATTCTCCCATTTCTTTAGATGCAGCATTCAGTGTTTATAGATGAATGCAGTTGTACATTACTAATTCTTATTAAAACCAAGAATTTCCAAAAGCTGAGCTACTACTGTTTCTATCTACATGATGTCAACATCAGCAGCAGCTTGTTTTACAAATTATTTGGCTGTTGTAGTTCAAATTATAGTCTTTCTGCTTTAATTTTGTTGCTATTTGTATTTTACTATTTACAGTTACAATAAAATGTTTAATAGGATTAAAAAAAAAGCTAATGTTTTTGAGAATTGCTGCTAATAAAGCAAAGAGTGATTCAGATAATTCCTACCGTTCTGATAAATTAGATAGGCTGGATTTCCCCAAGGCATTTTATGCCATTTGGAACAGAACCAAATGTGGAGCAGTGCTGAGAAGGGGATTTTGTCAGTGATTGATTGTAAGGCTATCAGTCACAAGTTTAACTTTCACGATCCTGTTGATACCAAAGTAAAGGCATATTTACTTGCTAACAATTCTGAATGTTAGTATTTGCTGTGAAAAGCCTACCAGAATGAGAAATGTGGTTATTTATTTATTTTTTAATTTTTTTATTTTTTGACATGCGAAAGAGTTAGTAATGTCTCCAGCATGGTGTCTCAGTAGTGATTTCAGCATTACAGAAATTGTGTTGCTGCTCATTAAGTTCCTTGTCTGATCTTTCTTAGGCAGGGTTGGTTTTTTTAATAAGGTATTATATATGCTGAACGAACTTCAGGCATTACTTCAATTGAGGCTGCCTACTAAACTTTGAGAATGATGTCGAAGATGGCAGTGAGTTGAATCCTACTTTCTCAATGCTGTTTGTGCACTTCTGCTTAGTTTTGTCCCAGAGCCGTGGTAGGGTCTCCATTGACTTTGCTGTTACAGATTTCAGTTGTATATCAGCAGTTTGAGAGAAGACTATGGATCAGCTCAGCTGTTATGAGTTTAGGGAAAAAAGAATGATAGTGCCCTTGTAGAACATGAAGCAGATAAAGGAGAAGTCTGGCTTAAGCTAGTTGTGGGGTAATTTATATAGAACAATTCTCTGTTAGCATGGGAAGAAGTCCGTTAAAGGCTATGAAAAGGATGGAAGGTATGCTGATTGTAACTGATGAGATGTAAGAAATAGTAAGGTTTATGAAAGTATGTAAGAAATGAGGTAAATGATAACTGGGTCAAAGTCCTCTTTAAGGTGTTTCAGAGTGGGGAATATGGAAAGAAATCAAGCAAGTGTATTTGAACTTTCTCTTAGCTGAAAGTCCAGTGAATTAATGGGTATTTAAGGATAACTCAGAAAAACAAGACTACTTGTGAAATGTTTTCTTTGCTTCCCATTAGACTGTGTACTTCTGGTCCTAATTAGAAAGTGTGGGTGCAAAAGTGTCCGTCAGGCTTAAGCAATAAGAATAAAAAAATCACTTCAATGATAACAGGAGTCATCTGTTTTTGTTTGTGTTATGTGCTCATTTATGCAGAGATATGCAGGTACTATAAGGATAGGGAATAAAAAAAGAACATAAAAACAACTATTGCCTCCCAAACAACTGTGGAAAATGAATGAGGTAAGCAAAGAGTGGGTGAACGTGACTGGTGGCTGTAACAAAGACTTGTCAAGTTCTGATGATTCTACGTGTTCTTTTACTTGGGGAGGACCAGTGATCATCTATAGTTTTACTTCTGAAACACTGAGGAAAGAAATTAAGTGATGAGATTATCTATAGGAACTTAGAATTAACGTCTTTCATGTGGCTTTCTTGTGACAGCAGACAGAAGCTGGTCTGTGGTCAGCTGTTTGATTGGCGGTGATGATACAGCCCATGATGAGCTGGGAAGATGAGTGGAATAGAAATAAGGTGGGGCTGACTGTCAGTTTGCTTTAGGGCCTGAACGACTCTAAGCACCTGTGCAGTGTGATGAGAGAGCGTTTTCTGTCTCTGTAAATGGGAGTTGATGTTCATTTGTAACCTTGTGCTGCTCATTCGTTGTTACCTTTTGGAATGAAGTTCTTCAAAGGTTTTGAGCAAATGATTGGCTGAGGTAGCCATCATGTTTTTTTTTCCTTTCTTCTTCTAAATCAGAATCTCAGATAATTTCTTCCTGCTCATTAGATAATGTTTTATGGCCTGTAATGATGTGTTTAGCATAACTTCATCATTAGAGTTTATAGGACTTTCTACTGACCACAGAGGTCTTTTGTTGCCTTACAGAAAAAGCTGTTTCCCTAGTTTTTCAACAGAATATGTAATGTAAATGTAAATACATATTCTGGTGGGGTAGTGAGCTTCTATTTCCCATCGTTTAGAGGTGGCTTCAGTCACAGTCTGAAGTATGTGCTAGACTGTCTTGTTTATTCATGTGCCTTTTCATGGAAAATCACACTTCATAAAGAGTCAACTTGTGCTGTTTGCTAGATAAAAAGACATTTGCACTCAGACTTACGCTCCTGTAAGTGCTGCTTGAAACAGTATTAGATGGAGCATCTTCTGTGCTTCCTCTGTTGCATCTGCAATTTCTACATCCCTAGGAAGATGCATCTTTAGAGTAGGTTGTGTTGCATAGCTAAAGACTTTATAGTCACCCTGGTTGGTGCAGATGATTGGGATGGTTTGAAGGAAACATAACTTAAAAATGGCTTAAAACAAGTGAACATAAAAGAATAGTAATGAATGAAGCGTCAAAATTTGAACGTTACCTTAAAGCTCTTTTGCAGTGATATTTTTTGAGTGAATGTGACTTTTGCCAACTCTGCTGAAGGTTGGTATGTATTTGGGATGCCGTGAGCACAAAAAGATCATGAATATACCAAATGCTGTTTCAGGCTCCTATAGGGACTGCAATTTATTGTTTGAACAGTGACAGTTCCTTTGGGCCTAACAAGAAACAATGTCGCTAAAGTAGTTTTGAAAATGTTATCCTTTTAAACAATGCACTTGTCTTTGTAAACGTGAGCTTTTGTCTCTGCAGACTTTTGTTTCAATTCCCTGTTGGGCGTGTGGCAGGCAGATAGCACCTAGCTCTTTGTGTTGCTTTATTCCATTTCATGCAGTGTTCTTTCTGAGTTTGGTTCTCCTGGTTCAGGTACAGCAAATTCCGTGTGGAAAAAGCTGGAATATACCAGTCTCTGTTCTCTGGATGTACTGCATATGGTCTCGATGTGCATCAGCCTAAACCAGTTTATTTCTGCAACTGTATGACAACTGAAACTTTAGACAGAAATCTTGAAATTTTGAAGTATGTATAGTTTTAAGTTTGTGTACTTTATTCACCTGGCCTATCTTTGCTGAGTCTGTTCCAAGCAATGTTTGGCTTTAAGTAATTGTTGCTTCTTATCCAGATTCAAAAACTCTGCTGTGTTGTACAACTATTTCCCTTTTTACTTTTCCAGGGATGGCGTTACCTACTTAAACCACCAATGTACTCGCCTAAATCAAGAATTTTTTTTTTATTTTTATTTTTTTACTTTTTCTGTAATTTTGTCTCATTGCTTCTTCCATGAAGCTGATAATTACTTTTTGAATTTCCTAATCCATGCTTCACATCCCCTCCCACCCCTCCCTCTGACTTATCTGGCAAATCCACAGCCCTATTTTAGGTATTGCATGTCACCTCCCAGCTGATTTTTTTGTGTAGAGCTCCCAGTGAAGATACAGTGAGTGAAATAATTTCGTAAGTTCTACATATATGTTTGATTACAAGGGTTATATCTAACTTTGGTACTGCAGGATAACACTTCCTGAAGATCTTAATGAGGAAACTTGTTCTAAGTGTTACAGAATCTCTTTCCTGAGCAGGGGAACACACATTTTTAATTTTCCAGAGGTAGGCAACAGGATGCTTCTTTGAAGCTAGTTTGTGCAGGTAGTAAATAGGATTTCTTCTGATCTGAGCAGCAGTCTAAAGCAGATATAGAAATGCTTGCTTGTTGTGGGAACAATACTACGTTAATATATCGTGATTTAGAAGCCACAGTGCACAAAAAATACCTGAAGTATTTGAAATATCTAAACTTTCTCAGGCTACCCCTGTATGTGATGATAGAAACGTTCTAGGTGTGTTGTTTTTGTTGACTTTCTTTTTTAAAAAACACTTTCCTTAACTATGGGGGAGGGATACTTCTTAAAAAGGCAGAGGGATTCCTTGGTAGTAAGAATAATTGGAGGACTATATTTGAGCTCTTGCTGTGATTATTATTATTATTATTTTTTTTTTTGGATTTTCCCCACCTACTGGCTAGGATTTGAAAGTGTTTGTTTTCAATGTTTGGAAGCTGATCATTTTTAATATGAACCTTTAGAAACAGTTGTTGCTTTGTTTTATATCCTTTGATTCTGTTTGATGTTAAATGTTCTCAGTTTACTTCTGGATGTTGTGAATTTTTGATAGCATATTTGGGTAATTTCCTCAGGCTCTGAGCAGGGAAGTTTGATGAGGAGCTGGCTACTGCTGGGAGTTTGATTATTGCCACCATGAAACCCCTTCTCAAAATATAATTCCAAATAACAGTTGTCTCTCTAATTAGAGACTTCACGTTGATGTCATGTTAAAAACAACATAACCACTGGTATTGGAGAAGTTTCTATCACCACCCTAATACAGACAGTGTAGAAGCTCTCTTCAGGCCTCAGAAAAACATCAGATTGTCCAGTTCAGCCAGTGAAAGTTCTTGTATTAGAGAGCAAAATCTAAAGAGAAGAACTGCTGTGAAAGATCTTAGGGCCTAATTTTATTTTTCACCTACCACATAACTATTTTGGTGTGAGTAATTAGAAACAGGGTTGTTGTCTTTTTCGTTGTTGTTCTTGGAACTTGTTTCCCCCCCCCCACCCGTTTTTTTGCATACTCACTGTAAAGGGAAACTGATTTCACCTGAAGGCTCTGGCTGAAATAAAACTCAGTCATGAATGTTCATGGAAAAACTCCCTCGACCTGCAGGCCACGCTTCTTTTGATGCAGCCCAAGATACAGTTTGTTTTCTGGCCTGTCGGGGCACATTGCTGGCTTATAACCAGCTTTCCATCCACCGATACCTCCAACTCCTTTTTGGCAGGGCTGTGTATTAGCAAGATGTATAAGAATATTTATGTGGTTTTGTTTTTTAGATATAATAACAGATATCTGAACCACTTATTCTGATTTTTGCCTGGGACTTGTGGAGTCATTGGTTCATTTAACTAGCTTCTGTTAGATTTAAATAAGGAATGTGGAAGCTACACATACTGCTTAAGAAAAAATATGAAGTGTTTAGACTCAACATAGAGGCAACTCTTACCTTTCAAAAGCCAGAGGTATTGTAATTGAATTGTGTCAGAGTTTCTAATGCCATCCCACTTCAGTACACCAGTTCTTTGGTAGCTTCTTTTGCATTAAAATCCTTATTTATTTACAAATCTGTGTGCAACTGAATACAAATAATGCTATATCTTGTTTTATTTTTTAAAAACATACATGCAGAGAGTCAAACTGTTGATTCCTAGATGGGCATGCTAGCACATTTGGCGTAATCATTTGCAAATATTCACTTGCCCAAATATTTCTGGAGTGAGCTTTTTTTCTAGTGAAAAAAGAAAAGCCCATTCTAAATGTATATATGAATGTCACATGAAAACAGGTAAAATGGAGTAAAAATTATATATTGATTTTGATATGTAGCAGTCTCTCCTGATTTGTTTAGACGTACTGATTCTGAAATGTAGGATTTTTTTCTTTCTGCAATCCTTATTCCAGGTAAATTGCAATTGATTCATGTTGTCACTCAAGTAGTTTTTATACTGCTTTTCAGTGGAAAACTGCATTGAAAGTAGAATACAGCCTTGAAGATCCTACAACAAGACTATGGAAATGAAATAACTATTGCTTATCCAATGCACATCTTTCCAATTTCTTGAAGGATTGTATGGGAGACAGTCACAGAGCATTGCTAATGTTGGGATACTCAACAATTCTGCTCTCCTCTTGTCCTCAGAGTTAGTCATCCCACACAGGAGGCAACCATTTTCACTGGACATTATCCCCCCCCTTAATCAAGCTAGCTCATGTTAATCAGGTGTGCTCTAGAAAAGGGATGTGAATTCCTCCCTTCTACCTGTCCTTTAGTACATCTACTTATTACCTTCTCAGGTTGACTCCCTAATTAAACTGTTGCAATTTGTCTGCTGTGCTGATGGAGAGACTTGGGGACTGTATTTGAAATTAACTTTTGGTAGTAGAGATAGGAATAACTAACATTAGCAGTGCTTCTTTGATACTGAAGATTGTGACTTTTTCCTTATCTGCAAGAGGTTTCTTCTGTTGTAAAGTTAGCTTAGCTTGATCACCTTGAAGGTCTCCTGGCTCTCTGAAAAAGACTACTCTGTCAAAGAGCAATGGAGCTGAGCATGGGAAATAGTGCTAAACTTTCATTTTATTTTGGATTTAGATGATCCAGTTCAGAAGACAAATATAAGGTTAGCCTAATGTAAATACTTGTTTTGGGCATAGGCAGGAAATCTCTCAAGATGATGTTTGACCTGCTATTCCTATTAAAGAGAGTAAAAGCAGCAATTGTGTTTTCTATATGACCTTGGGCAAGATATCATACCCCTTCTGCAGCTGGTTTCTCTGCTTGTATGATGGGCTAAGAGCATTATTCAAGTTTTTAAATGGGTTGTGGCTATACATCCAGTCAATGTAATGTACCTATAGGCAAGTTGTGAACTATATGAATACTTCAGCAACTTCAGATATTTTTTGTCTTTAATCTTCTAATACAGTAATTTAGCTCTTCTTTTTCTGTACGGAAGGACAAAACTTCAAGAAATGTGTTACTGAATTTTTGTGATTAAACATACTACTAGTACAGATTCTAATTCTGCTCACCAGCCATTTCATTTCTCCCCCCAAATGCTTCTGATCTGGCTCCCTTAATGAGTGCACTTCTTAACACAGACACGCATGATGCATACGTTGCAATAATTATATGTCATATCCTGGGTGACCATAGCTTCTGAGAGTAATGTTGGAGTCTTATCCTTGAATATTTGGAAAAGTAGTACAAGGTGATGCTGGAGAAAGTGAAATGAAAAACAGTCTGGAGATGTGGATCTGTTGGCACAGTGAATGGTCTGAAAAATGCTTCCATGGTATATGGCCTTCATTCCATTGAATAGAAAAGATTATATAGAAATGAAAAATACTGAATTCAGCCAGCCTGATCTGCTGGATCTAACTGCTAAAAGCAATTGCATCCTGTTTCTACAAAGAAGTAGAATCCTCTGGAAACTGAAAAACCCAGATGCATTTCTTTTTTTTTTCTTTGTTACACTTGAGGGGGAAGAAAAAGGCTTACATCAAAACTATTCTCTGTTTTAATACCACACAGGGAAAATATTGAACAGTCAAAACCTTGAACGTGGCTTCTGCTCTCAGAATATGCAGTGTAAAATATACTTGCTTTTGCTAGACATCTTCCATAGATATACCTGATCAAAATAATAAAAAAGCACGACAGAAGCCTAGAACACTGGGACTGGGGAAGGGAAGAAGCTCAGGGAAAGTTTGGGAGAAGAGTTCCTGCAAGTGAGCTCACTGCTGTGCTGTCACAGAAGCAATTGGTTTGGAAGGTGTACAACATCCCTGCTCATGCAGGCGCACCTGGAGCAGGCTGTTCAGGACCATGCCTTAGCTTTTGAATAAGACTCCACCACATTCCTTGACTACCTGTGCCAGTGCTCATTTGCTTACACAGTAAAAATGCTTTTTCTTAAGTTTCAAATGGAGCTTCCTGTATTTCAGTTTGTGTATCATGCACTGCCGCCTTAATCTTTGTGGCCTTTGTCCGTGTCATTGTTGTACAGAGAAGTCCAGAACTGAATGCCACACTTCAGATGTGACATCAGACAGCTGATTCTTCCCCAGTACTTAGCAACTTTTACCTGCTGGCAATGCTTTGTCCAATACAGCCCAGGATACTCTTAGCCTTCTGTGGGATGAGGGCACATTGCTGATTCACATTCATCAATTTTGATGTCCGCTGGGACCCCCAGATTGCTTTCTGCAAAGCTGCTCTCCAGCTGGATACTTTTTGACTTGGTACCTGGGTTTGCTCAACGCAGTACCTCACAATTCTCCTAGATGAATTGCCTGAGATTTTTGTCAGCCCACCTTTCCAGCTTGACAATGTTCTGGATGGTGTCAGGATTCTCTGGTGTGTCAGCCACTGTACCCAGTTTTGCATATTTGCTGAGGCTGTACTCTGCCAGCTCTCTGCTCATCCAGCTCTCTAGACTCAGTATTGACTCCTGAGCTACACCGCTTGTTATTGACCTTCAACAAGATTTTTTTTTTGCCCTCAATCACCACCCTCTGTTCCTTGCCCTTCAGTTGATTTTTATTTCACCTTCTTGTCTATTCATCCAGACTGTACTTTAATGCCTTCTTCATGAGAGTCTTTGAAGACAGTGTCTAATGCCTTATTTAGCCCTTTTGTCAGACTCCCTCCTGGTCTTTGCTGCTGTCTTCTGGGAAGTCAACTTCCTGGGGCATAAGTACAGCATCTCATTGAATAGTTGTATGTTTCTGTGTACTGTTGCACTGGTAGGAATATTTAACTAAAGAGATTTGTAACACATTAGTGTGAGTTTGAGGCTGGTTTATGCAGAAAGTCTCACAGTTCTGTGCTATTTGTTTTTTTTTCCGTCCTCTGAAAGCTTTAATATACAACTTAGACGCCATGCTGAGGTGAAAGTTATTTACCTTATCAGCACATGGTGAAGTCTGTCTGCCAGCCTGAGAAATTTGGCTCTGTGGGAGCAGGGAACGTGCTGAAGTGGTCCATCTCCATGTTGAGAGGCTGTCATGGTCGGTACCCACGTAGGTTTTGTTTACCTCCTCACCTCCTGTGTAAAATAGGACTTACAGCTTATTATATGCATTAAATAATATATTCAGTGAAACTGGGCACATCAGGGCCTGTGAAAGATCAAGAACAAAATCATGTTAATGCTTGAATAAATGTGTAAAAATTACCAGCTCTTTCATTTTTCTTGCATAACTGGAGTAATTATTTAAACCAACAGGCAGCCTTTGATAGGTGGTTATTAACTCCTTTGATTGCATTTCTATGTAACCTTATAAAATACATTTTAAAAATGAGATTATTGCCTATGTAGACAAGCAGTGTGACAAACACCTGTTAACTGATATATGTTGTAATGGTAAAAGACTGCTGAATTAAAATACATGTAGTAAGAGTATTGTATGACTCTTTCTTGGAATTTAAAGGTTGCTTTGCTGGGAAATGTGAAAAAGAAAAACAGATAATAAGATAGTGTGTGTATATACTTACTGTTATTTTTTACAATGCGATACGTTTCATAATTGAGTCACTGGAAACTTGCCCGCAAAATACGTAGTTCTTTTGAGTGAATCACAAAAAAAGCGGAGCTGGAAGTTCATTCTAAGGCACATTTTCCATGCTTATACCCCTGGGCTGTTTTCACTGTATCTTAGTGTAATATATAACTGTGGATGATGTTACTTTTTAAGCATCAGAACAAATAAAAATAGCATCTGCTGGTATGAAAATATTTAGAGCTTACTATACTATACTGTCTGGTGTTTTCCAGAATTATTACTTTTAGCTAGTCTTTTTCATTACAGTTAGTATTAAAGTGATGAAATAATAGTTTTTCATTACAAATTTTTGTTTATTAATACTTCTTTGAGAGTTATTAATACTAGAACAACAACAACAACTTGGTTTTACCATTTTGTCTTGAATAAGTTACAGAATTTCAGTTCAAAGGAAGTTCTGTCTTATACACAGATGTAGCCTGCGGTATAATTACATTAGGATTTTGAAGCAGAGAGGGTATGCACATTTTTCTCATAACATAACGAAAAAAAAAACCTCCCTTGCTGTTAATGTGGGGTTTTTTTGTTGTTGTTGTTTGTTTTGGATTTTTTTCTGCTAATTTGTCTTACCTCTCTGTCTACTTGTGTCTGTTTATTTCTCTGGAACATAACCTGAAGCCATTGAATGCTCTATTGTTTCCAATGAACTTGTAATAAAGGCCTTAAAATTCTCAGAGTTAAGATTTGTGAGAAGAAATGTTGATGGCTTATGCAGGGCTGGTTACAGTGAAGCTGTTATTTTGAGGGTTTTAGGCTATGTTTCATTTAAAATACTATATTCAGCCTCCATAGTGATTTGCTAGTTAACCTGACGTTGTTTTAAATACTGAGACTATTTCTTAATACGTGGATTGTAATATCATATTGCAGTTACCAAAGGGTTTGGGATTTAGGGTGTTCTTTTTTCTCTTTTTTTTCCCTTCTATTTAAAAATGAGTGATTAACCATGTACATACAACGTACTTTTTTTCTTCTAGTAAAAACAAAAACTCTACAATAATAGAAAGTCATGCTTCACCTGATATGACATGATGTTTTTCCTGAAAACGAATGTAATCTTCTATCAAAAATGTATTTTTCTGCAAATAGATCTTGTGGTTTTAAGTACCTTAACACTCCTGTAGTTGTGCATGCTGAAGGAAGCAAGTACTAGTTCCTGATATACATGTAATTTCAATTATATATATATATATATATATATTTTAATAACAAAGAGTGACTGTTCTACCATCCTAGCTTCATTTCCTACCACCTACCTTGAGCTTGGGAGATGATTTAGAACCAGTTCAGATTCTGCACTGCTTGTCATCAGGGAACCCAAAATTTTCAGTGCCTGTAGACTTAAAGTGCTGCCGAATAAGCAGTCATTGTGCAAGAGGTAAGGGATAGTATAAATCAGACTTTACTCTTTCCATTGTAATGGCTGCATTTCTGTTCTTCAGCCAGTTAATAGTTGTTCATGTTTTTCATAGAATTGGAATCGTTGGGTCAACATTCTTCAATAAAGTGCTCAGAAAGTATGTTTTTATAACAAATGCATCTCTATCTATATACATATCTATGTATACGTATTGTAATCCATCCGTAATTGTATTATTTTATATTTTAGCTCATCATCTTAGTTGTTTTTTTCTCCTTAGGGAATAACTTTTTCAGCTTTGTAAAGGCACATACACAAGTTAAAACAAATTCTTTCTTTCTCAAAACGTTATTTCTCATTTATTAATGCCTACAGATTATTTCAGGTTACAATCTTTGTCTTTCTTCCTCTAATAGGTTCCTTATAGGTTGTTCTAGAATGTTTTTTAATGCAAATAAAAAACGTGTGCATAATACAGACCTTAACGTTCATTCATGTGGATTCAGATTTAGCCTCACTATGTCATACGTCCAGTGCTAGGAAAGCTGCTCTGAAAGTAATGCCTCTTACTTTACTGTGTTGGCCTGCAATGTCAGAGGCAGATGTTGGTGGTATGGCAATAGAGGTTGAATCTTCCCAGCCATGTATTTTTTTTTTTTATTATTATTATTTTTTTTTTTTGTTTGTCTTTTTTATTGTAAATGTCTGAGAGATGAGACACCTTGGCCTCAATTGTCATCTGTCCCTGACGCCAGAGTCCTCTTCAATGTCGAGTCCATATTCCATACTTAATTACTGTAAGTGGTAGTTGACTGTGTAAGAAGCAAGACCCTACAAAAATGAAAGTGAAAGTAGAATGAGTAAGCCTCAGTACCGATATGATCAGTGCGTGTGCAATGCCCCAACCAGAGCTTCATCCTAAGCTATATTGTTTTGGGTTTTCCAGCCCGAGAAGAGACGAGCGATCTTATGATTTGCTGTCACTTTTGTTTTCTGTAGTGTTAATGAATTTATCTGTCTTGGGAGTGTTTATTTCCTACTTTTTGGTATCCAAAAAAGAATGGCATTTCATCTCCCAGTGCAAGACAGGGATGGTTAAGAGACTTGCATGGTTGCGAAAGTACACTGTTGGAGCAAGCTAAAATACAGATTTAGACATACCCATTATATAGCCAGAAAAATACACTCTTCGGTAAAACAAAGTAGGCCTCACATTTGGATAATCTTAAAAATTCACTTCATGAGATTGAAGCTTTTTTTTCTGTTGAGTAGGGAAGGATCTGTTGTTTTCCCACGCAGGTATTTCAATTTTTTTTCTCAAATTGAGTCTGAGATGAATGTTCTCCACAGCTCAGAGGACTCAGCAAGACTCTGAAAACAGCCTACTAAAACAGAAGCACTCAGAAGATACCCAGAGATATAACTCCTTTGGAAGTCTGACTTCCTTTTCCAAGGCTGCTTTTCATGAAGCAATCAACTTCTCTGCTTTGAGACCAAGAGCAAATCCAATCGGTTGGTGTTTTTATTTTGTTTCGTTTTTTTTTTTTTTTTTTTTTTTTAGACAATATTGCATATACTGTGGAATGTAGCTCTGGGAAGACAGATGAACAATTGTACTGTTTGTAGTCACAGTCAGTTGCCTGGAAAAGCATAACATTCCTGAAAAACAAAATAATGCAGTCCTAGAGAAAGACAGTGTAAAAGGAGGTGTCAGTATCTACCTGCAGTTATTAATAGAGCACATAGAATTCAAATATAATTTATCTAATAATAAATGGGAAAATAAAGTGGTGCAAAACAAAACAACAGGAGGAAAAAAAGAAATCAATTATTCAGGTCCATGGTAAGAAATTTGGAACTCAGCCTTGGTTGATTCATGTTTTGAGTGGTTCCTGTAAACTGTTCCAACTATGCTGACAGGCTACGGCTTTGCCTCCAGTTAGTGGTCAAATTATTTACAGCAATTTCTGGCTGTTGCAGTCTTAAGGAAATTATTTTATATATTCAGCAAGTTTTATTCTGTTAGCTAGATAAATGTCATGTAATCCTTGTAAATAATGGAAATAGACTTCATGATCTCCCCTAGGAGAAGGATTATCAAGGTAGAAAATATTTTATATAGAAAGTTAATCTATCAACCAAATCTGAGCACTGGATCCTTCAGATTCTTCAGTCAAGGACAAAGCTCTGTCTCAGGAGATGATTCTTTTGGGGACAAACCTCTCTGAGCTCTTACCCAGTGAGGATGTAGTGAAGTGCTGCAATGTGGAAGCAGCTTTAACCATGTTCTCATTATTCTAATGTCCAGGTTGTAAATTCTTGGGCTCCTTGTGTGGGTTATTGGGATCTGTTCTTACTGAAGTTTATTCAAATGAAGCTGAAAATAAAATTGCAACATTCACAAACATAACATTGAGAGCACAGATGGATACCACTCTTGATGTTTTGTGTACTCCTATATTTAGTAGTCATAATTTTTGTGTGTTGATAGGGCAGAATCTTCTAGTGCTTTATTTCTTTTTTTCCTGATTAATTTTCCTATCTTAGGGTAACTCCCTTTTTATAAGCAGGTGATTTTTTTTTCCCACATGCCTAGACTGGCAAAAGTCTTAAATGACATGGCTTATATACGTTTGGCATTTTTATGGTTTTTACATACAAATCTACAAATTTTACAGATTTGTCTTCAGATGATTTTTCCTGTCCCTCTACTTTGAGCCCAAGGACTTTTTAACGGTAGAATTGAACTGCCTCTTCAGGAATGCACTAGATTTGTGAGTCAATAGCGGGAAGTGGTACTACTATGATTTAGTTTAATTTCAGACTGAAAGAGTTGGCCATTGCTCTGCAGAATTCTGTGCCTCACCTGGGGAATCATGTTATCATTTTTCAGTTAAGCAAATGGCATCAGCTCATCTTTTGGGTGAAAGTATTGTTCTTGTCACCCAAAGATATGCTGAGCAAAAAGAGGTATTGAGAGTACTCAAAGTAAGAGTTTAAGGCTTCTCTCTGTAGTATGTGGGATTGTCTCTCTTCTTCAATCCTTGGTTTTTTGAAACCGATTTCTTTCCTGGCAGGTCAGACTGATACTCTTCAGTCTCAAGGCCATGTTTTTCAGTTGTATAAACAAAAGAAACACAGTTGAAACTACTAGAGGCTATGTGCTGAACCAGTAAAGAATTTGGCTTAGAAGGATACCCATGCCTTAATTATGCCCAGGACTAGCTGGAGACAACTTAAAATCATTAGGTAATTAAGTTGCTAATGAACTTAAACTGTGCCTTCAGTTCAGCTTGACCAGTAATAAATTCATTAAGTTTTTCATTACTCTGCATTGAATTTCTGAGCAGTAGCTTTCAGCTATGCTACAGAAATGTGGGTATTAATCTAAATTACTGTGAATGTCTGTTATTCCTTCTGTCAGTGCCTTACAATGACTGTGTGCACCTGGTACATAGTAAATTCTTGTTCTATCTCATGCTTCAACACACATGCATAAATTCGCTATTCCATCACTATTCTGCTGTCCAGTCGCTTCTTGCTAGCCTGAAAAGCACAGCCTTAGAAGCAGACAGGTCATCTTTCATCTGGAAGATGTCTGTGGAAGTGAAGCTGGGGTTTTTTTTGTTTGTTTGTTTTTCCTCCACCCTATTGATCAGTTCTTTCCTATTCTTGTTTCTTTACTGTAGCTGTTGATGTCATTTTACCAACTGACTCCAGGCAAACATTAGAAACATCAATGAGTAAAGCTGAGAATATTCATCAGCTTCAAGTTCTAGCTGATTTTAGACCATCTACTTCTCTAGTATCTCTTGAGTTAACATCAACTCTACGAGGGCTTCGGGGGAGACATTAGCGATGCTAGGAAAGTAATGCCTCCTGATTTATTATGTTGGCCCACAACATCAGAAGTGAATGGTTGTGATATGGCTATAGAGGTTGAACCTTCCCACCAATATTCTGTTACATGCTGTTGCTGTGCAACAAATGTCAGCCAAGGGGCAGTCTGACAGAACAGTGTCTGACGCGAAAGTATGCTTAAAGCAAATGGGTGGAATTGAATTCTTCCATGCAGAAAAAATGGTACCCATTGATGCTTGCTTGAAGGCTTCTGGAGACCAAACAGTGGATGTGAATGCAGAGAGGTTGTGGGTGTTGCGTTTCAGCAGTGGTTACAGCAACATGAAAAACTAGCCACATTCCAGAGAGCCATGCGCAGCTGTCACACCATGAAATGAAGAACATCTCGATCGGCTCATCTGTGTCAACTGATGGATTACAATCAGAGAACTGTGGATGGAGCCAAATATCAGCTTCAATGCATGGAAAATGATGGTGGCAGCATTGAAGTATTATTGCAGAGCTTGCACCAAGTGGGTCCCGTGAATACTCATACAGGAAGAGAAAAAACACTGTATGCAAGTTTGTCAGGGCCTATCTAACCAATACAAGGCTGAAGGTGATAGTTTCCTGGGCTGCATAATTTCCAGTGGCAAGGAACGTCACTACTATGAATTGGAGTTAAAACAGCAGTCCATGGTGTGAATTCCCCATAGAAGAAAAAGCTCAAGATGTAGCCCTCAGCAGATAAAGTCATGTGCACTGCCTTTTGGTATAGAAAAGGAGTGATCCTTCCAGATTTCCTGGAACGTGGACAGACTATCAGCTCTGACTGCTTCATTGCGATACTGATTAAGCTTAAGGCTCAAACCTCCAGAACTAGGCAGTCCTTCTCTTGCAACATGATAACACCAGGCTGTATATCAGCCTGAAGAGCATAGAGCACATTGCCAATCTTGGCTGGATTGTCGTATCACGCCCACCATGTTGTCCAGATGTGGAGCCTTCTAACATTCACTGGTTTAGACTTATGAAAAATGGACTGCATGGAAAACTTTTTCCTAGCAACGGTGTCACTGTAACAGCTGAGAAATAATGGGTCACCTATGGTAGTGCTTTATGAGGCTCTTGTTCATTGCTAGCAAAAATACATAGGTAACAGCAGTGACTATGTTGAAAAATAGTGTTTTGTAGCTGGGAATTTGCTCTAGCAAATAGTGTTATTGTGCTTTTTGTATCTGCTTTAGTTTCCATGGACATAAATAGGAGGGATTACTTTGAGTGACCTGTGTAGTAACATTCTCTCATGTTAAGACTTTGCAAGTGCATGAAGCTGTTCAGGTGGTTGTCCTCTTCTTTTCTCCTGGGATAACAGTTAGCTTTGCTGCAAAAGAGGCATTCTGGATCCAGCTGGGATGTAGTCAGCCTTCATAGCACAGAGTGGTGCAGTGTTTTGGATTTGTGGCTACATGCATGTTGATATTGCACTAATGTTTTTTGGCTGTTGCTGAACAGTGCTTGCACTTCATAAAGGCCTTTTCTGTTTCTCACTTGCCACCCACAGCAAGAAGCCTGAGGTGGGAAAGAGGTTTGTAGGAGGCATACAGCTGGTACAGCTTACCCAAATTGGTCAGAGGGATGCATATTCCTTGCCATACACCACTGCACTCAGTGATTGAAACTGGAGTTAGAGGAAGAAGGGGGGGGGGGGAGGGGGATTGAATTCTGTGGTAGTTCCTTGAAGACTAGCTGGCAATTAATCTGTCTGTTCGTTAGAGGTGGTGAGTGATTTCCAGTGTCCCTTGCTGTCTTTCTCTTCTTCACCTACTAAATTGTCTCTGTTCAATTCATGAGTTTGTTTGCTTTGTTCTTCCCATTCTCTCTTGTCATATTGATGGGGAGAAGAGAGCAAGCAGCTGTATGGGTGCTTGTCTGCTGTCTGAGGTCATCACAGTACAAAAGTTTATCTAAGTGTAATGTATATACTTTATATATTTATGATGTATAATAAAGAGCATATATATTTGTAAACAAGCAGTGTTGCTCTTTGGACATCTGTTTTGTGTGTGTTATGTCAAATTTACCTGCATCACAGCAGATTTTTGGTCTAATTTGAAGGTATATGTGCTTTAAATCTTGGACTGGCAGTTCTGCGTATCAGATCTGTCCATCTCGGTGAGATAACACAACTCTTTCTCAGCATTTTGTTTTTTAAACTCATCAGTTTGCAGAGTTTATTGTGAGACTCTTGACTTCACTTTTCCAAGGGTAGGAGCCTCAAACTACTTGACAAAGAATACTCCTCTTTGATATGCTTCTTTAAACAAACTTTTTTTTTTAAGCCTGGCAAAATGGATGAAAGATCTTTCCTGTTAATCGCATTGGGTTTGCCCACAGTTAGTCTAGGGCAAAGCCTCGAGTGCATACTCCATCTGTTTTAGAAAAGCAGCCCATCCCTTAAATCGTTTTTCTTATTTTTTTTTCCAACATAGATAGGACTTGCAGTAAAGAATTTAGTTCAGAAGCTCATGCAGTTTTTCCAAAAGCCTTTGAAAGATCTTGTCACTAAAATCAACTCTTCCTTATTGTACCTTCTTTCACACTTAGCTGTATGAGGAACAGATCATCATCTGCTTTTATCACCAGTTTTTCAGACGTGCTGTCATTTTCAGAGTCTGTCTCTGTTAAGTTGTCTGACCACTTGCTGTGTCTTCTCCCAAGATACTATCAGGTTTTGCAGTCTTTTGTTTGGTAAAAAGTTTTGGTAATCCTCAAATCACTTTTTTAGACAGTCGTTTTCTCAGAACATCAAGAAGAAAGCTGTTGGAGTATGAAAGTGTTCGTCCTTGCTATTGTTTACTATTCTGGGTGTCCTTGCTTATCTCATCTCTAATACTGAAAGTTCTTATTTATTTATCAAGACAGCTTATCTTGAGTATTTTCCACTTTCTTGACTTTTTATTTTATTTTATTTTTTGCACATATTGTAGTGTACCTGCAGAATCACATATGGATACTTGATAGCATCTGTTTACTATTTTTTTTTTTATTTCTATTTTTTTTACAGTGGATGAATGGAAACTTTTGTGATGTCTAAAGCTTCCTCGATACGTCCCTAGCACACCTCACATTACTGCCTGTTAGGATTAATTTGGGGCCAAATCCCACCTAATTTCTCTAAGCCTATTGCTCCATCCCCATTGTATCTTCATAGTTTGTCTTTCTCATGCTGGATAGAATTGACAGCTCATGGGATGGCAGTCCAGGTATGCATTGACATTAAGATGCTCCTTAATTATGCTGTTCTTGTTCCATGGCAAAGGGAATTCTCATATGTCATTCAGAACCGTGCGGGTCCATTTCCTGCTCAGCCTGTACTGTAGATACATATTGCTTACACCTACGCTTCTCAAGATTTCACAGATCTGTAGCAGTCTTTTGCCTGCTGACAGCCTCTATTCATTTGGAGGGGTTTAATAAGTGCTGCCAACTTCACATAGCATTCCAGTGGCTGGTACCTGAACAAATGCTGGTCCTGCTCGGCTGCTTTTCAGTTCTTTCATACAAACTGTCCACTTCTAGCTTGTGAGGTTAACATGTTGAATTTAAAGTAGGTTGTAGTTGTCATTGAGCTAGTTATGCTGGATCAGTTTGGGTACTTTCCTGGTGCTGTTGCTTCAGATCGCGCCACCTGATCTGTCAAGTACTTTCTTATCATCATTGGATGACTTTTGATCATCCATTGCTTTTTGAGCCTTCTCTTGCTGGTGTGATGTCGCAGTAGTACCTTGCTGTGCTCGTTTTCTCTGGGGCTTTCAAAAGCCATCTCTTTGTGACATGCACCTCTGTAACAGGCAACTGCATTCTGAAGGCAGTGCTGCAAGAACATCTTGATCACGGACGTAGGTAATCCTCATCTGTTGTAGCCCAGTGGTCTCACCAAAGTGAAGATCTCCTTGGTGCAGTTCAGTTTCTCCATTTCTCTCTCAGATTGTTCTCAGTTCAGTGGCACCAGCTTTGATCTTTCTGCCATTTTCCTCTTCTATCCCAGTTTGAGACTGGCATAAGCAGAGCACTTAAAGCAGCACAATTAAATGTCTTCTGCAACCCAGGAAAATTATATTATATGTAACTTCACGTGGAAACAAAACTGAATTACATCAATGCAAGGAATACTGTTACGTAGGAGACAAAGTACTAATGTATGTGTAATGATTAACTGCTTTAAAAATTAGCTGGTTTTCGACGTATACATTATGTAAGCTTTTTGGATAAAAATGTTTAATTAAGAACTCACTAGCATATACTGCAATCATTCTTGCTAAGCCTAATTAAGTTAGTTCAAGTGCTTATTGTAAAGGAATGAGAGCCTTGCGTGGTTGCTGTCCGCTCTGCTGGCGGAGCGGGGGCCCGCAGTGCTGCACCTCCCTCTCGTGGTGGAAGGCGGCGGGCAGCGGCTGCCGGGAGCCGCCGCGGAAACGAAGGCTGTGCTCGTCTGCGTCGGCACTGAGTCTTTTGTTTCCTGCAGGGAATATGGGCAAGTGTTTCTTTGGGAGCAGAAGTTAATGGAGGGAATACTGCTCTGTTAACTGTTTTTCTCAGTGCTGGAAATTGTTTGTTTATAGATGAGGTCTCGCATTGGCAACAATTTCAGTATTTAGAGGCTGTGTGCCATCTTCACTAACATACGTAGGAAGAAAGATTATAAAGATTATTTGTTTTTTCTTTGGATTAAACAAATTGGGATCAGACTTTTTGTATCTTTTTGTTTGTTTAAGAAGCAACTTTTCAATTAATGTGTCATGCTAAGATGCTTAAAACATAGAATGATAGATTATCCTGAGCAGGAAGGGACCCACAAGGATCAGAGTCTGACCCTGGCTCCAAACAGCACCACCCAAAATCCAAACCCAGTGTCTGAGAGCAGCATCTCAACACTCCCTGAACTCTGGCACTTGGGGCCGTGCCCACTGCCCTGGGCAGGCTGTTCCATGCCCACCACCCTCTGGTGCAGAGCCTGTCCCCAACCCCCACTGCTCCTCCCCTGATAGCTCCATGCCATTCCCTCGGGCCCTCTCATTGTCACAGACAGCAGAGATTTGACAGTAATTACTCATCAAAACACCATGAACTAGAATCTAATTTCTTTAAACGGGACTCCTTAAATGTCTTTTTGCTCTAGACCACACCTACAGTGATGTGCTAATTTCAGTAGTTGGATCAAAGACTGCCGGTTGGAGTTGTTTGGCTGTGGCATGTATGGAAACAGTGTCTTCCCCTCTCCTGGTGACAGAAGGTGGAAGCTGCCCACCCTCTCAGTGTAGCTTCTGTGCTTCCCTCACAGCTGTCTCCTTAGGGAGCTGTAGAGGCGTCTCTGCCATTGGGCTGCTCCAGGCGTTGCAGGAGCAGTGGGTGGCCTAAGCTGTGCAGCCTTGGGGACAGCAGGCCTGATAACTGCTTTCTGTTATGGGCTTGTGTGGGCAGCAGTTCTTGTGGGCATGAGAGAGATGGGTTTAACTTTGTTCTGAAACTGTTCTCTAGCATTGCTGTTAAGGCAATAGAGAGGCCTAGGTTTGTGCATAGCAGGAGCTGGGAAGGCCTTGCACATCCCCCTCTCTGCTATGGTTGGCAGAGGCGGGGAGTTTAGCTGTTATTTCACTGAAGATGATTCCTTAGGTACTGAATTAGTGTTCTGCAGCAAAAAAGGAAAGCATAATTTCCAGGCAGCTGAACTCTGGGAGGCAGCACTCATATGTTTTTGCTGCTGCGTCTGATAGATGTGAAAACTTTATATTAAGAAAGAAATTTATTTAATACGATGGCAGTTTTTTTGCAGCTGCTCTTACCTTTAACTCATCATATCTTCCCCAAATAAGCAAAGTTTGGTCTTGGTAACAATGAAAACTCATTTTTGTACGTATATTGATGCTGCCCTATTAAATAGTAGGTGCTGGCTTTGGACAGGGTCATTCCCTGTATTGTAAGTTGGCATGTCATTTCAGGGCTGGGTAGGCAAGAAGTCATTGAGAGCGGTAAAGTTTTACCGCCATGTTTCATCCTTTGGTTTTGTTAGTTGGGCTTTGCTAATCTGTAGTTGTTCTTTCCCTGTGTTCATTGCAGCTGAAAAACCGGCCTGAATCATGGTAGCCAAAGACTGCAACAAACTGCTGGGATGTTAGGGCTTATCTTGATGTAGTGGGCCTAGTGAAAAGGCTTAAGCAAACAGAAGGTGCTATTTGAAATGGGTTTTGGAATTTGTTGCATGCAAATAATATCATGGTAAAAGAAAAAAAAACGTAGGAATATGGTTCTTGCTCCCACAGAACACTAGTTTTGTGGATCTGGTCACCTACTAGGCTTCTGTGGAGACAGACAAGAAGCAAAGATGTTTACTGCTATATCAATTCTTGAGCATCCATTCCTCTGCCATCTTGTGCTGTTTAAGAATCTTTCTCTGTGCTTGAAGCCTTTAACAGTTGTATTTTCAAGACTATCTGACTAAGATGGGCTAAACTGGGTTTGAATTTTAAACCTGAAGAGAATGTCTAAAGATTTTGAAATGACTTACTCTGTTGCATCTAGATTTGTGGTTTTCCCATTCCTGATTGAACTGAATATACCTAAAATGAGAAAGTGCATTTTGCTATTCTTTATAGATCCCAATTATCATGATGGTTTTAAATCTTTTCTGAGTGATATTTTGGAAAATGAATAGGGAAAAAAGTGCATATTTTCTGAAATATTAAATTATTTAAAAATTCAGAGTCTTTTATTACATTTCTTGTGTAGGTGCTTTTGATGTTTCAAACTTGGTTTGTTTTGTTATGTTTAGATTTCATGCAAACAAACATAACCTAGTTTACCTTAGTACTGTAAAGTAATAGCTCATACATTTGTCTTAATATTTATTAGAACTATGATTTAATTTTAGCAAGATTTCTGTAGACCTTTTCATTATTTATTACAATCTGTAGGGAGAGATGATGCTACGTAATGCTGGGGACAATTTGGTCAGGCTTACTTAGTGTGCCAAGAAAACTGTAACTGTGTGTCCTCTTTGGCTTTGCAGCATCTCAAGCAAATCCAAAATGACTCAACAGTTCTGAATGTAATTTTTTCTTGGACTTTTCCTAAATTGAAAAATTGAGATACTTTTTTTCCCCATCCTGTCTTCATGCAGCCATCAAATGCCAAAATAAAAGAAATTCCTCCAGGGCAGAAATTCTTTGATCAGTTGCTTTGTTTGGTACCTCTCAATTCAACTGTTCAGTTGTTGCAGATTGAGGGCTCCCGTGTGAAGGTTTAAGTGTTGCAAAGAACGTGAAGGCCGAAGTAGATCTGACAAAACAGGTTATTTTCATCACACATATCAGATTACTTTTAATCCAACTTTGGGTTGTCAGTGAGTTTAATTCTGAGCTCCTTGATCATTTAGGTCATTCAAGGATACACTTGTGTCGTGGACAGCATTATTGCTTAAGGATTGCTATGTGTTTTTACCACATGGGCTGCTAGCTGTATTTCTACAGGTGCTAGAAGAATGTGATCAGATGCCTTTGAGAAATTTATTCTGACTTTTGAAATGGCTTCTAAAGCATGGGGTTCCCGATGGTAGCCTGTCAAGTGAAGTCAAGCCTGACAGTATATGCCTGTATTTGCAGGACAAGGCTGTAGACAGTCAGCACAGGGTTAAGGGCTTTAACCCAAACTTGGGAGGAATATGATTTCTTCTTATAAAGAAGATAAATTGTAGACCTGTCCAGAAAACTTCTGCAAAGAAAATACTTCATCTTTTAGGCTTGTCTAGATGTAAAAGTTGAGGTTCAAGTTTAAATTGTTGCAATTATATCAGTATGTCTACCATGTGGACTCTCCTTTTTCTCGGTATGTATGTTGGAAGGAGTAAGGGAAAAGGTGATTTATTGAAGGAAGAAGTCAACGTGAATATTTTTTTATGCCTCTATAGTTGGATTGATAATATCTGTTGAGTTTAGGAGATGATATTTGCACTTTAGTTTGTAAGATGTGTATTTTAATTATGAGAATACAATTCCAGAATTCACTCTGAAATCTGTCTGTATTCAGTTCATGCTTAACTACTTAGTAATACAATTGAGGCATCCTGGCTGCATTGACTGAGAGGCAAACTTGAAAACTGTAAGTTTTGCATAGAGTCATATCACCCTGCTCCGTACAGACTTATTGCAGAAACATACAGAGACAAGTGTTGGCTACATATCTTAATATTTGGCATTTGATCCCTATCCCAGTACGTATCTTTTGTTAATGTAAGGGTTTCAGAAATTTCTCAAAAGGATGTTGGGAAAAATTTGCACATTGTAGAATTTGTTTTCACTGGAAGAGACCTTCAAGATCATCAAGTCCAACTGTCCATCAAACAGTACAAGTTGACCAGGAAGCCATGTCCCTAAGTGCTGTGTCGATACATCTCTTAAATACGTCCGGTGATGGTGAGTCCACCACCTCCCTGGGCAGCCCCTTCAATACCTAACCACTCCTTAAGCAAAGAAATCCTTCCTGATACCCAATTCCAGCCTCCCCTTGTGCAACTTTATTCTGTTGCCTTGCTCTCTGTCAAGACTAGGAGGATAACTGAAAATATTCTGATGAAAAAGTTTTTATTAAAAATCCACTGAATCCTCCTGATTAATTGCAGTTGAACTTTTCACAGAATTGCCTGTTAGGTTTCAGTGTTATTATGGTAGAGTCCATTAGCAGTCTGACTAGTGTCTCCCTGTGAGTCATTTTCTATTGCTGCCTAAGTTCTGGGGTATCACTGGGTGCTTCCCATTGCAGCTCCTGCTCTTTCCATGCTGCTGAAACTCCTCATGGCAAGGTTTATGTGGACAGCTTCTTGGTCAAATAACAAAACGATCACTGTTGTGATTTCCTTTAACCTTTCAGTTGTCTTAGACACCATGGCCTGTTTTCTTCCTGAAATCTTCTGTTTTCCCAAATTTTTCCCACTTCTTTTCTTAATTGTTCTTTCAGTGCTACTTTCCACTCCATCTTCGTACGTTTCAAAGGGGTTGAACTTTATTTATTTGTACCAAATGTTCACATCTGTAAACGTAGATGAAATTAATCTTTATAAAAAAGATTTGCAAATATGTTCATTTCAGATATTTCTTCTTCAGCCAGAACTTCAGAACTTCCTTCAGAAGGAAGCTGCTTGTGGCTGTCAAGCTTAGATATCTATCTCAGTAGATTTCTGTGTTGGCCACGAAAATGGCCACGATGTCCATAACATATGTATCATTTTTTACTATGATCTTTATACTTTCTCTGTGTACAACAATAGTTTTCAAAGTTATTGATATCTAAATTCTATTCCTGTATGTAATTTTAAAATAAATTCATTGTTGTTTCAACAAACAATTCAAATTCCTGAGCCACTCTCCTTCAGCTTGCCTGCCAATTAGTCTGTCATCCTTTCTCTTGCTTTTTTTGAGGTCAGTCCTGCTCTGTCATAGCCATTCAAGCAGGTACTATGAAAATCACTGTAGTATCCTGTGGTGAAATGAAAAGTGTGAATGTATTTTCTGACTTTTTTTCTTCCTTATGCAGGGCATGGTCTTAACTGTTCTGGATCTTTATGAGTTCTCATGGCAGAAGAACAAATCCATTCTCTTTCATTCATTCATCCCAATTTTATGCATTTATGAATGCTTACCTCCTGAGAGCAGCACCAAGAGTAATCTCCATAGTCTCTTGAGGATTCTTTCTTTAAAACTTGTTTATTATGGTGCACAAAAGGCTTAGAAATGATCAGGTTGTTGAGGTATTTTTGTAAGTTCATGTCAGACTAGGCGCTGTTTTATTTGGTTCCATCTCTCTTCCATTTCTTACTCTGTTCTTTGATGCTAACAAACTCCATGGAATCAGGTCTTTCTTCCCTTTTTTGTGTCACGCCTACCACAGCATCCTTGGCAGTTGCTGGGCACAGTAAGACATTCACATTACAATATGAATTAAGTAATTAATCACAGCATTGCAGAGAGATTTTCAGTGGTGTATATTTTTGAGAGAGATGGGGTTGGAATCATGTAGTAGAAGTTTCAACTGATCATTTCATCTCTTTGGAACTCACCATCTTGGCTTCACTGGGAAAAAGTGTGTTATAAAAAATCCAACAAATAACAACCACATTGCAAATAATCTTTATTAATCCAAAGGGGCATTTGGCTACCTCACAAAACACTGTGTGCTTTGGCAAAGTTAGGAGCTTTGGCTTAGGAAGATCCATGTTTGGAATAACAGGGTGTGTTGCAAGTCAAGATTCAGGTATCTTGGCAGAGATGTATGCAGAATCTGGCACAAAGCCTGTCTGCACTGTGCCTAGCTGTAGCAAGTGCTAAAGTCCCTTGTGAACAATATATGAATCTCATTTTGAAGGGGAGGAAAAAAAAAGAGGAGGAGGAGGAGGAGGGAAGAGGGAGCCAGGATTTATTTTAACATTTAGTGGATATAAAAAAAAACAAGTGTCAAGAAGCAAAACATTTTCATGAGGCATTCGCTGTGAAAATCCTGCAACTTCTTATTGCAAACCTCTTTATTGCTTGGATTGGCTGATTTCCAGAGCATCAAGGCTAGGAATTGAGGGACTGAAATATAATCAGTGGTGATACATTTTAACCACATAAAACATTCTCTGCTTCCAAAGCCTCCGGTGTCTCTAGTAAGCAGTGCAACAGCTCCTTGCTGGGGGACTCCAGGGACGTGGAAAATATTGGATCAGAATGGTAAGAAGCGCTTTACTTTTCACCAGCTTTAGATTATTACTTTGAAAAGAATGCTTGAAAGGTGATTAAATTAGTAGGGAAACAGTTTTTTAAACCAAAACCAGTGTGTGTAAGCTACAGAGGCATCCTCAGTGTTTTGCTGAAAGAGATCAGCAAAGCAAGTTGGGGACAAATATCTTTGGCACTGAACATATTGGGCAGCTAGTATAAAATCTTTTAAAATTGGGATGAACTGCTGACTAGAACTTGATGTAAAATGTGAGCCTGTCTGTCTAATTGTTCCAGTGCAGAAGGACAGCTGCATGGGCTTTTAATATAATCTCACAATAATAAATAAATAAATAAACAGACAGAGATTGTATGCATAAAAATATAAATAAATTGATGCTGATTGCTTACGCAAATTGCATGTTTCTATGTTTTCTCTTAGGTGCTGCTTTTTTTGTTTGGTTTTGTTTTTCAAGGAGCAGAGATGCTCAGTATGTACCTTTCTACTTTCAGGGAGCTAGGAAGTTTTTATTTTTCCGTGTTTTTAATCTGTGAAGACCTATTGGTCACATTGCATATGCGAGGGGGAATAATGAAGGAAAACTTTCTGGGGTAGTGCTTTTATGCTCTGTAACAATTTGAATATTAAAATAATGCAAATAGAATATAAAACATGTTAATATAGAACCCGAATTTACTGTCGGTGCCAATTCTATTAATAGTTAAAGCAATGTCTGAAGATGCAACAAAATACTTTTATTAGCATGTGTTTTTTAGGTATTAAAGAATTGGTGGGTGGAAATGCAAAACTGGGGAGTGTTTGCTCCCAAGACTCATTGTTAAGACTGAGTATGATGCATATTTCAATTTAAAAAAACAGCAACAACAACAAAACAAAGCAAAAACCCCCCCACCAATCTCCTATATGGGAACTCAGCCATTCACTTTAAGTGCATGCTGAAGTCCAGGAATGCATTGATTTTGAAGTTATGTTACATCAGGGTGAGAGGAAATCAAATTACTAAAGTCAGAAGTGTACTGAAATCTGCTTCCTTGACAGCCCAGCTGATGTGTGGAAAATTATTCTCTTTGTGATTCAAGTGGGAGAAAATAATTTTAAAACAGCAACTATGAGGGTTTGAAAAGTGTGTAGCAGATGTGAGAAGGTCTGATTTGGTATTGTTTGTCTGTCTTGTGTGTTTGTTGTTGCTCAGCAGTACGAGGACTAGAATTCTAGAAGTAAAACTATCCCCGAATGCTGTCTGATCTTTTCCTATTCTATGTGGTTTCACAGCATAGCAAGAAATAATACTGAAGTACTGTAGCTAGTGAAATGTTGTCTTGACCTATATGCACCATGTTATGACTGTAAACACACCTTAATATATTTAAGATTTATGTTGCCCTTCTGAACATACGCCATAGTTTAGGAAATCAGTAGTTGAACAGAAACCAGGCTGTAAGCCTCTTGGAAAGATATTAAGTATCTTTCCAAGTAAGTATTGTTAAATGTCACTACCATTTCCTTGACAAAAATGCTCAGTGTTGAATATCTGTTAAGTACCGATACTAATTAATTGAGGAGACTTTATAATAATGTTGTTTACTCTCAGTTAACAATGTGCTCTTGATTTATACTGCCATGTATCTAAATTTTGGTATATGAAAAAATTGGAGATGCAGGGACTAGCTGTTTTTTTTCCTATTGTAAACTCAGAACTTGATGAATAACAGAGGAGGTTATACGTGTTTCCAGGTGTGTGTGACTTCTCTTGTAGCAAATCAAAGAAAACGCTCTCTTCTAGAGATAAAACCATTCATATACTGCCATGTATTTGCTCTTGATAAAGATTAATCCAAAGTAAACTTGCTCTGTGTCCTGCTTGATATGGATTAGTTAGGTAATTAGTGCAGGCAGTTCACAAGAGATCTTTCTTTTAGTTAAGATTGCATGGGAAAAGTTCTTTCATGTTTGTTGTTCCTGGGGCAAGAGGGACTGGGGTGGCAGAGGGTAAAAAAACAATAATAATTCTTCCCACTCCCCCTGAGAAGAACTCTCAATAGGAATTAGCTGTATAAAGAATGGCACATGTGGTCCAAATGGCAGTCTCTTACAATTTCAGCATGATAGGATTTGTTTCAGAGTGTAAATCAGTGGTCCTATGTTAATATTGCAAACTATCTAATGGAGACCTAGGTTTAATCACTCAAAGTCTTTATTTCTAACAACAATAACAAGTAATGTACAAGCCTTACTTGAAAAATTGGGAGGACATGAACACAACTATTGGAGTAGCTTCTAATGAAGTATGATTTAAGATTAGTAGAAGAGATGCTGGGTACAGTGAGGATTGTTTAAAAACAAATAAAGTAAGTCAACAATTGGATACAGTGTTCATCCAAATGAGTTTAGGTTAAAAACTTCTTTTGAATCCCAGTGACTAAGCAGAAGTCCTGCCTGAGAATATAACCCTGTATTTTAAGAGCATTGCTATAAACATTTGAACCATGTTTCACATACAGGGGAATAAGGGAGTATAATTTCTTTCTATCTCTATGAGCTTGACTTCACACTAGTTAATATCCTTAGATTTTTTCAGTGTTAGTTTTTTGCTTTGTTCTCCTGCTACTTTCTTGGCCAAAAAATTTACTTCAGGCATTCAGAAGCAGTCATGCTGACTCTCATCATACTGTTGCTGAATGGATTTAGTCAAAAATCTTAGTATAGTACAGCTTTGGTGAATGACAGATCGTATGTGTGCTTAGTGCTGGCTGACGTGCCTCAGTTAACTTTTGGCACAGTTTTATTCAGGTGATGTGCTGTAGCTGTGTAAGGGGCTCCTTAACACACCAGCAAGTCTGTGCACCGTATGTAGGAGGAAGTTCATACTTTGCTCCATAAATACTGCTTGTGTAGAAGAGGAAGGAGAAGACAACCATGATGTTGAATTGAAATGTAATGCTGAAATATGTGCAGGTATACGTTTGAGTTTATTCATAATGGAAAGAGCATCTGTTTTGAAATTTCAGCATCCATATTTATGGAGTCTGAGTAGTTTCATTGAACAAAATATGACAGTGAACAAGGTTTATGCAAGGATTTCTAAACTGGAATAATTTTTTGGTGGCGGTGGATTTTTTTTTTTTAAGCTGTTTTACTTATATTTAAATATCAATATACTCTGCAGATCAGGTTTAGCTCACTGAAACCCATGTTTTAAATTGTGCCATTAGAGAGGCAGTGCAACATAAAATGCTTTCAGGAAGTTATAAATTATTTGCTTTGGTTTACATAATGTATTAGCATGTCTGCTGCATCTGTGTTCCAGGCAGAGTTTTATTCCTTCATCTGTGTGATATACAAAGGAATTATTAGGAAGGGATGCTTTTAGCCTTAGTCTGTCCTGATGGCAAAAGGGAAGGCAGGGGAAAAGGTCAGTCTGGTCTCCACATGAAATAATTAATGGGAGCAGCTTCCCAAGAAATAGAGTTACAGTGAGCCAGATAATTTGTATTTTCCTTCACCTGGTGATGTTCATATTAGAGCATTCACACTGTTTTGAAATATCAAGATGAGATTGTTGTCTGTGTATGTTAGGACTGTCATAGCAACATGATGTTTTGCTGCATGTAATTTCTTGTATTTGTCATGATCATATTGAGAATACTGCAAAAAAAATGTGCTTAAGAGTTCTACACGAATAAAAAGACTGGTAGTAGACAAGTATACCGATGCCTTTATACCAACTGATAATATAGAGATGCAAAATAAGTCAATCAGGGAGTTGTGCACTGAAGGGCATGCTGTGTGTGCTTGTAATAAGGAGTGAGATCTGGTCAGAACTGAGGCTGGTTAGTGTGTGCTAGTGGGAGATGCATTTGCACAGCTTGACCGGATTTCCAGGTTTAGTGATTGGAAGCTTGCTACTTAAGCTCTTCTGATCTTGTACTTTGTTTTCAGTCTACCGTATATTTCAGCAGTTGAGGACATTTTGTTTAAATATGTTTTCCAGTGTAGCTGTGTCACCTGGGGATACAGCTACATAGTCAGCTCTCTTTTATCATTTAATAATGAAGTGGAGAACTCTGAGACAAGTGTCATCTACTCCCCTGAAACTGTGCCAGGAGCTCCACTTCCTCTCTGTTCACCAAGATACACTCCAGGTATGCGACTAAAGCTTTTGGATCTATGAAGATTTTGGAATGAGGAAATCTCTGGTGTAGGTATTTATTCAGTTGAAAAGAATTGACAGATAACTGTGTGAAACCCATAGCTCTTCTACCTCCATTTCTGTAGTAGGATAGCTTTCTTAGTGGAGGCTTAACCTCAGTAGTGCTAACCTTTTGGATAGGTCAGAGGTGTTCTCAGATTGTGTTTCAGTTTTTTCTCTCCATTACTCACTGGGATGTGGCTTTTTTGTATGACTTTTGTATGATTTCCTCTCTGTCACAGGGTAGGAGGGAGTGCGTGTGTTTAAGGCTACAAGGCTAGCAGCTGCTGACATGTTTTTTTTTGTATACATTTGCATGCCCAATAACAGGGAGAACTCCTGTTTCGGCTGTATAGTGGGTATTTGTTTGACCATGTGATAACAGATATTTATTTAGAAAAAATAGCAAGGAGAAAGATGCTGTAGGACTGCACCTCTCATTTTACTTTATTCCTATCAGTACTTTTGACAGTTTTTGTTCCTTCATGTTCAGAAAGAACAATCTTTGTAATATCATATAGATTTTATCAACATTAATTCTGGAGAGAAAGTTTTGGAACCGTATACATTTCATTTCAGTCAAACGTGCTGTTTCAGCTACCAAGTCCTGAATAAACAAAGAAATACTTTGCAGACCTCTGATTCATTCAGGTAAAAATAAATAATATTCAATTGACTGAAACCAGCCTGCAAAACCTAGGCTAGAAAAAGGAAATGCTTCCAATCTTTTCTTTTTTTTTTTCCTCTTTCATTGAGGAAAAAGAAGGGAGTAATTTTAGAAAGGCTGAAAAAGTGCTATAAGATGAAAAGCTCCTATAAGTCCATTAGCCTTTGTTAGGTTCTTTACTTACTGTACAAAACCTATTGCATGCACTGCTGAAATTTTCTTACTTTTCTCTTTGTATGATTGTCAAAAGTGATAGGTATGTTGAAAAGAAACCTTTTTCTGTGCTATTGTTCATTCCACTATTACAGAGGATCGATCACAAAAGCAGCAGTTGCATCTAATAATTCTTCCAGTACAGCGCAGGTGGAAAGAAAATTGGCTGCTTAATACATGCAAAGCATGAGAAAATGAGTTCCATGTGAGGGATAAATACAACACGCTAGGAATACTACAAGCAGAATGTGTTGGAGTCTGTTTTAGATGATTTTGAAAATCCATGTACTTCGCTGCTTCCTCTCTGTACTCATTGGCTGCTCATGGATTGCTTTTCCTTTTCCCCTTGCTGTTGATGTGGTCCTGTAGCCAAGAAGTGATGGGCAGTTCCATCTTCTCCACTTGTGAGAAGGGTGTTATTAAACCTGAGTATTTAAGTACTTCACTTTACACAAAGATTGGTGCTACAGCCCAGTAGGATGTAAGTATAGTTAAGCGCTTGGGAAAAGTTAACAAATCTAAAGCAAACCAGGGTAAATGTGAGTTCTACTGTGTTGTTTTTAGAACCCCCTAAAGTCATGAAAAATGTGAACAATCTAATTGAAGAAACCATTTCTGATGCTGTAAAATAAGAGAGAACATGCAATTTCTTATCTATGTTGTAGAAGGAAGGTTATTACACGACACTTACAAGCATGTGATTTTGTTACATAAATATCTGTAGTCCTTTTTTGTTTGTTTGTGTGTCACAAGTTCCCCATGTGCAATAACTCTCTTAAGTTTGTTGAAGTTGCCTTCACAGTTTAAAGTCTCCTTTTAAGAAAGCAAAATGGGGAAATAAATATAGAAGAATCCTAAGGATGAATAAATGTTAAAACAAAACACCAAAAGCCCCAAAACTGCTAGTGAATGTTTATTTAGAATGACTTTAATAGTCTTAGTACTTCTAGCAGCTGTATTAATTCCCTGATGCAAGGTAATGGAAGTAATGCACTTGTTGTGAATCATTTTAGTGGTCCAAAAGCAGTGAAATATTTGCTCAGATCTTTGTCAGTTTTTCTGCTGGAGGGGAAGCGCTTACATCCTTCCACTAGATGATGGAGAGAGAGTAGGTGGGTATTTTCAGGAACAACGTAATTGAATGCACATATGTAAAAGATACCTGCAAGATGTTGCCTGAGACCATACTTAATAGAAATAGATAATTATAGGGTGAAAAACTACTTCTATGGAGTGACAGCATATGTTATTAATTTACCAGTAGTATAAAGGTTTTTTGAATAGTTTCTACTTGTAATGTACACTGTTTTTTCTAATAATCTGTCTCTTCAGAAAGTAATTTTAGGTCAAAATGTGTTAGTGACTTGTTATATGGAAATTTTAATAGAGAACTAATATAGGCCATTATTCACACAGAATCACAGAATTGTAGGGGTTGGAAGGGACCTCCAGAGATCATCGAGTCCAACCCCCCTGCCAAAGCAGGTTCCCTACAGCAGGTCGCACAGGTAGGCATCCAGGCGGGTCTTGAATATCTCCAGAGAAGGAGACTCCACAACCCCCCTGGGCAGCCTGTTCCAGTGCTCCGTCACCCTCACCGTAAAGAAGTTCTTGCGCACATTCGTGTGGAACTTCCTATGCCCTAGCTTCATCCCATTTCCCCTTGTCCTGTCCCCACGCACTACTGGAAAGAGTCCAGCTTCACCACTATGGCCACCATACCTCAGGTATTTATAAACCTGGATCAAATCCCCTCTCAGCCTTCTTTTCTCAAGGCTAAACAGACCCAGTTCACTTAGTCGTTCCTCATAGGGGAGATGCTCCAGGCCCTTCACCATCTTTGTGGCCCTCTGCTGGACTCTTTCCAAGAGATCCCTGTCTTTTTTATACTGGGGAGCCCAGAACTGGACACAGTACTCCAGATGAGGCCTTACCAGGGCAGAGTAGAGGGGGAGGATCACCTCCCTTGACCTGCTGGCAACGCTCTTTTTTATACACCCCAGTATGCCATTGGCCCTTTTGGCCATGAGGGCACACTGCTGGCTCATGGCCAACCTGTCATCCACCAGGATGCCCAGGCTATTGTCATGGTTTATTTCACTGCTTAGAAATGTTTTGCTTATGTAGAAATATGGGAACTATGAAAGCTTTCTGAAGACATAGTTGTTGTTGTTTTTTCCTCTCTCTTTACTGCACTTTAAATTGTGTACGTAGTTGCTGCTGCTATGAGATCGCACCATGTTTCTTTAGAAAAAAAAACCTCTGGAATAGATCACAATTCACCTGCTGTGAAATACTGTGTTGTTTAGGAAGTAATTCGAAGGTGACTCAGGCATTGGATATGAAAACAAAGTTCCTTGGGGCTTAATCTTGCAAATGCTCGCTACCACATGTAGCGTGTTATGACTTGCGTGTTATGACTTTCCTGGAATTAACCATGTCCTAAACACAAAAAATACTCCAGTTCCCACCACTCCTCCATTTTCTGTGGGAAGAGAAACAGCTTTAGTGGATCTTGTTTGTTTGAGCTTTCTTCAAATAAAGCTGTAGGCACAGGGTGTGATGACATTTGTTTGTAAGACCAGACAGCTTAGCCACACCTGGAAACTCTTCGGCAGAACCACAGGTAGTAAGTACACTGTGCTTCCACTGTTGCTCCCAAAGAAACCTTCAGCCCAAAGTGGCCCTAATCTGGTGAATAGAAATGATGCAGCGATTAGTTATGGGAAGGTTTCATTGGTGCTATGAAATGGCTTTCCTCAGCTGCTATTAAAAACACAAAAACCAGTGCAACCCATACCATTACATTTGACATATAGGAGCTAACCCATTGTTCTCAGTTTTCTTTTTGGTTTGCTTTGCTGTAAACTTTGCTACTGAGTAAGAGCTACCTTAGGATATTCCACCTGTCTTCGTGCTCCACTAAGACTACGTATTACTGTAGTTGGATGTACAGCTGAGTGTTCTTGCCTGTTTAGCTTTGATTTGCTATCAGGTGTTGCACAGAAAACATAATTTTGACCTAGATAGCATCTTAGTAATTGGGAAAAAATAAGTGGATTCAGTATGCATTTATTGCAGAGAAATCCCAACCACAGCCAATGAAGCCATATTTCTGTCAGGTTTAAGAGCATTCATAACATAATCCTGTACAACTTCTTTTAAAGTAGGTGTTGTTGGTTTTAATGGTTGAAATGAAATCTGTATCTGAATGTGGCAAATGTGCTGCATCTATACATGGAGATCCTAACCTGAACCTCTGTAGGCCTCCTGTATTTTCAATAGAACCATGGAATTGAGTTGGAAGGGATCTTAAAGACCATCCAGTTCCAATGCCCCTGCTGTGGGCAGGGTTGTCACCCAAGAGATCAGTAGGGGTGTTTATTTTTTCAGTTGTGTGATCTCAGGCTGTGTTGTGTAAATGTGTTTATATCTTCTTAAACCAAAAGCGTTATTTTTGAATGGACAGTGTTTTCTGGGGAAATGGATGCAAGATGTAGAATACCATACTTCGGGTTTTTACTACCTTTAGGGCCTGACACTGTGCTGCACTGAGATGCATATCTTTTTATTGTGGTATAAACACTCTTCTGTCTTAAGTTCTAAAATAGTTGATTCCTGGAGGAGGCTTGGAGTATACACTGATGTACCTGACAGTTAATTAAAATTCAGTGTTGTTTGTTCTTGCTTAAATTAGTGAAGAAAAGCTTCTAGGAAACACCACAGAGAATAGTGTTCTGAAGATTTCAAATTATTTTGAAAGATGAAAATTCCCATGTCTCCGTTCTTTAAAGAGTTGAAAAACAATTCAGACGCAGCCAGCCATTCTTCTTCTGTGTGTACACGTATTTAGAGTAAGTATTCTCTCCCTCTCTTTCTCTCACTCATAAATAAAGAAAAGGAATGAATTGCAGAGAATACTTGTTATTTTCTTATTTTTCCAGCAGATTATTTTCTGAATCCTAATTGGTGAATTACATGCACATGTAACTTTTTCTACACCTGGACAAATTCCTTGTGGGAATTCAGTCATTTCATTAAGCTACTCCAGGAATTGGCTGGTATTTCATTCAAACTGGGAAAAAAAAAGCATGCATAATAGATTTTGTTTGTAAGCAGTATGTAACAGTTGATTAGCTTTTCCTTCACGTACATACAGTGTCCTACATACAAAAAAATAAAATAAAAATGTATTAAAATAAGTTTTAAGCTACAATTAGGTCTCCAGATGTCTGATTCCTCAGTTTAGAAAGATGCACTAGAGCTTATCTATTCCTGAAATAAAAATGATTTGTAGTCCAAAACCTCTTTCATGCTTGCCCATCTGCCAGGGTGCTCATTTCATTCTTCATGCGGTAAATAAAATTTTAGACTAATTCTTTAAATCATTGCTGAACAGCTCATTACAGAGATCTCATGCTTGCTAATGCTGACAAACAGAAGGCAAAAAAGACTGACAATGGATGTGGAGCACCCATACTGAGCTTGCAAGGCAGGAAGTCCATCAGGATGAGGACTTAGGCATAGTTCAGTGGACTTATGCAGGATACTAACCACTCGACCTGTGCCATTTCCCTGTTGTTCCTTTCAAGAAGAGCAGATACATACCGAGGGGAATGAGAGAGGGAATTTTCCAAGATTTTTTTTTGAGTTGTGCCATTGTCACTTCTAAGTTAGACGCTGCAGGCTACATTTGCACCTGCGTTTAGGTAGGCAGACATAGCTAGTCTTTGTGTCTCAATTTAGTCTTTTTCATATTTTTTGAAAGGTCACTTCTGCTTACAGATTATGGGTGCTGAAGCATTGGTATGTTGGGCCCTTTCAATACTGCTTACTGAACTGGCAGTTGAAAAAGAGAAATCTTCCTGCCTTCATCTTCCCAAAACTATAGCCTGACACTCCTGTACCTCAGGAGACACACTGTTAATCAGAACAACTGCAGCTTAAAAAACCTGGAAGTTGGGCAACTTTTAAGTATCTTAATGTAAGAATTTAATTTTACATAGGTAGGTTTGATCGTTTTGCCCTTGGTTGCCCAGGAAACCAGTTAATTACTATGCATTTGCTTCAGCACTATGCATGCAGATTTTAAAATATTTTATTGTAATTTTTCTTTTATTTTGTCTTAAGCTAGTGTTTGTAGAAAGAGGTGGCTTGACAGCTCTGGCAAATGAAATAGTCTGCCTGCCCACGGAATATGTGCTCCCTAGACAGTGGCAGTCCAAACTTCCTCATGCTGTTTTGTCAGCGTGCCACAACTTTTCTTGAAGGGGAAGGAAGGACTTGGAGGTGGAGGCAGGGTCCTGGAGCCATCAAATATTTGCCCTCAAAATGTTATCAGAAAATGGCCTGTGTCTGTCTTTCAGTGTGTAAAACAGAGCAGCTAAAAATTGGATGAATTCAAACTCTGGAAAACTATCTCTAATCTTCAAATCATTGCCCAGCTCACAGCCATGATTCTAATGCTTTATTGCAGTTAACACTGACAACAGATGATCTCATAAACTAAGCAGATTTTTCCTTGCTCAATACTGAGAGAAAAGGATTTCCACGGAGTTCTTGTGCTGAAGACTTCAGCAAAAACATCCTGGGATGATATTTGCAAATTAGAAGTGGAAATGGGAAATCTGAGGAGTTTGTCTAAAATGTTAAAATTGCAGCCTTCAGTTTTCTTTGGTGATGACTTTTGTTGAGGTAGGTGTATAATATGAATTCTGATAGCTACAAATCACCTAGTGCTCCTAGAAAATCATCTAGGAAGCTTTGTTTTCAACGAAGAACTGTTCATTTCCTTCTCAAGTTGTATAAAGATCTTCTGTTTCAGTTAGTTAGTAGCCTGAAAATAATGGAAGAGCATTGACAGAATCATTCTGCTTGTCTCTAGTGATCACTGTGAATTTGCAAGTGTTCAAAGAAACGTTGCAAGCCAATAAGAACGGAGTACATCCATAATATCTTCTAATTTCATAAATCTGTGCTCCAGCATGGCTGAAAATTAAAATATAGAATGAATATTCAAATCTTCCAACTCCAAGCATCTGACTTTAACAGCTACAATGGTTCATAATCACTTTTGTTCAGTGCAGGTTCTGTAATTAGGGAAGACGTTTTCCAGGAAGCTGTCAAGACCATCTCTATTCAAACTATGCTTCCAAGGCATCTTAAGTGACCTAGTCCAGGCTGTGCATACTCCTGTCCTGCCTCTGTCTCTGAAGCCCCATCCCTTTCTTCTAGCCAGTCACTTGTAATGAATCAGAGTAGGAAGATGTTTTCTTAAAAATTAACCAGAAGTTTTGAACTTTATGGAGTGGAAGGTGTTGTCTTCTGCACAGTGGAGTTTGGCATGCTTTGATTTGGAGACCAATCTTTGGTGGTTTTTTTTTTTGTTTTTGTTTTTTTTTTTAATGGCAGGAGTATGCAAAGCATAAGTGAAAATGTAGTATGTTAAGAAAGAAAAGAGAAAACTGGAAGTTATTCTCTGGTTACTAAAGTCACTCGGATCTCTAGTTCTCTGAATGTTGTTTTGAATTACTGAATCATCTGTCATAGTTTTTTTGTTTCTGTTTTTTTAAATCTGGTTATCGTTCCAAGTTCACTGCTTAAGTTCAGACTAAAAGCTATAAATTCTATTGTTTTTCCTCCTGTAGACTGTGTAATACAAAGATGCATATGTTATTGATGCTCTAAATTTATGAACCTTTTCAGCATTTCAATTCAAGATTCATTGCTGCTTTTAGTGTTACTCTAAGAAATTCATAATGCATTAATGTAACTCTAATTGAGCTATCAGTATTGGTCTCGTACATGTTACGTCTTCTTTAAATGAAGAGAAGCAGGAAGAGTGCATAGGAGAAAATGGCAAATGTCTCATTCATCTTCTGAATTGGAATATATTCCTCCTACCTGAAGAATCAATATTGTAGAAGGCAAGGAGTGCTTTGTTTTGCTTTATTCATGTATATTAGGGCTTCTTAAGTTTTAGAAACTAGTAATCCAGTAAAAAATTCCATGATGGATTTGCATTTGTAGGTGTAAGGAATGTAGGTCTGTTGCAGAGATGTTAAAATGCATTTATAAATTAGGACAGAGATCCTTCTCTGTAAGATTGAGAAGCTTTCCATTTTTTATAATCCTGGTTAACTTTGCTTTACTGGTATGAACTGAATTTGTTATGTTTTTGTTTGTTTGTTTCAATCTATATTTTGTTTTCTATTTAATAACTCTAGTTCTTACACAGCTAGTTTGTGGTCCTTGGATCATGGCCGTGTAAACTCTGATTTAATCACAGAATTGATGTAGTCTCCATATTTTTGCTGTTAGGTGGTTTGCCCGTTGCAAATACTCCTCAAGCCCGAACAGAACAGAAAGAGACTTTTCTACAGAGCATGAGAGAGCTATTAGATTAAGGAAGAGGAAGAACTCTGTTAAGACTGGTCAAAGATATATCCAGGAACGTCTCAGTTGCAATATGTCTCCATTGTGTTGGCCATATGAGATGCATTTTGCCTGGGTCATTTGGCTGTGATGTGATGATGACAGTTATGTTCTCTGCGTGGTTTATTAGTTGTTAATTCTGTTTCAGAGGAATTGCCATCAGTTATGGCCCTGTCAAGCTTCCAGTGGGGCTAGCAGAACATTTTCATTCATCGTAATGATAATTAACATAGCAACTTTTATGCCAGTTGTTCCATTAAATTCAGTGAATCCTGCTTCATTGACTGACATTGAGCGTACAATGCCCTTGTTTCCCGAGAGTCGTACCAGATCTTTGGTAATTAGAGCAACTCAGCTTGAAACCTATCCTTTTTACTTATTTTTCAGTTGTGTTGAGTATCTCTAACTATAATCACAGTCTATTCAAAACAGTAAAAAACAACTTGTTAAAGTGCTTATTAAAGGCAAAGTGGAAACAATTCTGAGGACTTGACTTCTCAGGTGATTGTGAGGCACTGCCAGAATAAATTTATTCTCCATTATGACTTGTGGAAGAGCGGCAGGCTATCTATATAGCAAAAATACAGAGTACTTCTGTGCAGACATTGCAGTCATGAAGACTCATTTGTATTACTGCTTGCATTTGTATGAAATATATACTTATGAAATAATGCAAATCAATATATATAAGGGCTGATCTTAAGTTAGAGAGGCATTACTTTTTCTTAGTAGCCCCAATTATTAAAATAAAATGCAAATAGATAAACAAAATGCTGTCATGAATCTAGTGTACTTGTTTTCTGGAAGCTGTGCCTTTGTACAGACCATATTTAGGCCTATGCTGCTCCAAGGTCTTGTACAATAACACACAAAAAAAGTATGTCTCTGGGCTAGAACCAACACATGACTATCTGTATTTAAATTGATAGGATTGCTGTTTTTGACAGAGGGAATCAGATAACGTTACGTTCCTTTAATCACTGCTAGTGGTAGCTATATATATATATATATATATATATATATATATATATATTTTTTTTTTTTTGCTGCTGGAGCCAGTTCTCTAAATTCACATAGAAGCTCTTTATATGTAGCTGTCACTGTTGTTGTTATTGGTGCCATTAATTTTAATAAACCAATTAATAAACACTGCTGTCATAAATCCAGCTACTGATGGCCTTACATTTTTAAACTTTTCTATAAAGGAGTGTCTTACTCTTCCTTCTCTTCCTATTCTATGGATAAAATTTACTTAACTGTCCACAGGTTGATTTTTATTTTTATTTTTCACAAGTAATACGTTTCCTTTGTAATGGTGACTAAGTAAAGCTGGAAGGTTAAAGTTAATTGCCGCTCTACACTGATATGCAAGAAAGAAACCATGTAAATGTCCTTCAAAACAGATACTTCATTGAAAGGCTCCAGGATAAGCTGAAAGTTCAGGCTCAAAAAGCCTAAGAAGTTGTTACATGTTCAGATTGTACATGTGATCTCTGAAATTGGTAAATTCCAGGAAGTTAAGAAAAATGTGCATTTTACCGTGATTTACAAGCATCTGAACAGCATGACTTTGCTGATGTTTTTAAGTTATATAGATACAAAATCTGTTTGTATGGTCACTCTTTACTATGCACATAAACTGTACTAATGTTTTATCTGAAACCAAGGTGAAAAAGAGTTCCTAAGCAGGTGCAGCTGAGAGCTCTGTCTTTTGTGGCAGCCCATGCAATACAGTAACCTCCTTCAGTTCACAAGGTGCACCCCTAAGAATTGTGATCAGTTAGGCCATCCTTTGGTGCAGATTTTGAGGCATTAGCAACAGCAATAAAATTAGTTTCCTCTTCCTTTTCCAGGACTGTACATGCCTCTCCATGTAAGATGTAGACTGCTTTCTTTCTGTGGGTGTCATCCGTCAACAGGCTAGGGTGGGCCCAAGGGCTTCCTGGAGATATAGGATCCTGTAGGATCCTGTAGGAGCAGAGACTTCCCGAAGCAGCTGTCAGGGATCTGGCAGCCACAAAAGCCAACCATACCCTGGGATGTACCAGGCCCAGCACTGCCAGGGAGGCAAGGAAAGGGGCTTTCCCTCATTGCTCTGTGCTGTGCAGCCTCACCCTGAGTTCTGAGTGCATTTTTGAGTGCCACAATACAAGGAGATCAAACTATGAGAGAGCATCCAAAGGAGGGTTACAAAGATGGTGAAGGGTCTGTAGGGCAAGACATACCAAGAGTGGCTGAGGCCCTTTGGCTTATTCAGCCCAGAGCAGAGGAGCTGAGGGGAGGTCCCATAGTGACCTACAGTTCCTCATGGGGAGCAGAGGGGGAGCGCTGAGCTCTGCTCTCTGGTGACAATGGCAGGGCCCGAGGGAATGGCATGGAGCTGTGTCAGAGGAGGGGCAGGGATTAAGAAAAGATTCTTTACCAGAGGGTGGTCAGGCACTGGCACAGGCTGCTCAGTGCAGTGGTCATGGCCCCAAGCCGCTAGAGTTCATGGAGTAGTCAGTGTTTGCATGTTGGGTGGTCCTGTGTGGAACAAGGTTGGTTGATCCTTGTGGGTCCCTTCAAACTCAAGATATTCTATGATTCTACTGATCACACTTCTTATCTTTTTCCATATCTCTTCCTGTTGGTCTGCAGTCTTTGAGATTAGTGGATCAGAACTGCATGTGGCTTTCGGGTTGTGGGTATGTTGAGAGTTTATTCATTAATGTAAGGACTTTCATTTGATGTTTTGTTTCTTTTCTAGTAATTCAGCTGACCTCTGACTTCTGGAAACTTAGTTAATATTTTCCATAAAACTACTTAGTATAACTGTAATCTTGCTCGTAGATTGTGCTACTGAGACTAAAACCGATCTTGTGGTAAATAAAGTTGGAAGAATCGTGTGTACTTTAGTGTGCTCTGTTGTATGTAGCTACATCATTTTCTGCTACTGTGCAGTCACTCCATATAAGGAGATCCTTCTGCCATTTCTTGCCTTTGGTTGCCTTCCTTACTAATATGAGACTAATACTGTATCATCATCTGTCTGCCTACTGGAAAGGAAATTGTAATTTAACTAAGAAAATGAACAATGAAAGCAGTCATTAACGTTTATTCAAAGAACACTTGTTAATATTGGAGGTGGAAATTTCGTAATTATTAACTTCTTTCTGTATAAGACTCTTCAGTAATTTACTGGTGTGATTTTATGGATAATTTCTGTGGAGTTTGGGGGGTTTGTTCGTTTAAGATGAGGGAGATACTGAGATTGGTTTCAGCCAAGTAGCACTTTAAAATAAATTGAACAACGTTTCTCTTGATTTCCAATCTTCGGAACTGCCTGAATTAAGGTAAATCTAAATCCCTGTTCATTTTTTTGGGACTGAGATTGAATCCCAGCCTCTCAAGTAGTTTGAGGGAGGATGCTGAAGTGAAAGGGAATTCCTCCATAGTCCCAGTATTTAAAGTCTCCATGCTATCTATATATACCTGCAATGTATTTATAATCTAAATGTACCTAAAATATTAAATAATAAATATTAAATATTGTTATATAACAATAATACAGCAGGGGCTGAGCTCAGTGTAGTATTCAAAGAGGAGAAAAAAGCTGTTACTTCGTAAACAAAGCTGTGGAAAAAGTGCTTCAGGTAGCCTAAGTGTAAGGGAGGTCTTCCTGGCAGTCAATATGTAGTGTTTTAATACTTGACTGGCATTTTGGATTGAAGTGCATTGTATAAGGTATAAGGTTTCCTTAGGTTTGTATAAGGTATCTTGTGTGGACTAAGAGCATAATAAGAGCAGTAATAAGCTACTTGCTGTGGCTGCAGGGTGGGGCAAACTGAAATAATTGTAAGTTTCAAAACACTTAATAGAAATGAAGACAGTCTAAAATGATAGATGGATATTGCTGCTTGTTTTACTTCTGTTTTTGTCACCTTTTCATAATCTTAGGGGACTTTGATGTTTACTGATACTTCTGACAGCAGTTAAAAGATTTTTGTAGAACGTAATGAAGTCTCTCTAGCGTTTTGAGTGAAGGTGTTGTGGCATGCTGCAAAGTCTAAATGCACCTTCTTTTGCCACTGCAAAGACATCTTTTCAAAGATGAGGCAGGGAAACCAACTGAAACTTAGGGAGGATCAGTGAGTGGGTGGCAAGAAGACAACACGATCACAGAAGCAGCAGCAAAATATACCGCCATCATTATATAAAAAGGCTGGACTTTATTCCTTGTTTTATTCTAAAAGAGAAGGAAAAAAAAAAAAAAAAAGATTAAAGGAGTTTGAGCATAGCTTCATTATGGAAGAGATTTCTGCATATTAGATTTCCTACGGCAGGATTCTCTCTTCATTCACTGTGTGCTCCAGTATCAAGGACATTGAGCAGACACAAGTGCTGTAGTAACTATGATAGTGCCAGAACACTCACCCTGGTTGGCCTTGTCTATGCAAAGATGAGTCTTTAGGCCTTTGCCAGATTTGCCTCTGAAGCAAAATATCATTTTCATGGTAACTCATTATAAAATATCAGTAATATTTTTGTGGTATTTATCTTTTCCCATTTCTAAAAGTAGTTATTTAAAATCCTCTATCTTATTATCACTTAATTCTTCTTGGGTGAGCTCCAACTTCAGTTTTTGTTTCTTGTCCCCTTTCACTCCATAGACTTGCCTCATCCTGGTCTGTAGATCTGTCTTCTCTCAGATTTGCTGAAATGGCAGTTCAGATCCTGAAACATTACATAAACAGAACCTAATCTTACGGGCTGTATGTACTTTGGAAAAATAATAAAGATTTTTAGAAAAAGGTTTTTTAGCAGCGCTGGCTATTACAGAGAGCACACTATCTGCCAACCCAGTTATAACCACCTTGTACAATATGTCAAGATTGCTGTTCAGAAAAGTGGCCTTAAAGAATTTCTGCAACCTCATCAGTCTTGGCTGCCTCAGAAATGCCATAATCTAGTGAGCATTAATTCAGTTTGATGGCACTGGTGTTGCCCTGTAGCCATTCCATCTTGCAGTAATATTGGGGCATGGCTGTTCTCTTCCCCTGTCTTGCCACAAGAGTGTAGCCTGTTTTACCTACACATTAGGTACCCTCCTTGATTGATGTATCTTTGCTGGCTTTGTGACAGGATACAGTCATTGGAGGGAAGAGAAGGTAGAGCATTGCTTTCTGAGAAGGATACCATCCAAACCATTCTCTAGATTAGATAATCTGTGCTGTGCTTATCTAAGGCAAAATAAGTAGAAGATGACAGCAAAGTTTTTCACTTCGTATTTTTTGTTTTTGTGTGTATGTAGGTCTCACAGACAGTCAATAACTTTACCCCAGGTGCTTTCTTTTATCTGGCTGTGCGAAGAATTGGGATTGTCTAACAGAGAACAGAGCATTGGGAATTTCTCTTGTTGGGCCAAAAATTTTGAGATGCTTTTTGTCAATGTGCCCAAACAGTCATTTACAGTCTCTGAGTCTGCTCTTATATAGTAAAAAGACAAATTTCCAGAGTTTCCATCTACAAAGTAATTTGCACAGCTACAAAACATCAGCAAGTGACAGTATTAATTTCTGCAAATACAGCAGATAGTTTCAGTGTCCTTGGAGCAATCTCTGGATAAGCACAGTGTTATTTATTGAGTTTGTAAGTTGCTAGGTAATTTTCTTCTGTTTGAACTGCAGTAGCTAGATGGAGACTGATAAATATTTTTCCCTGCATATCTAAAAACAAACTTTCTATGCTTAATCTAATCTACGCTGAGAATTCAAACTGCATTTCATTTTGCAGTTTAGAAAGGACTTTGAAGATTTTTGTGAGCATAAATCTGCACTCAGAACAGTTTTCTTCAGTTGATAGAATCCTCCATGATGTCTTTATTGCAAACAATTTAATTTCTTCTTCTCTTAAATATTCCCAGTGAAGTTTGCTATCAAAACATAACTTGGGAAAAATATTGGACTGCTCAGTAGGATGAAAGGTGATAGTGTTTAGTGATACTCTCTGGCATGCAGGTACTCTTACTGGAAGTTCCTCTAATACATCATCACTTGTATTGGTGTGGTTCAACATACTTCCTCTCCTTTCAGGGACATTGAAACATCAGTGAGGTGCACGTATCTACTACTTCAAATTGTTGTTTGACAGGATTCGTAATTTTGTATTCAGTGTTCATCTTCGTCTCTCTAAGTTGGTTGTTGGTTTGTTTTTTTTTTTTTTGTCTTTGAGATTCTGTGCAACAAAACTAAGAATAATAAAGTAGAACTTCAAAGAAGCTATATTTATATTATATTTTGTTTTAAACTATTTGTAACAGAAGGATGAAGGTGTTCAGTAGATTTTAAAGTCAGGTGCCATGAAAACTGAGGATGAGTTGAGGGTAGGAGTGGTCTAATGGACAGGATAGCTGCAGTGCAAGCAACATTTGGCTAGGTGATAGTCCACGCTAAAATGTTTTACATGATGAGTTATTGTTTCATCTGCATTTTCAGTGACTTTGATGCAAATAAGAAGGACAAAATAGATCATATAAGAAGCTGAGCTAACATTTTTATGTATGTTCTTTCAGTTATGATGTTGACTGATTATCCTTATGTATAAGGTTATGGAAATTGTGAGAAGGAAACTGTGAGAACAGTGAATTTTTTTATTGTTTGCTGTAATAAGGAAGGAGGTAAATATAGCTGGAATAGTGGACATCTAGAGGGCATCCAGAAAGAATTTACTTTGGCCAGTTTACTTGCTTTTTTTTTTTTTTTTTTTTTTTTTTCCCTCCAGATTAGTGATGTTTCTCCTCCATTGTGTTAGGAAAAGTTCTGTTTCTCCACTGAGCTGTATGGAGAACACGGTAATGGATCTCATACAGAAATGGGAAATAGAAGGGAGTAGAAGACTGAAGATCTATACCTATTTGTTTCTTGATGTTTTTTTTCTGGGTTCGCTTTGCCTATTATATATTTTAATGTGCTCAAAAATTTATATCCAAAACAGACATTGCAGCTACTGAAAACTTGGAGAAAATATTTTTCTTTATCTAAATCTTACCTACCTGCTTTGCTAGGAGGTGCTTTCACACAAATGAAACAAAAACCACGAGATAAAACCATTAGAACTGAAATATTCCTTTTACATGGAAAGTATGAATAAAATGAAGCTCCTTGGTGAACCCCATTAAGGAGATTCAAGGTGCACTTGTGGGATGGGAGCTGAGGCTTCCAGTCTGGCTGTCTTCAAGTGAGAGCTTTGCATGTGGAGTAGGGGATGATGTGCTTGGTGACACCCCACTCTTCTGTCCCCTGTTCACTGAAAGAAGGGTCATGTGGAATCGCTGACAGGTGTCAGGTGAATGGGAAAGGCAGGGAATGCTAAGGAGGAAGATTTTTGTCTCCTATTCCTTTTCTACAGAAACTCAAGGATCTTGACATATGGAATTTTTTCAGGGAAGTGGGCAGGCAAGGAGTGTTCTGGACCAAATACCTGTTTCAGTCTTCCAAAAATAGTAGTAGGAGCCAGTTTTTTTGTGTGCAATTTTGAGTTCCTAGAAGCCAAATTCAAAACAATAGTCCAGTCTTTACCCATTGTTATGTATTTTCCATCCAGTAAAGAAATTATCCATCAAGTAGAATTATTTAAGATACAAACGTTATAAATACTGTCATTTAATTAGAGTACAGAATTTTATAAGATAAAAGCCTTGGTAGCTAAATTACCTCTCAAGTTTGTCATAACAAAGAAAGCACGGATCAGATACACATAATCTCTATGATTAACAAGTTTACCTTTATCCCTCTGATTAGCTCTGGATTGTAAGCCTCTTTTTATTTTCCTTTATCTCTCTTTAAAGTAGGACATAATTCTTATTATGAATGTCACGCTGGTTGTGTTCTCTGTGACAGTGGAATTAAATTGCTGGGCTGAGTGGCAAATCTACTCAAAGTGTTGCTAGAAATGCAGAATGAGCTAAAAATAAATGCTTCTCCTGTGAGATAATCTCATTTTTTGAACTTCTGTCAATACATAATACCATTAATAAAACTTTTCCCTAAATTTTATCTCATCAGAATGAAAGTGATTTTTTTCTTCTTTTCTTTTTTTCTAATTTAATGTCTTCAGAACACATTCCCTGAATTGGTCTAATCCACATTGCTCTGCCAGCACGATTCTGCCCCAAACTAGGGAGGGCTGCAGCAACTATTGGACAGCTTTAGCTCTTCAGGAAAGGACCAAATTGTATCAGCCAAAATGGTTCTAAATTTTAGCATCAACCTTGTTCTGCTACTTAGGTATGTTTCAGTTTAAGGGCAGCCTGTTTAGATGGTGACATCTTTAGACTAGAAGTTGAAGGAGTACACTGAATATTTTTTTTCCCCACTTGTTTTTTTTTTTTCTCTTTTCCATTCCCTCAGTGTACTTCATGACCTTTCTTTCTTCAGTCATCCCAAAAACTTAATTAAGTACTGTTGCCATCAGTTTTTGTTTCTGGGGTTTTATGCTGTTTCTATTTTATTTGTTTTTCTTTTAACTTGGTCTGTCTTTTCTGAAGGTGCTTCATCTTTCACCATGTGAAGAAGTGCTCATCAAGAAAGAAATTGATTATAGCATTCTCTAGAGCAGCAGTTTTTATTTGCAATATTCCTGAGGTAGCAATGCGGTTGATGCTATTGTGGTAAGAGTTGTTACCTACAGGCTTCAGGTTTAGAGATGTGTTAATTGATATTGTGATATAGAAATAATACGTATGGTGTTGGTTGTTTTTTTGTTTTTTTTTTACTAGTGAGCATTAGTAGTACTCTGAATTGGTTGTTCAAGCCAGACTGATTGTTGAATACACTTTTTTTTTCCCTTCCAGGAGACACTGAACTTGGGTAGGCTGTACTTAGGGTATACGTTGACCTTTTTCTGCCTTTCCTGAACTACAGTGCTGTGTTGCACTGTTATAAAGATTGAGTCAGTGTATCCTGGTCAAATGTCAGGACCCTGTTTCGGGAAAATGACACATAAACACTTGAATGCTTTGTCTCTTCAGCTCCCTCTCTTGTGTCAGTTCTGGTCAACATAATGCATTAGAGGTTAGCTGCTCATGTGCTGGAAACACTTTTAACTTAGAGCTCCTATTCTGAAAGTTAATAGCTTCCTGTAATATAGAGCTTTGTATGGAGTAGGTTCGGATAAGTTGTATTTAAAGCCTTGGAATTCTTCTGAGGCAGTTTTTAGTTTTTCTTTTTATAATAATATACCTGTCATTGTGCTATATGCCTGACCTACTCGATCAAACATTTGTTCAGTAAGCAGTGGAACCACCACAGCTACTTTGCTGGGGGTGCGCGCTAAGGGTCCCACCCCCTGCGGGATGATTCTTCTCATCCCTGGCTGCATGAGGCTGCATGCTGCTAAGGCATGTATGCACTCAAAGGTGAAACTTTCAACCATCCTTCCCTTAGTAGAGGCACTATTTTGGGTACTGGGTTTCATAAAACATCTGAGATAATTACATTTCTATAGATCTTTCTTTCAAATACAGATTGAAAAGATACTGGGCAGACAGTGTGACATCATGTACCTTGTTTGCTTGGAAAACACTGACATTAAAGAACGTTTTTTTGAGAATTAATTTTCAATGGTGACTATATGAGTAAAAGGTTACTGATGATTTTTCTCTTAACTCTCTCCATTCAGCATTAAAAGGTGAACAAAATATGCATACTTGAAGTAGAGATAGGGATTATTTTTGTCTTGCGTGCAGTACAAACATTACAGAAGGACATAGAAATGCAAGCCAGTACTACAGTGTGTCATGATTGATTGACTCATTTTCGTGTTGTGCTTTGCTATTACTAGTGGGTCCTTCCATGGAAAAATTAAGTAATATAAGAGCACAGAAAATATATCCTAATGCGCCATCCATTTGCATATCTAGTCCTGTACTATGTGTTTAACAGTGACAGTAGCATGTCACCCAGCTTCTGTATTAGAGGGTGCATCCTTGCCAGTTTCGTCTAGCGTCTTCTCTGGACATGTTGTTGAAAGCATTGCATAATTCCTTTCTAAACCTGCTGTTCCTATTTGCTTTCACAGACTTCTGTGGTAATAAATTCCAGATGTTCAATTCCACTCGATGTGTCTGGAGCTCGACTCCTCTTAGTTTCAGTAATGTTCCCCATTTCTGGTGTTGTGATACTTGGTGAAAAACAACTTTGGCTTCCCTGTACCCGATGTTCTGATGAATTTTCTTCTTGCCAAAGTACAGAGTGCTAGCCCATTTTGGCTTTCTCTTCCTAGAGCATCTGTTCCAGCCTATAATCGTTTTGATTGTCTCTTTTTTTCTGATGTTTTCTAAGTTCCTATATCTGTGCAATGGTTTGCTTGTACCTATTTGTTGCTCTTTTTTCTTCCTTAATTGATTTTTAACATTTTTTAATGTATTCCTTAAATTATCAAGAATATTTTGAAATTTCAATCTAGCCTTCCAGCATGCTTTCAGTTTGCCCCATTTTTTTGATTGAAATCTTTAGTAAGCACATATCATTTCTATTTCACAATTTAGATTGTTGATAAAGATGTGAACAAAAGCAGACATGCAGCACATTTATGTTAATCCCATCCAAAGGGTCCTCTCGTCTTTTTTCAGTGAGTATGAAATTCAATCCAACTTTATATGTCTCCTATAATAATCTGAACACAGTTTCTCAGGTTTGCAAGAAAGTCCTTTTTCATTTAATAAAAGGATGAAGTATGTTATTCTTAGCTTCTCCAGCAAGATGACAAGGCTTAGGACTAGAAAATTTAGAAACGTAAATTGATTGATGTGACTTTTTCATGACAAAATTATTATTCAGTCCAATTTCTTATTTCCTAGATGTTTACATGTAATGCCTTCATGTCTTGTTCAAATGTTTTCTAGAGATGGAAGCTGGAATAACTAGTTTATTTCTGAACTCCCATTGCCCTGTCCACATTTATGTCTTAAATTTAAAACCATTTTTTACAGTTTTCTGGTACTTCACTCATGTTCATGATTTTGCAGTGCAAGGTGCTTAAAGTTCTCTCTTTACCTTATCCAGAACCTTAAATATACAAGGATGAAGCTTGCTGGGCCCAACCAATTTGAAAATACATAGCATATCCCACTGCTCTTTTATCAGTGCCTTCCTAGTTATTTTAGACTTAAGTGTAAAAGATATTAACTATACTAGCTGTAAGACTGTAAGACTGAATTGGATATTTCTGCTGCATGTGGATTCCAGATTAATGTGAGTCTTTATATAACACTTCAATAGATGCACATAATGATCTTAAGAGCCAAGAAAGGTGATTGCTAATCCCCGAAGTCTATTTGCATACTACCTTTGGCAAATCATAGAATCGTAGAATCACAAGGTTGGAAAGGACCTACAAGATCACCTACTCCAACTGTCCTCCCATTTGTCCTCCCATGCATACCATTGCAACCACAAGCCACTAAACCATATCTTGTAGCTCCTCATCCAGATGCCTCTTGAACTCTCCCAGGAATGGCAGTTCCACCACCTCCCTGGGCAGGCCATTCCAGTGCCTGATCACTTTCTGAGGGAAGAAGTTTTTTGTTATGTCTAATCTAAATCTCCCATAGTACAACTTGTGGCCATTTCCTTGGGTCCTGTTTGTTGCCTGGGAGAAGAGGTCAAACACCTCCTCATCACAGCCTCCCTTCAGGAAGTTGTAGAGTGCAATGAGGTCTCCTCTGAGCCTCCTCTTTTCCAGACCAAACCAAGCCGAGCTTCCTCAGCCACTCCTCATAAGACTTATGCTCCAGACCCCTCACCAGTTTTGTTGCCCTCCTCTGGACATGTTCCAGGGCCTCAATGTCTTTCTCATAGTGAGGGGCCCAAAAATGAACACAGTACTCGAGCATGTAGGATAGCATGTCGTACAATCCCAGTTGTGCAGAATTTTATGAGCTGTCAACCAGGTTATTCGTGCTGAAGGTGAGTGCTTCTCACACTGGTTTTCAGACACACTACAGTAAAGAGCAGCCTACTGATGTGACACATCTGAAAACCTCTCTCAGAGCCCCTGTGGCTCTGACAAGCAGACATGACCTCTGTATTAGCATGCTGTGTAAATCCCGCCTCCTTTGTTCTCCAAGTAGATATAAAAATAAAGCACTATTTCAAAGCCATGACATGTTTGGTTGTTATGTACTCAGTCCTCTCGGTAGATGCAATGTGGTGATTTCGTGACTCTTATTTGGGGAGATGAGTTGTTGGTTGTTTTTTTTTGTTTTTTTTTTGTTGGGTTTTTTTTTGTACTGTGCTGAGGGAAAAGTAAATTCCTCTTTACATTTAGTGTGTTAGAAATACCTATTGTTTGCGAAGAAAGTGAAAGCTTTATGGGCCATTGAAGAGTTCTTAACAGGCTTTGCTCAATGGGTATGCAGTGAAAGTGGATGGTTTTTTCTTTTAGCTCTCATTTGAAATTCTGCTTGGATAGCACTGGATCTGATGCAACCTTAACTGACACAGACTATCATTTTTCTTAATAATAAATAAACGGATAATGTCCTTCTCAGGTGAAAATCCTCTCTGAACGGTGCTGCTCTGCATACTCATTTTGTGCAGATTTCCTTCTTTTTCTCACTCTCTACCTAGGGGTATAACAGCATGAAAAGTGCTGTGCTTTATTTTAGTAAATGCAGTGTTTTGATGGATTTCTTTTCAACGTTTGTATTAAGTTGGATGAGGCAGGTGAAAGAAACACATTTTGCTCATGAAAGTGGAAAATAACAGCATTTTTGATGGTTCTTATTTCTGCAGAACTTTCTTTCCCTGTCTTTCATAAGCTCTGAAGAAATCTGTAATGCAAGAGTCTATGGGTTTATGCTGGAATGGTCTCCATACTTGTTGAGAGAGAAACTCTCAGTCATCCTTGTCCTCTGACGTGTGGTCAACCTAACAGATGCTCTGGGCCCAGACTTTGTAGCACACCACAGCAGTAAAGAATGAAATACTCTCTTCTCTGTTTTCAACATATATGTGAAGTAAAAAGATTAGCAAGTTAGGCATCAGTAAGGTGCTAACAAGTGAGTAGGTTAGCTGAAGAGACTGTAGGATCACTTTCAACTGGAAATTCTTAGGGACAGGTTAGATAAATACCTCTTAAAGTAGTATTTGTATAAATTAATCATATTTGCGAAGAGATGGACTACGTAAGCTTTGGAGGTCTCTCACTACTCTGTATTCCTTAACCAAATGTTGAAGTCTGAAAGACAAAGGGGTTTTAGGCATTTACTGAACAAAGCAGAAGTTTAGAGCTGACAAACTCAGATCCCACTTGCCAAGCGGGGGCAAAGCAATGTCGCATCAAGCAGTTTTCCCAAGCACATGGACTCGAGCCCAAACAGCAAATCTAACAGATTCCTTCTAATGTCTCTATGGTGTGAGCTTTTCTATTTTGAATTAATTTCTTTCCACAAGCCTGCTGTTACTCACACATGCATGCACATGTGGATAGTAGAATAGAATAGAGGCATGGACTGTTCTGATCTGCTTTAATTAGAAAAAGCCTATTATAAAATTGCCTGCAGTTTTGACGTTAGCAATGGAAATTAAGATTTACTATCCCTGTCAAAAGAAAAGCTCAGGAGACACATCTGCTGCCAGCAGCTATTTTTCATTCTTTGTTTTGTGATATTAGCATCAATTTGAAGATAAGCAGTATTTAAATATTCATTCCTAATCTAATGTATATGTTTAGATGTTGTCAAAAATCATCACCCAGCGAGAGTAATTTCGACTGTAAAAGCATTCAAAATCCCCTTTACTATCTGTACATATATATATATTTTTTTCAAATGATCTTTACCCAGCCTTTCAGATCTGTGATGAAAAGTTTGGGATTAGGAGAGTGGTAACTTGGAATTTTTACTTTTTCAAAAAGTTGAATGTTTTGTGTTATCCTTTGTTCAAAGAAAAAAATACAGTTTTTGGAGTTTGATAAGGTTCTTTCTAGCGTGGGTGAATTTTACAGGTCCTCTATGCTACAAGTCAATATGCTGTTGAGCTGGGACTTTAAAAAATAGTAATTAAAAAAATAATTAAAAAATGAAATAACGAATCTGGTATTATTTTCAAACAGAAATGCCTAATTTTTTATTCTAGTTTTTTAGCTTGGTCTTATTCATCATGTTAAATTGAAGCTGTTCGTACTGAGAGGCGGTTAAACTGCAGAGTTTGTAAGATGTATACACTCAGAACTGAAATGATAGGGATTTAAGCTTTATACAAACTCAAGCTACAACACTGAAGTCTAGAAGCCTTGAGTATGTTCTCTGAATCAATGTGAAATGGGATTTAAGGTAGATCAGGAGGATTATTTTGGCCTCTCGGTTTATTCCTGGAATATCACCTCCTGGAAATTGCTACCATAAAATTTCCTGGTATTGAAGGGACATTAGGCATCAGGCTCGCCTGCTTTTTTTTTTTTTTTTCCCCCTACTTATGATATCATTTTAAATATTCTATAGTTTTTACGTAGCTTTTGGGCTTTAAGTGAGATTTTCAGGGATGTTTGGTGACTCCTTTTAACACAGCATCTTTTACTGCCTTAGTCTGGCTGGCCCAGCCTTTAAGGCTGTTGTGTTCCTATCTGTTCCAGGCCCTGGGATGCTCACTAGTTGTTCGTCTGCTTGTGCGGACACCCAGCAAGAAGGTGGGAATCAATTGCTGGAGCAGTGTTGTGCAGTAGCTAGGATGCCTGTTGTGTCAATTTTGTCAATCTTTGTCCAAAATATGGGCTCAGGACTGTTCCCAGTGAGCAGGATGACTGCAGTTATCCTGTGATTAGAGTGAAAGGAGCATTAGGGTCACAAGCTGTCCTGACCGGCTTCCCTTGCCTTCAGGGCTAGAGAGTAAGCCCTGGCTCTGCTTGGCTTACTGCCATGGGAGTAGCTCAGCTGTCTTGCTGCCATGGTGATAAACCCAGCACTTGGAAGAAGCTGCATCATTTCCTGCAGATACACTTGGGGAATTGCAACAAACTGCATGAGACAAAGGTCATCGTAGCAAGAGATGAGATGTCCTGATGAGGAAATGGCATAAAGCAGTGTCCCAGGTCTGAATAGTTTTTCTTGCTGCTATGATGAGGCAGTGTTTTAACATTTCTCTGTTAAATCCTACTGTGCACATGACTGCAGCTTTAGTTTTGGGCACACAAATGCAGTCACTTCTAATTCTTGTTTATACATTGCCATGATTATACCTAGCAGAAAAGTAAGTCCATATTGCATTTATTTCAGGAGTAGGTTTTGTAAATGCGTGAAGAAGGTTTTCTTATGCTATGTTCTTATAAGATTTTAGATAATGTATTGGCACGGATTTAGATATGTATCTGAAAGTTATAAAAGTGTTTAACATGCATTATATTTTAAACACACGTATAACCTAAATTTATTCAGTGTTAGGTAAAGGGATACATTTCTCACTGAATTTCATAAAATTTGTTTCTGTCTTAGTGAGGAAGTTGTTTCACTGTGTTGGAAGTTTTGGAAAATCACTTAAAAAAAGAAAAAAAAAAAGTTGGGCCTTTTCTTTATGCAAATGTGATGCCCTGAAATTTATTACCTCTTAAATACCAAAAAGCATGGAAATACTGTGAAGTTGTTTTTCAGGAAGAAACATGAGGTTGCCCTTTCTCTCTTTCCTATTTCTTTATAAAGCTTTTCTTGAATAAAAATTCATGTACAGGGCAATGATAGAAATTAAGAAAATATCTGTGATAACGTTAGATTTTTTTAATTACTATTTAAATACATTTGGGATTGTGCAAATTTTCTGCAGTAGAAAAATACACGGTATATTTGAGCAGTAGGTTTCAGAATAAAGTAATCTTTCTATTCATGCAGCTGCATAAATTTCATGTCAGGAAATTCTTTAAAAGGTTTCACTTTTATCTAGGGCTGTACTCGTATCCCATTTAATGCTTCAGGATTTCATATTGTAGAGTAAGGAGGTGCTATGCTGTGTTTTGCTAGCAATCTCCAATTGTTCCATTGAGTCCCATCTGGCATTTGTGAATTTGCTTTCTTTGTATCCTAAATGCTGTGGGGCAAGGACTGCCCAAAGTGTCTCAGTTGGTGCGACAATTTTAACGATGTCACTTGCTTTCTGTAGCAATAAAGAAGAACTTTGCTCTTCATTCTTCTTGCAATGACATGTTTTATTTCAGCCAAACACAACAAAACTCTCAAGATTTTGAGTGCCATGCTGAAGTGTATATTGTGTTTGTGATGTGCAATCAGAAAGTATATAGTTAATGTGAGAATCATTATTTTAATGCATAATGCTTTTTTTTTTTTTTTTTTTAATGCTTTTCTTGTGGTGCCAGCAGAAGACGAGTTTAAATTATGAATATTATTTGTGACATGAATTATTTAAGAATGCCTGAGAGGTATAAACTACATCTCGAGGTGATAACCCCAAGGATGGTTTTGAGGACATTTTCATCCTGAGGTGTGTTTCATGTTTACAGCCGTGGCAGTAAGGTCTTCAAAGGTTTCTAGATTTTTATTTAAAAGCTTTAGAGTCTCAAGTCATTGACTGGAATGTGCTCACTCCATTAAAACTTTTTTAATCTTAATCTCTTTCAGTCCCAGCAAAGATGCATTGTAATCTTTGCACTGGTATGCTGCTTTGCAATTCTCGTTGCACTGATATTTTCGGCAGTGGATATTATGGGAGAAGATGAGGATGGACTCTCGGAGAAGAACTGTCAAAATAACTGTCGGTAAGAGGTAACAAACGAAACTTCTCTTTTGGGGTGGATAAAAACATATATGTACTATTTAATGGTGTGTAATAACTGCTGTAGTTCGGTGGTGTAATTCGTAAGAGAAGTAGCTAACATCCAGTGAAATGGTTTCATTTTGTGGTATGTTTTGAGCAAGGTCTTCCTGTTAGTTCAGTTATTTTGTGTTCCTGGGTCAAAGTTAGTTGCATTTCAGTAAATGAGGCCTGTGGTAGCTTGCACTATATCTATGCATCTTTCTTTCGTCAAGACTTTTTTTTTCTTTCTTTCAGGGAAGGTCACTGATTGCTTTTGACCTGAGACTGCTCTTTAATATAACCTATTACTACTCTAATATTATATATATATATTATAATATAATATTTATATTATATTATAATTATTAATATAATTAATTATTATAATATTATATATATATATATATATATTATAATATAATATATATACTCTAATACTCTTTAATATAACCTATTACTACTCTACCCCTAATATATGCAGTGTATTACCTAGGAAGTGTGAGAAAAATAGGGATACAGACAGAAAGACCAGAGTATTGTCTGTATTGAGGCTCAAGGGAGATCTTATCACTCCCTACAACTCTGTGAAATGAGGTTGTAGCAAAATGGGGGTTGGCCTCTTCTGCCATGTAACAGTGATGAGAGGAAATGGCTTCAAGTTGTGCCAGGGGAGGTTCAGGTTGGATTTTAGGAAAATTTTATTTTTGGTAAGAATGGTGACCCCACAGGACATGTGCGGAATCTGCTCAGCTACCAATGGCTGGGCCTATGGGAAGCTGGAGGTTGTTTGCATTTATTAGAATAATCTAATTCAATTTTATTGTTTGTTGGTGCCTTATCATTTCTGCAAGTTGTAGATTTGGTGTGTGACCTCTTTGGGTACAGAAACCTGTCCACATCATGCTTTCATTTTTCTAAGCACTGGCTTTGTTGGTTTTTTTTGTTTGTTTTTTTGTTTTTCCTTGTAAAATGACTTGGCCTGTTCACTTTATGGTACACTCACAGTTCTGGATGACCTTCTAATACTTGTCTGAATTTTCTGGAGTTCAGTTAGCTTTCATTTCCTTGTCAGGGTCTGAGGTATTCTTTACTGTCAGTTGTTGCCTTCCAAAATTTTTGAAGACAACTGTATGTGTCACCTCTACACCCACTCCTCAATGTGGGAATCTGTGACAGAACTAGGTCAGACGAGGGGAAAGTCTTTCTGCTCAGTTGCTTCAGTGTAATGCACATGACTTCAGTTATAGACCATGTTTTCCTTGTAGTTTTATAATCTAATAGTCCCCAGTTTTGTCTCTAGGCTTAGCCATGAAAGACCTCGATCTTCAATTTGTACTTTTCAAATGGGAAAAAAAAAAAACCAAACACAAAAAGAACAAGAGTGGGAGTGGTGTACAGTGTGATAGTAAACCGGGATATTGTTTTTTCCATGTCTAAAAGAACAAATGCTTTTTATGGGACACGACAATCTCCCTTTCCAAAAATGCTCATCTTTGCTTAGTTCTTTGTTGGTTGGCATGTGTCATTTTTGTCTCTCTTGGACTATGAAAGTGGAATCTGGGAGAAAATCTTTCACACTGATGTTAACCATTAGAGTTGATGAAACCATTCTGCATTTACAGTGATAAAAGTGATCTTAGCTCTATTTTAAGATGCCTTTCTCAGAGAGATACAAGTGTGTGATCTAGCTACTAATACTTGAACCACAACACTATGTATAAACCATTTCTCATAACAGCTGTTGCAATATCGAAGCGCTGGTATCTAGTACCTAATAACATTGAATCCCCCTTTGCATGATGGAAATCGGGCTCCTGTATGTGTTAAATATATTGCAGACTTCACTGAAGTGCTGTGAGATCAATTGCTGTGTGGCGTATATTTAGTACTTGGGGTAAGCACTTTTAATAAGTAAGACAAGAATTATTGAATTATTATATTTCTGCTGTGTGAGGGCTTTGACTGAAATTCAGGAACAGGCGCTTACATTTGCAGGATGTGCTGAGACAGTTGGCAATAGAATGTCATTTTTTAAGATGAAACTGTTATCAAATACAAGTTTTATGCCTGTGATTCTGGATTTATTTTTATTTGTGAATAAACTTGATGGGAAAAATGCTGTTGAATTGACAAGAACTTCAATGATGTTGAAGTCTTTTCTACTACTGAAAATCAACTTCATTTTGGTGTTTGGATTCTAAAGGAAAATACATTTAAAATAGAACTGTGGTCTAGAATAGTTCTATGACTAGAAATAAAAAAGGTCAGAGAGAGACAGAAAACAGAAAGAAGTAAAAGGAAGCCATTTTTTAGAAAACCGGTCTCTTCTAGACTGAGAGAGAAGTTGATATGTTTTAAGCAGTATTTTCCAGTAAGCCCTCTATATCATCTTTTTGTTACTATGATTGTATTGTTGTTCATGAATATGAATAAAACCTTTCTGATGAGATTACTGTAATTTGACATGAGGCTCCTCTTTTGTTAATTCTTAAACGCCTAGTACGTAATGAATACATACTGAATTTGTTGTCAAAAAAGACCTTCCTCTTTACCACTGTATTTATTTTTCTTGGGAACTTTGTAACTTGGCAGGGAAGTGGAAAAGCAGACTTTATTGCATGTCTTTGCTAATTGCTGAAATGCCATCTATTTAAGTGGGCACATAGGACATATTTTTGTTTCTTTAAAAATTACTATGCTTGAACTATTAATTATGATTTGTAACCTTCAAGCTTCTTGCTAAAAAGCTTAGTCTTTAATCAAGAACTCTAAAAAGCATTTTGCCTTACAACAGGCCATTTGTGTCTCTCACAATGTAACATCAGGTGCCTGGAGGCTACAAACTGTTTTTCATTTTGTTTGCTACACAGGCAGGTAAACCATTCAGTATATATATATATTATATCATTATATTATTATTATTATTATTATTATATTATAATATATTATTATTATGTAATAATATATATAATATATTATACTCATTAATACTGAGTAGAATATTCAAGAAGAACTCAAGTATTCAATATTTAACTAAGAAATGAATTAAATTCTTTCCTCTTTTTTTTTTTTTTCATACAGAATTTTGTTTTTCAAGCTTGCTTATGGGAGTACAGAAATTGGTAACTTAGAAGAAATTACGACTCTGTCCTAGTAGTTAAGGGCAAATAGCAGGGCAAATATATGTACCATAAAAATAACGACTAAGAACCGTTGTAAAAATTACTATCTTCTGCTGACACACATAGTGCTATTCAAAACTAGCGTTGGGTGTAGGTGGGCAAAGGTCTGTGAAATTTATTTGACAGAAAAAATTGGGCTTCAGAATTGAAATTAGAATCTGAGTTCTGCTAACTGGAAAACTTTATTAGTTTAGATGAAATAAAGTCTCCCATAGAACACTCATACAAGGAGTTGCATATGGAGAAACTGGTTTACTGAAAGTAGTTGTTGTTTCTTTCAAAAAATTATTTTTACTTTTACGTTTGGACCAAGTCAGTTAAGAGGCACCTTTTCAGTTCAGAGAATGCTGTGCATTCCTGGCTTGGTTCCACTAAATTTGATTTTAGAATACCTGACTTAACAAAATACAAATGGCTTTTTACCCTTTCTATTAAAAGCAGCGTCAACTGATAGACGTTTAAGGATTTAAAAAAAATAACAAATAGTAATGACTGTGAAAAGTGGAGTTTTTGCAGTTTGTGCTTTGAATGGGATGCAAATAATTCTCTTGAGATGTCCACCATAATGCTGTTAGGCAGGCCCTGATAGATGAGGCTGGTTAAGAGCATACGCTTAGCAGTCTGGAAACTTTGCCTGTCTTGTCCTGGGTGCATTAGACACTGCATCTATAAAATTAAATTATTGTAATTTGAAAATAGTACCATTTTATGGCTGATTTAATTTGAATAAATCTTGGCTAGCCTCTGACACAAGTCAGGACTTGATTTTGTTAAAACTGGCTGGTGATCTCTAAAAATCAAAGTGTGGAAAACAGAAGAAGTTATATCTGACAAAATATGCTGTTATCTGAGGTGTTGGAACCAAGGTCTTTTTGTCTGTTACCAGTAACTCAAGCATTCAATAAATCTCCTCTTCTGCTTGTTGCTGCTGGCAGGCATTCAAGGGGTCCAACAGAACTTGCACATTGTCTTAATTCTCCTTGTCTTGCTGGCCTTTCCAGTGCCCATGGGAGCAGCTGCGGCAGAAAACATAAATCTTTCTGTGGCCTTGAGTCTAGCCTTGTCTCTCTCTGGGGACTAAGGAGGGAGGAGGTGAAAAAGGAAGTAATGATGGATACTTTGTATGGTTCCCAGCTACAGTTTAGGGTGTAGAAAGATTGTTGTCATGAGGATACTTTTTTTTTTCTTCTGTTTCCTCCCCTCTTCCTTTTTCTGATGGTGTTTTGGGTATTTTCTTGTTTTGTGAATTTTAGCTTTTCTACATTTCTGAGGTAAGTTCTTAATGGCAAATCACAGAATCACAGAATGGCCCGGGTTGGAAGGAACCTCAAGGATCATGAATCTCCAACGCCCCTGCTGCTAACCTCCACATTTAATACTAGACCAGGCTGCCCGGGACCCCATCCAACCTGGCAACCTAGTTTTGTGTGTGTTCAGGGTTGATTCTGGCTTGGATTCTACTTCAGTGATGCTGTTTTGCTGCTTTAATTGATTATCTTTTCCTCAGAGTAGTAATGAAGGTACTTGAGCTCTTGTTTGGATTTGCATTGAAGGAACTTGCCTTTGGGTATAACGTGAATGGGAAAGCGTAGGTGGTTCCTTTGGTGTTTGTAGGAAGGCATTGACTAACTCTGCCTACAGCAAGCAAATAATGAGCCTAAGGTTGTGTTTCCATTTGCTTTGGCAATTGTTTGGATTGTTTTGGATAAGGATTTGTATCCTTCATAATTTCAGTATCCTGTAGAGGAGCTGAATCTTCCCTTTGAAATGCTAAGCTTTAGACTTCAACGGAGCTCAGCACTGAGATCCAGAGATTAAGTCTGTTTATACACAATGGACTTCTGCATTAATCAGTTATGTGTTGCATGTGTTGCTTTCAGATGTGCCTTTTATTCTTGGTTTGTGAGAGAGGACCCAAAATTGATGTTATTTTGTATCGCTTTATAAACCTTTTCTTCAACTCTTCTCTGCTACTTCACTCAGTAGGGTTTTGCAGCACTTTTGAGCATACAGCAGCCACATTCTTATATAGTTATACCTTGGAAATGCTTTGCCCCTGGCTGGTTGTGGGGGAGATTTTTTCTGTGTTGCGTGAGTTCTGAGTATAGCAAGGTTTATATTGACTGATTTCTATTTAATAAACAAACTATGACAGGCATAATAGTTTAATGCCTCAACAGAACAAGATTCTCAGATTTTGAAAACAAGCCTGTTAAATAGCAGCTGAAGATTTCTATTTACAAAACACTTATGGCACTTGGCATAAGAATGCCTTCTGTCAACATGATGGCTGTTGTCCTTCTGTTTTGGGGTGATGGAGAGAATGAGCTATAAAACCGCTAGTATATATGTTTTTTTAATAATCCATGTTCTCCATCATTTTTATTTTTGCCTGAAAACAACTTTACTGTTGAAGTTTTTGTGGGTGAATGGTGCAGATAGCTGGTGTACTTCCTTGTAAGGGAAGTCCAGTGATTGGACCAGAGAGGTGATTCAGTAATTAAAACAATTTTCACCAGAGGAAACTCTTACCTTTCATTTATTTATTTATTTATTTATTTATTTATTTACAGTTCCTCAGTATCTGTACAGAATAATTTTTTTCCTCTGTTCCTTTGCCAATACCAAAAGAGAATCAATTTGTTTTGCGTTTACTTTCAGCTATAAAGAATGCTTTCACAAATTAAAAGATGTGTGCCAAAACTCATGAACATGTTCTGTTTAGATATTATTCTACTACATTACTGCCAAAGGATGGTCCAGCATTAACTACATTGTGTGGATGAGTTTGGGCTTCAATTCATTTTGTCCAAATTCACAAACCATTTTTCTACTCTTTTTTTTTTTTTTTCAGTTAAATCTACTGGTTTCCTCTGTTCTGACAGAGTGCACCAGAGGCTCCTTAAACCAGCTTTTTCTGTTATGCTAAGCGCTGTTTATGGTGTAACGCAGAGGTTGATGTGTTTTGTATTCCTGGAATTTATATATTTAAGTATTCGTTTGTTTCTTGTTTCATGACCCAGAGTTTGTGAACTTACTTTGGAGAAAATATTACAACCTTTGCAGAAATCAAATTCTAATTACTTCATGTATCCTGGGTGATGTAAATGGGATAGAAAACCAATTCTTCTACCATGTAGCCTTTTCTATATGGTCTGCTGGGGATGTTCTCTATAATCAAGTATTTCTTTCTCCTTATTCTTTCTTAACCTAATGTGTGTAGAAAACTCAGATGATTTCTTCCCAGCAAGACTCATAAAATTCTCAAGGTCATTTTCTTTACCAGACTGTAAGCCTGCTTTAAACAAAGTTATTAAATCTGGAGTTATTGGTCATTCTCCTGATCTTGAAGACTGATTTACCACACAACAGAGAGGTTTTGATTCTGTCTGCTGAGAATAGAAATCGAACTTAATAAAGCTCTCTGATAAATATTTCTTCCTTTCCTCTGTGGAAGAAGCGTTAAAAGGGGCTAAATTTTCCATCAGAATGCCTGAATTCATGCTTTATTTCAGGGTGACTTGTGCATTCATCTCAGGCTAACTTTGTATCAGACCATAGTAAGCACCTGGTCCAGTGACACTATTTGTTTTTAATTGCTACTCCACACTCAAAGCAGTATTTTAAAAGGTACTTACTGTCATGTCAGCTTACAGTAGATATGCTGAGATCTGTGTCTAATCCTACAGTGCTTCTGTGAGTGTCCTTTCAGCAAGTGTGATCTGATACTCTTCAAGAGTTCAGGTGTAACGTGCTAGACACTGTCTAGCATGGTGCCCCACCCAGTGCACGGATGGATGCTCTGCCCAGAGTGCCAGAGCAGCATCAATTATGAGTAAGCAATTGGGGTGCTGGTAGGAGCCCCATCAGCATCCTGGAGATATTGGTACTGTTTTGTTGGGTAAGCTGGAGCTGACAGCATCTTATTCAGAAGCACGCAGCACACTTTGTCAGTTGTCGCATTGAAGCTGCAGTCAGATGGCAGTGGATCTTGGTGTTAATGCCCCAGTGGGAAGCATGGAGTAGATTTAATGGTTGAAGTTTGCTAGGACTGTTGTCTTCTTATACTCTGTATGTGTTTCAGTAGGATGCTAGGATGTACTAGACTGAAGCTTTCAGAATATACTATGTAATTTTTAAGATTTCCTTCTTCATTTTTTTCCTTATATTAATGAATGAGTTGTGAGCCAAAAGCACTGATCTCTCTGTGTTTGTGTCTCTGTATTTAGTTCTAGAATTGTTGTCTATGAAGAAAGCCTTAGGCAGAAACTGCTTGTTTATTGGGCAGCTGAACCTTTCTGCTTGGCTTTTGTTAAACTTAGAAGTAAGAGCTTTCTTTCCTCATTGAAGTTACTCATATATAATCCCTCCTGACCAAGATGAAAAAATGTATTGGAGATCTTGATCCATCTTATAACTAGTACTATTTTTTCATATTATGTGTTATGGGTTTTTTTTTCCTTAAGAGATTTGTTTCCCATCAATCTGACCAGAAAACAGAAAAATAAAACACAAATACCAGCCTTCATTTCTGCCAGATGAGAGTTGCTGTATGTCCTTTATTCTCTATTTAGTGTCCTGCCTCTCCAAGTAAAGCTATTTGAAAGTCATCGTACCACTCAAAGTTAGTTTTCAAGGCTGACAGCATCGTAATTTAAGTTTAAATCTGTTTTCTTCAAATACTAAGTATTGAAATGGTTTGTCTAAGAGCCATCAGTGATTTTTATGCCTTCCAGTGTGAGTGGGAAGATTCATTTTGCCTCTGACGCTAGATTCCTGATTTAATAGCACATGAGAACTGTTGGGTTTGACCTCTTGCTGTTTTTACTGATTTACTTGGTACTCCCAGAAAATACGTATGTTGTATTCATATTTATGAACATGAACACATATGATTTTCTGGTATCTTTTCCAGCTTAAACAGGTACATAGCTAATTGAACTTGCAATGTATTTCTTTAGAAACAGTTGGGAAAATAAAAGGAATATTCTTTGGTGTCATTTATGCACTGCATCTTCAAGTGAGCTGAACTTGAATCAGGCTCTACAGTAATAAATCCTGGAACTTAACTTCTACTGACTGTGTATTAGAGAAAAATACTGTGTTACTAATAACTTAGCAAGATACAAGTATACATAAACGCAATGAATATGCATAAACTCTCAAAACTGTAACAAATTTCACTAGAAAAGTAGATGAACAAAAGTACACTATTTTGCAGTCATGCAAAGCTATATTTGATGCCGGAAGATTCAAACCAAACAAATGATGATTTTTGTAAAGACAGCAGAATAATATGTACATATACAACTAAAGGGAAAAGGGTATATATCCTGCTGCACTAGAGAGGTGTTCCTGAAGGAAATCATTGCACATTCACAGTGCATTGCATTGCAATGCACAATGTCCAGCACAAGGGATGGTGAAGGCAACTCAGGCTTCTCACCCTAGGGCACACCCAACATCAACTGTCATATAATCAGTAAGGTTGGAAAAAACCTCTACGATCATCTAGTCCCACCATTTCCTTCAGTGGCACATCATCTATGGATAGACCATGCAATCTATTCATTTTCCCTTCCTACTGTGGAATGCGCTGTCTTCCTCAGGGGCAGATTTGGAGCTCCTACATACACATACAGGCACATTTCTGCAGCAGCAAGCTCCCATTCACAACAGCTTACTGAAACTGATGCATTCCTGCTGCTGGATGCTGAATTGTAAACCTAGAGCTTTGATTTTTGTTCAAATACTGTTAAAACATCATCACACTTTTTTGGTTCATTTGTATCAGTTTGACAGTGCATGTTTTGCAGTTCATTGCAGATAACTGTGGACAGTAGATGTTTAGTGTAATAAAGGGTACTGTGGGACTCTGGAGGTGAAGTATATTGAGCAGTGAAGGCTGAAGTGCTGGACTAGTAGAATTATCTCATGCATGCAACTGGGGCTACTGGGCTCAAGAGCTGCCCCATCTGGTGAGTTTTATGGACATACATCCACCCTAAAGATATCCTGAACACCTTCCAGCTTTTGGCAAAGACAGATTTCCACAGCCTGGAGGTAGTCCATTGCTAAGACATCTTATGGGAATGGTCTGAGAAAGCAGCAGGGATATAACCTCTAAAAGTAGCATCAGGCTACTTTTTTTTGTTGTTGTTGCCGGTCACTCATTTGTCAAAACAGTTCTTCAGGACTGAGTAGAAAGGAGAACACTGTGAAAGCAGGGAATGTCAGAGCTGCTCTTGAGAAGCAATACAAATATTTGGGATGAACAGCCAAGCGATTCTGGTAGAGCTACTGACTGTTCTGGCTCTGTCATGCTTATAACACTTCAGGATATTTTCGTGTTTTCGGGGCTTTTGGTTTGGGAATTCAGATGTTGCTGTTAAAAAAATATAATTCTGGACAAAGTAACTATGAATAACTGCTCATGCTTTCTGGTAAAATCTAAAAGAGAGAATTGGGGTTGTTTATTTGTTTTACTTTAAGTGCGTCAGACCAAAATACTCTTCCAGTAGAAATATAAGAACTAATTTATCAAGGTACATAGCCTGTGTCTGTTCTGGTAAGAGGCCCCTGGATTCTCTTCATCTTGACTATACTTTTTTGCTTGTTCTTTGCCTGCTTTTATCCCAAATTTTACCCAGATGTAATTTTCACCATTTACAATTGTATATGGACTAAACTAATTTACTCCTCTTTAAAAAATACGTATTTTATTTTTAAGCAGAAATATAAATAGATACTTAGAAGCAGCAGATAATAGACAGATCTATTTTAATGCTCCTAAGATCTCCTAAAAATTTCTGTAGACCGTTGCCTTTGTAATTTGAGTGCTGAGTGCTGGCAATGTCCTTTGGGAATGAATGCTTTGAGTACTTTATTCTTTTCATCTGTGGATTTTTATTACCTTTTCTACCTGCAGCATATCTGCTGAATTTGCAGTGCAGATTTCAAATAGTTGCTGACTAGAAGTTTTACCTTGGATTTTCCTTCATTCTTTTGCAATGTAGTTTTGTTTGTTATTGTTGGGCCAGAAGGGCATTAACTAAACTTAAGGAATTGTAAGATCATAGAATACAATGTCAAAGAATATCCTCTTGTTCCTCTTCTGGGAAAGAGAGCTTTTACTTAGAAGGTTCTAATTAAATTACTGCCAACACCATAAGATCACATTAATTTATCAGAAAAACAATATCTTTATTCTTGACTGGTTTCAACAGTTGAGAGCTAATGCATCTGTCCATTCCAAGTCATACTAAGATAAGCAGGTATTATCTTTAGGAAGATGCACAGGCCAAAATAAAAGAAGGTAGCCAGTGATATATAATATTCTGCCTTAGTGATATATAATAAGACTGATAAAGTGCTGGCGCTGATACTTTTTAATATCTTCATCAATTGTATCAACAGTGGGGTTGAGTGTACCCTCAGCAAGTTTGCTGATGACATCAAGCTGTGGGGTGCAGTCGACATGCCTGAGGGATGGGATGCCATTGAAAGGGACCTAGACAGGCTTGGGCAGTGGGCTCAGGAGGTTCAGCAAATCCAAGTGCAAGGTCTTGCACCTGGATTGTGGCAACATCTACTACCAATACAAGCTGGAGGATGAAAGGATTGAGCACAGCCCCTCTGAAAAGGAGTTGGGGGTACTGGTAGATGGCAAGCTGGACATGAGTCAGCAATGTGCCTTCGCAGCCCAGAAAGCCAACCATAACCTGGGCTGCATCAAAAGAAGCATGGCCAGCAAGATGAGGGAGGTGATCCTGCTCCTCTGCACTGGTGAGACCTCACCTGGTGCATTTGCATTCAGATGTGGAGTCCTCAGTGCAGGAGAGATGTGGACCTGTTGGAGCGTATCCAGAGGAGGGCCACAAAAATGATCCAGGGGATGGAACATCTCTCCTTCAGGGACTAACTGAGAGAGCTGGGACTGTTCTGCCTGGAGAAGAAAAGTTTCTGAGGTGACCTAAGAGCGACCTTTCAGTATCTGATGGGGATAGACTCTTTAGCAGGACAAGGGGAAACAGTTTCAAACTTAAAGAGAGTAAATCAGGAGGGTGCTGAGGCACTGGAAGAGGTTGCCCAGAGAGGCAGTGGATGCCCCGTCCCTGCAGAAATTGAAGGTCAGGCTGGACCGGGCTCTGAGCAGCCTGATCTAGCTATGGATGTCCCTGTCCTTTGCAGGGGAGTTGGACAAAATCATCCCTTCTAATGCTAAGGATTCTGTGGTAAATATTCAGACAAATTAATGTTACTATTCACAGTTTAAAAATGTTCAGAGATGATCAGAGTTCTGTGGAAGAAAGTAAAAAGACAATTTTTCATTGTAAATAAGTGAATCCATTTCACTATTAAAGAGAAAAACATCCCCGTAAATACTTATTTGCAATATTCAGGCATTGTAGAAGGACTTTGTATGAACTTACATGGTCCCAGCTGAGCAGGGAAGTAAAATAAAAGCATCTCACTGAGTAATTCATATATATGATAGTAGCCATTTGCGTGTTATTTGTTGACCTTTTAAGAGCCTCAGCAAGAGTGTCATGTTAGGATCCGTTTCTGTGTTTCACAGATGGGTGAACAGTCAATGGGTTTCTGCTCAAAGAAGCTCAATAGCTGTAACCCAGCTTGTGTAAAGATACATGACATCTATCCAGAACTCTGACTCAGACCTTAGATGTTAAATTTTATTTAATTTGAAAATCCAGGTAATGATATTTACCCGGGGAAAAATACTAACAAAGGAAAGAGACTGAGATTCTTTCCAGTAGATAAACAGGCACTGAGTCAGTCTCCAATATGTTATGTTGGGAAGTATGAGCTCCTGATTCCTGTCTGATGGATATTCATGATATTCCCTTGCAGCATGTGTGCCATAAAATGTAAGAGGAAAAAATAAAATAAATAAAATGTGAACACTAAGAACAGTAGCTGCATTTCCTTATGTATGACGAGGGTAAGAATGGCTTCACCAAGACCAGGCAGCATAGTTTGAGTGGTGTGTGCCTCACAGTTAGGCACAATCGCAATCTCTGTTAGAAAGGAAACAGCTGCCTGCACAAGCTGAGATGTAGAGTTGCTACAACTAGAAGGTACGTGGATTGCCTACAGGGACTGCCTGGATACACCCACGTGATAGCAGGGAAACTGTTGTCTACCAGTATATTTGGGAAATTTTTATTTTAGAATGTCTAATAGCTTCTTAGTAGCATATGATAACTTATAGGCAGTGAAGCTTGAAAACATTAGGTAATAGTTAAGAAAATATAAAAAAAAGCTGTTAGAAAATAAGCTCAGTGTGAACTTCTTTTTGGTGTATAAGTTGTGAGTAAAGAAAAATTGTAGCATAAAGTTACAGTGGAGGTATTTGGAACAGAAATAAAAAGCTCAATCTTCGTATGTGGTAACTTTTAAGGGGCAAAAGATTGGCAAAATGTTATTAAATAAAAATAATAGAATAACCAAGGTTGGAAAAGACCTACAAAGGTCATCCAGTCCAAAAATGGATGGTGAAGTTGACTGGTCTTTTCTCAAAATTAGGTGGAAACTGAGAGGGGAAAAAATAGCATTTTTTTAAACCCTGAATTTAGTTACTAAAAATATTTATCTTATTATGCCCTTGTCATTTCCCGAGTAGAGATTAAGCGTGAGTTTTGGAAATGCATAGACGAGACAATTGTGTGAGTTCTTCAGTAAGCAAATCCCGTATATCTTCAATTACAGTATGACAGTAAACATGAGAAATCTAAATGATGTAGTGTCTCTTTGTTTGTAGTGTATTTTACATTCTAGATAAGAAGCAGCAGCGGCAGAGAGATTTCTTGTGCAGAATTCAATGGAACCAGTTCACTTGTTTCATTCTTTAGTGGGGGAATTGGAATCCATGCATCATTGCACTGCATTTCACTTTGCCTTAGAAGTTCCTCAGGAATCTCATGTTTTTGTGTTTTGCTCTTCAAGGTAGCACCTTGCTGCCAATAATAAAACAACATCAGCTCAGGACTGGTTCTTGATGTGGGCAAGGCCTTACTCTTTTTAAGGTGCTGACTGATGTAGCACCTTGACGGTAGGACAAGGGCAGAGGTATGGTGGCTGCAGGGCAGGCAATGAGAGGGAACCCCATTCCTCACATTAACTCCAAATCAGAGTAGTAAGAGATTTCAGAAAGTTCTGGTTTGATTGTGAACGTTTTCTGTGATAAATTTGTGGAATCCTTTGGTGTATTGTGAGGTGTTACTGCTCTGTAAAACTAGTTTTCTTCTGGCTTACACTCTGATAGGATTTTGCCATGTAGTAAGTTTTCTTGTTGCTTTCTTATTTTTACAGCTGTGTTTCCTTTCCTGATCCTTGATAGACTTCTGTAACCCTGCTTTCCTTCTCTTTCATTTCCTTGTCATTTAGAATCAGCTTCATGAGGTTCTGACAGCATGCTTGTGTCTCCATTAGAATTTTCTATACAGGCCTTTCTGTGGTATTCCATCCCCTAGTGGTTTAGCAAGTGGCATAAACTTCATTCCTTGGAACTTCTACAAGATTCCTCCTACACACATTCGTATTCCCTGTTTCAAGTCTATATTCAGAGAGAGAGTGTCTCGGGGATAAATCTGTGTTGGTCACAGTGCTGCAAATATCAAACAAATCCACACTTTTATGTATTAATATAACTAAGAGAAAAATTTGGTTAATTAGTTAAGGTATGTTTTGGTGCAGTTATTAAAGATGGTTGCATAAAATTGTTAACCCGGTGAATATACTTATGTGATCTCAATTTTATTAGACTTGAATCAAAATACTTATGCATAGGAGCAATTCTATGACGAGCCCATGTTTTTCTGACCACGATTAGTAGGCTTTAATAAAGTGTTCTGAAACAGCAACAGCGGACTCTTCTTGGTATGGCCAAGTGAAGTTTTTTGCAGGGAGAAATATAGGGCAACATTAAACCAAAAGAAAGCACAGAGAAGGAGTGCTTCTCTGCTCTTAGCTGAGGGAATGTGGATTTACTTCACTACCTGGATTGCTGGACTTAATCCCCCCAATGAAAGTTAGTGTCTGCACGCTGAACGGTTCCCCTGAGCTCGTGGTGTTGCAATCTCCTTGTGCCAGCTGCATCAGCGCGAAGCTCTCATTGAGACCGCATGTGCTGACAACTCCTGGCACTACTGCTACCTCCTTGCTCTGGCAGGCTCATCCCCTTGCTTGTGGGTTTAGGTAATGTCCTTAGAAGAAGCACCTTGAAGTCAGACATGCTGCCATCCCCTCCTCCAAGTAGAACCTTGGGACACCATGCTTCTCTGATTTTGCTCTTGCATGCTGTTAGACAATAAAGATCTTAAGATCTGTTTATGGGAATTGAAGCTGCAGTTAGGTATGCTTTTGCTTTTTCATTAGTTTTTACAGAAAGCTGCTGCTTTTGTTCAAATCAACTGAGAAATAAGGATTTTAATGTTCCTTGCTACAAAGAGCCAATGGATCATGAATGTCCTTGTTTTGGCATGCTCATTGCAGGTAAAATCCGCTGTTTGGATTTTCTGTGGTGTGTGAAGACCGATCAGGTTAGCTGTTTTCTCCTTCCTCAGCATCCTTGGGCACTTGTCTCCCAGCAGTATGCTGTAAGAATCCGCTGACCATCTCTCAGTTCTCCTCACACAGCTGCAAAACCCATTAAAATATTTTAGTGCTGACAGGCTGAAACACTGTAAAAATGTAAATTTTCTTCTGCTGAAGGGCAAGATGCCAAGAAATGCTTTCTAAAATATTTCACTGCTGAGTAAGGATTTAGGGGAGTTTTGGTATAGCTGGAATACAGTTTCAAGCAGTGGGAGAGAAGCTTATGCCATCAGTAAGACCCACCAATATTTTTAAGTCACTTCAGGACTTTGGCAGAGAGTACTTGCTGTCTGTACCTTTTTCTTTTAATAGAAAATAATGGGCTAAGAGGTGATCTGCTCTGTTGGTGCACAAAGGAAGGACTTCTTTGTAAGCTCCAAAATGGCACCATCTTCCCCTGCCTGAGTACTTTGTACTTTGAAGCTCTATATAGTAGCAGGGTGGGAGGGTCAGCTTTCATTCAGCAGAGATTTTAACTGCATGTGGACACTGATGTCCTGTAGAGCAGTGGCCCAGGGAAAGGCCCAGGGCTGTGCCCTTGACTGTCTGTGGGGTGCTGAGCTGGGAAGATTCTGTCTTTTTGCTTAAGTCCAGTACAGTTAATGAATATGAGTATTTTCTGGTTCAAAAGAATGGTGAATACTTTATCTAGAATTGGGAACAGGCTTTGACCTTTGATCAGCAAATTTAAAAATTATTTTCTTTCATCTCTCAGCTGAAATTATCATCTGTCCCACATTTTGAAACTGTTTCCACGGATGCTATTTTCTTCTCTTAATTAGGGGCAGAAAAAGAATGAAGTAGTTGATAATATCTCTGCTTTTTTCATACTATAACAATACGCTTCCTGTAACAATGTAATTTCATCCTCTTAGCCCTCCTTTGCCCCATACGGCATGGTCACCTATATTAAGCTACTGCATTTGTTTAGCTACATTTCATCTTAGCTTTCAGATTTACATTAGATAATTGATGATGTAGACAAATAAGATTGGTCCTTTGCAGTTCAACATGTTAGCATCTCTGTGGGTTGTCACTAGTACCTAAGGAATGTTTTGCACAAGTATAAATTACAAGACAAAATAATACTTCTTCTACAGAGACCTTTTCATAACACTACTGAAGTGCATACTTCACACTCCATGAGTGTTACTTCATTCAGCAATATCAAGGAACAGCAGCTCTTTCTGGTCAAAGAAAGAGCTTTCTGGTTCCATAGTGAGCTCCACAGTGTAATACACCAGTTTGTAACTAATACACATATTTTAATCTTGTCTAATTTTTGTGTAAGCACCCAGGAAAGAGTCAGAAAAATGTATTTGGAGATTCTTATAGCGTATTCTGAGAAAAATCTGGGTCATGCTCTGGTATTCAAAATAATATATGAGAGCAAAATCTAACAAAGGTAGCAGGGATTGTACCTTCCCATGAAGGATTGTATCCTAAAAATTCTGGAAGGACTTTTAACTCCTCTTGAGAGGCTCAGCAGCACTGGCACAACTTATAAATGAGCGTTTACATTTTGAGATCTCAGCAATCAAAGACTGGTTTGCATTGGATTTTCTTTTTTTTTTTTTTTTTTTTTTGTAGTCCTGTGTTAATAATCAGCAGCCTATCAGCTGGATAACCCTTCACTGTACCAAACTTGATCCTACATCTGAGAAATCATTCTGCAAATAAAGTAATAATCAGTCAAGCTGGCTGAAAATTAGGCATATGTATTATGGCACTGATATTGTATGCATTATCTTACATATTGACCTAATGCATTTGTGGAATAATAAAATACATGTAAATAAATGTTATAGTAAAAAATACATTTCTCTAATATTTCCACCTACCCCAATTATGTTGACATAGCATGCCATTAGATAGCTAGACCATCTGTAGAAATTCTTGGAAAGAATTATTTGTAGGTTTCGTTAATTGAAAATTTAGAATTTCTCATGCTACTTGTTTCTCTTGTATCTGGAAATGCACTGGAATTTTTCTTTGCTAGCATCTTAACCCATAAATTTTGACTTCATTGTTTCTAGTTATAACAAAAGTGATTTTATTTGGAGTATCAACTAAAGGTAGTAAAAACTTTGACTCAAGCCCAAACAGGGAAAGGTTTCTTTCATTTTCTTTGGGAGGTAAGAGATGTGGTATTTAATCAGTAGCAAAGATGAAAGAATAACCACTTGTTTTCTAAATGCTTCCTTCTATTTAAAACTCAATTACTTTGTATTTGAAGTCAGGAGAAGGTCTTGGTAAAAATCAGTTTCTTGCTGCATCCTCTCTCTCCTGTGTTCTCCAGCCCCAGCAATCCATCATGATGATGGTAGGGAACATTTTTCCTTCCAGGTTTCAGTTGGTGAGAATTCACTGAACTCATACTTCACGTGGCAATGAAAAATGGACATTTTCTTTTGACATACCATTTTAAGCTTAATAGACTCTCTATGCCTCTCACCATCTTGGGAGGCAAGAATGCTGATGGGCCTTTTATTAAATAACAACTGGAGTATGGGACGGTCTTCCTAAACTTTAGGAAGCTGAGAGCACAAGATAGCTAGAGGTACAGTGAAAAGCCTTACATATTGCTCCTTAATCCCCAGGAAATACTCTCTTTCTGTGCTACCGTCTTTATTCAAGTTCAGAAATAGTAGTGGAACTTTGAAATCTGCTTTCTGTGTTGTTGATTTTCCTTATGAGTGTATGTTGTAAATACTGTCCCGTGGCTCAGTACCAGCATTTTAGACAGCCAGTGCGTGCTGGAAGGTCATCACACTGTGTGCATGGCGGACAGCTGAGAAGAATACCTGACTTCATAAGATACAACATAAATGAGAATTGTCCATCTCTGCAGCAGAAAGAGAAAAATATGAAGAAAGATTCTTTGCTTTTTGGGGGGGGATAGAGTGTGTTTCCAGCTTTTTTTTGGTTTTGTTTGCTTCTTTTTAAATCTATGAAGGCTCTCTTCTGTTGCTTTTAGCAGCTGTGGGCTGCAGCTGCAACTGCTTTAAAGGCAAAGCACTTCCCAGCTCACCCTGGCTTGTGATGCTAGACCCATACTAGTATTGAATTTAAAAGGAAAGGATGGCAATCTGCAGGAGTGCAGGATGGAGTTACTGAATTTTTTGTCACTTTGCTAAGTGAAATAATGATCATCCTTTATGTCAGCTTTCACACCCTTCAGTTATACCATCAAGCATTTTGCTTATTTGTAAAACTGTTGCCATCTTTTTCTGAAAGTGCTTCTCAAATCTCCCCTCAGCAGTTGACTCTGTGCGGGACAGGAGCCCGACTGCAGGCAGGCTGGCAGCGAGCTGTGTTTGCTACTGGGACCAGCAAAGAGTTGGGGCATGCTATCTCCATCTGCACTCTTTGGGTGCTTATTTCTTGTTTCTAAATTTTTCTCTTGGAATACTGTTACCTCTTTGGAGGATGAATTACCATTTTTGAGATTTAGTGCGGGAACCTAATGTTGAAAATGCTGCTACAAGATTATGCTGGAGTAGTTTTTGCTTGGTCATCTGGTGGCTGCTTGGGTCTCTTTCCTTTATAGAGGTTCTGTCTCACAGATAAGGTATTTTTGCTTTTTGTTGTTGTTGTTTTTTCCCCCAAAACTTATATCAATTTAAATAATTAGGATTTTTGTTCAGCTAGTATGATGACAGCAAAAAGTACATTCTTAGAAACAAGATTTATCTCATTAAGAAAAAAGTTCACTTCAATCTAAAATATATTTGGTATGCAAAGCATTTATGATATGTTGTAGACAACTTGAAGTCTGTATGTGGGCTGGAAGGAGAGATTATGCTTCATTAACCCTTTGCTGTGCTTTTAAAAGACATTTCACTTCCAGTGGACAAAAACAGTTTGATGTAGTAGAAAACACATTTAAACATCTAAGAAATCTTAGGAATTTGAAGTCAACCTCGGAAAAAAGTGATTCTCATTAGAAATGCTGTTATTTTTTGCAGGTCTTCTAACTAGAAGCAAAACATTTGATTAACTCTTGGCAACATTTGGCTGAAAATATGCAGTAATTTTATTTTCTTTTGTGAAGCGGGTTCGTTCATGATCTTTTTGTACCTTGTAGCACAATAGAAAGTCCAAATATTAACCAGTCAACAACTCATTGTATACAACCAAAGACAGCCGAACGCAGCCTTGATATTTCAGGAGCAAATTTACCTATGTGAAAACTGGAACTAAAAACCACCGCAACAACAAAACATTCCTCGTTCAAAGTGTGCAGTTTTGGCAGGTTTGAAAGGGATTTGTCAGTCATACACTGTTGTGTCAGCAAAGCTTCATAATGTGTTATTTTTAAAATTGGACTTTTTTTCAATAGCAAGTGAGTTTATTTTCCTAATCTTCATTTTTGCTGTTTGGTATCATTTAGTTATTTGATATATATATAATAGAAAGCTTGGAATTAGCAAAAGCATTTGGTTTTCATAAATGGCCCCACTGTCATCAGGCAGTCTGTTGAGAAGATGGTGCAGTTTTTCATCTTTCATATGCTTTAAAGCAGAACTAATTTTTTTACATGAGATCGTGTTGTTATGGCTCACTGATGCATTCTATTGCTAAATTCTTTTATTTCAGTAACTAAAACACCAGAGCATAATAATGGGTAATTTTTTCATGTTATCCTTATGTAATGTAGATAGGTTTATTTTTAGAATGTGATTCTCATGTATTCCAGTATTCCTGTTCCAGGAATTGGAACTCGGATGGGAGAGTTGGCGTGAGTTTAAATTATAAGCAGTGAAAGAAATGTTATCATTTTAAGTGACAAATGCATGACTTCCACCAAAGCTCTCAAAATGATTACGACAATGCTTTTGTTAAATACTGAATAAAAGTTCAGCAATAATGAAGAAGAAAGGGAAGAAGTGCTGCCTAGAAGAAGACATGGTTTGCATACATGTAAAGGAGTGTTAAAAGTCAGCAGTTGCTGCTGAAAACTACTGCTTTATGTAGGGAATGGGGGAGAGTTCGTTAAAATTTAAAAACAAAACAAACCCCTAGAAACCAAAAGCTTTTAATTTTTAATTTCAGTTTGCCACAAACCTCACTTCTGTTGTTTGATTTCTTATTGCAGTTTGTGTCATTGCTTTAAAAACACAAAACAACAAGACTGCAAATAATATCTGGAATTCATTTGATAAATGACCTAACATCCTGATTCATCTTCATTCAGTCTTGCCAAACACCCAACATTTCAATTGTGTCAAAGGATAAAATAATTGGGATATCTTTTAGTATTCACACACTAATAATGAATTAAATACATAGCAGAATTAATTCATGATTGTCTCCAAACTGCTTTAATTTGTTTATTCTGGGGTTTTGTAGCATTTTTGCACTATAAAGTCCAATGCTTGCTACAGCATGGATATCCTGTTTCATTTTGGGGTACTATTATGGATTCACTTATTTACAATCAGAGATGTTTGGTGTCTGTGCCAGCTGTGTCTAGAAGAGGCAACTTCCATGTCACTTAGGACCGTCAGTATTTTGTTTTTGTCTGGGGTCTATTTTCTCTTCAAAGCATGCTATTTATATTTGAAAGCAGTTTTCAGGCAGAATGTGCCCCACTGTATCAAGCTGTTCTCAGTTCTGTTATCTTAAGTCTGCATCTCATATTTCTCTGCTTTCAGCTTGTTTTCATTGACACTACACAGAAGGGAGTAACAAGAATAAGCCAAATCCATTTCCAAGTATCAGTACCTAAAAAAATCTGCCCCGGGCTTCAAAGGCTGAATATATCACGGCGTTTGGGAGCATACCTTTGGCCTCTGAAGCACTGCTTGCATACCTTCTGCCTGTTTGAACAGTTGTTACTTTCATCTCAGACCTTTCCTCCTTGTGCTACTTTTCTTTTTGATACCCTCTGTTAGAATTTATCCTTCTGTAGTTTTGTTTTCATTTATGAAAACAAACTCTCGAGGAGACACACTACTCAGGGAATTCCTTTGAATTTCATGGTGTTTTTCAGTTTCTTCTCCCAGGTTTCCCAAATTATTTTCCAGTCATGCAATTTGAAGATCAATATTTATTTTACTGAGTATGCGGATAAGGTGTAAACAAATCTTTGCTTTTATAAGCGGACTTCTCTTAAAAACCATATTTTTCTGATTGTATACAGCAAGTGAATGATGAGTCTTTTCAACCCACTGGTATTGGAAACTGGATGGTAAGAAAGGGATATATGGAGGAAAAAATAAGAATGATTTAAAATTGTTTACATGCATGCTCTAAATAACTGTAATGGCTCTGTTGTTATCTAAACTACTTTTTCTTATCCAAGATAGATTTCCCGGTGCTAACTTAATATATGAAAAAGTTCTTTTAGGAACACGTCTGTAACATAAGCAAATATTGATCACGTAAGTAAGGATTCATCACAAAAATCAAGTCAGAAAACAGCTTAATAAAGATAAGGTCAATAGAATGGAAATTGCCTGGTCAAAATAATAGTCTTGAGTGGTTTATTTCTCATCTGTGCAGTACTCATAAAAGCAGAGGAAACACTATTTAGCTAAGACCTGATCTTAATTCTTTAAAAGAAGTTACTGGAACATTGTTATAATATTCCCCAGGCACAGGAGTAAGTTCTGACCTTAATGTAGTTCAGCAAGGTTAAAAGTCAATCAGTCTTTATTTTGTCTGTGGCTGTTCTCTATGCCCAAGAAATTCTTCATTGTGTAATTATTCCAGAGCTAGAATAGACCAGGCAATATGCTTATGTTGTCATTATCAGCATCATGATGTGTTTTTCAAATTATTTTGAGTACTCTCAATTGCTTTTACTAGCATTGTCCTCTCACCATACCTCACTGTAACGTCTACTTCACTTTGTGTTCTAATGTGAAAATTTGGCAGAAACTGGGAGCTGAAAGCCAGTTTAAAAACTGCTGAAGGTGAAAATGAAAAATTAACCACATTTTTAAGTCTACCTCAAGCCTGCAATATTCTGTATTTCCAAAACTGCTACCATTTTAGCCATATTCCCCTTCAGCAAATGTCAGTCTCAGTCAGAATGTTTCTCTGGGTAACCCTTGATCTGACAGATGTACTCAAACTGAGCCAAGTGGTACTCACAGACCTGAGGTTGCACTCGCGCCCAGGTGAGTAGGTGGCTGCTGCCTTTATGGAGAGCACAGGAGCTGGGCAATAAGCTTTTCTTTGCATCTGCCCTTTCAGAAAGGTACTTTAATCATTGTATGGAGGGACTAGGCCAGGGTAAGGATGTGTTGTGTGTCAGGGGGGACTTGCAATACGTGTTAAACATTCTTGAATGGCTTCTTCCTATGCTGCTTTTGATCATCTGTAACCATTTAAGCTAGTCTGTTAAAAATATTCACTTGTAGTTTTTAGGTCTCACAAGTTAAAGAACTTGTGGTTCATCTACATACTGATTATTCTTTTTGTTATGTGCATAAACTCATGAGATGCAAAAAAACACTGGGCCGGAATTAACTAAAGTTGAGCATTAATGAGATCAAACAGACAGCTAATGGGTTTGAGAAGTGAACAACTGTAGAATCCCTTATGTATAGGCTTTTTGGAGGCTATTTAAAATGATTAAGCTACAGCTAAGTTCCGATCCAACTGAACTGTTAGGAATTTTATTATTGACTTCAGGGAGGTTAGTGTTTAATTTGTTTTACTTCACCACAATCCACCATCTGCCTTCTCAGGCAAGGGACTCATAGGGGTTCTTGGAAATGCAGCTTCCATTTAAAAAAAATGGGCATGCGAAGGGTAAGAAGAACATCATCAATTTTGTGAGGAGTCTTTGTCTGCCAGTGGATGAATAGGAGAGGTGACCTGATATTTTATTTCCTTTCCCAGTCCTGTTGTTAATATAAAACTCTTTGTAGACTTGCCCTTATTTCAGTAACTGTGGCTTTGTTTTGAAGATGCTGCACATCGCATTGATCAAATATTGTGTATATTGAACACTACTGGGGTCAAGGACCCATTGGGCGACTTTTGTCCTGTCCCAGCATCTCTATTGATTGGCATGGTTTGCTTAGAGGGAAGTAGAACATAGGAAATCTTTCTGGAAAGTGTGGCTTTTGGTTTTATGTTTGTTTGTTGGTTTTTTTTTCTCTTGTTGGTTTTGCCAGATCTGGGGGAGGGGGGGGGGGCGGGAGGGGAGGAGGAGGAGGAGGTGGAGATGGGGAGGAAAATGGCATTTTGAAACATTTACACATGTATTGTCAATTATAACTGAGTACCACTACACAGAAGTAAAGTTGTCTGTGCCTTCTCATCCCTGAGCTTTCATTGATGCTAGCAACAGTGGAGATCTGAAATCCTCATGTCTTTCTCCTTCTGTAATGTTAGGCAGGAAGAGAGGTTTTGAAAGGCTAAGTACTGGATTATAAAGCGACAGAAATTTGCTTTAATCTAATAAGAAAGTTAGCTGCAGTAACTTCCGTTAAATCTAGAAAATAGTCATCACGGGAGATATGCAAGAGTGGGTGGAACTGCTGAGAAGTTTGGCAATTCCTACTTCAAAAGTATTGCTGAGTTTTTTCATCAAAAGTTTATATCCTGCAGTGGGGAAGTAAAATTTTAGCCGTGTGCATCTGTCAGATAATCCTTCCTTTTTTATAAGCCTAGGTATGTTATTTACCATTACATACTGTCACACACAGTTTACGGTAACTATTCTGAATCAGAATGTGGAAAGATTGGTAGTTTAACCAGTGTGGGTACTGCAGCTTAGACAAACCTACCTGTACTTGTGTTAAGTAGAAAAATACAAGGGCAGAAAATACTGGATATGGAAAAAAATGAAATCTCTTGGAGATTTTTTGCAGGGAAAAAGAACTTGAGTGACTAAATTTTCCCTCTATCTTGGATCTTGATGAGATAGATAGATAGATATCCAGTCACTTAGTATAAATTAAGCTAATAGTGTTTCTCTATACTTAAACCTGTGTTTATGCAGATATTTCCAGCTGCAATTTTCCAAATCTTTTTATAAGCACAGTGGCTGGACTGAAGTCTATTAGGAAATATGTTTGCTTTTCTATTTGGAATTCCTACTGATTTTTCTTTGAAATAGGTTTTACTTTTGGTTTTATGCACCCACCTTTCATGTTTTACAGGTATTGCTCTGTAATTGTTTAATTATCCATTTCCATATTTCTAATTCACTGTAGCAAGCAAGTTTTTACATCTATACTGCATTTTTTTAATTTACTCATTGTAATGCATGATTAAGTCAAGTAAAATTCTTTTCATCTGTTGTGGTGAGGGCCTAGTCTCTTTGGGATACGTTACTTGGAGTTTTATTCTTTGCTGAGTAGTGTTTGTAGGTCAACGCATCCTCTATTTAAAAAGAAAATAAAGTCATTAGAGCCTGTAATTTTGACTTCAGTGTTATACAAATTCCTTAGCGCAGATGTTGGAAAGATGGATAAAAATACCCCTTAGATTTTGTAAAAGATTTTATCTGATTAAAATATTGCCTATGATAATGTATCCGACTGTTTTAACAAGGTGATACAGAGAGTCTATTCTGTATCACTCTAAGCAAATCGTTTCGTGGATGAGAAACTATCACAAGGAAAGGCAACAGCGGATACTGCAAAGTAATGACCAGGAAAGGTACCACAAGTAAATCCAGCTGGCGACCGGTCACGAGTGGTGTTCCCCAGGGGTCGGTGCTGGGGCCTGTCCTCTTCAATATCTTTATTGATGACCTGGATGAGGGCATTGAGTGCACCCTCGGTAAGTTTGCAGATGACACCAAATTGGCTGGGAGTGTGGATCTGCCTGGGGGTAGCAAGGTCCTACAGAGAGATCTGGACAGGCTGGAGAGCTGGGCTGAAGCCAATGGGATTGAGGTTCAACAAGACCAAATGCCGGGTCCTGCACTTTGGCTGCAACAGCCCCAGGCAGCGCTACAGGCTTGGGGCGGAGTGGCTGTAAGACTGTGTAGAGGAGATGGACCTGGGGGTATTGATTGATGCTTGGCTGAACATGAGCCGACAGTGTGCCCAGGTAGCCAAGAAGGCCAACAGCATCCTGGCTTGAATCAGAAACAGTGTTACCAGCAGGAGCAGAGAGGTGATTGTCCCCCTGTACTCAACACTGGTGAGGCCGCACCTCTAGTACTGTGTCCAGTTTTGGGCCCCTCACTGCAAGAAAGACATCGAGGCCCTGGAACATGTTCAAAGAAGGGCAACAAAGCTGGTGAGGGGTCTGGAGCACAGGCCATATGAGGAGAGGCTGAAGGAGCTGGGAATGTTCAGCCTGGAGAAGAGGAGGCTCAGGGGAGACCATATTGCTCTCTATAACTTCCTGAAGGGAGGTTGTGGTGAGCTGCTGGTCGGCCTCTTCTCTCGTGTCATTAGTGATAGGACTAGAGGCAATGGTTTCAAGCTGTGGCAGGGAGATTCAGGCTGGACATTAGGAAATATTACTTCTCAGAAAGGGTGGTCAGGCACTGGAATGGGCTGCCCAGGGAGGTGGTGGAGTCACCAACCCTGGGGGTGTTCAAGGAACGATTGGATGTTGTGTTGAGGGACATGGTTTAGTGGGAGCTATTGGTGATAGGTGAACGGTTGGACTGGATGATCTTGTAGGTCTTTTCAACCTTGGTGGTTCTGTGATTCTAAGTGTTTTTCAATAGTACATGATCCTGAAGATCAACACTATTTAGTATTTTAACTAATGTGTTTTGCTTAAAAAAGCATTTGAGAACCATTGTCAGTATTAGAAAAGAACCTGGTAATTCTGTGAAGGAACCAAAGAGTATTAGAGGAAAGAAAGAGATGATCCTTATGGGTTTGGAGTTCTTTAGAACATATAAAGCTTAATATTCTGAAGTGCAAAATCATTCATTTGCAGATAGATAACAAGAATGAGCACTATAAATGAAGAACTGCGGGAACCTTGATAATAGAGTGGGATGTTTTATTTTCTCATTAGCATAGACTGTTTTTACTTTTGAATTTACTTTTATAAATGTTAAAATAATCTTGAGAAGTTGTTGGACCACATTCAAATAATCAGAAAATGCTTGTTTCACTTGGATAAAGACATGACACATTTTGTATTCGTGGCTTAGTAAGAAGCTGTTTCTTCAGTTTTAGTCAGCTGAAGCTCTGGTTAATGCCATTGTCATTTATCAAGAAAGAGCAGAAACTGGATAGAATACGAGCTGTACTTTTACCTTCAGAGGGTGATGATCATCTGTACAAATTCAACTGGCAACTCATTAGTAGTGACATCCTGCAAGGTTTATCAATACTGGGGCCAGAATGTTTAATATGTTTATTAATGTCCTGTGCAGTAGGACAGAGTCATTTTCAGCAAGTCCTGTGAGGGAGTCTGACACACTGGAGAAGTGGGAAAATGCTGTGTCCTGCATCTAGTTTGAAATAATCCTGTAAAGCTGCCTTGAAGGTAATATTACAGAAAGGATCCTGAGAGTCTTGTTAAGACAATAAGCTAAATGTCAGAGGCAGCTACAAACTGTTTTTCATCCGCAAAAGTACAACCAGCAGTGCAAGAGGAAAAATTCTTCCCATCTGCTAAGCACTCCTGAGGTCTCACTTGAAGTACTATGTCCAGTCTGGAGTTCAGAAAAATGCTGACATGCTGGAGGAAATCCAGCAGGTCTCTAGACTGGTTAGAGAGTCAAGTGTGCTAGGCGCAAGAAGGGGCTGAGAGAACAATTTTACCTGGAGAATGGCAGAAGAAGAGAAATCTTAGTGTTTTCTATGACTATCATATAGCTGATTATAAGGACAAGAGTGCTGGGCTCTTCATGAGGGTGCCCAGTAATAGAATGAGGTGCAGTGGATACAAATTGCAGCATAGAAAACTCCAGTCAAGTACAGAGGTTGTGTTTTTTCATTGTGGGAGAGGTCAAATATCAAAAGAGGCACCCAGAAAGGGCTTTGGAATCTCCATCCTTGGTGATATTTGATGCTTCACCAGACAAGATGCTAAGCAAGCTGAGCTGGGTGGAACGGTGTTGAGCAGGAGGTTGGACTACGTGACCTCCATGCGTCCCTTTAAGCCTGAATTATTTGGTAATAGTGTTTGCTGTGTTGTTTACTGATGTCCAGATCAGAGCTCTTTATTTTCTGTGCTGTTCTTCTGTACGCTTATGAGAGTTCTTCGTGCTCACTTCTTGCAGGGGTGCCTGCCTTCCATAGAATTCAGTATGGCATAGATTCTCTGTTTTGGCAATTTTTAGCATTTTTGCTGAGGGCTAATTCTGGGTCATTAAGTAGAATTTTTTTTTCTGCAGATCCACATCATGATACAATTTCACAATTTCTTATCAGTGATTGGGTTAACTCCTCAAAATTGCTCTTCACAGCCTTCCAATACTTTCACCTTGTTTTTGTTCTCTCTGCTTCACAACGTTTCTCATGTTTCATTTCTTCGTGGAGCTTATCACTGCTTGGGTTCTGTGGTAGTCTTGGATGAACTGAAAATAATGATAAAATATAATCAGAGGCAACTTTCAGAGAAATACAGCTACCTTAGTTTTCTACTATTCTGCTAGAAAGTGTTGTTTGCAGTTTCGGAAAAGAGTTGTTAAAAACATTTTCTTAGAGTTTGTTTCATGTTTCAGCATTCGTCTGGCATTTAATTGGTCTGTTTATTCTTAGCTTCTTCTTGCTTTGTTTCACTCATTGAACTTTATGTAATCTAGCAGTCATGCAGAAGCAGGGAATGACAGAGTTCTGTTTTAGTCAGTTTTCTAACTAGGTATGTGAACTAAACACCAACTGATTATAGAGCGTCCTAAAGATACGTTTCCCTGTGGACATCATTAGAATTGACTTTGAACCAGAAGATGTATGATCTGGAAGCAGAAAATAAATATAGGTGACACAAAAATACCCTTTCCTCTGACTGAAAATGGGAGAAGTCTTTCAAATTTGTGAGGTTATAATGGATCTTAAATATCTTTTGATTTCTCATGGGGATATACATGCCATTTTGATTAACAGTTTGATTGTAGTCACTTCTAGGCAATAGTCCAAATATAATTTGAGTTTTCCATTGTTACAGTGTTTGATGTTAGCAATTCCATAGGGAAATTGTAATAAAAGAAGACAGAATTGCTAAGAATTTCAATCTAGAAGTGCAAAGGAATTATTAATGTCAGTTTGAAAGGTATGGATAAGTTTTAACCTGGGTTACTATGCATAAGTGTTGCAATCAGTGTTCAGTAAGGTTGAACTCCTGCTGAGTAGTTGCAAGCAAAAATAAGGAACTTCTGTGAATTAGAAGCATACTTAATAAAAAGGCGCTAAAGGCACTTGGCCATGGAAAGTGAAAGCTAAGAAGGAAAATGATTGTCATCCTTGAAAAAATCATAGGGGAGAGGTATTCCGGGGTGGAAGATGGGCTACTGAAGATAAAGGATAGGGCAGTAAAGGATATAAAGTGAGACAATTTCTGCCTACAAGAGGAGCAAAATAATAATATACCAATTTGAAAAGTGGAAGTAAAAACCCTTCCTGGTCCCAATATCTTTTCTTCATCTGAATAATTTAGGAATAAAAGTATATGAAAAAAATGCCTGAAGAAGTAGGGGTGTGGATGCTTGATCTCCCAGGAAGCCGTATCCATTTCAGATAGGAACTTTTACTTAAGTCCCTACACATTGTCGTAGCTTGCTGTACTGCCATGTAAGCTGTATATCCGTATGGTAAACACGCTTCTAAATCAATGTATCTGTTTTTCCTGTTTATTACTAATAAAAGTAACCTGTGCCAAACTTTCAAAGAATCACTATCACTAGAAGTAATAATTAGAAATCTTAGTTGATAGAGCAGAGTGCTTGTTGTTATTGGGAAACTGCCAAGATATTCATAAACCCCCTTTAAAAAAAAAAAAAAAAGTCAAATTAGATATTATTCTTTTAATAATATAAGGAGTGATGACAATTTAAGCATAAACACTTAGAAGTCTGTCCCTGAATATCACATTTTATAGACCCACGCTACTTTTTTGTACTGGAGAGATTACTAGGATTTTTCTGCAGATGGGTCCCACCCATGCTGGTGTAACAAGGAACTCTACTACTGAAGAGCTTTCAGTCTGCACAGACAAAAGACAGTGGAGGAACTGAACAGAACACATACAGAACGGTCTTGCAGATTTCACAACAACACTGATTTCTGCCAGGGAACTCATTTAGAAGAAATTTAATGAGCAGAAAGCTACAAGGAACAAACCAAAGAGTAATAAAGAGATTGTTTAGTATGTAACATTCAGGAAAAAAGAAAGAGTCAAGGCAAAGGAGAGCTCAGAGGAATGGAAATGGAGAAGAACTAAAGCAAAAGATGGTGAAAGAAAATTTGGCACATGGATGGAGCAAGCTGTTCTGTGTAAAGAATGCAGAGAGAGAATCATGGAGGATTCAGCCAGTCAGCTTTAGGAAGCCTAAGGATCCCACAAAAGAACTTAGTTGACCCCACTCTTCTTCAAGGCTGCTTCCTTGTGTTTTCTCAAGAGCATGGGTAAGAAAATCTCCCAAGACAGAATAGTTCATTCAAAGTGATGCACTTTGAGCACTGTCCGGGAGAGTTTGTTTCATTGTGTAAAACATAGCTGTGAGAAAAATTCTTTGTTCTGTCACTTAATGCTCCACAATGAGCTGGAATGAGTGTTTGAGCATTTAGAAAATGCTGAGGGAGAAAAATGATAAGAAACAAGGGGAATTAAAAACAAGGTTGTGGTAGTCATTGAAAAGGTTTTATGGGAGAAATTTGTTACTCTCCTGATGTTTTGTTGAGCAAAATGAGCTTTTGAGTTGCTGTTGTGACCCCAGACAAATGTCGGTCATTTGCAAACATTGATTTGGCATCCTTCATCTGTTTTTTTGTGTTTTTTTTTTTTTAATTTTATATAACATTACAGTGAAAACTGTTCTTCCTGCATTGTCTTTAAAATACCGTTGTGAAATCATGTTCTAAATAGAAATTGTTCTGACATGGTTACGTGCTGCAAAGTTTTGCGGTATCTTTTAGACATGAAGAGGACAGGGGTACATCAGAGCCAACTTTTAGTACTTCCTGTCATGGTTACCACATACTGTTACAATAGTCTAATGAAAATGTTTTAAAGCCTAAATATATATGAGGAACAGATGGCAATTTCTAGTCTTAGTCTGTGTCCACTAAATGAATTTTAGATGTATTCCCAAGGCTTATTTCTTCTATGCATGAAGAAAACCATGAACAGAACATCTGACCTCTGTATTGATGTGCTTTCTCGTATGTGAAATTCAGCTACAGTCTCTGCTGAAATGAATGATGAATAGTGTCTAGAGATAATGTTGCTTTCTTCAACAAAAGTGTCACTGTTGCATTTGAGAACAATTTTTGAGTATTTCAAACAAGCAATTGTTCAGTGAAGCAAAAGCCACTTGAGTCTTGAAAAACTGTCTCTTATCAGTAGGAATTATTCAATTGAAATAGGGTGCAAACCAAAATTATGACAATAAGCAAAGAATTACGTGACTAGGTAATACAGAGTATAATGCCCTTCGTATCAGTTATTAATTTTGGAATGTCCTACCAGTATGTGGACAAAGTCAGATGAATGCTGTGCTAATTGGGTTCAACTGCTGTCTTTTTTATATCTTTACTGGTCTTATCAGTCAATCCAAGCATGTTTTTGTGTTATGTTGAATAGTAAATGTATTTTTCTGGGTTCTGAACCGTAAGGTTCATTTTTAATTTGTAGTACGTTTCAATTCTGATCACTTCTGTGGCAATACAGAGGGTCTTCAAGAGCTGCTGACACAGGCTGGATTGAGATACTGATGATCTGGTGCTCATCAGTTCTTGCAGGATTCCCACTGAAGAGAAATAATTAAATAGGACGCCTAAAATACATTTAATTAGAAGTTGTTGACATTTTTGAACTTTAGATAATTTGTGTTCATGTATAGCAGGTCTTTCGTTTGAAAGAAATGTCTGTGTGCATTAAATTTTGTGTCACTTGTCACATAAGGGGAGCTGAAACGGTAGGATTTTTTGGGGGGGTGGGAGTACATTTGTTCTTATGACAGTGCTATGGGAGACAGGCAATCATCTTTTTCTTGCATAATGATCCATAGGACTGTCCAAAGAGAAGAGATATTCCTGGAATGCTTAGAGTTATATTTTCTAGTTCCAGAGAGTCAAGTCTTATCTTCAACTTTTGAAAATCAGTGTTGTTTCACTGAGGTAACCACTGGCTAAGAATCTGGACCTTAAGATGATGGATGCATTGCACTTGTCTAAATGCTATATTTGGCATTGTATACGTTGTGGTGAGTGGGCACAAAAGCAACTGCGTGGGAGTAGCAGTAATGAAATCGTCTCCTGGATGCTTATGAAAAGTATAAAAAGGCTTAGTGGTGAGATGTGAAAATACAAGTGGGTAATAGCCTGTGTTAATTCCTTCTGCAGACCAATAGGAAAAATTGGAAGTGGACCAAGTGCAGAGAAGGCACAGACTTGGAAGGGGGAAGCTAGAAAGCTTCTTTTAGGTAGTTTTAGGTATTAGCTGAAGCTCCTAAGGATGGAGGTCAGTGAACACTTGAAGTTGGCAGGGCTCTTTATTCCCGCTCTTGTGCCACAGCTGCTTCCTGCAGCTGCATGTTAAACAGAACTGGGCAACTCTGAAGAGAAGACTGAAGAGAGAGCGGTGTGTTCTGAATCTAGTTGCAGACTGTAGTCTCAGGACTTAAGCCATGCACCCATGGCTTAAGAAAGAAAGACTGGGGAGCTGCTGACTGACTATATGTGATGAAGTGCGAAAGGCCAGGAGTGTGGTGTGTACCTCCTTGGCTTAAAGCAGCTGGGAGAAACGTTGCTTTGCTGCTTTAGCCTGTAGCTATGGCTCCATTTCCTTATGTGCTAGAATGTGGTACTCAGGTGGTCTTGCTCAGATGCATTATCGACTGTTAAACCGTTGCCCTTATGTCCCTCTTAGTTGTAGTTCATATATGCAGGGAAAGAAAAATTAAGGAAATATGATTAGAACATATAGTTCTATGTCCTCGTTTTTCTCCTTTTTACATTCATATCTTGTGCATGGTTACTGTTATCTTCCAGAGTGATTTCCAGCCAGATTCTGAAGACAGTCAGGAGATGAAGAATATTCCTTCAAAACGAAGACTGATGTTGTGTATCCCTGTAATTCTGGCAGTTTGATTTCTTAAAGTGAGAACTGTTAATATGCTCATTGCAGTGTTTTATCACTGATTGCATATAATAATTTAAAAAATATGTATTCATTAGGGAAGCACTTATAGCAGCTTTTTAATTTAAGCATCGCACCAGTCTGCTCTCCTGAATACTCAGAAATGTTCAGGTAAGGCTCTGTATCTATGCTGTATGTTTGCAGAATCTTTAACACAAGAAATCCAAGCACGTCTGTGTTTAGTGCAGATCTAAATCAAAGAATCCTCTTAAGCAGCCCTTCCAAGTCTTTACCACTAACTGTAATGGAATAGCCAAATGCATTGATAAACTGTGCCAATGCCTCCTTTGGTTTTATTTATTTTTTAGGAAGCTTTTTCTCTGAGGGAGTTTGTTCTGTGTTATTTTAAAATAGTAGTTATACTTTTTCTGGAAGGGAATAAGAAATATTCCAGAAATACGAATTGCAGCGGTTGTTCTGTTGAGCTAAGGAGAGGAAAGATGGTCTTGGCCAATGTTACAGCTGAGTTGTGGTGAGGAAGAACTGTGACAGGACTGATACAATGTAGGAGTGAGGAGAAGGCATGAAGGTGTCGTAGTGAAAACCCCAGCTGAAAGGACTGGTGTCAGAAAGATGGTGGGTTTTGAATGGATATTAAGACTGCGGGTGTATAACCAGGGAGCAGCTGGAATTCTGTGCAGAGTTTTGGTCCTCCAGAGCAGGGTTTGTTGGTTCTGGAGCTTCTGGATTAAAAAAGCAATAGGGGTTACACGTGGGAACGTTTACCTAGGACCTTGGTTTAAGGGCATGACTCATGCTCCTTTCCTTCTTTATTTTGTTTATTTTATTCTTCTCCTGTTTCGGTTATAGCAGCCTTTGGACAAGAACATGCTTTATCTTTCATTTCTTTATTATCTCAAACAAATGGTTGAGTGTGTTTTTAAACTTCTACCCTTTAACGTGTAAATTCAGATGTCACTCAGGTGCATTAGACCTGTTCCCTTGTGTGTGACTCTGGACAGAGACTAACTGGAGCTCATTTTAAGCAAAGCTATAAATATTTGTTAATGTAATAAGTTTAGTGAAGCAGCAAATGTATAGCTTCTGCCTATTTTCACTGTGCTAGCGCTCTTTCTACTCTAATTAACTCAGATCCTAAACTGTTTCCTTTTGAGAAGAAAAGAAATATGAGAACAGAAATGAATCTTTTTTTCTGTGCTATGGACTGTCAGAGAAAAAGGAGAATCCTCAGCATGGGACAGAATTCAATTTTAATTTCTAAATGTGAGTCATGTAGCTGAGTTCAGAAGTGTCTTATTATAGAGGTCAAGTTCTGTTCCTTTGCAGGCATTAAATACTGCTATACTGCTTACCACTTTTCTGTTCACTTAGAGGATCTCATCTCTGACCCTTCTCTCCCTCTGTGACATCTTTCAGGCTTCTCATTCTGCTTGAGGTAGGTTTGAGAACATTCAGCTATATTACTGAAGGGACTAGGTTGTGTTGGCATTAAGGTGAAATAAATAAAGCACCAGGAAATCAGGGAGATGAAAGATATCTAACAGGTGTAAGGTTATCTTCTAATGACTTTTGAGCATAGGTAAAGTCTATTTTAATCACCATGTTATATTTGTTCTGTTTTGCTTTGACACTTTTGCAGACTAAATTGTGTCATCATGTCTGATGTTCCTTGAGGTCTGCAAATGCCCTTCTCTCCTGGAAATTTTTGTTATACCTTCAAAAAAGCACTTTGTGGGTCATATTGGAACAAAACAGAAATAAGCTTAGATTCTATTGGTGGAACTGGGGCTTGTGAACTCAAATTTTTATGATGCAAGTTAAACAAAACTCTTCTTGACTAAGCACTGGAACGATGCTTGATGTTGAGTTTTTGAATGGGCAGAGGGAGGTATTGTGGTGGTTTGGGTTATTTGGTTACAGGCTGGGTTGTTGGCTTTTCTGTTTTTGTTTTGTTTTGCATAATCAGTTCATTATTAAAAGAAAGTGTCTGAACTCTGAGGGCAACATTTCAACTATTGCCCTAGATAGATTAAATTTCTTTTGTCAGCTGAAGAACACATAGTACTTCTAACTTGCTGAAACAAAAGATTAGGAAATATATGAACAGATACTTTACTGAATGGCAAGAGCTGCACAGTCAATTCCCTCAGCTAGTCCTAGTGCTGCAGTATACCGATCTGCAGACTGAAAAACTGGAAGCTGATCTCTTTCTAATGAGCAAGTCTAGTCCAAAAGTCAAGGTGAGCTATTTACTAAGAAGCAAGCACCTTGCATCAGACAGAGGTCCTTTGAAGAAAGGGATGAATTTCCGTCTGCCTAGCAAATTTGCCATACTGCTTTCTATGAATAGGTAAATGGTTTTAACCTGTGGAATAAGAGAAAAAGCTCAACTTTTTTTCATATCTTTATGGTATCAGTACTCAAATGTGTATGTAGAGTAGAGGCTGACATCCACAGCAATGTTTATATTACATTCTATGGAATTGCTACCGGCTGCTTGTAGAATCTGTGTATAGAATGTATATACATTATACTGTAGTGTTTTCCCCTACTTCACGTCTAATGAGGTGAAGTCAATATGGCAGAAATAAGCATTTATGTGTTTGGCTGGATCAAGGCCCTAATCTCAAAAATAATGTTAAGTTTCTTGATCTTGGACATACTTAAGCTATTCAAAACCTGAGTGGACAACCTGCTGTAAATGATCCAGCTTTGAGGGATGTGCTAGATGATCCCCAAACTATCTCAGCGTTTCTGTGATTCTCTAACAGTGTTACCTTTTTGTCAGATTACAGCTTGACAAAGATGGGGAGAATTGAATGGTTTGCAGTGAGGCAGCAGTTCAGTACAGTCTATAGGAAACACCTCTGCAAGTCACTCTGGAAGTGATCTGGACATATTTGATCCTATTAGATATTTTCTGTGTTCTTGTCTATTTGTTTACATAAACCACTGTGAATGTCAGGCAATACTGAGAAGTTTTGGTCAGATCTTTCATTCGGAAATGATATGCGCTTTTAAATTATTGCTAAATCAGAACAAAATATGATTATTTTTGGAATAATCACTTGATATGTAAAATGTCTTTGGAGAATATTTAAAGTAACTCTTTCTTGAGTTCATTTGTGTTTGGGTGGACAATGGAAGAGGCCCTAAAAGACATGGATTAATTTGCTACTTGATTGTTGTTGGTGGTTTTTCTTCATTATGCCCTTGTAGAAATTGCTTTACCTCCTGTGCCTTGTTTTCTCTCTCTTTAGATAGTAAATGAGTATCTTTGTTGTATTAAAAGATCTCTGGGACTTTGAAAGCTTATAATTTTATTGGGGCTCTTAGCAACGTTAACAATGCCAAAAGAAGCAAACTAGATTTCTAAGGGATTCATACAAAGTTTTAATAAGTTCTGTAAGAATATCAGGTGCAACAGAAATGTATGTGTAAACCTTGGGTGTTGGGCTAAAACAGTTTATTTTTTAAAGTATAGCATTGCTAATGGGCACAAAAGGGTGGTTTATTTTTAGAGGACTAGTTATTCTGAAAGATTACAAACAGGGTAGTTAGAATATTTTAGAATAAGGTGTACTTAAAGGCATTAAAAAACAAGTTGTATTTTTAACCTCTCACCGTTAATTTGTTGATGTTACGATTATGTTACTGTAATGCTGTAAAGTTTAATGTTTATCATCAGTAAAGTAGTATGTTCACTTATGTTGTGGAGTGTCTCATCAGTAACTGTAGCAATATGTATGTTGTTTGAGTTGTTCTAGGGAATAAGAGAACATTTGAAGCTAATGAAAGGAAGAGCTGTGCCTGTTTTTTTGTTCGTTTGGTGTTGGTTTGTTTTTGCCAGGCAGGAAGAATAAGCATATGATAATTACCACATTCTCACAGTACTTCACCCATTCTGCCCCATAGTATTAAAGAGGTCTAAACTTCACTCTTCTTATGTCTTAGCTTCACAAACATGTTAGATTTTCTGAAATAGCTGTAAAATTTCCCATGTAAACTTTGGGATGAATTTCAGTAATAGAAGATACAGAACTGTTCTTTTATTTCATGGGCAGGAAGTGCCCAATTCTCAGTTATATTAGATATTTATATTGATTATTTACTAACAAAACAAAACTTAAAAAAAAATTATTTAGGTTGCCAAAGTTGATAATTATGATAATAAGTAATATAGAAACAGTCTTGGAAAGACTGTTGTACTTGATTGCAATGAAACGGAGCCCCCTGTTACAGCTTTCCTCAATCTAATTTGTTTGAGTCACATTAAAAGAGGCACTTACAGAAGTGCAACTTGTGTGAGTTGATAATTTCATCTGTTTACCTAAAGGCACTCTTCTCACTTGTGATATTTTTTAATGTTCCTCTATTGAGTGAAGTGAGGAGCTTTACCTGCTGTAATTTAAGAAAGTCAACCATGCTGAATGAAACAAAATTGCTTTGAAATAGAGGCATATTTAAAACTGTCAGTTTATTAAGAGGTTTGTTTAGCTTTTTGGATGCATGTGAATGTATGTAATTTGCAAGCATTTTGAATAGTATTGACAGTAAGGAGCCTTTCAAAAAGAACAGAAAATTAAAAAAAAAAAAAAAAGCATAATCATCCTCCTTTCTTTATCCACAGGATCCCAGTCAAAGCCTTATGTAGGTAAAATAAATAAAACAAACAAAAAAACCCTAACAGTACAACTAGGCAGCTTGGAGCAACTGGAAATGGAAAATGCATGTGTAGAAACTGTTTTTGATAACCAAATGTTAGCTGTAAAGCAGAAGTAAGAGAATGTCAGGAAGTATGCACATTGCTATACTGCTTGGAGAGAAGAGAGACAGACAGTCAATGCAAGGATGAAGAATTGCAAAGAATTAAGAGATTGTTTTATGCTTCCCATGTTCTCCTTATGGACTTGTTCCATCTTGTTATAAGAATTAAGCTTTTCTGTGTTTAAGCTGATGTTTCGGGGCTTCAAAAGCTTAAATTGCTTTACTGCCTTTGCATTAGGTCATCTCCATGTTTTATTGTTTTGGGAACTGCAGAGCATGGCAGTTGGCAACTTCAGAATGAGTTGTGAGATGACAGACTGCTGAGAGCTTCTGGGAGCTGATGTTGAACCAGAGGCCCAAACCTGGCATTTTATTGTTTGTTTGTTTGTTTGTTTGTTTTTACAATTGGAGACTTTTTATAAAGAAAAGTGCTCATGTTAAGTGGTTATTTTTTCCTTATCTATTCTCAGGGTTGCTCTTGTGGAAAATATTCCTGAAGGGATCAACTATTCAGACAGTGCACCATCCCACTTGTCTCTTTTCCAAGGCTGGATGAATTTGCTTAATATGGCTGAAAAGTCTGTTGACATAGTATCTTCCCAGTGGGACCTCAATCACAGTCATCCATCAGCATGCCAGGTATGTTCTAGACTAAAAAAGATGGGACTTTAACAATCTGTTTTTGTTGTCCGTGAATTGTTCAGAGCTGCAGCCCTCCTCTGTAGCAAACCTATTTGTTTGGGTAGTTTAAAAAACAAAAACAAACACACAAACATTTTCTTATGAGGATTGTCCTGCCAAGATATTAGTTTTCTGAGAGTGGTAGCACACTGGACTAGGGAACACATCCAACACATTCATATCACTTCCATCTTAGGAAACGATGTCATTGTATAATCTTAAGAAACTTGCAAAATTGTAACTATTCGAACACGTCTGTAATTTGGGAATATCCATAAAACTATATACTTATTTTCTATTTGGTGCAACTGATCAGGTAGAAGAGTAATTATGCAGATTAATTCTGCAGCCAAATTGATGTGCAGAATTACATTTACAAATTATCTGATAGCAAATGTATCAGATGATTCTTCATATCTTTTCAAAATGAATCTGAAGGGTGGTGAGTTAGGGCTTGCGCAATAAAGTACAAAAATCACCAAATGAGACAAACATGAATTACGATGATGCTGTGCCAACAAATATATTATTCTTGATAGTAGTCACTTTAGAAATGGGTTAAGGGCAGGTTTCCACTTAGTGTTACCCTATCAAAGTGAGATATCGAAGAAGTGATGGGCTGAGAGTATCTTTGTTAATAATGGATTATTAGCTGGAATGGAATTCGGTTAAAATCACAGTAGTGTAAATGTAAGGAATCTACAATACTATACTATGTCACGAACTTTTCACTTTCCTCTCTAGTTTGGATGGTAGTGTGCAGTAAAAATGCCTTATGCTGAATGATAGACAATGACTGGTATTCTCAGCAACCAAAGATGGTGCTTCAAACTGCCTGTGTTTTCAGATGATCAATTGAATGGAACTTCTTTTTAGAGAGGCTGTTGCATAGCTGAAGGGCATACATCCTCTTTCTTCAGAAGCTCCTCTATGTCCATTTAAATGAGTGAAAACCTGAGCTGAGCATTCAAATGGAAAATTTAGCACAAACCCTTCCTTTTATAATGCTTATAAATATTGGAGTACAGTTTGTGAATAAATTCATTGAATATCAAAATATTGAGGCTTTTCACAGTGTAATTATGTAGCTAAGCTTTATTTAAATTCATTGCCTAAGAAACTTAAAACCCATGTTCTGTCATTCAAGCAGACGAATTCACAGAGAATACCTTAGATGTTTTCAAGATGTGCATGAATTGGTATGTGCATGAATCTTTTAAAAACATTTTGTTTGGAAAAAATTTAACATGTCATTTGCTTCAAAACCAGCAGAGCCTAACAAATCCCAAACAGAGAGTAAAAATAGCAAACTGGAAATTGGGATTTCAGTAGTTGAGCATCAATTCCATTCACTGTTCCACATTTTCATGCAAAGTAAAAACTGTGAGATGTTGCTGAGTGTCAGAACAGGGAAAAGGAAGAAGAGGCATGTAAGTGGATTTGCTTCTTCACCCTTAAATGCACTGTTAAAGCCATAAAAATGTAACATATTTTTAGTAATATTCTATTTTAGTTATCTATTTAGAATACAGAGTAGTCTTACAAAAGTAATTACTTCTGTTTAAAAGGTGATTAATATTCCAGTCATTCCCTCATTTGTACAGCGGTATGGGCTGAACAACTGATAGATTTTTCTGTCAAGCTTGTCTATTCATCCTAAAACAGCGTGCTGCTATTGGCCAATCTAATTGCTAAAGAAATTGCCAAAGAGGCAGGGATTCTTAGCAAATTGCTGTCCTAGAGAGCGTATACAAATCTTAGTGAGTGAAAAATAGGGAAGACAACTTGTATCATTGCATTTGCTTTTTAATGTCATAAAATGAAAGAGAAATGACAGAGGAGCTGCAGTAATTGTTATCTGGTGATGTTCAAAAGTCAGATGTCCTTGGATCTTTACAAATTCAGATTCAGGGAAATTTATCCTGCATAACAGAAGCATAATGCAGGGACTACTGCAAAACTTCTAGGTGCTATAGTGGTTATAGTTAAGGAAGCTCTAGTCATTCCCTAAATGATACTGCTTTTATCAGAAACTGAGAACATAACTATTTTCTTTAGGGACTCACATCCTGCTGTATTACAATTTTCATTTTGTGAACAGTAAGATGTATTACAAAGCAAGTTTCTTTACCTGACCCGTTTAAAAGACATTGATTTTTGGAGGAGAACAGCTGAGTAGGCTAGATAGCTTTTTCTTAATTGCAGGACCTAGCTATGTTCTTTGTGTTTGTGTATTTATGGACACACATGAATCTACTGTGTGTATGTATACGTAAGTCCAAAATACATCTTGAAGAAAAAGAGCGGTAAATTCTGCAATTTTATCTTCACGTGTGCATACATATAAACCTATGGTCCATATGTTTATCTATGATTGTGCATATATAATATACATGTATGCACGTGTGTACATAAAATTGTGGAATTTCCCACTCTATTTTTCTTCAGTTTTGTTTCTTTGTGTTACCTTTTCTCCTTAACAGTTGTCTCTCCATGTTTTGTGACTGAATTCTTCATGAATTGGAGTCTTCAGTTTAAACACAGAATGCTAAAATGTTTTGTGGTCTTCCACTTGAAAATCAAGTAAACAAATATTAGTTTTGCAAACTTCTGAGTAAGCTTTCCATACCTGCTTTTCTCATTCAGAAAACCGTGTGTTTTGGCAGGTTTGTGCTGTCATCTGTGTGCATTTTCGAGACAGCAGGGTAGTTGTTAAATAAATGACATTGAGATCTTTGCAGAATGTGAACGTGTGAATCCTCCTGTGGCAATGTGATGTTTAGAGATATCAGAAGACATTGGAAACAAAAATTTTGAAGATAGCTTATAGTTCAGTTTCAGTAAAAGGAGAGGGGAATATAAAATCATGCAGATTTAATGATTTTTGCAGTTGATTTCCTCTGGGTCTTCTAATGTTTAAAAACATTAATTTACAGTGACCTTACATAGTTTCAGTGGATATTTGGAGTATCCTAAGGTATCACCACACGGGTGATAGACCTGTGTGTCTGATTTTTACAGTGGTTGTACAAAAACCAAGTGGTTCTGACTTCATCTCTATTTCCCAACCTGTTGTGCAGTTCTCGGATGGCTTGATGGGAGAAGTCTCCCACTCCACCTGAATATCTTATGTAAGCCGGCTGTCCTGCTTGGTAATGAAATCTCTGAATGTGAGCCGTGTGATCTCTCATACAATAGTCTTACATGATTTGTTTGATAGAACAAATGTTAGTGCCGGAGATTAGGTATCCATCCTTTACAATTATTAACAAAATGTAAATAAGTACAAAGAGGATGAGAACATCTGTAAACCAAGCAGCTGCCAGCAGAAATTGGCTACAGCCAGCTACAGAGATTTCAGTGTATTTTCTTTCTGTAAGCTAATACTTCCAAAGCCATCTCTCCCTGTCAGATGATAGCATTTCCCTGATACAGCTGATACAAAATAACACACAGAAATTAAAAAGAGAAAGTTTTTATAGTGAAAGCATTTTTCTGGACTCGGAATTTCTAAAAGTTGTTTGAAGTCTACACTAGCTATTTTGCTAGAAAAACACAAAGAGAACATTTTGAGTTGCTCTGTTTTGCATTAAATAGCAAAAGTTAAATTTAGGGTTCTTTATTTACTGTATTGGTTTCTGCCAGCATGCTCTGCTTGTTAGTGATGTTTTACAGATATGCCTTAACAACTGATGATAGGACAACTTTTTAAGACTGTAAGTAGAACTAAGTAGAATAAATTCAGAAGAAAATTCTGGAAGTAACTCTTTATTTCTGTCGAAATAAAAAGTTAAGCGTTGTCTAAATTGTAGATATCTAAGCTTTTGAAGGTAATTTTGACAGTAATTCACTTTTAGAAAACTTCAGCAAATGTATTTTGTGGTTTTTATCTCCCCTGTTTTATTTTTAATGAGGAATGTGGGCTGACAAAGGTAACAGTAAGCAAAGGAAATCATCCAGGCTAGAATCAGTCTGCCTATGAAGAGTTAAGAAATTTCTCTGTGGGGAATTTCAGAGCTTTTTGGTAGTTCTGACTGTTTTGGTTTTTTTGTTTGTTTGTTTTTTTAATGTAATTCACCAGCTTGCTGTGGCATGGATAGTTGGGGCTGATGTTTGAGATGGATGATAGCTTAAAGCTCTTTGTTCATTTGATATATACTTTTTACAACTTATTTTGTCTTTTTCAGTAGGTTTTCTGACACAGCATTGTGAAAATGTCAGATAATATTTTATCAGGAGAAGCTGTTTTCTTAACGTTATTGTCTGCTAAAATGCAAATACAGTGAAAGGTAGTGTGCTGCATTTCCATGGCACTTGGCTTGTTACTATTTCTCAGTCCTCACAATCTAAGTAAGTAAGAGTGATTCAGATCTCTGTCACGTAGTGGCACAGCAGCCCAGTATTGTCTCACAGAGAAAGTGTGGTCTGTATGACAGGATGAGGATTTGTATTTAACAGAAGCATTTCAAATGTGCTGACAACAGTGACAGAACTCTTCAGACCTTCTGTCCAGTCTCTTTTCTTTTTCATAGAACAAACCAGTAAAATTGCAAGTAAACATGTCAGAAAGTATAGAAACCGAGTTTCAAATTAATATTAATGGAAAAAGAAGGCCAGGTACTTCAACGATGAGAAGGAATTTCTTATATGCTACTTTACTAGAGTACATACGAATTTTTGAAAGCAACTTGTGTATTTCTTATAGTTGTTTAGAATGCCTAGACTAAGCCTCGGTGAGAGTTCTAATATCTGGCAAGGAATTAAGCAGCAAGAGGTGTCAGAAGGAGTTATTTCCAGTTCTGATGCTGGGTGATATTTTTTTGTATTCATGTATAAACACAGATGTTTGTAGTGAGTGCAGTCCTAGTCTTAGCCAGCCACATTTCATGATTCTGTAACAATTGCTACTTAGAGATGTTTAAATGTTTTTATCAATTTGAGGTTTCACTATGTATGAACATATTTTGGACAAAAAAGGACATGATAGGCACATAGCTTCTGATGTTCCTGATGGGAAAACAGATGTATTTTCAGAGGTGATGTCTTAATTGGATCACTTCAAATGACATATTCACCCCCTTGGGTGGGCCACTCAACTGTCAGGGTGGCCTGTAAGAAATAGCCAGGGTGCTGCATTGGACACATCAGCACATGCTAAGATCAGGTAAAACAGGTCAAGGCACGGGCTGGGAACAGTGCAGTTCATTGTGGGCCCCAGAGTTGACTGCAGTCTAGCAGCACTAGTCTGCAGCAATTACAGGAGAGACCCTCTGGGGGATCCAGGGCACCAAGGAGTGCTGGTCGGTAGCGATATGCTGCTGCCCAAAGGTTGCATTGGAGCTGCTGAATAATTCTGTATGCAGCACCCATCTCCTGCAGACTATTATCTCTTTAATCCTTAAGTCTGGTAACATCTGCCTTCTTTAATAAATAAATCCTTCCAACTAACATCCTTCACAAATAAATAAAACTATAAAGATGAGTAAGATCTTTTTAGCTTTGTGACTAATGGGAATGGCTGATTTGCATAGCAGCTCAACAAAGGTTTTTAGGTATGTGAGATAAAATGTGGGTGCTGTTTCTTCCAAATGGGAACATTCTGTGATTCTGTGATCTAGTCATCTCAAAAGTGCTGAGTCTAATAAGTGTTTAGATCTTCATGTAGAGCATGCTTTTATTGTTAAGTTCTTCTGCTTTCATTGCTACAGCATCTTGTTGACTGCTAAATTCCTGGAAGCCCTGCCATGAGCTGGGAGCTATTCTGTGGATTTGAGCCATCAAACAGGCACAAACAGCAGATCTGTGCTTCCACTGCAGTCTCTGGCTGCTCTGTAATTTTGACAAAGCTAGTTTTCAGGAGGCTGTGTATTCTTATTTTGCCATATACATTTGTACATTTGGAAGTGAATCTTAAGAAATATGTGTACTGTAGACAAATGAAGAGCTACTTTCTGTGACTGCTGAAATCCCAGCAAGGCTCAGTGGGCATTACAGGGCAAAGAGGCTTCCCATTGGCTGCCGTTTCATGGTGTGGTGAGGAAGGAGGGCTTCTGCATGAGTTTTTGTTAGTCCATTTTACATCACATTCCTTCATCAGAAACTGCTTTTGCAGCGGCTGTTTTTGTAGAATCGAAAGATCTTTTAAGAATTTTAGATTAGCAGTTTGGAGGTGCTGTACAAAGAATTCTCTAATGCAGTCCTGTCAAAGACTCTGTCTTCTACCTGCTTGATTGAAAATTGGTTAAACTTGACGCGCAAGATTTTACCCCAGTGCTAGCATTATACTGAATTCATTGAGTTATATATGTAGAACAGACACTTTTTCAACTGATTAGACCCAAATGTTTTTGTGTATGATACTACTAATTGTAACCGGTGTCTGCTGAAGTAGGCTTGAATGGCAACAAGGAAAGAAGCTCCAACTCTGTGACCACAGTAACATGGCACAATAGTGGCACATTGGATATTTTATTCTTGTCATGTAGCTATGTGATTCTAATCAAGCGTTTTCCTTTAAATAAATATTGGACCTAAAAATTAAACATCTACTATGCAGAGGTCTGGTTTTTCTTCATTTTTGGACGTGGAAAAATGTGACTTGATTTGAGATTTTTATTTTTCATGGGAAATAATTGCCATCATTTCTGTTTCTGTAACATGTATGAGGTTCCCTTTTTGTGTTCTTTGTTAGAAATAGAGCTTATATAGTAAAAATAATGCATCATAAAAGGGAAAATTATGTAAAATACATGTAGATTATTGTTTTTCTGTCTGGTATAGCTCTTCTAAGTATGAGCACATGGAAGTTTTTTGCACTGTAGTTGAAACCACTTAAAAAAACAATGAATACTCAGTGCAAAAGTGTGTGATGAGGTCTTTTATATGCACTTCTCATCCTGATTTAACATAAAGTAATTGGTTATAAGAAACCTCATATAAAAATGCATTCATGCAGCATCGAGAACTAAACACTTCATTCTCTGTGTGTTGCTTGTCGTCATCACTGATATTGCACAGCCTGGGAAAAGCAAAAGGCAAGTTTGGCCTTCAGAACTCTAACTTGCTAACCTTCAGTGTAGCTTTAACCATATTTAGGGAGTTACTTACTCACCTGTTGTACTAGGTATGTACATGACACAAATCTTTAATTTGATGATATGCTATTTAAACACTTCAGTCCTTTACCACTTTTGCTTTCCTTTCCAGGGTCAGCGTCTTTTTGAAAAATTGCTTGAACTGGCATCCCGAAATATTGAGATAAAACTAGTGAGTGACATACTGCCTGTGGAATCAAAAGTATTAAACGACTTGAAATCAAAGGGTAAGACCAACGTCTTTATGTTGTTATGTCACTGACTGCTATGTGATGTTCATTTTACTTTAAATGCTGACCAAGATGACATGTAGAAAGTGCAGACTGTTGTTGAGCAGTGTTGTCCTATGAGCCTTCAGTTTTCTTTGATTCACAGTTATAAAAAATCTGACACTAACTGTGGCTGGAGTAGATGTTTGCCGATTGCACTGGTTGAAAAAGTGATGCAGTGTTTACATAGATGTTTAAACACAGTATAGCCATACTAATGGTAGGCAGGATCACCTGAGAAATTGCTGTTATACCCTGTGGAACAAAGTAGTTTACTCTTTTAAGCAATAACAAAATAATTTAATAAAACATACCTATGCTACTGATGATTCTGAAGCATGAGAAAATCCTTTTACTCAGATTTAGCCAACTGACACAGGTGTCTGTGTTATGTGTGTGTATTCTCAGGTGCCTACTTTCCTAAGGATTGTTTTGAAATTCAAAATCCCCGTTCAAGGAGGAGGTACGCGCTGAGGCTACATGACTAAACTTCCCTTATGTAAAACTGTCTAAACAAAACAAAACAAAACAAAACAAAAAAGTGAATAAGATTTAAGAAATGATAAAAAGAAATAAGGATCTCTTAAGAGTTTTGACAACCTCACGCACATTTTTCTTGAATAAAAATACCTTTATTACTGAGATAATCTGATAAAAGTATGATTTTAATGGTAGGATAAATTTTAAAAGGAAAAGATAATCTATATATTCTGATGATCATCACTTTTGAGACAGGTTAATTTAATATATGGATCAGAAAGGGAATTCTAAAACATAGATCAAGGTAAATGTTTACTACTTGTGCCAGCACCCTAACATAACATGTCTTTGTATGACAAAGAATAAAGAACATCCTTTTCCAACAAAAATTAATCTTTGCTTAAATTCCTTATAATGTCCTGACTGGGAAAGTAAAACAAAAAATTACTAGTGGAAGTCCTGTTTCATTAAGTGGACTGCCTTTTGATCAAGACTGGCATGTTTTTTGAAGACTGATGTATTATTTCAATGTAATCATTGCGGAGACTTGTCACTTCATGACATTGCCTGTTCCAGGACTTTGATTATTTCTACTGTGTGACTAAAGGTGATACTGATCCTTTGATAACCACTGAGGCTACATCAGCTTTGACAGACATCTGTGAAATAAGGAATCATATTTTTCTGATGTGTCAAAAATAAATGTCTATTCTAATATCAACACCAATGAAACTGTCTTTAAAAAAGTCATTTCATTCCCCTGTGATTCTGGTGTCTCAAGCTGCGCAGAGTCAAATGCAGCTAAAGGTAGGACCTGTACATTTATATTGGTGTACCTCATAATTGGTATTTTAGTTTATTTAGAATACCAAATATGAAAAATTATCCCCTTTCCAAGAAAGATGAGCAGGAACTTTAACTAGGAAAGGAAACCGTTTGTCATTAACATTTATGTCAGTTTGTGGGAATTAATTAGATCCGTTAACTTGCTGAGCAAGCAAATAAAACATAGGCTTTTACTATTTTATTAGCTTCAGTTTCCCTTATGACTAATTCAGATTCCTGAGACAGGAAATTTCAGAGTATTCAAATGAAGGGATCGATAAAATTGAGTGCTCTGAGCTACAAAGAATCAGAGTAACTGTCATGTAGTAATTCTAGTGAGTATTGTTGCCATCCTCTTAGATTCCTGTTCTACTTTTGGCCTTTTCTGAAGATCAATATTGTAAGTTCTTGCTTTTCTTAGTATGAATGCTTTTCCTCATTCTGTGTTTTAGTTTATTTCTTCAAATTCTTGAATTTTTGTTAAAATGTCTTAATGATGATGAAATGGTTGCTAGCTCTGTTGCCTTACGTTTACGTTGATTTGTTGTTTTATATTCCCAGGAAAGCTGGTTAATCTTTATTTGGTTCTGCATTCCTAAGAGACAACTTAGGTTTGACATGCCGCTTTCAATTAGAAGGTCAGACTTAATTGTCTATCTGAATTGGGCGGAGGAGGGTCCGAGTACTGTTTCATGCTTCACCAGCCTATAAACTGAGCTGATTATTCCTAAGCAACAAATATTCATGTAGCCAGGGCTACAAGCAGTAGTGAGGAGAGACAGCTCTTACATAGCTTGTTTGGCTCTGGGAGTTTCGCACATTCCTGAGCCTGCCTTCCCCTTGCTAGGTAGGCATAGACTAGCATCTTCTTTCTAATAGTCAGACCATTTCCACATAGTACAATCTTGAAATATCCTGAGTTGGTAGGGACCCACAAGGATCTTTGAGTCCGATTCCTGGCTCCACAAAGGACCACCCAGAATTCAAACCATATTTCTGTGGGCGTTGTCCAAATACTTCTTGAACTTAAGCAAACTTGGGGACATGACCACTGCCCTGGGCAGCCCATTCCATGCCCACTGCCCTCTGGTTCAGACCCTGTCCCCAGCCCCCAGCTACCCCTCCCCTGGCACAGCTCCATGCCGTTCCCTCGGGCCCTGTCGCTGTCACACAGAGCAGAGCTCAGCGCTGCCCCTCTGCTCCCTGTGAGGAGCTGCAGCCACCATGAGGCCTCGCTGCAGCTCCTCTGCTCTGGGCTGAGCCCACCCAGGGACCTCAGCCACTCCCCATACGTCCTGCCCTGTAGACCCTTTACCATCTTTGTATCCCTTCTTTGGCTGATCTCTGATAAGTTTCTGTTCTTCTCGTATTGTGACAACTAAAATCACAGACAGTGCTCAAAGGGAGACCACAGCAGTGCAGAGCAGAGTGGGACTGGCCGGCTGTCCTAGTGAACACAAGATACAGTTGCTATTGCACAGAGGTTGTAGAAGAGCCTTGTCTTTCTTTTCACCAGATGATCGGCACCCATGAGCTGTGCCCGTACGCTGTGCAGGCTGGTTCCTGGGGTCAGAATGAGTGTTAACTTGGGTATTATCAACCACAGGCTGTGCCTGTTCAAATAGTGCCTGAGAACTCTTTAAGTCAGGGCCTCTCAAACATCACCTGCATTTTGCATTACATTTTAGCCCAGGGGTGTCTGCATCACCATGCATCTTTAGGTAGCGTGCCCATTTTGACTTTAGTAGCCCATGTAAAAAGCCCACGTAGTTGCGGTTGCTTGGTGAGCTAAACTTGATATTGCTTCATCAGTCTTGACCATAATATGTAACACCATTGCTGACTCTCAGCACAGATATTGGGACTATAGCTAAAAGACAGCTTATTCTATCAGGTATTTCATTTTTGTGGACAGATATGAGTGGTGTCTTCTTGCCTCCTCGCCCTATTTCTGATCCACTGCAGAAGGTAGATCTGATAGATCTTTCCATCCCAGGGGTGCATCCTAGAGTCCTCCTTACACATCCTTCCTGTCCCTACTGTTTGACAGAGGAGGAAGTTGAACTCTGACTTCAGATTTGAGCTGATGGGGTAAGACAAAGCTCAGTTTACATGGGCAGAAGAGCAGAACTGATGGTGTAGAGTAAAAGAAAATGAGTAATTTACAAAACGGTGAGCAATGTTTGTACAGATATCTGAGTTAGCAGTGAACCTGCAGGTTTTGTCACCACTTCTGATCTTTTCCTTGCCGTGTCTTTGCTATCCTGACTGACTTGAGCTAGCTGTGAAAAATGGTAGCTTGATTACAGAAGCAGTTCAGCAAATGCGCTGTGAAGCATGAACTGATTTAGTCTGCCAGCACACCTAGAGCTGTGGTGATAGGAACCTCTGAGCACTACAGGAGTATACGCTTGCTAATAATTGTTGCACTGCAGGAGTGTTCTTTAGTTGCAAAATTAGACATTCAGTAATAAGGAAATACTAGCCCCAGAACATATATCCATGATAGACTTTAATTACATTATCTGATGCTATATTTTACATGAAATACCTAACTGGTACTTGGTGTAATCTTACCACGTTAGTTAATAAGAAGACTTTTCCATTGTATCAAATGAGAATACATCAAACATTTAATGCCTAAGGGAGAAGATGCTCATTCAGGGGATATTATCTCTGTTGATAATGGGTTGAATCTTTTTTTATCTCATATTTAATGTATGTCTCCAGGCGTTCTTTATTGCACATCTGCCAGATCCTACACTGTGTACAGGATGATTTATTTCCTCATAGGATTTTCCGTAGTGCTTCTTGCTGTGGTATCTGAGTGCTCTGCAAATACAGTATTAATGAATTTCTTCTTACAGCATCACTGTTAGGCAGGTCAGTTGCTGTTTCTCAGGGACATCTGGCAATTATTAATTCCAGCACTGGCACAAAAAGCTAGATTCAAGCATTTGTTTTTTATAATTATAGTTGTAAATATATATGTTCATTTCTTTTTTAAAGCAACAGCAAACACAAGTATGTTTTCCCAACTCTTAACACTGTCAAATCTATCACTAAACATATAAATTATGATGCTGTTTTTATAGGACCTTTCATAATAGGCAGATCTAGGGTGAATTCTTGATTCTCTTTAGTTAAAGCTGTTATTCACTTTCTCACATATGTATACAAATACTATGCATATATATATATGACTGTCTCATAAAAGGTAGACTTACCTCTAGGCAAAATTTGGCTCACTGTGTAAACAAACACTTTATCCTTCCTGTGCTGTGACAATACCTTATTAATTCTTGTTTTCAAGGTTATTGCTTTAGCTTTTTCTCAACTGTGTTGTTTTACTGGATTGAAACATTTCTCGTAACCCTCCCATTCCTTGCACATAACTATGTACCAGTCTTTGTGCCTTAGTAACATCTGAATGGTATTGTTTTCAATTAGCAGGTTGTTGTACCATTTCTTACGTGCACAGAATCTAAGTTCCATGCTAATTACCATATGATTTTAGTTGACAGTATTAACGCTTTTTAAGGCATGCCAGTGCATTTCCTTCAATTTGTATGCTTTGGTCTTTTTTTCCCTTTTCCCTAGTATTCCCATTTCATAAACCATTTTCCATATATTTGCAAGGAATGCTTTTTGCCAGTGCTTTCTGTGGCAGATAAGGAAAGAGGACTCTGTCCATTTCCAAACAAGATTTCTTTTAAAATCATATAATTTAACTTACAGCTATTGAATTTTAGTGCAGAAACTGATGAATCGTATGAAGTCTCTGTGTTAAGTAAGGCAGGGTCTAATCATAAGATGATACTCTGACTTACTGAGTAGTTTGTGAACATCGCTTGGGGTTACTGTCTCTTGGCTAGATGCAACAAATTAGAAAAAAAGACAAAATATATTACTGTAGAGCAACAAATAAATTAGTAGAAAGTGGAGCACTGTAAGCTTTTTGAGCTTTTATTTGTGCACTTTGGATTGCAAACACTAGCAATTACCATTCCATGACAAATCAAATCTGTCTGGGCAGCTGCGTGATTCCAAGCTGCTCTTTGCCCTCCCCACCATATGTTGCCCCTCCCTGCCTTCTTCCTTGCACCAGCGCTCATATGTCTAGGGGCTGGTTTGGCTACAGACTGATATTTTTTTTTATGGTTTGGTTTGGTTTGTTTTTTTCCACTGGCCTAATTCTAATTTGCATTTGATTTCTGCGTTACTCACTGTTATCTCACAGGTTATATACAACATAAGGATAGGAAACACGTAGCTGCAGTTGACAATGGAGGCAGAACCACTGGAACTTGGTTTAGACAGATTTGATCTGCAAGTTCATGTAACACTTCGGAATTTTCAGTGTTTTAGAAGGTTTTTTTTCTTTACTTATTTTTTAATGAAATTGTTCCCTAATGGACAGTAGTACTGAATATTTAATTAAATGTGTTTAATTATTGTATATGCTAAATATGTATACATCATGCGTAAATGTGCTTAAGGCCATATCCTGTCTGCTTTTGTTGGCACACTTAAGGCCCAGAGTGGTTTTAGAGCTGTCAGGCTTTTGGAAAGTTAGTTCTTATCTTTGACCACAAGCACATTCCTTTTCTTTTTGTCAAGGTGTGAGTGAATGGGAAGAAGATTTCATAGTTTTAACATGTTATAGAAACACTGAAAAAACTTGTGTTTTGTTATCAAAAGATGGAGAACATCTGAGAACCTCAGTCCAGTTTCTCCTTAGGAAACATACTGGCAGTTAGGCACTATTTTTTATCCTAGGGCTTTTGTGTATTGTAAGTCCTAGGAAGTGGAGTCTTCTGTCTGGGAGAAAACTACTTCTTTGGAAAAGAAAAACCTATCAGATTTAGCAGGGGCACCTTTTGATAAGTTTATATTGACATAAAATATGTTCAAAGGGAGAGGAAAGCTGGGGGAGTTTGCAGTTTTCTGTAGGCAGATGGTTGGGTAAAGCATGATTAAATTTAAATTTTCAATATTTCAATAGAATATTTGGTTTCAGTATTAGAAAAAATGTTCCAAGCAAGTGGATAGTGGACATTGAGCAGACTATGAAAGAGAAACCACGGGAGATTTTAAGAAAGTAGGCAGGCCCCTATGCATTGCAGTCTCATGTGTGTTTATCTCTGGTGTGTAAGATTGGTCTAAACTCGTTTAAAGGATAGTTTTAATAGTTGCATTGTATAGAAGAATAACCTAAACTTAAATACATAAGTCCCTTTGGGATAATGATAATACTGGGAATCAATGTAAAAAACAGTGTGAAGACTAAAAGAATAATACACTCCATTCAGTGGGAAACTGGAATGGATGCTAATGGATGTTCGCTGCATGGGAGTGTAAAGAGTGCTTTTAAGAGCTGAAGCCCAGCTGATGGCTATGTCTAAGGCATTGAATGGAGTTGTATCTTCACTACTTTCTTATCAGTCAGTCTTTCCTAGGCCAGGCTCTGTAAGACTGTGAAAGGAGGGTTGTTAGAGACAAGTTCCATCTCTTAAAATTCAGAAGTACCAAAAATAGACTCATTTCATCTTTGGGTTTTCAGGAATAAGTAAGTAGGATCCTTTGAGTTGATCAAGGGTGAGTCCTCCTAAAGGAAGCAATTTGGATCTGAATTTCACATAATTCAGTTTCACATTGGACATTTAAGTATCTACCTAATGTCTAGGCAACACTTATATGCAGAAACTCCTGTTCAGCTGTTACACCTTTCTATTTAGGCACCGAAACTTCTTTGACTCATTTTGTGTTACTAAGTGTGCACACATCCACTGAAGTCCTGATAGCAAGGAAGTGTTCAGCATTGGTTTTATGCCTAAATCCCATGAAGACTCATAAGAAATGTTTCTCATTTGTTTCAGCTGGGGAGCTAGATCCTGCAATATAAGGTAAGCCAAGCCATGTCCAACCTTATTAATCTTGACTGAAAAGAGAGGGCAGGTAGAAATTTTGTTACATCTTAGAGATGCATATAGATGGACAAAATGTTTTTGACACGGAACATCTGCCTGAATTGTGGAAGAATGGTTCAAAATCCTGATCCATCTAAAAGTTTTTAAGTTTTCAGCTTGTAAGAGAGTTACCTACCTTACCAGGCACATGACAGAAATCAGATTGAGCCAGTACTGAAGATCCTTAATCTCATAAAATAGGGGGTGTGATCACAAAGGTTTGGAAAATGTAGAAGATAGTCTTTCTGTAGAGGATCTATCTGGGTCTCTCTGAGGCACTATCTGAGCTCTAACAGTTTGCAGAAATTCTTCAAATTTCTGGCTTCCTTTGAACATGACGTTAATTTGGGATAGAAGAAACCTGCTATCTAGTCCTTGCTCTGCTTCTGTTCCTCCTGCTACCCTCACATATTTTGAAAGAAACTTGGAAGAATTATTTTAAGCTTCTGGTTACAGGACAGGATTTTGAAACATGGTCAGAGAATGGATCCTTCTGTGCAGTTTTGAATGAGTTGTTGAGGTAAATGGCATAGTTTCCATTGTCATTGCCTACTGTCTAGTTTAGGCGTCTTAGCTCAAAAACATAAGGTGCTGTAATCCAGCTTTTGTTTAACGTTCTTTGGGAAACAATGCCAACTCTGGGATTAAAGCTTCATCAGATGCACAGATATCCTCAGAATAGGCACTATAGTAGATTGCAGTGTGAAACAGCTTGTTTTCTCTTACAAGTCTGAAACCGACCAATTTTGAGACAGTTTAGGCATGGTCTGCCTTAAAGAGTTCTCTAACAATAGAAAATTAGTAGTATGAGACTGTTATGCCAGTAATTTATAAAGAAAAAAAAAATCTTTAATTTCTAGAGGCAGTTGGGGCCTTGGGTTGTACTGATTTGTTTTCAGAAGAGGGAGAGGGGGAAAAGGTTTATTTAAGCTAAAACCTCTTGGTGCCCACAGAAGCCAGATTTGCAGGTGGCAAAGTCTAATTTTAAGTTCTACAACATTTGTATCTGTAGATTTAGAAATGAATATCTTTGAAGGTAATGCATGTGTAATGTGTAGTTTTGCATTATATAATATCACTCATTTGTTTTCCAGTATCTGTAGCCATTGTTTAAAATAACCATAGTTAATAGTAATACATCTGACTTGATGAATTAAGATTATATTCACTCTAAGACATTTCTCACATGCTAGATGTTTAGTAGAAACAGTGGCATAATTCTGCTTTAAAATCTTTAATTGAAAAAGTCTTTCACAGTTGATGGATTGGTATTTTTGTATGTATTTGCTGTTTGCAAATTTATTTGCATTTAAGTCTATTACTAATGCATGTGTATTCATGGATTTGGTGGAAATGGGTGTGCTTGTGTTTTGTAAGTTGCAGAACAGTTAGAAGTGTTGATTATCCAGCCATTTTGTGAGCAGTCACATTGCTTTTGTTTAGTGATAAGTAGTCAGGTCCAATATAGCAGGTTCACACCACAGAAAGTATCTCCAAATCTTGTTTGATACTTTGCATGGATGGTTTTTGTATGACAATAGTGGTTTGAATCACTGACACTTTTTGGCACAGAGAAACCAATAACAGATGGCATTCGACAAAATTAGTTATGACATTTCTACAACATATAGATTGCATGCAAGTTCCTACCTACTGTTACTGGAAGAGTTGGTAAGAGCTGCCAAGACTGTATGAGCTCAAAAAACATTAGTTAGGCTCCACCTGTGGAAGTGTTGGTACCCTGTGCTCTCTCTTAGTTGCAAAAGCACTAATGCTATCTCATCCCAAAAAGTGATGATAGCCAATGATGTTTTATGTAGGGGTTCAAAGAAAGCAGTATATTTTATCTCTGATGAATTTTGTCTGCTTATCTAGATCACAGATGTTTCTTGTGCTCTTGAAACTTGACTGACTTCTTAGAACTGTGCTTTGATCTGTCACTGCTGACTTACCATAGAATCACAGAATGTCTTGGGTTGGAAAGGACCTTAAAGATCATCCAGTTCCAATCCTCCTGCTGTGGGCAGGGTTGTTACCCATCAGATCAGGCTGACCAGGGCACCATCCAGCCTTTCTGTGGATTTCATACATTCATTTTCAAAGTAACTTTAGATTTCTACAATGCTAAGGTGTTTTATAAATTTTTATACAGCCTAGTGGTTGGAATTGAAATTACATTAAGCTTAGTCTGAAGTAATTCATTTGGAAGTAAAGATCCCAGAATTATATCTCTACCTTACTCTCCATCATTTCCATCTCTCATTGCCCATTCTTACAGAGTGATATCTCTAATGCTGACACTTGTGAAGAGAGTGCATTCAGCATATTTTCTATCCTTCAGACAGAATATTAAATGCATATAGTGAACAGATATTAACATCTAGTGCAGAAATTTATAGTCACTTCCATCACTCAAAATGAAACAGATTCCTGCTCCTGATGATTTTAATCTAAGGAGCCATGTACACATACAGCGATGTGAAGAATACCAGTGAAGTTACAGGACTACATAATATCTATATTAAGGTTCAAAATTATGTCAACTGTGTGTTATTAAGATTACAGTGCCTTTCCAATGTAACACTTTTCATGCAAACGGTCACTGAGCAACTTTTTCCAGCCATAAGGTAATAGAAACAAACTGAGGGTATATTGTCTGCCTTGGTGGAGTAATCAGAGCCACACGCTTATGCAAGGAGCATAATGGAAACCAGTGGAGTAAAATATTCTGCTTACCCTTTTTATTCTTTCAGCAATCTGTAGATTCCAGACTCCCTTGTAATGGAATTTAGAAATCTGTCATTTTGTTTGATCTTTCAACAAACACTTTTGAATCTGTTTGTCTTTTTGTCATCCGCAAAGCACTACCTACTGTAGCAATGTTCTGCAGCTTCAATATCCATTGTTCCTTGAAATCTTTTTTTACTTGTTTTATTTATTTCAACAATTAGCTTATCTTGTATTTCCTTTCATTTTGTCTTCTTTCCTTTCTGTTTTTTTAATTGTTTTGATCTCTTGAACACAAATACGCTTATTGAAGGATGCAATTTAAAAACTAATATTCTTCTTTAGCCTGGTTTATAACTGTATTTGTAGCATCACTTGGGAGAGATGGGTTTTGGTAATATTAAATGTTAACACTGAACCTCTATTAAAATGTTTTTGAGTATTAGCAGGAAACCAGTACAGATTTTTCTCTTTAGCCTTTCATTTCCTCTTAGCATACATCCTTGGGATATGAAGGCCTTCTTCCTGAAATTAAGTATTACCAGAAGGGATTTGAGAGATGGAGGCGTTACCATTACAAAGATGGTGAGATTAAGTATAGAGTGGTCATCCTTGCAGGGGCTTTTTGATAGTTGCAGCTTGAATCGATGCTGTGTATTCCTCAAAATAAATTGAGAGCTGATGCTCCACTTATGCATTCCCTAATATGAGAAACATAAATTTATGGTATGAAAAAAACACGTTCTTTGTATCATGTCTTTTTATGCCATGAAACTGTTTATAGCTATGTTGAATATAACACTCTTCTCCCACTGGACCCTATCAAATTTAATGTGCAGGGGTATTTACGCTCATGTAAGCATGTGTATAGTATTTTATCTCGCTATCATTTTCACTGTGTAGTCTCATCTTTTGCTTAATGAGCACTGATCAAGACTTGACTTAATCTGTAGATAAACTTTTTTCTATGGTGTTAATGCTAAAATAAGTGTGCTTCATTAATATTCGAGAATAAACTTTCATAGTTATCACAGAGGAGGAATAACTTAGTTCCCATTTTGCATATGAAGAAATGACACAGATAAGTGCCAAGACATCCACTTATTTTGATGTCAGTTTGTGACATGCACAATCTGTGGGGTTTTTTTGTTTTGTTTTGTTTTTTTAAATTGTGTTCATGGGGTATTTAGATGTAGTACTGGGGGACATGGTTTAGTGGGAAATATTGGTGGTAGGTGGACAGTATGCATCAGCGTCGTTGTGAATAAAATTAGACCCCAAGGGCTCAAGTTAAGTCTTCAGAATATGAAATTTGCAGCTGTCCTGCATTGCCTTCATTCAGAGCAGCTCTGTGGAACATCAACTGTGGGATCTGAAAATTCTGGACACTTTGAAACAGCTTAAAATGTGAGACTATTCTTTTTTCTCTTGAAACCTAGCCTTATTTGCTCCATTTTGCTTTTCATAACACATGAGAGAGGTCCTTCAGCAGCAGACTGCTTCATTCCAAGGCCTTCCCCAGCAGAACTGTTTGCTGTGCTTTGTATGACCTTGTTAACTGCTGGCAGTTTGACCTTTCATTGAATCTAGTTGATTTTCCCTTATATCTTTTCTCTTACACTCTAATCCCTCAGGCTTCCCTTCCAGATAGCTACTTCAGATGAGCCTCTGAAATAATGACAGCACTTTCTCCTGCAGTTCAGAGTGAGCGCTTTGAAGGGATTGGCATCAAGTTCATGATGTGATTGTTAGGACTAGAAGTGTGTGCGCTATCTTCTGATTTCACTTTTATAGGGATTCCAGTGTAAGGAAAATTCTACAGACCTAGTTGATGAAGGTGTCATGAGGGAGTAATGTTGGATTTTTATTCCCGTCCCTCACAGACGGTTGCTGATGTTTACAAAGAAGAAATGAGATGATACCTGTGGTCTAGTCCTTCAGAACACTAAGCTCCTCTGTGATTTCAGTGTGCTGTTCCTTGATTTTTGACTGTGCAGTGCATTTGCCCTTCACTTGATTAATGACAGAATCTGTGGAGTTGTGACTTCCTTTTATTTTGCTTTCTAAGTTTCAAATAGGCTGCTGGTATAAAAGTCATGTTGTGTTAAAAAGCTGCTAACTGACGAGCTATTGATTTGCGTCCCTTATGTATTTCCTCAGAGACAAAGCATTTTTTCCTTACATACTTTCTGTTTTTCTCTCAGTGCACTGTGTGGATTTCTCTACTTATGGCCAACAGCTAGGGAATTGCACAGCTATCCCTTCAAAATTTCTTCATTTTAGTGTATGAAGCACCTCTATAGCCAAAGCAGAATGCTAAAGCCTTCAGAAATGCATCCAGACTGGTCAGAGGCAGTAGTAAATTAAGTGTGAGACACTTGAGCCAGATACAGCAGAGCTGCAGTCTATTCTGCATACTTACTTCTATTAAAGAAGAAACTATAGAAGTGCTTTGTTCTTTTAAAAACCTTAGACCCAGCTTGAGATGCTTTTTTGGACTAAGAAAGCAATAAAACACTTCCAGAGTCCTAATTTGCAATAACTGCCAGTAATCTGACTACCTTAGAGTGGTAATATGCTCAGTTAACACTTGCAGGAGTTCTAGCGAATGCAAAATAAAATTAGGACCAAACCGGGTACGCCAAAACTGTGAATACTCTTAAAACTGCAAGAAAAATAATTCTTTCCTTTCCGGGAACTTTTCTGTTGAGGCTTGTAGAATGCATCATGATACTCATGTAGTTAGAGAATAAGATATGTTACTCAAGTAATGAGAGAATTAGGGAGTGAATGAATAACTGAGCAGTGGATGAGTGGGCAAGGAGAGAGTGTAATGATGAACTAAGGCTGAAGTGGGAGAGTGTGAAGAATGATGTTGGGAGGAAAGTAGTGGGGCAGGTGGAATAAAAAGATCTACGAGAATCATTCTATGATTTCATGAGGAATTAACTAGATGAAAGAGGACAGGAGCAGAAAACTGAGTAATTGATTTAGGAAAACATCAGAAAACAATGCTGGTAAGAGGCCAGGCATGTTCTTGGTGGGCTTGTGACAACGTAGATGAAAGTACAATTGGAATTGTGATAACAATGATGTGGGGAAAAAAACCCAGAAAAGTTAAAGGCTGACTTGGCAGGATGATAGAATGGGATCAAAGGAAGGAGTTAGGGAAAGATGCTGAGAGAGAAGTGAGTAGTAAAAGGAAATGGCTGTGCCACTGGCAGACCCGGGTTAGTGCTGGCTGTGCCTCTGTTTTCCTTACATGACTGTGCCTACATCACCCTGTTCCTCTGGCTTTTTGTAGCTTCAATAATACTTGGGAGCTGCTCAGAGCATCAGTTAATGCAAGTGCAGAAAAAAAATGAATTCTGTTTTGAAGGTGTTGTTAACAAAAAAATAAAAAGCAGCATCTTAGAACCAAAACCACTACCCTTTGTGGAGGTATACTCTGTCCTCACCTTTTTGCATGTCCTGCAGTACACTTTCTCATCTAGATTTGAGATTTCTCCTTGATGGAAAGGAAATCAACATTAGCCAAAGCAGAACCGCAGATGTCTGAAGACAACATTTTGGGTTACTACAAGTCGACGTTTAGCAGTGACTGTTGATAATGTTGAAAGATTTGGAATTTATAAATATCAGAATGAAATAATGTTACTTAAAAAAAAAAAAAAAAAGAGGAAAAGAGGAATAGTTGCTTTCTTTTTTGCTTTTTTTGAGGGGGGAGATTGAACCCTGAAATATTAATTCCCAGGGGGTTGTGATTCTCATTCCTTGTGGAAGATGAAAAAATATCCCTGAATTCTAGAATGTTTAATCTAGGAAATATATAAAGGGATCTAGTTCTTCATAATGCTAATCCAAATAAAGAATCTTTGAAAGTGGAAAGTGCATGACTTTACTAATCTCTGTTATATTTAAAATAGCTTTCTTTTATAGTAAAAACTCATGCATTTATAATCAGGCAAAGGAAAAAAAGTCACTATCTAGCTTCAGTAAATGCTTTTATTGATAGTATAATAGTCTTCCTTTAAGTGATAATGTGCTCTGTTGCCTGAATCAGCTAAGAAAGGAAATAATTTCTCCCAATCTGTAAAGCAATCACTTTTATAGCTTCATCTAGTAAATGAGCAGCGTACTCTCCAATAATGGAAGGCAAAAAAAAAAAAAAAAAAAAGTGGAAATTAGAATTATAGATATATATTCTATCAAACTTTGTTGTACAACAGTTATCTTACAGACTCTGTCTGCTTTCTTGTGGAAAATGTGGCATAGAAAATTCTAAAGTAACAGATGAAATTCTTACCTAAAAATTCAAGTACACAGCACAGGATTTTAGAAGACAAAACAGGAAGAAAGGAAAGAACTGTTGCAGTGCAAGTGATTAAAAAAAAAACCAAAACCCAACAAAGTATGGTATTATAAATGGTCTCTTAACCCTTCTCTGCACTGTCATATTTGGCATGGTTTGCCCATCTTGTATTAAAATGAACCTCTGGTGTTTTGTTCAGTGAATCAGAAACGGTTAGTTGCTGTGAGTAGGTTTTACAAAGAAATGTTGTCAGGCCTCTCTTTCGTTCCTCCTGTGCCATGGAAAGAAACATTTTGGGTTTTTGTCAGGTTTTCTGCTGAAGAAATCAAAGGGCGCAGCAGTCAGTGTAAAATGCATTCACATGGGTGAGAGCTGTAATGCTGTGATGCTGAACTCTGTCTAGAGCAATGTGCTTAGCTGAGAAACTGGTATTTTGATTACGTGGACACGAAACAAAGGCCGACATTTGAAATCTTGGAAACCACTGTTATGGTGTATTTGGATAAATGTTGCCTTGGGAACTAACTAGCTCCCAAGATGTCACTGCAGTTAAACAAGCAATTGAAATAGATTAATTCTGACCTTTCCTTTGTTCTCAACAATCTGTTGTTCCGCATACCGTGAGCAAACTCTGCACACACATGCATCCCCCGATAGATCTTCTCTGGGTCTTCTATGTCAATCTGAACCATTGTGTAAGCATGCAGGAAATGTCATCGCAATCAAATACCAGTATTGCCCTCATATCTACTTTGTTTGTGAGATGCAAGTGGTTATGCGAGGTGAAAGGCAAACATGTACTGGGAGATGGCACCGTGAATGTGTCTGGTTTTGAGAGGAACTGAGACTCTGCTCACACAGACATATGTTTAAATGGCAGCACTGGTGGAAAGCAGTTCCTGCATCTTGCCTCAGCCAACCACAAGCCGCTTATTCCCATCCTTTTGTGCCTTCAGTTGTGTCAGAAAAATTGTTCGCAGCTACATGGTGAATTGGACTAGTTGAATTGTTCTTCATTTGAACTAACTTTATTTTAATTGTTATATACTTATTTTTTTAACCCAATCTGTTTTCTGATCCAGTGCATTATTTGGATGCCCGAAAAGTGACTCAGGCACAGCTGAGGAGCCGTTGGAGGGAAGGAGTCACTGAAAATGAGATGTGTTCTATTACTGTTAATTTAAAAAAGCAGGATTGAGCAGTTTCTGGGGCTGCATTGGTTCACGTAAATTATTTGAATGCACTAAATAGGTGCAAAACAAAGTAAAACCCACTGGTGAACATGGATGTTTGCTGTCCCTGATTACACAGGCCTGAGCCTAGCAGCATGTTATGGTCTGTCAAGGGAAGCAGCCAAGGAGCTGGCTGGGTGCCTGGAGAGGGGGCTGGGAAGGCAACTGGCAGTGACAGAGGCCTCTCTGCTCACACTCGTAGCTCCACAAGGAGATCCCTGACTGCAGCCCATCTGCTCAGGGAAGAGCTCTCCTAGCAGCCTTCGAGCTACAGCCAGGCTTGGACACATGAGCTGGCTGGGGAGCGTGCCAGCAGAGCTGAGTGCTTTCTGTGTGTTCTCTCTGAACCACCCACACTGCAGCCCTGGGCCTGTGAGCCCATCCAGTTCAATTCCAGGGGCAACTGCAGGCACCCACATCTCTCCAGTGATGGCCTGGAGGGGCCCGTGGGGCTGCAGCTGGTGATTCTTTTTCCATGTGCTGAATTCCTCAAAGCTGTCCTTGTATCAGGAACTACAGGATGATGTAAAGTAAGGCAGCAAGCAATCCAGTAATTTTCCGTGATAAGGTCTCAAACAGAAGCAGACCCATTTACTGAACTGATATGGTTTAGAGAAGCTGTGTGTGCATGTAGTTTATGACTGTACATCATCAGAGTGGGAATTTCAAGCAGGAAAGAGACGTTTTTGTCTGGAAGGCAGTTTGCTACAGTTTAAGACAGACAAAATAAGGTCAAGGTGTTGTGAACACTAGCTGTAGTAAGTAGTTTCTCTTGGTTTTATTGGCCTTGTATTAGAACATAATTTCTTGGTGTAACAATTATTTCATTTTTGTATGTATGTGGCACAGAATCACAGAATTATCAAGGTTGGAAAAGACCTAGAAGATCATCTAGTCCAACCATTACCAATACTTCCCAGCTAAATCATACCCCTCAACGCAACATCCAAACGTTTCTTGAACACTCCCACGGTCGGTAACCCCACCACCTCCCTGGGCAGTGCATTCCAATGCCTGACTACCCTTTCTGAGAAGTAATACTTCCTAATGTCCAGCCTGAACCTCCCCTGGCGCAGCTTGGAGCTGCTAAAGAAAATGCATGTATGATGTTGTATTGTTTTAATTACTATGGGTTTGAACTGGTGAATAGTATGTAATCCCGGAACGTCAGGATCAGTCCTGGCTGTTTGCAAGAAGGAGGAGTGTGTGTGAGAGAAACAGGGGAGTATGTAAGCCAAACAGCTGATTTGCACTGAAGGTACTGCCCTGCCATCAGAGATTTCCCTAAAAGTCCATGAGTGTTCTCTCCGTAATATAAGTCTGAATCATTAATCCTTCTGCAACCAGGCAGACTTTGAAATTGCTTTTCAAATCCAGTATTCCATAAAGAGCAAGAAACAGTAAATAGTCTATTTTGCCTTTTAATCATTCAGAGGCAAAAACAACTTTGCGTTGTCAAGTTGTGCATTCCTCTTCGTACTTGTCCTCTGCTGAGCACTGGCAGGTCACACTAATGGAGCTTCTGGAACCACTCCAGAGGTTTTGCAATCAGTTAAGAAGAAAGCATAAAGGTTCCTGGGGAGCTGATCCTCAGCCGGGGTCTCTTGTGTCTGTACGCTACAGGGCAGCTACTCTGCCACTTGGCAGGGGATGGAAAATTCTGGATTTCTGTCTCAGTAGAATGAAACTTATTTTTATTTATAGGTGTACTTTGTCTTGTAGCTGAAGGCAAGTAAGTAAAATGGAAGCATCTGTTGTATAATGTAAGGAAGTGTTCACTTATAAAATATATACATTTGCATAGATGTGTGTACACACATTCATATTTCCTAGTGAGCAAACTGTATTTAAAAAAATAAGTTTGAGGTCTAGGGGTAATAAAGGATCTTCTGTTGAGCTTTGAGACACACACTAACAGCATCACAGCGGAGGACAGCTGCTCCCTGGCACAACAGCAGCACAGTGCGTAGTGCATAATGCTCCTACCCGCACGTGAGTGCTCGAGCACCCCTGTGCTAAAGTGTATGCAAGCCTTGTGATCTCTAGATTTCCTGGTATGGACTGGGTAAGCCTGCTCTTGGCTCTAGCTTGAGGCCACTGTCCAAAATATATGGATCAAAATGAATATCTTTGTGTGCCAAGTGACTGCCAGCAGCAAATAGGCCATGGCTCAAACCCATAGATTCCTTTTGAAAGGTCATGTTACTTGTATTCCCAAGCAAACATTCCATAGAATTAGAACAGGAAAACAACAGTGCCGTGGGCAAAGGGTATGCAACATGGTGATGAGTGAAGGGACAGCAAGATGGGTAAGCCGAGGAGAGCAGCTGGTCCTCCTGTGGCCAGCATGGTGACATGTGGGAAGCGGTGGCTGGGGGATGCACGCTAGATTGGATGTGGTGCAGGATACATTTGCCAGGTTCAAACTGCAAATACTCCAGAGAGCTATAAGCAGAATTGCTTCTACTGGCTGGGCTCATGTGGTGTACTCAAGCTTCCCTGTATCCTGCTCTCCCTTCCCTTTTGAGAGCTCTCACCAATTCCCCCACATCCTCAGACTACCAACAGCTGGTGCAGCTGACCCTTCCGACTACCTGCATACCCCTGTGTGACAGGCCCTGTTCGCTTGGAATGCGGAAGAAGGGGCATTAAGAAGTCCCCATTTACAGCTCTCCTCTGTCTAGCAGTTGTGCCCAGCCTGCCTCCCAACCTGATGTCCTGGGGCTCTGCTCCACACACTGTCCCAACAAGTGCTGTCGGGTTGCTTATCTCTGTTTCTCCCACCATATTTTTATTGCTGTGCAGTTTCTTTCTGTCAGGACTCTCGGGCCTTCATCACTGCTCTGCCTGTGGTGAGTCACCCCTCACTGCTGCTGGTATACCAGGTACCTGTAGACAGCTCTGTCTGCTCTCCTCTCTATCCATAGATCCTTCCCCTTTCCATTCTTTTCTTTGATTTTAAAAACACCACAGTGCGAGTAGGAAAGTTGTGAAGGCAGAAGGCCAATTTTAGCCACAGTACAAGCAACACAGCTTCTGTTCCCTGGGCATTATGTTTGCTGGCTCCAGGGCGAGCCTTGTCTGGTACTGGCACTGCTGAGAATTTGCATGTTTGCTTTCAAGGCAGCTGAGATAACAGGAGTCTAAACAGTTGCTCTTTCTGGTTATTTTATAAAAACAATTTACTGTGTCCACCGGTGTGTTGATTTGGCTCAGTGACACTGCCTTTGTACCAGGACAGCCTGGTGCTATTCCAGGTTGCATGCAGATGTGGGATCTAAAGCCTCTGTTCGCCTCCGCAGTCTGTGGCATGAACTTGGCTGAGGGGCAGCCCTGTGCACCCTGGCCTGCTGCAGCCTGCCTCGCAGAAAGCCCAGGTGTTCAAGGGCAGGGTCCTCTCTGTGCACCCCAACCTGATTCAGTCACTGCTCTGTTCTAGGAGCAGAACCTTCAGGCCTAGAAGAGAAAGTACTCAGAGAAATGCCTGCCACTTAAAGCATGCTTTGATTTCTACAGTGTTCTTTCTTCCTTTGGGAAAGGGGCACTCTGGACCAGCACTTACTGTGCACAATTTTGTGAGAAATCCACTTGAGTTCTGAGTGACAGCACTGTTTTCCTCTAAGCTCTCATCCTGCTCTTTAATGTTTAGCGAACCAAAATTGTTGGATTTATTTTCAAAGAGTCCGGTATCTATGGTAGCAATCAAACCTACAAATTGTGCCTTCTGGTTGAACTCAGTGGACCCAGCTTTGTGTAATTGAGGCTGCGGTATGATAAAGAGTTCTGTTATGGCTTTACGTATTGATCAGTCCAATTTAATTTCCTCGTGGGACCTGGGCTGTGCTAGGGATGATGGATTGTGTTGAAGGCCCTATAAAATAAGCCTATTTTAACAAAACATCTCAAGGGCTTCTAGAACAGAGGCAATTATCAATACTGATACATGTTTCCTTTCATCAAAAGTTAAGGGCTCATTAATAGGCGGAACAGCAGCTGCTGCTGCAACACATGACTTTTTTTTTTTTTAATTAACTTGGAGGTACTGTTTCCTCAGCCTTTAAGTGGGCTGTTTCCTGGAGGAAAATAAATTGGGTTCCAGGTTTTGTTTTTAATTGTATGTGTGCTAGCAGTATCTCCTGTGCTCACTATTTTGGTAACTGAAACCTAGCTTATATTTTAGAGTGATAGTCTTGTCCCAGCGCTCATACCAATACGTGAACTGCTGCTTAGGTCTTACAGCCAGAATTTTGTGTTGAGTTACTGATCATAGCTACTGTTTTTAATGTTCATGTTGTTGGTAAAATAGTTTACTGCTGTGGCTTTGGCAATCAGCATTTTTGTTCAGCACTGAATATTTTAAAAAGATTTTTATTTTAGGTGCTCAGTCATAAGAAGGAAGATGGTTGTTTCTGTTGACAGTGTTACCTTTCCTATATAAAAATGCTAACACTTCATTTATAAACTATTTGCTGTAGGTGGGCTGTGGGTGTTAAATTCGGACTGCTGTTTAATGTTGCAAATAGGATGTAAGAAAATATGATTGAAGCAAACTGTTATGTTAAACTTGATTTTTAAGCAGTTTTCAGGCATGCAGCTAGAAGTTCAGGGCTTTCCAGAATTGCTTGCCCTAACTAGTAGGAGGAGTTGCCTATATTTATTCATCAGAAAACAATCTAATCCATTTAATGCCCCTATAATGTTTTCTCATTTCTTTACAATTTCACACTCCTTATCTCATTAATTAGCATAATTCTACTCATTAATGCATGGATTAAAAGCAGTAATGTTCAAAGGGGTAATGCTTTGTTTCCAGCTTTTCCTTTGTTTTCCTTGCATTGAAGAATGTGGATGGGTGATATCTAGAAAAAACTGGAAGCTTAGCTGGCTGGAGTCAAGTATATATAACTGTAGAGTCCACAAGGCGTGTCCTTTTTCTTGCTCAAAGTCCTGCGTTGTGTGTTTGGTGCTTCACCGTATCTGATTTCTTTTTCTTTTCCTGGTGCCTGAACTTCTAGAATCATTCATTCGAGTGAGATTTACAATTTTCAAAACAAAAACAAGGAATATTTAGCACTGGTAATTACAGCTTAAAATTGAGAATATCTCTTAGTCAAAAATAAGAAGTTAAAAATATATTTATTTTTCCCCTAAGTATCCCGGAGTTTTATTTCTTTCTAGACACTGTGGAAATGCGTGGTACTGATGATCACAGGAATGCTTATTGTGAAGTGGCTGGCACTGTTACTGCTTTCCAGTCTACTCTCACTTCAATTCATCAGTTAGTCTCATTTCAGTTGTCACGCTGGGTTACTGTAAATTACCTTTTGCAATATTTAATTCAGATTGATCACCTGATCTTAAAAATAAATACTGCTGAAAAAAACCTAATCTCACTGAAGAAAACATAATGCTAACAACCCCCTGAACTTACCTAAGATTAAATCTATTTTGGATTTAGTGCTGCAAACAGACTGACAGGGCTGATCCAGGCATTTTCACTCATGACGGAGCCAACATGCTTTTACCTCCTCACATGCAGGTCCTTTGATTCCATGGCCCGTGATCCTAATAAAAACTGTGCCATTCAAATCAGCAGGTCCATCACAGCTAAGCAGCACGAAGCAGTTTCAGTGTACTTCAGGCTGCTGTTTCCTTCCTCACTCCCTCATATTCCCCACGCCTGTTCCACATCGCAGCCCACTGCATGCTGTGCACTCAAAGCACTGCACAGAGCAGAGGAGCTGAGTTTGCTTTTCAGGAAGGGTTTTTTATTTCAGAGGTCATTATGATACGTAGCAGGTTTGAGTAACAGAATAGATCTTTAAAAATATGGTTTTAGGAACATAGAGGAAAAAAAAAGCAATTACATGATTTTAAGTGGAAGATAAATAAGCAAAGAGCATGTTCCCTTTACCTTTCTTTTTTTCCCATAAATTATATGTTAATTAAGTGTATGTTAATGAAGGCTGGTGTTGTGGGACAGTGACACTTTACCCTCAATTTTAAGCCTTAATAATATGTTTAACTATGTCCCTTGGTAGTTTTGATAGCTGAGACTGCAAAATGTGAAGTTCCTTCATTTTAATGCTTGCAACTTCTATTCTTTTAAACAATATTATTTATTATTGTGTCCCTAAATTTCTAGGTGCTGAAGTGCTATATATGAACATGTCAGCATATAATGAAGGACGCCTTCAGTCATCTTTCTGGATTGTTGATAAACAGCATGTGTACATTGGAAGTGCAAGCCTGGACTGGAGATCATTGGGACAGGTAATTCAGTGGAAAAAGTAACCCTGCAGCCTTTAAGCATATCATATTGTTGAGGCCAACAAGTGGAAATATATTGCTTTCTGTGTCTGATTTGCTGGCAGAGAGGCTGCTACAGTTTTGATGACTCTTCTGCATTGACAAAAGTGCACTACTATAATCAGTAATTCTCTGAATCAAAACATCTGTCCTCAACAGTTCTGCTTTAGGATTGGTGGTTGTTCTTTGTTTTTAAAGGGATTGTATTTTACTGATGTCTTTGATGATGATGTTGTTTGAAGGTTGTAATTTCTGGTTTACCAATTAAATACGAAGAGTAGGCCTCATCAACCACCAGGTCTGAGGTACTACAATCTGCTGCTATGAAGAAGTAATTAGTCAGTAATGTCGTTTGTCTTTTTGTAGGTATCTGTAGCTTTCTTCTTCCCCTCAAATGTCTCAGGAATGTAAAAGACTGTAATAGTGCAGTGGAGCATAAATGACCGTGTGAGATCATAATCAGTTATGTTTAGGGAGTGGAACCTGTACTTTTGTATTGCACAACAGAGAGAAAAGGAAGCATTCTAGGTTGATAGTGATTAATTTTTATTTAAACAGTATTTTGGTAATGTGAGCAGGAACAAAAAAAACCTTCAGAATTTTGATAACTGTACAGATTTTGCAAAGAAGGAGGCGTGTTCCGTATGAAGCTTTTAAGATTTCCTTATAGGATAGGTATTCTCAGAGTGAAGTAAATCTCTGCTCATATAACACACCTACCTTAAACTGGATGCTAATTTAGTATTTTGAATATGATTCCTCATTGTTAATTTTATTGTCTTTTTTGCATATGTTTGGAAATTTTGTTGGTCTTACCATCATATACCAGTATATTTTTATATGTGGTGATAAGTTGAAGCCCAGAGGAATATTTGCACAGAGAAAAAATAAGTACTTCTTGCAAGTTGTTGTTAAAGAAAATATGCTTTCAATTAGCTGAGAAATGTATGCTGGGGTTTCAGAAGAGCCTAAGGACATGAGATGCTTTGCTTCTGATGACATCAGGTATGAATATCCAATTTCCTTACCCCAGAGTTATAGGTTAATACATCAGAATAACCGTCAAAAAGATCTGATAAGCAGTCCTAAAATAATAATCTGTCTTGAGCTTTCCACTTATGAGGCAAAGCAAGCACAGAGTTCTTCCATTTTATTTTGAGTGCTTTCCTCAAGGAGAATTTTCTGGCATGTGCGTAGGGCCCAGTGACACAATGAGCCAAGTCATCACTAGGGAGACTCAGCTCCCACTGGTTTTTGTCCTCAGAGTCTTCATGTAGCTATGTCTGAGGGATCAGGCCCCACTTTCCTTCTCTTCAAGCTGCCTCAAAGAGTACAGACCAAGTACAACTGGGAAACAGAGGATCAGGGAGTATCCAGAGCTGCGCACTCATGCTGTTGGCAGCAGGGTAGAACTCCTGCATTTCTGCAGCAAAAGCAGGGAACTCTCTGAAGATGTCACTACATATTTACTGTTCCATCCTGGCTTTATCTACAAGGAAGGGGCTGTGAAAAGGCAGACTGGGCTGTTGATTACTCACATATGGTCTCTTTAAAAACTCATCTGACTTACAAAGTGACACAACTGTGGATATTGAATCAGCAAACCACCTGGGCCAGTTTCACTAGACCCTGACAGCAAATCACAGGATAAAGTAGGTCTGTGCTATTCTAGAAACATATGGTGCTTTGGCCAATCAAGCACAGCAGTCGTCTTCTCACTCAAAGAAAACATTCCATATGAGTCAGTCACAGTGTCACTAGCAGCAGCTCTATTCAGCAGTACAGTTTAAGTGTAAATTATTTGAGTGCATTCAGACTGACATCTAATAATATCTGAAATGCAATGAAAAGCTTAAGATTTTAGTTGTGCACAGTTGTCATATGTTCACTGAATGTCTCCCCTTGTATTTTCTACATACATATTTACTGCTTTCTCCCTACTCAGACTTTGCATACATGCAGGCCACTGCACCGCACTATTCCTATAGGAGCACCTGCTCCACTGATGCAGCAGTAGTGCTAAAGATGAGCACTTTTAATATTGTACTAAATACAAGCAGGTGGCTATTAGATTTGCTCACCTGACCTGTGCAAATGCATCTCCAAGGCATGAGGCTGGAGCAATACTCTACAACCAAGTGAAATTTTTGTGTTCACCTTGCTGTAATTAACAAAAAAAGATGCAAGCCTCAGCAATTGGTTTGGAGTTTAAAAGGTGTCATTGGTAATTAGAGAGTAAGTGTTGATAAATGAATATTAGCAGAATATAACTTTATTTACTTGTCTGAAATAGTGACAGGCTAGTTCTAAGGTGAAAAAAAATAACAGGAACACAATGCAACCATAAACATGCAAGGTAGGCTGCTCAATGAGTTTATTCAGGCTGTACGTTTAGATTTCTTTTTCCAGGTGTACAAATCAAGTTCAAGTACAAATCAAGGGAATAACAATACAGATTTCCATGTTTATTTACAGACTACACAAAGGAGCACATTCTCAGGACCGTGTAGAGTACTAACAGGATGAAATGTGGTGAGCTAGCCCTTTTAACATGACATTTACGATCTGCATATGACGTACTTCTTTCTCCAAGAAAAAATCACTCTTGAGAAACCAATTTTTTTTTTTTCCAATTACTTGTGTCTTTACTTACGTAGTTACTTACAGGTTTTCTCACTGCTGTATCCTGCTCAACTCAAACACACATAGTCTTGCCTTTAGCATGGAAGGAGGTGGTGTTTATTGTAGAATTACATACACGGAACTGTAGCAGACAAACTATCCTAGCTTGATTCGTTCGTTCGTTAATTTATTTATTTATTTATCTATTTATCTATCTATTTATTTATTTATTTGGGTCATAGAGGAGAGTAACTATTTGAAAATCTGAATAACTCAAATAGGAGCTGTGCGTTAGCATTTTTGTGCCGTCGGGATTGTAATGTACTGCATAAGATCTCCACATCTCCTTCCTCTGGCAAATCTTTTTCCCTGGATGCATCATGTGCTCAGGCAGCTTGTATGACTGTCTTTGTATTCAGATCAAGTTTTACAAGGCAGGCGTTGCACAGGTAGTCTGCAGCAGAGCTGGGAATGGAGCCTGACTCCACTTTCTGATTTTCAAACCCCAGTTAAAAGAAATGCATCAAAACAACAACAGTTTTGCAGCTTTCCAAGCCTGAGCAAGTTCTGTACACTGGCAAATACTCACGTTGGGCTACAGTCCCAGGATCTTTACCCTTCTTACCTCTTGCTTGCTGGGGTGTAGAAACACTTGTTAAATGCTCTGTATTGTAATGTCACAAATCTCAGCACAACAGAATATTTATGCAAGGTTACTGTGGTAGATATAACTTGATTGTATTGTTGTTCTTTCCCTATCTGTCAGAGCATTATCCTTTTCTTGTGAATCTAAATCTAAAGCTGAAATAATTACTTCACTTTCAACAGCTTCTCTGAAACCAGCACCAGGATTTACACATACAAAGGTGTCAGATTTCCTTTTACAACAGTTGTGGAGAATTCTTCTCTGCATTTATAAGCTTGACACCAGAAATCAATCTCATACGAGGCTGGCTAAGTTTTGCTGCCATTTTCCCGACTTTCCATCACTGACAAGAAGCAGTGCTAAATATTTCCTTTAAAAGCAGTTTTTCTGCTTCAGGGAGAGAGATTTTCATATACTGTATATATATTACCTATGGAATAACATTTATAGTTGCATATATCCTTGTGCTTTTGCCATTAAAGTTTTAATACTTACCTGAATCTGAGCTTTGACACTGCTGACAAAACCGACAGCACAGCCTATTACTAAGTTTGCTCAGCATTTTCCATGTAAAATTGTGTTTCAGGTGGGTTGCAAGTTTTCCAAAACTGTAATGGTTTTGGCTGAAATCATCTATGCCAGCTATCTGCTTTTGTCTGAAGTCAAACCCTGCAGGCAAGTGAAAAATAGCCTTTAGCCTCTCTGAAAAAAGGAATTTACAGAAATGAATGTTTTCTTATTCAAAGTGGAGTGTTCTGATCTTTTCTTTGAACAGGTCTAGATTTTGTCAGGGGTGTATCTTTTACTGCTGTTAACAATATACGGCATGTACTCCTCAATCACATAATCTGTTGAAAGTTTGCTGTTTGTCTTTGCCTAACAGTAATTCTTCATGAAGTCCTTTCCTGTCTGTCACACTTCATTCCCTGAGCTTTCATGTGGTTACAGACCTCAGCTTGGGGACACTGCTAGACCCAGAGAGTTCTGGAGTACCACTGAAATGCAGAGGTTTAATGGGAGGAGATTAGACCAGAAAGGAGAAGATAAGTGGTTGGCTGGACTGGTCCGGACCTAAAGGGACATGGGTTTGGTCTGGATGCTCTGAAAAAAGCACCAGCAAGACAGAAAGTCAGCTAGGGAGGGGGATGAGGAACCTGCAGGAGACTGTCACTGCAAGATAATGAGACTGGGGAGGTGTAGGAAGGAAGGAACATGCTGAATAACAATGATCCCAGGGAAAAATGAAATTAGCTATGTGAGGAAGCCAGGCAGATTAAATCGCAGGACAGGTTTGCTGAAAAGATGGAGGCTGCACAGGTGTTGAGAGTTGTGAAATCAGTTAGAAGGTGAAAAATTGTATGATGATGTGCTAGGAAAATACAAGTGAGGGTTGTTGAGCAGAATTAGGGACAAGAGGCTGGGAGCTGAGTTTCAGTCAAAAGACAAAGTCTGGGGGTGCATTGTGGAGGTCTGCACTGGGAACTGGTGGGTGAGGACTGGGAGCCAAGGGCTGAGAAAGTCTCTGCCTCTTCATGCTCAGGCTCTGGTTTGTACCATCATTTATGTGCTTAACTAAGACATTAAAAGCACCTCAAAATTAATGTCATCAGTAAGCTCCTGTTACTGTTTTTCTTTATCCCACTACAAAAAGTCTTAATTGTAGTATTCTATTTGACTGGAAAACAAACCCCCTGCAGACCTCTGAGCTGGTGAAAACGCTTTTCAAACACTGAGCGTGTGATTTCATCTAGTTGCTTTTTCTGCATTTTGTTTTTTTTTGTTGTTGTTGTTTTCTTTTAAATTTTGCTCCACTGAACCATTCTTTCTGAACAGGGTTATAAACCTTAAAAGTTTTCCTGTCTCCTTTAAGATCTGTAGCAGTAAAATAATCTTTTCACTGATCTAGATCCCTTCTTGTACATTTTTTAAACTGATAAAATGATGCAAAGACTATAAACTACTACTCTTTCATCAAGCTGGCAAACCTGGAAGAATTATATAAAGGCAGCCACTCATTCTTTGTGGTGCTGATTGCCCTATAAAATGTGTTTTAGGAGGGACACTAGAAGAGGCAGATTGTAAAGAAAGAATTATAAATCACATTTTGAACTTTATATCTCATATGAGAGATCTGTGCGGTCGTCTGTACAGCTTCCATCTTCTGCTTCACTGACGTATTTGTTAATTGCTGCAATTGGTGAAGCATCTTCCCAGTGTTGCCAGGCTGTCACCTCAGAAGTTAGTCTTGCAACCTTTGAACAAGCCAAGCAATATCTTTGGGACAGAGCTAGGCAACCCACTTAAGGATGTACTTAAGGTAGAGACACACAGAAGTCTATTGTTAGTCAGCAAATTGCATGCATCCCTGCTAAAATGTTTGGTTAAGAAGGGCTAAAAATGCGTAGATTTATTCCATCAACTGCTGCCTGTAACTTGCACTAGTAACAATAAAAGGAGCAATGATGCCATACTCTACTTCATGGTTACTCGACCAGGTAGCTTGTTAATGTACCTAAAATAAATTATCATCCATAATAGCAGTGCAGAGCGAGAGCTAACAAAAAATGCCATGTTTCGTTTGTTCCATAGCTTCCTTAAATAATTCCAGTGAAACCTGAAAATGCTTTTTGCTCCTTAATTCTCTAAAGTGTATGGTAAAACAAACAGAACCGTTAATCAACCCAAAACACACTTCTGAAGCTCCTCGTGCTAACAACGTTTTTGGAAAAGTTTTATTATTCACACGCGAATAGCTGAATCCAGTGGGCAAACAACTGTAATGGGTTGGCTGAACCATTTCAGAATAGCATGTTTGTGTGTGATAGCCAGCCCCTGGGAGATCTATTATGGAAAATTATTGAAAGAAGTAAAAATTAATCCAGTTGTCTTTCTGGATGTGGAATCAGGCTAATATTAACTACTCATGCTGTAGGCTAACAATAGCTCAAATTGTGACTTCTAACAAGTGGCAGGTAATCCAAGCGGATGAGTGCAGTTAGGGTCCACATCTGAACTTCTGAGCTCTCAACAAGGCTGCTGCCCGTTCCTTCCCTGTAACTGGTAGACTGGTTGTGAACATCTGGACCACTAAACAAGTGTGACACATCCAGAGTCCTCCAGTTATTGACAAGACTGAGGTCAGGACCATCAGCTGGGAGGCCGCTCCTGTGTTGTACTTCAGCACAAAAACTGTTTAGATTGAGCAAAAAAGTGTGTCTTGGCATGCCAGAAAAGGTAGAGGTGCTGGGATACGACCTTGGGGGAAAAAAAGTAGTAGGCCTGAAAATAAGGTTAAGTTCTTGGCTGGAGAAAGGATCCTAGAAGTAGGAGAAGATCCCGGAGATCAGGGATCTGTGAGGAGATGGAGGCTGGTGATGCCCCATGGAATTTGGCTGGCAACAACTGGGAGGTGTGAATGTGAGCAGCCACAAAGCAGAGATGGCACCAACTTTGTGTTCCAGCATCCCAGGCCAGCAGCCACCTCCCTAAAGGGATTGGAGGCAGCCCAAGGTGGACAGCAAAGAAGTGCGCTCACAAAACCTCAGCGGCTAGAAAAGCCACCTCCTATCCATTCTTAGACAAACCCCAATATTCTCTGTCAGTGGTCTTTTACACTCTCTCTCTCTATACTTTTCTTCTCCTTTGGGGTTATAAGTTAGAAATTGCTGATCATATCTGCATAATTGAAGCTAATCAGAAAAACAGATAAACTGTCCCAGCACTACTAGGACACAAACAGTGACTTACTCTATCTGAGGGGCCAGGTTTTTATTCAGTGCCTTTGAGATATTAAATAAATTGCACAAGAGGGCAAAAACACGGCAGTATTAATTTCTGAAGTACAAAAGAGTTGTAGCAATTATGAATTATCAGTTACATTTAAATAATTACAAATAAATTGCTTAATTCATTTATTCCATTAATAATTCATTCAAAACAAGTCAAATTAGCTGTGTGAAATGACAGAGAGCTGACTTAATTATTTTGAAAAAGTTCATTAAGCATCTGTAGCTGGAGTAGATAAGCAAGGTTATGCTTTTTACAAAAAACAAGAGTAATTCAGTGCACACCTACAGTGAAAGCATGCTGGATTCTGATTTTTTCTGAAATTAAGAATGCGACAGCTATTGGGAAGATAAAATGTACATTTTTTGAGTGTGTAAATTTTAAGCAAAGATTGCTAGGTAGTATTTTGCCTTAGTATGAACTAGATTTTGAACTCAGCTGTTCTAAGGCTTGCAACAGGACAAGTGCAGGAGCACTATTTTATTTCTCAGGCCCTCTCCCTTATAACATAGAAAAAAGGAGACGAGCAGCAGCTAGAACATTTCTCTACCATCTTCTCCTCCTCTTGTTGCCTGTGACAAATGACCTCTGATAAAACCTAACCTCTTTTTCTTTCTGGTCTCTTCGAGATGACAAAAATTGGAAGAAAAATATGGTGTCTCATGTATCAATAACTGCATCTAATGGCAGTTTGTGAACAATTTGGGATTGTTGGAATATTGGTGGAGCAATGCTCTGATTGCTCAAGGAGTAAAATCAATGAGACGCAATCCATCCAGTTCTTTACTCTGACGTCTCATCCCAATTACATGTGGAGGACTATTTCTGTCACAGCTTGGTCTCACTGAACTTCATCCCACTGGCTTCAGCCCATCCAACTTGTTCAGATCCCTCTGTAAGGTCTTCCTCCTTCTAGGCACATCCATACTTCCCCCAGATTGGTGTCAGTCATCAAGAAAGACATGAAACGGGCCAGACCCCAGTACCAACACCTGGGGAACACCACTCATGACCAATTGCCAGCTGTATTTAGCTCCATTTGCCACCATTCTCTGGATCCGGCCATCCAGCCAGTTCTTTGCCCAGCAAAAAGCGCACCTGTCCAAGCCATGGGCTACCAGCCTCTCTGGGACAATACTGTGGGAGACAGCATCAAAGGTTTTGCTAAAGGCAGACTACGTCAACAGCCTTTCCCATATCCACCAAGCAAATCACCTGGTCGCAGGAGATGAGGTTGGTCAGATTGGATCAGTGTTTCACGAACCCATGCTGGCTGGGTCTGATCCTTCGACACAGGTCTAAAGCAAGAGTTTCCTGAAACACAGGATGCTCTTGAATGGTCCTGGGAGCAAATACAGTTTACAGAGCTTTTCTTTTTCCCTGAGGTAAGAGGGATTATTTCCTCAAACTGCATCCTTAAAAAGTGTAGCTTCTATTTATTTGTGTCATCTATGTTATCCTTCCATAAGAACAATGTATGTAAATATTGAACTTCTCTACGCTTTAAAGAACATCATGATGATCTCATTTACTACTACTTTCCAAAAATCTTGCTATAGCACAGCCACCTCTCCAAACTGATCACTGAGGCAGGATTTGCAATTTCTAGTAATGACAGTCGCATCTTATCTTTGCAGAGCGGCACAGAGCAAGAAGCATGCTATCATCGGTCACTCTTTTTTTTTTTTTTTTTTTTTAACTTTTATCTAAATTAGTCTCTTGAAGTTACGTAACAGTGCATCTGGTCCTTTGGAGATAAGATTCTTCGTCTGACACTTAGTGGAACTGAATCTTTTCACTCTAGCAAATATTACATTGTGTTTCTACTGATAGAGTGCTGCTCTTGTTTGAACTACAGTTATGTCCCTAATGTGCATTTCAGACTATTGCCAATCCCTACTGTCATCTTCTAATAATTTGCTTAATTTTCTTACTGTCCCAGAGGTATCTTATTGCTATTAGTCAATCGAGCGTAGTCTCAAGTGCTGAACAACTTAAAACAGCTCCCGCAACTTCATTATCCGGCAAAGTTCAAGCAAGCTCAGATGGGTAAGTGTTGTACTGAAAGTACGTCTAGCAGACTACCTGCATACTGCATCTAAATTCACATTTCATGTTACCTCTCACATTTGGCAGAGAAATCTGCTTCTACTTAGTTTGCATATATTATTAACTCTGTGATCCAATCCTGAAAATACTCATGCTGCTGGTCTGATTGACTTCAATGGGATTATTTCCAAAACTAGCCCATATTATAAAGACTAAAATGTAACCTAGATCTTTAAGCATACATGGATGAGTCAAGATGTGAAGAAAACATACATGAGTAGGTGTTACACGGCTGTACTGACAATTAAATACCTTTTTTGTGCCCTTAGTTCTCATAGTATAGAAAACAAACCAGGTTGTCAAAGCTCTGCTGTGATGTTACTACAGCTCGTCCTTCAGAGGACGAGCTCAGAGCTTTTGGCCAGGGTCCTTTTCTTTAACCAAATCTGCTTAGTGAGTTTAATGTTTAATGAGTTTCTCCAAAATATCAGCTTTTCTTTTCTCCTTTTTTCCTTCCTTTTTCTTTGGAGAGTGGGTGGCACGAGATATGCTGCTCTTGGAAATGCACAGAACACGCAGTGTGCCTTTGTCGTGGTGCAGAGTTTGTATGTTTGGAAGTCTGGTATTTTATTTTGTTCTTTAACCGAGATGGGCCACTTTTTTTCTGCTACATTCGGAAGATGAGGAAAGTCAGCGTTTCCCCATTATGCTTACTCGGCTTAAAATTTTTTGTCTCGCCTCTCAGTATTTACAAACAAATCTCAGTGGAGCAAATGGGCTGTTGTGTGTCTCGCTAGCATTGCTGTACACTGCAAACAAACAGAAGACTGGTTAAAGCCGAACAGAAATATAGATAATGTGGCTACTACACTTGTGGTTTGTGCTTTTTGTTGCTGCCTGGCACTGCTTTTGGCTCCTCCTTAGTTCTGTGGATTTCTGTTTTTGCAATCAAGTGAGTGAAAATAGCCTAGGGCTGTGTATTCTCCTGCGCTTAAAGCCAAGAAGACTTCCCGTGACACATCAGCTTTGCTAGTTTCTCAAGATGCAGAGCCAGTCCCCAACGGCAACATGTTAGGAAGGCGTTCCCTGTTAGCAGAGTTCTCCTAATGCCGCGCTCCATTCTCACATATCTGCATAATGCATTTAGTGTTAGACAGGGCAAACTCTATCTTGCTGCATATTTTTTTATTTCATTTCTGTTGACTCCAAGAATGCCCTCATCATTCTCTCGCACCCTTGAAATTAGATATCTATTTTAATCATTTTTTTCATTCACTGTGAAGGCTCTATAGAAGAGGTTCACCTACCATTGGAGTAATCAATTATAAATTGGTTAAATCGATAAATAATAAGCCTACAGTACGAAATAATGGAACATCCCATTTGAGCAGTCATTTCTTTCCAAGGCAGCACAGGATACTCATGTAAGAGAACCACCACAGTCCAAAGAAAAATCAAAACAAAATTAGAATGATTCTTTCTCACAACCGTTTGCTTGCTTTTTAATACTCGCCATGTAATCACTACATTTTAAAATAAACAGGAATTACAGAAAATGGAAGTCACCGGTGAGGATGGTGAGAAGGGTGTCCAAGCAAGCCTGTATAAGAGCTGTAGGCAGTAAACAGTCCAAAACTGGGTTTGCTTTGAGTTTATAGATCCTCCAACCAAATACAGTTACAAATGTGAATCCTGTGGTTTCATTTGTCTTGTGTTAATTAAGAAACCCTGAAATAGCAAGATGAGCTGAGATGGTAATGTGCATGACTGCAGGTACTGCACTAGAAGGCTGTGGGACTTCTGCGCTGGCCTGGTGGTAGAGTCTTAAATAAGTAAACTTAAGTGAATGAAAGAAAGGCTGTAAATTCTATATAATATATGTTGAGCTAAAAGAAAACTTGATCATTAAAACCCAGCTGAGTTTCTGAGGAGGAGGTAATGCACCACAGCCTGTTCTGTCATCTCCCACAAGAACATGCTGGTAACTAATCTTGGTCAGTAATGTGAATGAATGGAGGCAGATTCCTCTCAGAGGAATTTAGCTATTAGCATACCCCAGCAGATCAGTCTTGTTCAACTAAACAATTAAAATAACAGCATTAAAATAATCATGACAGTATATTCCCAATATGTCAGTGGTTCCATCCATGCACGCATACTTTGGTATTGCACAGATAGTCCCCTTCTAGATAAATATTTTCATTCAGAATTGCCTCAGCTCCTAAAAGTTCCGTGGTGCAGCAGCCCGGTCATCTCCCACTTAATAATGGAGCCCGTGCAAGGAAAACTGGATTTAATATTGTTCTGTGAAGAAGATACACGATACATCAGGCTGAAAGACAAGGCAAGGCTGTAAATCTCCATGACTCTGGAAAGAAGGACAATCATTTCAGTCATTCTCGGAAAGGAATAATGAGTCTGCAGTTCAGTATAAAATCTCATCTTTCTATATACACAAGTCATCGAGCAGAACAAAACAGATTCCGACGAGGCATTCCTTCCATATGAATGTTCAGAATTAATAGCACCTCTAGACCTTTTCAGATTTTGACATTGTCTTCATAAGCATTAAAGCCTGGTTTGGTCATCCTGCATTCATCTTTATTAACTTTGCCAAGTAAGCAGCAGTCTCCAAAGCAGTGAAGTCGTCAATGTTTGCATGGAAGTGCTCAGTGGCAAACTTTTTCCTTGCTTGATGAAGATACATGGGGGAGGCAGCACATGCCAACAGAAATGTGAGATATGTCTTCAGGGAATTTCAGAAGGAGAATTCCTCTGTTAGGCAATCAGAGTCCTGTAAACAATACAACAACTAACAGGCATTTCCTTCAAAGTTAATGGCATGGTAGATTTCTATGATTGGGTAGCAGATCATTTTGTATGTAGCTCTGCCACATGGGTACAGAAAATACACACCAGGTATACGCACGAAGTACACATTTAACAGTTTCAGGATGTACATTCTGCTTATTAACATATATGGTATTGAAGTTATCTTTTATCATCTTTGTGACTGGTATTTTAGCATCTTCAACTCTATATGCGCCATAACAAGGGACTCAGTTTAAAATGAAATTATATGAGAAAAATATTATCTTCTTTCAATTTTCAGATTGAAAGAGATCGTTAATGCTGTATTTGAATAACATACTTTCAAGTGTGTTTTCAGGCGTTTCTTTCCTTCTTCTATAAAGTTAGTGATTACTACTCAATACTGCAGTTGGAAATGGCATCAAATCTTAAGTTCTCAGAGGAATATGATATACCAGTTGAACACCAAGTTTTTTTCATTGGAGAATATAGTAGGACCGCATCTTTACAGACATGATTGCTTCCATGTCAAACAAGCCAGAAACCTACTACTCAGAAGAATAGGAACAAGGAGCAAGCATGGATTTCTGAAACACATTTTTGTATGGGCTAGCCATTATCCTGGGCCTGCCTATGTAATGCCTATGTAATATTTAACTAAATCACTTCACTTATCTAAGCTGGTTGGATTTCTAGCTTACCTTAAGGCCCTATACACTTTGCTTAATCAAGATTCAAAAAAAAAAGACCTTTTGGCCCTCACTGCCTGTTATCAGGTAGTCTGGGAAGGCTGAACAGTTACAGCAGTAATTCATACGCAATGTCACTGTCCCAGTTTCTATCCACAGCATGCCTGCCACCAATCTGTATTCAGTTTGTAAAAGGAAAACCCACTGTGTGTGTCAGCAGTGTTATAAATAATGCATCCAATTAGTCAGCTATGTGCTGCTGCATTTCCCTGAAGCTCATGGAATCTGAAAGCCCCAAAGAAACTGTACTTTGATAGAAAAGGTTTACACACAAATAGCGCCTTTATTCTGAGGTCAGTCCTTTGTGCTCTCCTCTATGTGCTGTGCAGCAGAAGATGTAGGGAGGCTGCCCCTTGCAGCATTACTAGGAGTGAGAACAAATGCTCAGAGCTCACGCTGTGATTTCCAGCTGCGTGAGGAGGATGCAAGATAAGGGCTGACGGAGGGCAATACAGGCTGTGATGTGTCGGAAAGAGGCAACGGCGTGTGTGCGCATGTGTGTCGTAAAGGAGATTCCAGGGCTTTCCAGAAGCTAGCAGGATCCTTCAGATCACCTTTTAATTCTGCTGCAGTTCCAGCAAGGTAGTGAGTTGTTTGATTTCATATGAGTGACACGGGTACTCAATGTGATGCATCTTGTCAGCAGTGAAATCACGGCCAGCACCATGTGCTCTTTTCCTTCCTAACCGGCGCTTTTCTTTAATACAGTGAACAAAAACTGCATTTGAAAAGAGAAATGGAACCAAGTTAGGAAATCTAATTAATGTGAATTCTACAGTAAAGAAATAAATCAAGCTTGATTCTGGAGAAATGGTTTCTTGCAGTTTCTAGTTTGCTTTTTCCCTGAAGAGACACTTGTGCTTGCTTTGAAGGAGTTACGAAACTGTAAACTGAAAAGTCATTTGAAAATGATAAATTAGGCTGTGATTATGCCAAGTGATATTAATTATGCTGATAGAGTTTATAGCAGGAAATTTTTAACTGATTCACTTCTGCCTTCTGGCTTGCTCTGACAGGCAGTGATGTGTTGCTGTACTTGGTTTGTTAGCGAAAGCAGCGGTGGAGGTAATAAAGCCCAAACTTCTACTCTCTGTGCTGTGTTGGGTTCCATGGGAACGTCACCACACGGTGGCCCATGGTTTGAACAAATCTGATTTGCATTGTTTGAAAAAGTGCATTTATTTTTGATGAATTCCAAACCAACGAGCAGATGGCTGAAAAACAAGAATTATTACGTGCTGTTTTCTGATGTGCCAAGGACACAGGGGATTTCTTGTTTTCTACTTTGAAGATACGTGGCTAACTCTTCCCCACAAAGCTCTTTTCACACCGTGCCATCAGACAGAAAGTCCCTTCATTGGCATTTCTAGCTTCCTCTGCATCTCTGCAGCGATATCTTTCAGCAGAAATGAAACGCTGAACCAAATTATCAGCTCTGGAATTATCTGCCTTATTGTGGCAACCTTTTACCATTAGGAAATAAAAGCAAAAATAACAGATGAAGTTGTAGCTTCTCAGGCACTTCTAATCTGCGAGAACCACAGACTGACATCTATCAAATGTACTTTCTAGAAGTGAGAATTAAAGACGAGTGAACTGATAGAGGCTGCCAATTCAGTTGTACTCTTGCAGAGTACAGCTGCTCCATTTTGATGTCCCTTCCTGTCGTTTGGTGAGAGCATGGCATGGCTTTGTACTGACATTCAATGCAAATGCAGTGTGCCCTGTGCATCGACTGCGTGACCTCTCCTCAGTCACGTGTTCAGGCTTATTTTCAACACAGTGGCTTGAATGACAGTATTCCATTTTCGGTGATGGGATCTCGTTCCCAGCTTAGGTTGAGATTGTATTTTGATGTCAAATGGAAGGGTTTTTTTTCCTTGTTTAATAGAAACTCTGCCTGCCAATTATGTCCGAGTTGCTTAAAACCAAGATGATAGAGAATTAACCTTTAACCTTGAGTGATAACAGTGTTTACAGATGATTGAAAGCAGCGAAAAAAAACAACCCAGAAAATTTTACAATTTGAAAAACTGAGCACCACGGTGAAGAATATATGAAACCACATAAGGAGTGCTGGCTGAGCCTGTACAGGGCCCAGTGCTTGTCACTGAAGTGAGTGACCAAGGAGGAGAAACCACTGGGACTGACGAGGAGCAAAAAAGTGGAACTGGGAAGAGCTACTGGACTGGGCTATGGCAGGGGCATGGGTGAGATTGTACGAATTTAGAAAGCTAATTCTGTAAGAAAAAAAAAATAAGGCATTATTTGTGCAGAGTTCTTGTAATAGTGTCAGTATGTTATTGTCATACAGTGTCAGTACGTTAAACTAAACAAAGTTGCTAAACTGCAGAAATGCTAGAAAGAATGCCTCATAACATTACCCTACTTTGTGCATAGCTACTGCAACAATGTTTACTGACATACTTGGTTTTTCCCGACATTTCTAGTTCTTCCAGCTGCGCAGTGGGTTACCCATACCAAATCAACAGCTATTCAGCTTTCTGCTTTTCGTTACTGAACAAGCACGCTTTAGTGCATGCTACTGAAACTTCCTACAGAAAGGTGGGTCGCTTAATGCCTTCAGGGGCTTATACTGTCTCGCACACCTCAGTAATATTTTCTTCTTTATTGTAATAGTCTGGAAAAGCATGAGCCTAGGAGGAAAGACTCTGCATGTGCAAAGATTTTAGAACTTCCCTTGTCAGTGCCACAGTGATACAGGTCACCCCCAGTTTGCTCTTACAGTGAAAGAGCACTAATCTGGAATAAATTCACTGTTAACCAGGTTTTAGGGGTTGAGCTGTACTTCTTTGAATTAACTCTTGACTTATGTATCTTATGTGATTTTCTTGTTGTTCATTGACTGTTTTTAATGTAGATTTGGATCTTGTGGCAACAGAAACATCCTGTTCTCAGTAATATTTAAATACCGTATTTGTGCACAAATACTACAGAAGCCCGGGACTGTTTATCCATCTTGTGACGCAGTGCTTTAACTCGTATAGGTCTGTAAAAGTGTTAAGCCTTCCAACAGCTATTGTTTAGACTTTTTAACTGTTGTTTTATGCAGTGTATTTTGTTACAGAAGCCACCTAGGACAAATGAGTCCCAGAGGACAAGGTGATACAGCTGCTAACTCCTACATTAACTAGACAGCCGTTGAATGTAGGCCAGGCACCAGGAAGGTCTATGAACAGGTCTCAGCAAGGTGATACATTGGAGAATGGTTGAGAGTTTAATTCTACGAATTTCTGAATATCATTTATTCAATAAAATTGCCCACAGAAAACAGGAGCAATAATTCCATTGTGACAGATAATTACAGCATTTGATGCTTGAATTCCTAAATAATTATCACATTTTCAAAGTAACAGGGAACTATTTTATTTTGCCTGTTGACAATGTTTAACATCCAAAGAAGCGCTTACTGTCAGGTAGCTGATGTGAGACAGTTTTACTCACTTCCTGAGAATGCAGTGTTTTACTATTTGTATTAATCTTTTCTATTTAGTATTTTCCAACAGTACTGTAGGTCTCGTGTTCTTATCAGCGTGGAAGGGAAATGTGGAACTCGGAGCAGAAGCAGGGCTGTGCTGGATTTAGATTTCACTGAATTTTATCTCTCGTTTCTAACACAACAAAGCCGTGAAGCCTCTGCACTGTATTAAGAGCCAAGCATGGCGGCAGTATTTTGGCTCTGGATGCACAGGGGTTGGTTGCAGCTTCTAGCGAAGCGTTAGCTGAGGTCTGTGCTTTGCTATTTTGGTGAGCTCTAATGCCTGCATTTGTTCTGCGAGACAAGCGAGGAAGTGCTGCAGCCTGCGCAGCCTCTTCAGAGTCAGGCTGTGCTTTTGTTGTACATCAAAGTGACAGCCACCCGAGTGGGGTCTGTTACACCTAATGAATTTGTGATGAGTGCTACTCCTGTAATCCCATTAGAGCCAAGCCTGCTACCACAGTCCTGTCGAACATCATGATACCAAGAAACGCGTCTCCCTTTCTCAGATCTCCCACCTCTCCCTCCCTCGGGGATGGTCGTCGTGCACTAGGGCTGCAGGGCACCCAGCACACATCCCTCCTGTCCCTCTCAGTGGGTTTGGTGAGGGCTGCAGAACAGCGGGGTGAAAGCAGCGACAGGGTGATGCTGTGTGTGACTGGAGAGTCACTGAGCACTGACTGCTGCCAGACGGAAACAGGAGGGAGATGGGGAGGGGTGCAGATGAGGCTGATAACCGAGTGAAAAGGAACCCAGTGTCTGGAGCACAGGCTGACCATGTATCTATAGCACATGTTATGAGAAGATCTTGAGTTTACCACTGAAAATATCTGCGGCCTGTTCTATGGTGGTAGTTAACACATTGCCTGTTATTTTTCTTTAGAAGCTACAGAAAAATCTTAGGACCTTTTAAACCTTGGTAACTGACAGATCACACTTCTTGTTACTCCACTACCCTAGTGTTGTTATTCTGCTTTTGCTCAGCCATACATTTGGAAATTACTCGTTAAAACCCCTCACGGGGCTGAAAAGATAATGAAATACATTTTCAAACACAGACAAAGGGCAGACGGGAGGCAAACACATGCAGCCCTATACGTAATGGTCTGCTGAGTACATTTAGAGTCCAACTGCAGACTCCCTGTAGTTATCGCAGTGCCTCTCTAGCACAGGCGCCTGTAGATTGTCTGCGCTTTCAGGCTCAGCTGGTGCCTCAGGAGAGCTGCACAGCATTTTCAGGATCGGATGATCAGACCTCAGACACAGCAATCATTAAACTTTTTTTTTTTTATTTTTTAAGAAATTAATTAAGGAATTTTCTAAAGCCTCCTGCTACGCTTACAAGTCAGATATTACTAGCTGTGAATCAGACTGTACCACTCTTATGTAGGTCAGATAGTACCTTGCCTACACAGGGAGGTTGTTTCCTAGAGTGTATCCCAAGATAAATATACAACATGCTGTCTGGTCTGTGCTCTGTGGGCTAAGGAGACAATGTGCACCCTAACCCCATCATCCACAAGTTTCTAAAAAGCCTTACTAACACTGTTTCTCAGATTATGGAACTTGGGTGTTACAGATCCACAATCCTTTTGTTTCAGATTATCTCCCCTTGTTTTCTTATTTTCTAAGTGATACCTACAAATGTGTAAGAGCAAAGAACAAGCAAAAATTTCTATTAGTGAAATCTTGCTCACAGTCCAGTCTAGGAAGTTATTCTTCCTCTTGTCATAAAAATCAGTTTTTCTGATTACAATTCTTAATTTTCTAATCTTCAACTGTCTTCTGTAGTTAGGCCATCATCGTACAGGGCCACTGTCATTTTTCCTTGAGTCTTTGTAACCATTTGCTTCCGTGGTGATTTAAGAAAGCACTTCCTGGCAAGAAAGACAGATGTTGATTTGGTAGTCTTTAACAGCTGCTCTGTACAAATGGAAATGGTGTGAGCAAGAACAAGGGAAGCCCACTCCTTTGATTTTCATTCTTTGAAAAGGGCACTTTTGGTGGCTCTTAAATAAAGAAAGAGATGACACAACATTCCCTGTCCCAAATGCCAACGTATGCTTTGAAAATATCAACTAAAATATCACAAGCAATTTTTCAGATTCTCAGTATCTCAGTATTTCAGTTCCATTTCAGTTCCATTTTGAGGCAAATTTGTGACTTTCATTTCAGATTTATCTTCCTTAGACTTAAAGACTCTGATTTCTTGAGACCTTCTTCACTTAATTTTTCACTGCTATTTTCATTACCAGGTAAGTTGCTTTTAAAACTTGGGCTGAAGAAATACTTCCCTTGCAATACGAGCTCTACACCTCAAGGATTTTACCACAGCAGATATCTTGGATGATACTTAGCTGCAGGTTTCAGTCACTGGAAGAAGTCAGGGAACAACACACAGATTTTGATTCTTTCAATATAAATGTTTTTCTGCCTCTCCTCTGAGACTACTGAGAGAGAAAAAAAAGAACATTTGTAATAACATCAGCTCTCAAACTGAAGGGAAATTCCTTTCCCTTATCTAGATGACACAGAGCTTCATACTAAATCTGTCACTAGCGCATCCTTGCAGCCCACTCTCTGAAGTGCCTCCAGGATGATAGGCTTTGTGATTAACTGGGAAAAAAGCAGTATCTCATCACCTCAGTATGGGAGTAAAAACAGGCTCAGTGTGGAAGATGCTTCTGAAGCAGAAGCACAGCGTTATAGTTTCCAAGCCTACTTAAGGCTGTTCCACAAGAACAATGGGGCTGAGTTTTCTGGGCATTTTTTTATGCTGTTTTCCTTTCAAGGTGACTTGAACCAGACTGTAAGAAGCCCACAGAATGACATCTAACCTCGTTTTCTAAGGAAATGAGCTCTGCACAGTAAGCGCATGAGTTGCTGTCTGCCTTCTTCCAGTAACTTTCAAGCTACTTTCCAAGTTCAAGCAATTTTGAACTGAACTCCATAAAGCTTAATGAAAACAGGCAGCTGGGAAAAGAGAGTACTCTTGTGCCAGAGGAAAAGGAGGAGTCCAGTCTGTATCATGTACTGGTGAGCCTGCATGGAGAGAGTTTTTATTACGACTCCAGAAGTAGGGAAAACTTTGATCACTGTGTGCCGCCAGAGAAGACAGCTGCACAAGGCAGTGTTGTGGGCAGCCGGGTTTGTTGCTGCAATGTGAACGCAGCTCCTGGAATGGTGTCACCAAAGCCCACGTGCCAGGCAAGGCCTGGCTGGGGCTGTGGCCTGCTGTCGGGCACAGCGAGCACTGCGGAGTGGATGCAAGGTGGGCCATAAAAATGGCACATTTTTAAAAATACCACATGAAGCGGGTACTACCCCAGGCTGCTTCCTCATCTCTGTAGGTAAGGAAGCACAGAGGCAGAAGGGCAATGCTTTGATTTGCAGGGAGGGAGAAAGCACACTTCTCTGAAGAGAGCTGCTCACACAGATGCAAGGCTGGCAGGCTCTGGTGTGCTGTTTGGTCACTATTTTATCCTTGTGCCTATTTTATCCCTTCCATTAAGGAAGGGATAAAGCGGGGTAGTAACAGTGGGACTCAAAAGTGAGAGGAAACCTGTAACCACATAATTATGTCAGAATCAACTAACAGCCATGAAAAGCCGATTAAGCTCTTTTATGCAGATACATGTAACTGAATATCATTAGTTAGTCCTCTGCAATGACGTGCCTGGCAATTAAGGGAACAGCACTTGCAGTATTCGGTGAAAACGGAGATAATGTACAGTTAAAAATGTTTGGAGACCAACAGTGTGCAGAGGTCAGAGACAGCTTAAAACTGAATACAGGAGCATCTTCAAAGATAGCAGCACCCAGGGGAAAAAAGAGAGATGTTATTCCAAGCAGACTGGCTTGGATGCTGGGCACCGCTTGGAATAATTTATATTTATCATCAAAATGAATTTACTGGTTCACGAATAAGAGGCTGCAGTGCAATAAGCAGTCTGTGTTTTACAACTACCTACAATCTGCTGGTTGTACAGGTTAATGGAGGAGTATCATCTTTTTCTCCGAATTAAATCTGAAAAAGTTCATAGTAATATTAAGATTTAGGCAATAGCAATTTTGGGTAATATTCCTGTGGCTAAAGCTATCAGGTAAATATTCGGGAATTAGGTTGTTAAGAGCTGTGTATTTTTATGTACGTGGCACTTCTGACTCAGGAACGGCCAACCATCACATTTCTTTCACTCTGGAGTGTTGGTGTTTGCTGTTTCCTCTCCCACCACTGGAAGGGAGCAAAGGTTCAACTTTATTCTTTTCCATTCCTCTGCCCACTCTTGCAGAGTGGGTTTCTTACCCGCAGACAGAACTGTGCAGGAACAATCTCTGAGATAACTGTGTGCATCTCGGAGTTCACACAGGCTCTATAAAAAGATACGCTCCTATCAGAAACTGCCCAGTGTGACTGTGGGGAGCTCATCTGAAGGAATGCAACCAGTGAGGAATTTGTTGCGTCACTGAAAGCATGAGCATGCTGGAGAACTCATATCCTCCTTATTTTCTTTATCAAGGAAGACTTCTGGGGCATGCTACCAAGTGGCTTGCAGAAAAACAGCAACAGTCCTTTAAATATTTGTCCTGTATGTTGTTTTATAACAGGTACATGCAGGTTGTCTTGGTTTTTGAAGATGCCTGAAGTAGTGTGAAATGTAAATAATAAGAGGTCAATAGCATTTGTGTCCACAACAGTGCTTTCCTGAGCCTAGTCTGTAAAGAAACAATAGGACAGAGGGTGCGTCGTTACACTTTGATTTCAGAAACCAGGAAATACAAGTTTATAAGTGGAATACATGTAAGTTCAACAGCAGAAGTACTGGGTACGTGTAACTAGTGAGATCTCTGCCAAACCAAGACTTAAGGATAATCACAAGATATGCCCATGCTTAAACCGAGTATGAAGACTGTTAAGGCATCTACCTGTCTCATACTACTTATTTTTGCATGGGCTGTTTTCCCTCATGCTTTACATGTGAGAACAGCGATGCTTTCCAAGTGCTTAACTGTCTCTGTTTTCACACGCAACAAAACTAATGTCCAGAAATTTGGAGTCCTGTAGGTGAGGTACCATAGCTATGGTAGTATTAAGAATCAAATGTGTTCGTGTCTTAACTGCATATCCCATATAGTGGATCGTGCTGCACGTAATTCACCTAGCTGCTGAGGGTGTGAAGGATCTGTTTTGTTCATGCTTTTATTAGAAGCTGAAGATTCATATTTCTTCTTCAGCAGAGAGATAACTTAAGCCCCTTTGCATACAGCTTTTCTGAGAGCCAGAGAAGACAGCTTATTTCTGATGTAAGAAGTTGTCACCGCTAGCACTGTGTGCTCCTGTCACTCAGCAGAAAGGAGGCTTTCCCTGTAAACAAGAAAAAAAAATAAAAGAAAGAAAGAAGACCCATCCCAGCCAAGAGTTGTAACTCTTGAGCAACAGCTGCAAGAAAATAGGTGCCTGTGACAACTGGACATCAGCTCCCAAGTTGTGTCCATCTGTCAGGTGTGGTGAACTGTCAGGTCATGTGGCTGTGACACAGCTATGCATACAAACCCTGTTACAGTTTCTGTCTGCTTCTGACTTTGAAAATTTAGCTCACGCGTTTTCCTTTAACAGAGTATTGTTCACAAATGTTCCTGTAGCTGAGAGTAATACTACTGAGCCCAAGGTATGCCTCTGGAAGTCACCTCTTAGAAAATGTTTACGTTCTTGCTGCTTATTTCCACAGATCCCTCAGCCAAAATACCACTAATAATAAGAACTTTTAATTTCACAGATGAAAGAACTTGGTGTCATCGTGTACAACTGCAGCTGCCTCGTCCTGGATTTACAAAGGATATTTGCCCTGTACAGTTCATTAAAATACAAGAATAAAATACCTCCGAGTTGGTCTAAGAGACTCTATGGAGTGTACGATACTCAAAACAAACTGACGCTGCAGCTGAATGAGACAAAATCAGAAGCTTTTGTGTCGGTAAGTTCTGAAATGAGTCGCAGAGAGGGAGGGAAGGGGAGAGGATGATTTAACTCATGTAAACTACAATGCCTCTTTACTGAAACAGAGGTGTTCAACAGTTCCCTGGATGAAGTCCATCATATGGCTGTGTTCTCCCTGACAGATAATAGCTGGTTTTATTTCCACACTTCACTACTTTGGCTTTTATATCTTCGATTTTATTTTCTAACATTTTGAGGCTTTTTGAAAGCACTTGTATCTGTCTTCAGGAAAGCACACAAACCCATTAGAAATTATCAGGACTACTGATGGAAATTACCATTAATATGAACGCATGTGGTGTAATTTAAGCTGGTACTTAAGCATTTCTTTCAATTGACCTTAAGAGAAGATGTGCATTACCACTGTGTACTTAGCTGGAAGCAGCTATTAACGCTGAGACTTGTGCAGGTGACCGGAAACACAGACACAGAGATAAGACCACTAGAGCTTTCATCTGTACATCACTCTGCTGTCTGGGAAAGTGGTTATTTCAGTAATTGCAAGGTTTTAAGAAAGTAAGTTTTATCTTTTCCTGTGCTGCAAAAGAAACTAATCACAGTATATTTTTACATTTTGATTTCTGTGAAATTGTTCTTATCTGCAATTTGCCATGACTGAAAACTGCTGCAGAATATGTGCAATATTCTTATTCCTTCCTCTGTAATCTTCACCACTTTTGCTCCTTCATCTAGAAAACGGCAGGGATGACCTTCAAATTAGCTAATTTACTTACAATGGTGGATACAAGGTGAATAGCTTGAAGTAAATGAATTCTTAATCAGGCATCCAAAATGTTGTATTATAAACTTAATGTCAGAGTTTGAATTTTTATCCATGATATTTATAAGGATCTTCATTCTGTTCCCTTGAGAGCATTCATGCTACTGTAGAACATGATCTACTTCTTTTATTTTAAATTATATTTTCAGACTTCTAAAATTCAAGTAGCATTCCCTGTGGATTCACTGCCTGTGTGTCTGTATTTTTAATGGGAAGAAATGGAACATTCATCCATTTCAGAAGTGATGTAGCAAAACTGGAAAAAAGTACACAGATTGATAGAGATATTGAAGGATCTTTCCTTCTGGACATTATTTCATGAGTAAAATAAAACAGCCTTCAAAATCAGGAATATACTGAAGATTGTAAGAGTTATTTTCCATTCTACATAAAGTGAGGGGCTGTTTTATAGCCAGGTAAGTCTAAAGCAACACAAAGTATGTAGCTCTTAATTTTTACAAGCTACTAGCACAAGATGTTGATGCAGATGAGTAGTTAATAGGACAGGATTTGCCTTCACCTGCTCGGTGCCACAGAAAGTTCAGTTGTCCCAGATTTTCAGACCTTTATAATCACTGGAGAGACAGAGAGCTGTTCTGGATTGAAATGAGTGAAAATCTGAAATGCCTAAGGCAGCCACAACAGTCTTCTGAGGAGACATATACTTCTATTGATTATGGAGTCTCAAGGACTGGCTTAAATAAAGAGAACTTACTTTAAGACAGTTAGCTGAGGAGCTGCAAAATGAGTTCTACCTAAAGTAGTTGCTGTTATTAAAATTACATGAACTCCTACTCTCTTCTAAGCAATCTGTAAGAAACTGAGAAATCCTGCTGGAAAGCCCTTCCTGTGGGGGCACTCAGTCATGAAAGCTGAGCAAAGGCCATCCATAAGGGGAACATTAATCCTAGAAAAAGCCTGCTCACAGTGAAGGGGCTCTGCTTACTACTCAGCCTGTTAAAATGTTCCGGTGTACCGATGGACAGTTGGCTGAGCATGAGCCAGCAGTGTGCCCAGATAGACGAGAAGACCAGTAGCATCCTGGCTTGTATCAGGAATGGTGTGGTGAGCAGGGCTAGGAAAGTCACCCTGCTCCTATACTCAGCATTGGTGAGGCCCCACCTCAAGTACTGTGTTCAGTTTTGGGCACCTCTGTACAGAAAGGACATTGAGGTGTGTTGCCTCTGTTCTGGCAACCCAGATACTGGTCCACCTGGCGTGCAGTGGCTTGACAGCCCTCGGACCCAGCGCCCAACCCTACCAGTCCCGCGCCCCGTCCTGGACCATTCACACACTATTTAAGTGTACCGGGCGGACCGGTATCTGAGTTGCCAGAACAGAGGCAACAGAGGTGCTGCAGCTGGCCCAAAGAAGGGCAACGAGGCTTGTGAAGGGCTTGGAGAATGTGCCCTGTGAGGAAAGACTGAGGGAACTGGGGCTGTTTAGTCTGGGGAAAAGGAGGCTGAGGGGAGACCTTATTGCTCTCTCCCAATATCTGAAAGGTGCTCACAGCGAGAGCAGGGTTGGTCTCTTCTCACTGGTGACAGGACAAGGGGAAATGGCCTCAAATTGCACCAGGGTAAGTTCAGGCTGGATATCAGGAAACACTTCTTTTACAGAAAGGGCTGTGAAGCACTGGGAGGTGGTTGAGTCACCATCTCTGGATGTGTTTAAAAACCGTTTGGATGTGGTGCTCGGGGACATGATTTAGTAGAGGGCTGTTAGTTAGGGTAGTATGGTTAGGCTGTGGTTGGACTTACTTAATGATCTTTAAGGTCTTTTCCAACCTGAGCAATTCTATGATACTATGATTCTGATCTGAATTAGCTCCCATGTACCTTATACGAGAACTCTCTAGGGCAAGGAGAGCAAAGCAAGAACCTTCTTTATGACATTCACTGTCGATCATCAACAGGTCATCCACTTTGAATGGTCACAGGACTTGCTGGTATGAAAGGAGATGATGCCCATCACACTGCACTTAGGAAACACTTCACTTCTTCAATATACCATTGTTTCAGTGTAGTGCCTCTGTGCTTTCTTTCTCCCCTAGATAAAAAGGTATAGGCGAGGGTAAGAGTCATACTGTTGTTTTGTTTCAATCTACAGAGTTTGTTCGGTATGGTGAGGAAATTCTATCAGTAGATTCAGTTCGTTCTTCCAGAAAACACGGCTTTTCAATAAATTTCTCACCTACTAACAAATTCTCAAAAATTCAGCATCTGGTTACCAGCATGCCCATCTGAAAGGCTGTCCTGGAATTGTGTGTGTTTGGTGGAACCAAGTGTTACTACCTTGGCTATTCCTAAACTGCCAACAAGAACAGCCTGTATGAGGCTGGGAGCCCACTTCTTCATCAACGCCCTCCCCATGGGGTCTGCTTGTGCTTGCTACAGGGATGTGTCGCACAGTGCTTTGTCAAGATAGGAGGAAATACGCAACACTGAGGAAAGCACCAAAATACTCATAATGACCAGAGCAGGTCAGCCATACCACCAGGTACCAAGTGGAAGGCTTAAAAAAAAAAAAACAAAAAAAAACCCACGACATGTAAAATGAGTGTTACGGGGAGAACAGAAGTTTTTCTTCTAAGTATCCTTGACTTCCTGGTCTTTGTACTGAAGGCATCTGAACATGGCAATGCATAACAACTCCTTAGTTGTTCTGTGTGACTTAGAACTTCTATGAGAGAAAATACTGAGTGTAACAACAGCGCAATAGCCTCTTTAAATTTCAGATGATACAAATTATGTTTAACAAATTCATTTTACGCCTTTGCTAGAGTTTAGACTTATTCCTTGAAAATATATTTCACTTTCAACCTTTATGCTATATAAAACAACAAACATAACACTAAGTCACTGAACTTTCTTTCTTGTAGTCAGGAGTCATTGCTGTAATGTTGCTTAGCAACAAGATCATCTTCCAGACTGGTTGAAAAAACACATGTTGTGTTTGGTTTTCTTAATATTCAAGAATGCATCTGGAATACTGGTCTTAGAATTCTGCTACTGTTCAATTTCTAATGTTTTCCTAACTTCTTTATTTGTAGGAAGTCTTTTCACACCAATCAGTGACTAAGGCACCATCACTGTACACAAAAAGGGAGGGGGGGAAAAAAAAATAAAAAAATCAACACCCCTGAAGAAAAAATAGTCATATAGCCTGGATGCAAGCCGAGCAGAAAACAAAGGAGAGATGGCACAGCAGCAGAAAAGCAGTGCACTGGCAGAGCAGCAGTGCAGGAACTGGTACCTGCTCTAACTCTACAAATGCCTTTAGCAACCCCTGCTCTCAGGCACCATGAGCAGTGTGGCAGATGGCTCTCCACCTCTTCTCTGCTGTGCAAAAGAGCAGTAGGCCCTGGCTTGTGCTGCAGGTGGGTGACTCCAGCAGGCTGTCACCTTCTGCATCCCTACACACAGACCAGAAAAGCTGAAATCTGGGCTTGCTACTTACCAGCTCAGTACCGGGTAAAACCTGAAGCTAGGTTTTAAAGATAAGCTTTTTGCAAAACTGCAGCATCTCCCTACAACAGTGATTGAGTAAACGGTAACTGTATGGTCATATGCACATGAGTAACATAAGACTAATTTCTGGTAGCAAGGGATAAATCAGGTTCACAGATCTTACTCTAACAGATAGACTCCGCAACAGATTCAGAGAGGAGAGAGTTCAAGCTTGTGCTGTCTACATTTTACCCAGCTTTATCTACCTGATGATGTTTTCAAGGAAAAAACTAAGCCTTGAAAATTACTTTGTATGTTTGAGTATTCCAGCAGGACGGGTAAAGTTAAGAGTCTCTACTGAAATTCAGAATATTGCTTACTACCTTGAGACATGTGAAGGGAGAAGAAAAAAAATCTGTCCTATTTTAAATGCAGTATTTGAATTTTGCCTTCACAGAATTCACCTAAACTCTTCTGCCCAAAGGACAGAGTCCTGGATATTGAAGCTATATACAATGTTATCGATGATGCCAAACAGTTTGTATACATAGCTGTCATGGACTACTTGCCGATCGTCATTGACACAAATGCTAAACGGTGAGTGTCCATGTGCAGAGCTAGCATGCTATCACGATGCCATAAGGTCTGCTGGAGAGAATGAACCCACAGGAGATTAGTTGCTATGCGGACCAATTTCTTGGGGCCCAATTCTGCTCTTATTGAAATCAGTGAGAGTTCTGCCATTGACTTAAATAGGAGCAGAATTGGGACCTAAGAAGACATTTCCAGTTCAGGGTCCTAAGTTTCGGATCTGCCTATCAAAGGAACTCACAACTTGTCTAGTCAGACCATCTGCAAATGACTGAGACCCAGGAATACGAGAACCTACATATCCATTAATCCTGTTCCTTACACTGTTGTATCCACTGCTTTGATACCACAACTACAAAGCTATTCAACAGGAGAGAGAGTATATGTGCATGCAGAAGAGAGACTACGTGCTGTGAGTTCTCATATGAAGCATGGGAGATGTCACAGTTTTACTGAAATACACAGATACATTAAAGCTCTTCCCAAATTCAGCGTAGATCACATTTTAAGTTGTATTGCAACTGATAGTTTAACTGAGAAATGCTAAAAAGAAAATCAAATCATTTTTAAACACAGTTTGTACAAACCATTAAAAAGCACCCATCACTCAAAACTGGAGCCATAATTTTATAAAACCGCTAAACTCGGAAAGCAAGTACCCAGTGGTCCCTCAGTAACAGTTCCTATGAGCCAGGCATCTCATTAAGCTTGCTGTTCTACCCACGTGCTTGGATCACCATTAGGCCAAATGTGCTTTTTTCCAGTTTTGCATGAAGATATGTTTTGTTCAAAATTTTCAGCAAAAAGTAAAAAAAAAAAAAAAAAAAAGGTTTGGCCGATATACTACTGTGTAAACTCTTTCAAATCCAGAAGAGTGTTTTTCAGATAAACTCATTACATACAGCTTCTGTCGCATTGATGGAATCCTAAGAACTCTGAGCTGCAGGAACCTCAGTCTCACATCATCCATCCCTCTAATCTCTCCTTAGATTGGAAAGGGTCTACGTATGCAAAACTGCTGCAGTGTTGCACATGACGTTACCTTCTGTATTCCTCCTTTCTTTGTTCTCATGCCTAAATAATTCAGAAATCCTTTGGATTCAGGGACATCCAAGAAAGCCACCTGTGTGAATTTTGCAACAGTAGCACTATGGCTTCGTATGTGAGGCACTGCCATAGCTTCCCTCCCTGGTCAGCTTCCGCTTTTTTACTTTTATTTTCTAGTATTGCAGAGCCCAGACTTCATTAGGTTGAATGTCTTGACACTGCTAGAACAAAAGTGTATTCTCTTTGTCTAATTTTCCCTGTCCTGATCTGCTTTCACCAATGTTTGGGAACACAACAGCTCTCTCTCACCAGCTGTGAGAATAGCACCATGGAGGCCAGTATCCTGTTCATGGCAGAATTTCTCAGGAAAAGGCAGCATCCTCCTTAAACAGTCCATCTCCTGCTATTAAAGGATGTAGACAGCATGCACAGCAGCAGCTCTCCTTTTCAAAGCATGAACTTAACACAAGGTCTCCATTCCTCTCCCTGTATGAGACAGAGGAGAAGGGAGAGCATGGCTGAGACTTCATTGTCCCTGTTCCCTTACACCTGCAACCAGCAGAAAATCCTTCCTTTTCCTCTGCCTGGGCTAGGTAAGCAGCACCCTCTAGCTGTAGCTCCTTCTACTACTATAGGCAGCAATACAGGAGCAACTGTGGCAGCTATGGGCGAACACAGCTCAACTATCCCCACCTGCACTGCTCCATGCCCAGGCAGGGCAGAGTGACATGGAACAGGATGCTGGCTATTCTTCTCAGTGAGAACTCTTGCAAATGAGAACAGCATTCCTTAAACAGGAAATTAAATTCACATGTGTTTAGTTCTCCCTGTGATGCCTTCAATGCTTCGCTGCCTAAAAGTCCTTTTTTTTTTTTTTTTTTTTTTAAAGTTATGTGAATATACCGTATTCTTTCTCCACAGATACTGGCCATTTCTAGATGGAAAGATAAGAGAAGCATTAGTTTTACGAAGTATTAAAGTACGACTCCTCATAAGTTTCTCAAGAGACACGGATCCCCTTACTTTTAACTTTGTTTCGTCTCTCAAAGCTATCTGCACTGAAGTTCCAAGCTGTAGCTTGAAAGTTGTAAGTATAAACAATGTTCCTTCTTTGAAATCTTATATATTCTCCCTGCCCTGTCCTGAAAAAAATGACACAACTGAGAAGCATTCTCCATTAGCAGCAACGCCTCTAAATTCCATTAAAGAGGAAAGGAAATGGATGAGGGCTGCCCTGAAAGTACTGCCTCCTATGTTACTATGTTGGCCCACAGTGTCAGAGGCAGACAGCGGTGGTATGGCAGCAGAGGCTGAACTTTCCCACCGATATTCCATTACATGTTGTAGCTGTGTGGCAGATGGCAGCAGAGGAGTACTCTGACACAATGGCATCTGACATGGAAGTGTGTATGAAGCAAGGGCATGGGATTCAATTCCTCCATGCAGACAAAATGGCACCCACTGACATTCATCAATGCTTGCTGAATGTTGATGGAGATCAAACAGTGGATGTGAGAACAGTGAGGCGGGAGGTGGTGCTTTCCAGCAACAACACTGTGAAACAGCAGAACACTTCCATGGGTGCAGATTTTTTTTTACAAGTGCAGCACGCAGGCTCTTGTTCATCACTGGCAAAAATGTACAGCTAAGCTAATGATGGTGACTGTGCTGAAAATGTGTTTTGTAGATGAGAATGTTTTATCAACTGAAGTTATTGTGCTCTTTGTGCCTGTTGTAGTTCCTGCGGAAATAAGCAATAGACATTACTTTTGGAGCAGCCTACATAATATAGTAAACTAAATTTATTCCTAGTAGTAACAGACATTGAAATTAAGAGAGAAAAACAGAATGATGCCAAAAAGCAGTCTGTGTGGGGGACAGCTTGCATAAAACACTACATCTGGTCTTTCACAGCAAAGCTAACCAAGAGAACTGGAGCCTTATGGCTGCTAAATGTGACATCATGAACATCTTTTAGTCTGGATTTGTGCAACCTTACTGTTCAACTGCTTAGGCATCCACTTTTTGTTTATTATGTACAAAGCACAAGAAAAAATAATGACTGCCCAGAGTAGCCACAGTGCCCCATCCCTGGAGGTGCTCAAGGCCAGGCTGGATGGGGCCCTGGGCAGCCTGAACTGGTGGGGGATAGCCCTGCCCACGGGAGGGGGTTGGGACTGGGTGGGCTTTGAGTTCCCTTCCAACCCAAGCTGTTCTGTGACTCTATGAATTGCAGGGGAAAAAAAGTACTGTTCATGTTTCACATGCAATGTGGGATCTACTATATGTATCTAAAAACAGAGATTTTTGCTATGAAAGGCACTGCTACTTCTTAAGTGAGAAGCAGCACAAAGTGTACTTTGAAGACCAACAAAGCATATACAACTGACACTGCTTAAGCCACTTCTATTTTGAAGAACTTCTAACTTGTTCCATCTTTAGCATGAAAATTTTATGTATGTTTTAAAATTACTTTTTATTGAAGTGGCACCAAATGCTGTATATACTTGTATCCATTGCCATCTACTCAGAATAAGTAAAATCTTTAGCACAGAATTTATTTCATAAAGAGCTGAATGATAGGGAAAAAAAAACCCAAAAGATTTCTAGACATCTCTTCTAGTTAGATATCCTAGCCAGAGTATCTGCAGTTAAAACAGAAATATAACAATTTCCAAAAAAAAAAAAAAAAAAAAAAAAAAAAAGGCTCCAGGCGCAGCAAAGCTCAGTTACCTCTGCACTGTGCACGGGGTACGCTGCACTCTGTTTATGTCCCTGCCTCAGACAAGAACAAAAGAAAAACTAGTTTGGTGTGAGTAATAACCTCAGGGCTCAGAGTTTGCTGGCAACCATTTGATTTTAGCTGAACTTTACCTCAGGCTTCACCACAACATATCTGACTCACAAAACATGACAGACGAGCACTGCTCTTAAAATGTATATGATGCTCTGTATTCATCTGTTCTAGTCAGGATCACAGTGTAATAACATGTGTGCAGGGGGGAGGGGAACACAAAACTGCAGAAACTACCGTCACGCACAGACGTGTAATATAGGCTTATATAGAAGAACGCTGCAATTTTAAGAGAAACTTGTATTACAAACTGATTGAAAACGCACTTAAACTGCTAACCAGTCCTAATGCCTTAATAGTATTCTGACCAAAATCATACCCTCCCATCTTCTGTTCTCTTGGGAGTAACACAGCTGAGTCCTACAAAGTGCATTTGGAAACTTCTTCCCATTAACTTCTGCTCCATGTAGTATGCCTTGACTTGTTTTTTAAAAAAACTTCCTCTGGAAAGAGCAGCAAAGCCTGGGGGTTTCCATGAGGGTGCCCATAGCTTGGCTTGCTACAGCTGCTGAGCATGCTGCAGCTTTTTGCCAAAGGCAGCAGCCCAAGGTACACAGTCACCTTGGAGCAGGCAGCACAGATTAAGTTCTCCATTAGGGAGGAACCTCCTGGCTTCCTGTGGCCGCTGACCAGACGAGAGCACATTTTGGTACAAACACGCTGTTAAAAACCAGGACTCTGCAAACCTGCTGTGTCTAGCAGTGCCCTGACCAAGAACAGGGGTCACTTTGCAGTCTGATGGGGAGGTCAGGAAGGCGGCGGACTGCAAGACAATTCCCCTGTTGCAAACGCTGAATTTCAACAGTGCTCTCTGTCTAGAAACAATTTTTTCTCTTTTGCCACAAAACCTCCTGACACTGCTTTGAGTGTGTAAACTCAACGCACATACTGTGAGTGTGTGTGTGGGGGGGGCAAAATATATGAAGAATGAATGAGGAAGAAGTTTTGCTTAGGGACAAAAAAGGAGCACATTGCCAAACACCAAGGTCAGCTGCCACCAAACTGCTGCTCCTTCAGCAGTTCAGCTCCTTCTCTGTCCCACTCAACACGCTGTACCAAATGTGATTCTGAAAGTCAAGCCTGAATCATGAAGAGTGATGTCCAGGTGAAGAGCTCACTGGTGTGCCTCTTTGACCTGTCAATGACTACTGTACTTAAGTTCTGTGTGCTCGACATTCTAAGTACATCCTACAATGCAAGAATGCATGCTCTAACTCCCTAAAGAGCTTTAGAAGAGACCCAGCTCTGTTGGTTACCATGCTGAATGCAGGCAGGTGCATGCTTCTGAAGGGCCCAATGAAAGTAACTAGATGTGATACTAGAGAACTGGAGCCTAAGAAGGAGAGCTGTGGAGCAGCATACAGATCTACGGCACCAACTGCCTGCTAAGGTAAGGGGCGGGAAAAAACAGAACCTTTCACTGATTTTCCAGAAACATCAAAACAGAGCTGCCCTATGAGTCAAAAAAAAAAAATAAAAAAATGTTGTACATTAAGTATGAAACCTTTACTCCTAAGCACCAGTTTATTTTAAAGTTTCAAACTCCTAAAAAAAGAATGGAAACAATGAATGAAATCCTAGCAAAAGGTGTTGTTATTAACACAGTATCTCTGCTGAAGGTAGGTTAAGAGAATGTTAATCTGAGCTACTTACTGCTGGTGATGGTTTGCTTGCTTAGCTAAGGCAAATTTCTGTATTCTGTTTGTAAGCATAGATGCAGCTTCCCATTGGTATCTGTACTGACAAGGAATGACTTGTCGGTTGCCAGAGAACACGTTACATATCCAGTCATCCTATCTTTTCCTCCCTGAAGCTGAAATTTTCTCTTGTGCAACCAAACACAAGCAGGAAACTAGCATATTGATTTCTCAGTTTGCACATCTGTTGAACCTATCTCAGTCTGACAATTCTAAGTTTATATGATGATTGTGCTTGGCTATTTTTGTGGCAAGATGATACGTAATTTTTTGTTAAGTATCATAATCCTGGGAAGAGAGCTTGTCATGTTTCGGTTCCCGGCATTGAATACTTCACCCGCACGCAATTTCTAGACTAGTTCCTACAACAATAGTTAGCTACGCAGTGGTTTGCTTTATCTTCCAAATCACTGGAAGAGTTAATGCAAGTACCCTCGAAGGACACCTTATGGCATCTAAGTATCTTTGTTTGTGTTTTGTTGAGCAGAGAAAGCCCTTTTCTTCTGGCTTTATTCAGAAATATGAGGTATTTCAGAATGATTCAGATCCATCTCCAACTTGCTAAGTACACACTTTCTGTCATGGGTGCACACTTGTATAGGGATTTTTCAGGCAACCATATCAGAGACAACATACAGCCGGTTACTTTCATCAATAATATACTGTGAATTACATTTCTTTTGAGGCTCTACACCATCGCCTCAAAATTTCCAAGTCATGCAATAAATATCCGATTTCTACTTCGCTGTGTTATTCTCCATTTCTATTTTTGGAATCTGTGTCTAGCTATGAGCTTCCTTCACAGAACAAACAATATAACATATAGTATTGTACTGGAAATCCCATTTTTGTCTGGCACTAAGCCAAGTAAGGAAAGCATATCAGCTCCTCAAAACAAATCAGACAATCACTCTTTGGGTAAAACAGATGCGTTTTTCTCTTGTCTGTTTAATTTCTATCTTTGCCCATCAGATTTTTCTTAAAGAGTTTCTGAGATCGACAAGTTTCCTTCTGGAAACTAGGCAATGTCTAAAGTAAAGGTGTGAATTCAACTTGTTGGCATACCTGGAAATGTGTATCCTGAAGCAAACCTTCAAATGCCATGGTTCCTTGGTGAAAAAGGAAATGAGCCAAAGTTTCTGGCTCTCATGCAGAAGACAACAATTCTGCCTTGTTTCTTTTTTTTTTTTTTTCTGTTCATTTCACAGCCATTATTACGCAGCATTTTATCACCTCTAATATGCAGTAGCCATCTACTGTATGCTTCACGATACGAAGGAATACTAAATATCACAGTGAGAATTCAGTATGTAATATAATGTGCAGTGTTCTATTAAAACTAATGCTTGCCTGTGAACTTGAGCTGTTCTACAGCACTAACTTGTTTCCAACAAAGAGTAGAAAAGCAGACTATTTTTTTTAATCCGTGGCAGAATGGTTCCTATTAACCTAAACTTCATTTGTTTTATGGCAGAAATTCTTTGACCTCGAGGAAGAGAGTGCATGCTTTCTCAAAGATCAGAAGAACACTTCCCTTCCCAAACTAAACCGTAACAAATACATGGTGACTGATGGAGCTGCATACATTGGTAAGTAACCGTATCTCCAGCAATTCTAATTTGTAGCCATCAAGCCTGAAATAATGCTTAATTATAAATGAGGAATCTACAGCGGATTTACTTACTAATTACGTTACCGGTCTGATTTCTTTGGGAACCTGACTGAAGATCACTCTGGGAACCTGAATGAAGATAGCTTTGAACTTCTTCTTTAAAACCTCTTAAATTTCTTTTTTCCTATAACTTGATTTCTCAAAAGTAGTATGATGTTTTCAAAGTTTAAAAAACAGACAGAAAATACAAATACAACATACCTCATGAAATAGGAATAAACATGACTAACATATTGTTTCCACAATCCAACAAAGATGGACTGCTCTCCATTTCCCACGTCACAGAATCAGAGTGGTTTGGGTTGGAAGGGACCTTTAAGATCATCTAGTTGCAACCCCCCTGCTACAGGCAGGGACATCTCCCATCAGACCAGGTTGCTCAAAGCCCCATCTAGCCTGGCTTTAAACACCTAGATGGGAGCATCCACAATCCCTCTCGGCAACCTGCTCCAGTGTCTCACTGCCCTCACAGTAAAGAATTTCTCCCTAATATCTAGTCTAAGTCTACTGTCTTTCAGTTTTATATCATTTCCCCTTGTCCCGTTGCTACCTGCCCTTATAAAAAGTTCCTCCCCAGCTTTCCTGTAGGCCCCCTTGAGGTACTGCAAGGCCATTACAATACACTATAATACCTCATTACTAAACTTCTAGTAAATTCTACTAAATACTCTACAACCAGGAGTCATCCTCCCCTTCTGACATCTTATTCCATTTTGCTTTACCGACATCTCAGACATCCTCTTTATTTTAATCATCAGATATAAGTCTAATTGGTAATCTGGGTTGAAGGTACACTTAAATATTAAGTCTCTGTATGGCACCTAGAAAATTTCACTATCAATCCTCACTAAATGCATGATAAAAACTATCTTTAACAAAATAATAAAACTGATAGAGGCGTGCTTGAGCTGCAGGATCAAAAACAGCTACTGAAATTAAAAAGTAAGTAATGAGATTTCTGAAGAGTATGTACTGATGCACACTTAATGTGCACACACATCCCTCTCAGTCTATCCAAATCTTACTTTTCACTTCAGGTAGCTGAGCTTACCCTCTCCTCCCATCCCAAATATTGTACGAGCTTCCTAGTCATCTTTTTACTCCATTTTAAATTCTTGGCACTGAAAAGGTTGATGACAAATACATACACACACGCACACACACAGATTTATACAGGCATACACAGTATATAATAAGCAAGAGCAAATTAATTTTGAATAAGGAACTTGTTCTCACTTGTTGTGTATTCCTGCCTTTACTCGTAGGTAATTTTGATTGGGTAGGAAATGCTTTTACGCAGAACGCTGGAGCAGGCCTCGTTATCAACCAAGCAGACGCGGGGAACAGCACGAGCATCATAAAGCAACTCAAGGCTGTTTTTGAGAGAGACTGGTATTCACATTATGCCAAAAGTTTACAACCAACAAAAATGCCAAACTGCTTTAATCACAAACTCAGTAAAGCAACATCAAATAAGACTGCCATGAGCAATGTGAACTAGAAAGACTGTTTTACTGTTTAGTATGGCAATGAAGAATTACATTGGGGTGTAGCCCTCTTTCATATTTACAGACAAAAGACTTCAGCAAAAAAAAAGTTTGGGGCGGGGGGGGGGATTGTTTTTAGGAAAAAGCACACTTACATAAAAACTGTCTAAAATATATTCTCTATTGATTTGGGACTTTCAAGGTTTGTTACTTCTGACACTGAATGTCATTTCTGCTTCCATGTTATTTTTTATGTTCCTCATTTGAACTTAACTGAAACAGAAGAATTGATTCATGCTGTTTTAAGAATTTCCCTAATTGCCATCCAGGCTAGAACAAACCCTTGGCAGAACTGAGATCCTGGCTATGAAATGGCATTCTAAGATCAGTTACTGTTGATGTACAGGTAGTGGTAGGTTTACTGTATTAGAAAAGATAGCAGAATAAGGATATATTCACCTATCTAAATAATTCCCTCTAAATAAACATCCAGTCATGCAAGTTCTTCCCAGTTTTCAGCATTTAGTGTGAGCATCACTCTTTCTAAATAGCCTTAAATTACATTCAAGTTCTGTGACTGGTAATTTATTCGTCTCTAAAGGGATGAAGGTTTTGAGGGATTGAGGCTGACCCAATCAAATTCATCAGAATCCCTGGAACCTCTCAGTTAGATCAATTTTCATTAATATAACATGGATTCCTTTCAACATAACTGCTATTTATAATTACAACAATATATAACAATGTAAATCTCTTCAGTAAATGCAAAGATTGAGGATTGATTTTTCTTGCAATCTCAAGAAAAAATTTTACTGAAGTTAAATATCATCCAATGCAGGTCAGCAGTTGCTCGCTGACTCATTTTTAGACAACTGCGTGTATACAATTTTTTATTTTAATTTTTTTTTAGGATAGCGAAGGTTCTGAAAAAAAAAAAAGGCAAAAATTGTTTAATTTCATACATTTTTTTTTCTCTTCATATCAATAAAAAAATGTGAAATGGCATTTTTTTTGAATGTCATCCATATAGATGAATCTATCAGTCCAACAGAAATGTGATGCTTTCATTTAGGCCCAGTTTCAGCTGGCATTGATGGTGTCCCTCTACAACCACGACTCAGCTGCACTAAGATGCAACTGTTCTGTAAAAGTGTGAATTTGCTCTTTAAAAAAAGGAATTAATGCGTGACAACACAATTTTCTCCAGCCTCGTTCTAGCTTAGTTTCTTAATGAAAACCGCCGTCTTCTGCTGAAGAAATCCAGCCACAAAGGCAAACCGCATTCTTTATTTTGTTGAAAATGTACTGTATTCAAAATGCAGACTGTTCTTACCATGCTGAATGTTACAGAAGGGACAATTTGAAAGCAGTGGGTTAACAGAAAAGAAATGTCTCAAAGGATTATTTTCACCTTAAGAACAAGTTAATTAAAAGGACATCCCGACTCAGAATGCAGGTTTCATGCACAAGCTTAAAAAAAAAAAAAAAAAAAAAAAGTTTTATTTTGAAGTGAGCAGAGTTTTTGAAACTGCACCTTTGTAGTATTTCCTAATGTCATTTTCTGACCGTTGCCCGCTGGAGAGAGGAGCACACCATGAACCTAGTTGGGACTGGCAAAAGCACGCTTCTCACAAACACTGTTTGTTTTGCCATTTCCCAGTTGTACATCATCCTACCGAAACGAATTCTTGTAGTTGTTAACTTTTACAGAGAAGTGCAGAGCTCTAATGCTCAAGAACATTTTGTAACATGCAGATAAACCGTGCAATTTATTAGCCTTCACATATACAGAGAGGAGCATATACTCTGACATTCATTTAAGAAACAAAAAAAAAGTAATCTGAAGAGAGAAAAGTTACCTGAGTTACTTTGAAGGAAAAGTCTTTGCGAAGAAAAACTTTTGTATTTTCCTTCTTCTGTATATAACGTCAGTTATATACAGTATATAGTATATATATAGTATATAGTCAGTATAGCAGGTATGGTAGAGATCCCCAGCACTTAACTAACGACGTTTTTTCTATTGTTATTAAATAAAGATTAGTCCAGATTCATCTCTGGTGAAACTCTTAGCACTCAGCTGAGTAACATCACCAATGAATTTTGTCTTCGGAGTCAATGGGGGAAAAAAAAAATAGTTAAAAAACAACATTTTTAAAAACAATATTGCAATATTTGTACATTTTCTGAGAGACTGAGAGTAAGTCCCTATGGATGGGTGATCTTACAGCTCAAGATAAATTTAACCTACTCGGAACCCCTTCTCCCCACTGTCCAGAGTCGGTAGCTGTAGCACCTGATGGCAATAATATTCAAGAAGAATCAATGTAGTGTTTTCTCCCTCGCATTATGGATACTAACGATGTCTTAAGCTTTTGAAATAGCGTTTTGTACATGTAATGAAGAATCTCAGTGAAAGAGACATTTGTCAAATCTGTCTCTTCCGAGTTAGTATTTAGTGATGAGACAATGGAGTTACCACTGACCCTCTATTTAGTATACCAAATGAATGATTCAAATAGTAGTTTCATTGGACAGATTCTAGGGAAATACAATCCTAAGCATTAACTGGGTCCATCTGTTTACAAGTACATTCTTACTGACTTGATCAACAAATTCTGATGCCTCAATGACCCCCCACAACGTAATAGTATGTTCTGTTTTTATGGTGGAAGGGGTCTGGTTTTCTCTAAGCAACTCTAATGCGAAATAGTGTCAGCCATCCCACAGCCGGACTGGCAGGCTCAAGTTTCATTTGGTATAAAGCACAGGTTGGTGTTTTAATAGCTGTTCAGAATGGCAGCGGCTCCAAAGCAGCACAGAAGGCTTTGGTCTGTTACATTAGCCAAAAGACAAAGTGCATCCTTGGACTTCAGCACGTAGGAAATTAAGGAGAAAACAAACAAACAAAAAAAACCTATCATACAAACATTATTTTTTAAAGCTGTTGCAGACAATTATTTGTTTCTGGCTAGCATTGTTCCTGCTTAACTAGATTTGAGACAACAGCCTCAACTGCGGCTTCAGCTCCTTCTGCCAATGTAAATAAATCTGTAACAAATCTATTTCACATTGAGTTAGCAGAGATCTGTCTAGACCAGTTACCTCTTGCTTCAGCTCTTCTGAATATCACCACTGCACAATTTCCAAACCTAACAGGAACTTGCATTCAGTAGTGTCTCATGGACCTCAGAGACATAATCCAAAAGATGCACTTTCTCTAATCCCCTTCTAGCTGGCATTGGTAACTCTGTCATATTACAAGCAATTTCCTAAACAGAACAGCTTTATTCTTAAAGAATACAGGCTGTAATTGTTGTTTGCTGCATTTACTAGTGCCTTACTCATAGTTTTTGTTTAACTGTTCCTCAAGCGAAGTCCTGCTAAGATCCTGTACCTGGTTCTGAGGCATACAGCAAGCCTCCTAAGTAAGAAGGCTACACAGTGTGATGTTTACAGGTGAGTACCTGACACTAAAGTCACAAAAACACAAAAATTGTATATGCGATGCTGGTCCAAATGCCAAGCATGTAATTCTGAGAATTTTTTATCTAGCCCAGTTTTAAAACTGAACTCCACAAACTACTCCTGCATTTGTTATCAGCCAACCCACAAAGCGATCAAAGCAGTCTGTGCTGCTGAAGAATAAAAACCAGTAAGTGAAATCTAAATTCTCCCAACACATGGCTGACAGCAAACCGCCACCAGAGGAATTCCTTCAAAGCACAGGGTGAAGTCCAATACAGCGGTTACTTTACAAGTCTCACATGCTACAGCTCAAGCAGTTTTGGGCAGGACACCGCTTTTTTCTGCCTCTAGCATCTGGTCTGTTTGGGTGTAGGGAAGAAGGATGTTCTTCTGTTTTTAATACCGGAGGAAAAAAAATGCAATAGAGTGGGCATGTAACCACTGCCCTTAACAAGTATCTACTGCTACTCTCCCTTTCACTTCAAAGACCAGTAAAGCATTTATTCCATGCCACCACACAGTGGCCACAGCTGTACCCTGACTAGAAAAGATTTAAGTAAGTTTCTGTCCAATTTACTTCTTTTTGTAAGAAATGCATCTTTGAACTGAATTGGCTGGCCTTGCTGTGCAATGTTTTACACAATTCAGGGCCCAATATTCGTTCTAATAAATCCAGACTGTGAACACAGCTCAAGGGAAAGCCTGAGGAATGACTAAAAATGCTCAGAATTCTACTCTTAAGAGACACCCATTCTTTGCATTCTACTAACCATCTAAATTCTTTCTACTACTTCACTGAGTACTGCACACATAAAAACTGAACTAGGATCCATGTTAATATTACCCACCGTTTCATCCTAATCCAAGGAGAAACCCAGACAGAGCATTTCTATGGTGGTTCTTTTTTGTGACTTTAGTGTGTACTCACTGAAAATAGCACAGACTTTTCTGATAAGATGGTAAGACATCAGCTGGCTATTCCAGATTTTCAAATTGAAGTCCTTTACAAATATCTTCCTCTTGAACATCATGTACCTGACTCCTGAGAATGGCCTTATATAGAGAGTTGTAAGTTACCATTTGGACTTCAAAATTAACTCTTCATTTTAATACAAAAATATTGACTACATCTATTGTATGTTTAGAGACAGTAACTTTTGGCATTGTTTTACTTCCACCCCTATCCTTTCTATACACATATACTCACATTTTTTCACTTGTCCAATTTAATCTACTGTAAAAAAAGAATGAATCCTTGGTGTATTTTAAGTAAGTTTGCAGTGATACCTCCTGAGTTGAACACACCATTGAACATATCCCACTTACAACATCACACACTATAGTAGCTCAGCTGTTACGTTAGACAGAATGCTTTTCTCACCTGTAATTTTTCCACTATAAATACTGCTGATTACTTAGGAATTTCTCAGTGTTGAATCAGGTAGCTTTTGCATCATTACTTCACATAAATGCCTTAGAAGCTTGCCAAACTAGCATGTAGAAGAGAGAGACCTCATACAAAACAGTTTAGACAATGAAAGGAACTCACATGCTTTACAATGTGTGGATGCTGAAGTCAGCAGATGAACTCTAGTCCTGTAATAGTCAGGGAGCTGCATGTCTAAACACGTTAAACTTCTCTTTAAGAAAAAAAATAAGGTTGATAGCTGATTGAAGTTACAGAATAGAAGAGGATATAGCAAAACAGTTCATGATTGTAGCATTCCAAAGGATTATTCTGTGCTACTACTGAAAAGTTTTATGTTACATGGCCACAAATGTGAATAACATAAAGTACCTGCGTCATGAACACATACTGGACATTATATCTTGCAAAGTAAGTAATAACAGTCCCATCCTCAACAGCTTTCCATGCAATCTGGATAGAAAGAAAGAAAGGAAAAATAGCCACAGAGTCAAAACAACTTGAATCAGACTGGGTTAACAGACTGGATGCTGACCTAAAAGCTCTGGGCTAAGTTCTTGTTTTGTTTCTTTCCCTGCAAAATCCTGCATTTGTTAGGCACCTCCCATTTTCCTCTTCGGGAAAGAATTCCCATTTCCAGAATGAGGAGGAAAACTTCAACAATTACACAATTTATTTGTATAACAGAAAGCAAAGAAATCATCATGAATAAGTGACCACCGAATTCTATGTAGCAGGTACTGAGAAGTGAAGCAATATTAGAAACAGAGCTTCTTCTTGTATCTCATGCTTCTCTAGTGCTATAGAAACAAAGGATTTCAACACAGCAAATACCTCCAGATATAGTATTGCATGTCATATTTCGGTACGTTCTCTCACTGTACAAATACAGTCAAGATGGACAGATACCATTCCGAACTAACTGGTGAAAACTAAGCACAAGCATCAGGTCATCAAATCTGATACATGAATCGCACTCAAGCATATGTATGCATAATTTTTTTTTTTTTTAAACCAAAAATGCTACCTAGATAAAGTTTACTGCCAACTCAGAAGCTGGAACTATGTTGTCAAACGTAACCGTGAGGAGATTCCTGGGATCTTCATGGGGAAATAACTTCATTTTAAAGATTAAAGGCACAGAACATTGTATGTCCCATTGTCTGAACAAGACAGTATGTAACACATATAATGAAAAACTCTTGAAATGGAAGTGTGTGGAGCCATATTTTAACGACTGACTTGCTAACAAAATTTTTCTAGTGGATTTCCTCAGTCTTCCACCACTCCACTTTATTCCTCATATTCCTCAAGTGATAGTGTACCTGTATTTTTTTCCTTCTTGAAACCTGAGAACCCTAAAAGAAAAGCAGCAGCTGTCTCTTTCTAAAGGTTGAGGAGCCAATCTCACTTACCCTCTCACTGTTTCCTTCGCCTTCAACAGCACATTCCAGGCTTGCGATTGCCCAAGGAGCAAAGAAAAAAACACTTCTACTTACCTGCTTCATATGAAAACCGTGGGTGGCTCAGCAAGCTTTTGCCCTTTCAGAGAGCCCTTACCTAATACAATACTAGGGAAAGCATAATAAAAGAGCTCAAAAACATGAGGAAGGTGTGTTCACCTGGAGAAATATACATACAGAAGGGTGGGAGGGATAATAAAGAATGGAAGAAAAAAAAATCTGGCTAGCTTTAAGTGATGCAGAGGTTCTGGTGACAGCGTTATTATGGCCTCATTTTGTTCTAAAATATATATATATTTTTTTTTTTTTAACCATACAGCCAGATTTTAATGACTGAAATTTGCTGTTAAGTACAATAAGGAGACAAGACTCTTGCCTTTAGGAATTGAATTTGTACTCAAAAGGTGGTACATACCTGTGGGAACTTGGGGCTCACAACAAAGTACAATCCGTTCCACTTCCAGGAGAGCACCATACTAAAAGCAGCTGCAGCACCTGCTTTCTAGCAATCTGCAGATGCTTTAAATAAATTCCCAGGCTAGACTGAAGGAATTTTCCCTGTAGAAAGAACAAAGAATGGCAGATTCTGTGAGAAACCCAAAGAACCTAATGCAAATGTTAAAATGCCTAAGAAGTTAGGATCAAAATGAAGCACATTCTCATTTTTGCCAACATTTAAAAAATAAACGAGAACTGGAAGAAGACTGGGAGGCCAGCACAGTACCCCAGATTAATAAAGTTGATGTTTCTAAATAAACAAGCCATTACATTTCCGGACAGTCCCCACATGTAAACTGCTGCTCTGAATATGAGAGAGTGCAGAATCTGTTTATCATGAGCTTTGATGCACTGCCCAAAGTTTTGGCATTAAAGGTCTTATGGTCCACCTGTGGAAGTTTATAGCTTGTAGTCAGGCAAAAAAGAAGGTTTCTATGTATATTTACACAAACCCTACCGCCAAGTAGTCGTTTAAAAAAAATAAGTCGCTTCTGGACAGTCCTCAGATGTCAACAAAGAAATCTCAAGTCTGGAGAAAACCAGAAAAAAATATCTACGGCAACACACCAACTGTTAGAGAGCTAATACAATACAGAGTTCAGGACGCCCCCATGTCCATCTCAGATTCCAAATGTCCTCATACCACATTCTTGATGTGGAGCCGAGGCTCCATACATACACATGCTCAGAGCTACATCCTCATAGGAGAAATGGGTACATCAGAACAGCTAGAAACATCTCTAGTACAGTGACTGTTTATTGCGAGGCTGATAGGAAACAGCACATCCCTGACTGGGAAGGGCTGCGTGTCCTCTATTAGGAAATGGGAATAGAATATGCACACACACTATAGATAACAAACTGCAGAAGTGAACTGGCCACAGCATAGAAATACATTAACGTAACAGAATCCAACAGCACAAACCAAAGCCGTCTACTCATCTTTTTACTCCCACACACGTGTGCCAAAGCTTACTTTTTTAAAAAAACAAAGGGCAATGCTCCTCTTTCAGCTGAACACTACAGGGAGGATTACACTTTCCTTCCCCTCCTCCCCAGCTACCACTGCCCCCAGTTCTTTCTGTTCTCTTTCCACACCTTTTTTTCTATCGGACAGCATTTCTGCTACCTCCCCCTCTGCTTCTTACCTGGCTTTTTTTTTCTTTTTTTTTTTTTTTCCAGTTTTGAGCTATTATTTCTTACACACTGGTTTGTGTAGGTCTCCTTTGCTATTCTGTACAAAGCAATGAATCCCTGCAGCTTGCATCTAGGGTGCTGTAACATCCTCCATCATTACCTCTGCTAGCTTTACCTGAAGTGCCAAGAGAAAGGAGGTAGAGGTGCAAGTTGTTTAAAGAAAACAACATTTTTATTTTAGTTTTACTACATACAAAGACAAGGAAAGCAGAATAAAATATCTGAAAGGGGGAAGGGTTTAAAGTCATAATCAGCATCAAAGCTCACACAACTTTAACACAAAGCTTTGCCTCCAAACCTGTTGCTCACTGCTGTCCTGAGTCCCACACCAGGTGAAGCTGCCAAGCTGTGCAGAACAAGCAAGGCAAAACCACGCACAGCAGCAAGCTCCACAGCCCCCACCTTCCCCACCAGGTTCCCTGCAGCCACAGAGAGGTCTAACCTAGGTACTGTCATCTTGCAACAGATGAACAGTTCAAGCTCACTACTGTATATGCAAACACTGCCTTCAAGAAAGTAGATGAAAAAAAAGAAAATTTCCCCGTGGGTGTGATTTTGGCACTGCATTGTATTATATTTCCCTACACAAGCTGAGAGTAACAGGAGTCTTTCATCAAGTTTGCAGGGCAGAGAGGACATGTACTATACGAGTTTACTACTATGCCTCCTCTATCAAATAGAAAAATCTGTCTAAACTTATTTTGAAAACTGCATGGCCAGCTTATGCAGTAGTTAGATACGTGGCAAGGTTGCAGTATTACTCTCTAAGGAGAATACAGTAAATGTGCTTATATATTTTGTTAATTCGAGCATTGTGTAGTCTCCAAGCTCTTCTATGAGAAGTATGGATAACTTCTCGTCACCCTTCCTACTTCAGAACACAGTATTTATCACAGATGTGTACAATACAGTGGCATAGCTTAGGCCTGTTATATAGGTCAGTACCTGCAATGCACATGAGAACATAGTCTGCCTCCGCAAAGGAGAGTGGCTGCAAAATCTATTTTGGATAACCCAGTTTGTATTTAAGGAAATCAACGTGTGGTCATTTCTAGAACTGTGAATAAGGCAACTGCTGCATGCTTATATATTTGATAAGTTTTATTATACTATATCCTTATATGAATGCCTATGCAGTGTAAATGCTTTAATATAAGATACTGAATTTTTTTTACACGTTATTTTCTAAACGACACTACATTTTACCACGTTTATCCATTTTCTGTGTTGTTACAAAGCGCAAGCAGGAAGACACACGATTTTAATAACTCACACAGCAGCTCTTCAAATCCATTATAAAAACACATTCTTATATAAAGACTTTTAACTTGGCAAGAAACGCGCTTCCTTTCTACAATGGGCTTGGTTCATAGCAATACCTGGGTAATGGATGTTTACTTAGTAGAAAAATAAAATCAGAGTCTGTAAACGGGGTTATTAACTCTGATGTAAACGAATACGTTGGCACGTTTTGATACCTTTGGAAACATAACTCATCTGCATTTATTAGGGAAACAGATGACCTGTCCTGATTCAGTCTGAAAGCAAACACTCTTTGTTTAAAAACCGCAAACTGAGCAGTTGCGGTGTTTCATGCTGCAGGATGACAGGCAATGTAGCAATTTTATTTTGTTACTGTTTTCTTCTTTTTAAACAACTTCCTTATGATCTTACCATAACGAGTTCATGTTATCTGTGAACTGGGCCCACTGTTTACAGCATTACTCTGTGTAACCGACATTCAATGTACTTAACTGAATGAGCAGACTCATTCTTCGGAACTAAAAACAACTGACTTTGGTTTGGTCAGAGAGTGGGGAAGCTGTGGCCTGGTACAGGTTGGGTGCTGCTGTACCGGGGCACGTTGCACATAAGGAAATGGCTGGCTGAAAGACTGATGGCTAACAGAGCACTGTCAGCGTTTGGAAGTGGGTAATACTGCACTGCTGCAAACTAAGCTACCAATGACACAACACTACTTCAAGGAAAAAAAAACAAAAATAAAATTAAAAAAAACATTAAAAATATGTAAATATTTATTTTAATGCTGGAGCACCATTGCTATGATTTCTCACTGCTTTGATATCCAAGGATTCCTAGTACTACACAAATGAATTTCATCTGCTTTGTTTTTTAGTTTCGGTATTTTCATTCAAAGCAAAGTAACTCCTAAGTAACTCCTATTTCTTTGTACCGCACTGAAATAAAAGAAATCTTGTTTCAGTATGTGATGCTTTTCCTATCTTCTTTCGGTTGTGCTTGTCAGCAGCTGTGTCTCTGAGCACGGCCCAGCCCAGCTCCCAGCCCCAAGGCACAGATGGAGGCACACACTGACAGATTTCCGTCAAAGCTGTATGCTGCCACAGCAACAGCAACACAGGTCTGCGCACCCCTGTTCTAAGCTTCAGGCACTTAAGGCTATGCCTGAATCATGTTTCTAGGCACATCAGGCCCTCTGTCATCCGTGTCCACACTGAACAGACTCTCAGCCTGTAAGGCAGCCCTGCCGACTATGTCAACACCAGTAAGTCAAGCAGTGGCACAGCACAAGCCTGATCCACCTCCCTGCTGGCGCACAGCTTGCTCTCTACCAAACAGTGCCCCAGCTAAGCACAGCTGGCTGCAGCTCCCCTGGGGAAGAAGACGAAAAGCACACATTGGGCAACTGGTATCAATCCGTGCAACCTAGCCATAGAGCCAAGGAACTGCTCTTGGCCCCTCTCATACCCTCAACGCTACACCATCCAAATCTGAACCTAAACAGCAAATCTTGCTGTCAGGCAAAAGTGCAGCCTTCTCCAGGATGTCCTTTACCTACAGCACTCCAACCCAGCAGGGAACTGTCTCTGCATTTCCAGCTCTTCCCCGACTAACCACGACCAGTTGCTACCGAAACCATAAACTGTCCCATTATTCCACCCACAAAGAACAGCATTTATTAGAAGAGATGTTACAACAGTAGGAAAAGAATATCTGCTGAGTTCTTTGCTTTAATGTTTTGTTTTTGGTGGGGTTTTTTGTTTGTTTTTTTTTTTTTTTTTTAAGTTGTAGAAGAAACAAATAAAACTGTCTAATCTGAGCTCTGCCAAAAATCAAGGCCATAGAGCCTCACCCTGCACTTCAAGCCCCGACCTTTCCTTGGGGTTACAGCCACTTAGACCAGCAGGAGGCTAATTACAAAGGAGGAAGAAAAAAACATTTTATACAGGGAAATGAAATGGAAGCACCTGAAGATGCTGCAGTAAATTACTGGAATAGCTGAGCTTATCAGATGGTACCAATAGAGGAGACAGTAACGAGCTCAGATTCTTTCTTTCTTCCATGCTTTACACCTGAAAGTAGCTGCTTCAGTAACAGCACAGTGGGTACAACTTCTATGTTAACTCATAATTATTCTAGCACAGAATAACAGCCTACAAAAGCACTGACATTTAATACAGGCAAGCAACATTAAGTATGAAAATGTACAGTCGATTTTCATGCTTGGAAATTTGCATAAGAGAACAAGTAATTTCTTCTCCCTTGTTTATTACCTTCTCTGGTTATTAAAGAACAAGACTTGTTGGCCCATTGCATATCAGCCTCCCTCCCTTGCTCTCTCCCTCTGATGCTGAATCCCAGAATAGTCTGTTCTAGGATACAGCAAGAAATGACAGCACACCCTGAATCAATGGCCCAGAATTTTATTTGCAGCTCTAAGTCAATATAAAGTAAGGCTATCAACCTCCCATTAGATCTGAAAGAGCAAGAAAGCATTTGAAAAATTAATGCACAAAAGGAAAACAATCTGTACTATATGATAGTCCAGGTCCCCTCACATCCGAAAAACTGGATTATGAAAATAAGAATGACAGTAACAGGAATTCTCAAAGACCCTGCATCTCTGCTTAGGAGGGGAAGGCTTTTTCCACAAAGGTGTGCATCTGTGGGCCAAGCAGTCCATCACGAGGAACAGAAGGAATACAACCTAATAAGGCAGGGCACTGATCCCTGAAGATTGTTGACGTTTCAAACTCAGAATTTTCGAGCTCCTCTCAAATGAACATTTTTCTCTAACCTCTCATTAATTTTGAGTCCCAACAGACACTACTTACTGAGTGCCGCAAATGTATTTAAGTAACACGCTGCAGTGGAAGAACCCAGCAAGCGATGACACATATAACAGAGAAAAAGCAACAGCAAATTAGCTATGGTATGCTTCTGGACTGTGCTGATACACTTTAAGTTATACAACCACCTCCCCCCAAAAGCCTTTTTCTTTAACGCACTGGTTTTTAAATGGTACACTTTTTAAAGGAGCAGATGGACATAACACACTAATACTGTGCTGTGACTGACTACTGAACTGTGTATACCTTATGTTGTTGCCCCAACACCAAACTGGTGCACCTAAAGAGAACTCCTCTGAAGACAGCACAGGTTTTAAGCTGTTGCCACAGCCTACGGTAATCCAGGTCAGGGGAAATGTATTATAGACTTCAACAGCAGAGCCAGAAAGACACACATCACAGATGTCTGGCTCATTACAATAAAACTTCTGAAGCGCATCACTCCTGCGGTCAATGGTTGAACAATCCCTTCAACATGAAGCACACAAGCGGTCTCAGTACCAGAAGGTCATATTCTAGCCTCTACTCTGTATCCTTCCAATGATTATAGCCAGAATCAATCAGCAGAGCACTAACTCATCAAATAGGTTTTTTCTGCTGGTGTAATGCAGTACTCCCAAAGACTACGTTCAGCCAACAAAATATTAACACTGGACTTTCATGGGACTTATGAGCTACCAGAAAGGTCACATCTTGTGCAGCAAAATGAGCTTAAGCAAGCTCATTTTAAAGGCTTATAAATGCTTAAAGCATCTCAACACACACAGAACTGTCATACCACTACAGCTATGCACTGCTTGTCTTAAAGAACAGCTCACATGAACTCATTTCTGACCAAAAGCACCATTTAAACCAATGTGGTAACTGCAGGGAGAAAAGAATCAGCAAATTCATTCCAGATCATCCTGATATAGCATTTAGAGTTGAAATCACGACTTCCATGGATGGCCCTTTCAAACTGGACAGCAGCTCTGTTAGCAGTGCAGCCAATACTTACAGACAAGTAAAGCAGCAAAACCTACAGCCGAGCATCTTCCAGTCCAAGGTACAACCCTAATCCCTTTCCATTTGACAAAAAGGTCTTTGGTCTACATGCACAGAAAACTGAGATGGGGAGGCTGGTGGCACTAGCTAAAGAAAATGGACACAGGAAATAAAAACAGCATTCCAATCTGTGTCTACCATCCTGTAAATTCCACACCCCTATTTTATTTCGAAATACCAAACTGACAGCAGGATCACCTTTGAAGCCATTGTTTTCTTGATCATCTGACTCAGAGAAAAACGTTCTAAGTTACTGCAATATCATGCAGCCGGATACTACAACTTAACATTTAATAAAGGACAAAACACTTCATAGATACTGGCTTATCTAAACGGTCACATGAAAAGATGGCAATAGCCACAAGAAAGCATGCTTTACAGGAAAATTTACTTAAGAGGACTGTTGTTACTGTGAACCAAATGTAAAAAGATATATTGGAATAATCTATAAACAAAACATAACTGCAAATAAAATGGCAAAATTGTGATCTTCCGTATAAAGTCCATATTGTCAGGACTACATGTTGCTGTCTTTGGCATACCATGGACAGACAAATCACACTAATAACAAATGCCAGGATGAGCAGTTCAAGTAAGACAAAACTTGCTCCACTGCCATTTTAGTGGAGAAGAATGAGAAAAGCCAGCTCCTGCAAGCTATATATGCTCTAGTATACTACTTATTTGCAATTCCACCAACTTTTGTTAGCTTGTTCTGAATTTCGTTTGATGAGTAACAAGCAAGATGGGTTTACTACCATTATGGCTTCTGGAACACTTACAGGAATTGTGCTGGAATGATATTAATAGCTAAGTGATTAATGAGACAATCAGGAGCTCCCATCTGGAAGAAGCCTTCATCTAAATATGCTGTCTGGTTTCTCTGGGTTTTCACCCCACCTGATACTGCACACCTGTTATATACAACAGCATCTCCTTGAGAATAAAGGCAGACTCTCTAACAAACACAAGACTTGAGGGAAGCGCTCAGAGCAAACCCCAACACCAACGGGTGTTTTCACAGGACCCGCAGATGTTCACGTGTGATAAAGGAAATTCTCTGCAAGGACCAAAAAGGCTTCACTTGCCAGAGTCAGGTGTACTGTACAGTCCTGGGTGGATGCTTAAGAATAACCAGATGTCGTGGAAAAGGGCTCCATGAGATATGGGCTGCAGTCTGAACACTGGACAAAAGATCAGTCTGCAGCATTTGCTGTAGCCTCATTAGCCAAATTTGCAGTGGCCTGAAGACAAGTGCAGGACAGCACCAGCCCACTCCAGAGGCAAACCACCGTGCAGTCTGGGCACCTGGGAACACGGTCTCAACCAAGCGACATTCTCCTTGTAAGCTCAGTATCGCTCAGTCTCAGTTATCGACCCTATTTCTTCAGAACCAAATACAGCTTGACTTCATACATACCACATCTGCAAGGTAAGCCAGTATGATCCTGTGCCTAGTGATTTATTAGCAAAAATCAACATTTTAACAACTTTTGGCTCAGCTGAGGTCAAATCAAAGATCTTTGGAAGATCTGTGAATCAAAACAAGCCCCAGACCCTAAGTGACCCAGACAAGTACACAGTAACTCAAATCCTCACTGAGACTGTCTAATGCTCAGCTACGTTAGGAACTGTTGGCTCTGAAGTGTAACACTTTAGAGACTGCCAAGTATCAGAACTGTCACAGCTCAAAGGTGCAACAGCACACACATCAGGAGTACCTGATGATAAAAGTCTGAGTAAATTCACTGTATGTCTTTAATTTAAATATCTGTGCCAATTTTGAGCTACAGTAGGTCACAAAAAGCATAAGATTAGAGCCCAAACAAAAATGGTGAAATCTCATGGTACCAGTTATTAGAGATTTGGCTGTAATTAAACAGACGGTTACAGAGAGTAAGCTTGCTTCAGCTCTTTGAAGAATACCTCCAGAAAAAAAAAGAAAAGCTTGCACACAGTGAAAAACCAATTGCAAATGGTACAATAAAAGAAAAAGAGAACACAGTATCTTGCCATAGTGGTAGAACATATGAAAAAGAATGAGATCTCTACATTGGTGCAGCCTCACCTTAAGCACCATGTGCAGGTTCGGGTGTCACAATATAAGGACATAAAACAATGAGAGAGCATCTAAAGAAGAGCTACAAAGATGGTGAAGGATCCATAGGGCAAGGTGTAGGAGGAATGGCTGAGGTCCCTGGGTGTGCTCAGCCCAGAGCGAAGGAGAGGCCACATGGCTGCTGCAGCTCCTCACAGGGAGCAGAAGGGCAGTGCTGAGCTCTCCTCTGTGTGACAGCGACAGGGCCCGAGGGAACGGCATGGAGCTGTGCCGGGAGGGGCAGGCTGTGTACTGCGAAAAGGCTCTTCGAAAAGGGGAACAGAAGAGACAGCATCAAGTCTGCAAGAGTTCAAGGACTGTCTGAACAACGCTCTCAGACATAGGGTCTTAATTTTGGATGGTTCTGCGTGGAGCTGCAAGTTAGACTCAATCTTCCATATTGGCTCATTCCAACTCTGTGATCATATAATCGTAGCACTATCAGAGTTAAAAAGGACCCTGAAAGGCCACTTAGTTCAACTCTCCTGCAATGAACAGGGACACCTACAGCTACATCAGGTTGCTCAGTCACAACCAGCCAGACGCTCAGTGTCTCCAAGGACGGGGCATCCACCACCTCTCTAGGCAACTGGTTTCAGTCTCACCACCCTTACTGTAAAAAAAAACTTCCTCTTACATAATCTAAATCGCCTCTCCTTTAGTTTGAATCCAGTTTCCTTTGTCCTGTCACAACAGACCCTGCTAAGAGTCCCCTTCCCTTCTTACAGCTTCCATTTAGAAACTGAAAAGCAGCTCTCAAGTCTCCTCAGAGCCTTCTCTTCTACAGGTGGAACAGCCCCAGCCTTTCAGCCTGTCCTCTTAAGGGTAGTGTTCCCTTCTTTGGATCATTTCATTCCTCTGGACACGCTCCAACAGGTCCATGTCTCTACTGTACTGAGGACTCCACATCTGGATGCAGTACTCCAGGTGAGGTCTCACCAGCAGAGGGGCAGACTCACCTCCCTCGACCTGCTGGCCACGCTTCTTTTGATGCAGCCCAGAACACGGCTGGCTTTCTGGGCTGCAAGGGCACATTGCTGACCCATGTCTAGTTTGCCATCTATCAGTACCCCCAGGTCCTTTTTGCAGGCTGTACTCTATCCTTACTACCCCCAGCTTGTACTGACAGTGGGTGTTGCCATGACCCAGGGGCAAGACCCTGCACTTGGATTTGTTGAATGTCCTGAGGTTCACCTGAGCCCGCTGATCGAGCCTGTCTGGGTCTCTCTGAATGGCATCCCCCTTTGGTGTAGCAGACACTAAGCTGTTGACTATACCACGCAGATTAATGTCATCCACAAAGTTGCTGAGAGTGCATTCAATCCCTCTGCTGATGTCAATGATACAGACAGTAAAGAGTATCCTAGTACTGACCCGAGGGACACCACTTGTCACCGATCACCATCCAAACATTGAGCAACAGACCACCACTCTCTGGGTACAGTCCTATGATTCTGTCATTTCTTCTCCAGTACAAACAGTGCAGTCTAGTATGTTGAGGTACTTAGGTACTTCCAGGTGGCATAAGACTATTCTTCCATATTTTACATCACCACGAACCCCACTTAAGGGATTAGTCTCATTTCCACTTCTCCTCTCTTTTAACGGCAATAGGTACCAGTTTTCCACTAACCGACTGCCTAGACTTAAGCACTCTTGACATACTGTTTGGTCTGCTTTGCTCCAAGGGAGAGAATGACTATCTCCAACCCCCTCAGAGCACCAATGCAAATCCCCCAAGACCTGCTAAGATGCTTTTAATTACCCCCTTTTTTTTTTTTTCTGTCCTCCTGCTTGGAATAACAGTAGAAAATAATAAGGAGCCTGAAATAAAGAAGCATGCCACCTTGAAACAGATGACATTATAACGAAGCCTGGCAACGCCTATATTCATACTGCTTCATCTTTTTTTACCATCTGACCTTAAGGGATGAGAAATCTACTCAGCAGCATTGCACAGTACTTTTCAGCTCCTACACTGAGCAGCTCAACTATCAACAACATACATCTGCAGGCCCACTGTCAGGGTTAGGGCTGGTAACAAAGTCTTTGTAAGTGCTCTCTCTGGAGCTACACCAGCTAGCTCCCTAAACAATAGGCATTAGCAACCAAACAATGAAGACCTGTTTCAAACTGAGATATTTTCAGATCATATTTACCATGCTACGGAAGACTACTACCAGGCTGAAAACGTCTGCATACGTGTGTATGTGCACACGTGTGCGGATGTATACATATATATACACATATACACACACAACAGAAGAAAATAAGGCTGAAAAGCAGCCCATGTGGCATCAGCCCTCGGCCTTTTGCATGCTTTCATGAAACTGCTTTATCATCTCAACTGACCCCCAAACCCACAAAAACCAAATCAAAACAAACAAACAAACAAACCCACCAGTCTCATAAAGCGACTATTTGAAATAATGGAATAGCCTGGTCTCTCAGCTCTTCAATAATTCTCTAAACATTGTGCAAAACTTGGTAACTTAATCTGCACCACAGTCTGGCCTCATACAGCACACTTAAGGTTCTCTCCTATTTTGTGATGTATAGCAACCAAGAAACGCAGCACAGAAATAGCCCAGAATCAGAGAACGTGGGACTCCAGAAGTAAAGTAAGAGAGCCAACGGTGAAAAAAAACAGGATTTTCAGCTTCCTAGCACACAATAGTATAATGGAAATGCTAAATCACAGCCTAATACAACATTTGAGCGCCTGCTAGAACAGTGGGGCCAACCCAGGGGAGCTCAGGTGCATGCACAAAAAAAGGGGCAGAGCTAGGATCCACCCCTTCCCAGACTTCATTTAAGGGCTGGTAGTAGTGGTGAGGGTATCTTTTGCCCTCTGATAGGCCTCCCTGCCTATCTGAGGCTATCCAAAGGTAAGTAGCTCTTTTGCTTCATTTCTGGATCTATGGCTGCTGTATTTGGGCTTGTTCTCATTTGCTGTAGCCAAAGACTTCGCCAGCCTGCTATTATCATCATATTATAGCATTACAGGTAGCAACTCCACTCCATGGGAGCCACACTCCTATCATAACATGAGCTTCCAGGAACGTATCTGTGCCATTAGAACAGCAACTACACTGGTACCTTTGCAGGTACTTATTCCATATTCACATTCATTTACTCACTTCAGCTTCACACAGAGATCTGATTCTCCTACTAAAGTTGTTAAATATTATTTAGAAACTTGGGGGGTGGTAGAACAACTTTTTTTTAAATTTCTTATATAAATGTACTGCTTCCTGTTCATCAGCAATACATTGCTAATTCTTCTGCAACAACTGAAGGATGATAATGCTAGGCTGTATTACTTTTGAATAATGACAAAAGACTGAATCACCTGCATTACTACTAAGCAAAGAGCAAAACCTTCAGTTTAGCCACCAGTGCAACCATTACCAGTGGATCCCAGCAGTGCCTCAGAAGAGAGCAGCACAAGTTCCTACCTCTGGAAATATCACTCTGACTTGCCTGTTTTTCATCAGTCCATAACCACCATAAAGTGAGAAAATAATCACAAGCACCACACGGAAGTTTGGCAGCAGTGATCTACACTTGTTCTTGCGCAGAGATCAGTTACTGGCTCTAGTACAAAGACTGATGCAGTTTCTTGCTCCTAAAATTGAAGTCTAACGTTGGTTCAATGTTTGCAAAACTACTGCATTGGTAAAATGACAGAAGCAAAACTAGCAACACCAGATATAAACTCAGTTACAGGAAATTACCATCAGGAGCCTGGATGATTTAACTCAGGCATGTTTAGGCCACGGGCTATATCAGCATGGCAGCAGCTCTTCCCAGTCAAGCAGCCTGGCTCAGCCCCAGGCACAAACCCATCAGTCAGCAACAACCAAACACCGGTGTGCTACTGACACTGTCTCTACTGAAACCAGGACAAGGGATGGGTGCAGTGCTGTAATAACTCAAGTTATGCAAATAAATTCAAGCATTTTGACAGCTTGGATATGAACGTTCCTATGAGCAGTGGGGGGGAAAAAAAAAAAAATACAGCCTTCCTTTCAGTTTTTCTCAAATTCCGTAAAGGAATTTGATAATAGGTTTCAAGACCGGGGGTGGGGGGGATTTTTTTTTTTTTTTTTGTATATTTGTGACTCCACTTTCAGTCAACAAAATAAATTGCCTGCAAATTTTCAAATGAAGTGCATAGAGCTGCCACCAGACATTCAACTCAACAATGTGATCATATCTCTTCATCAGATGTTTACAAGCCTCCTCTTACCAGAGAGAAACATCCCTTGCTTCACGGTCACGCCTTATTTCAGTGATTGCTGTCGTCAGGCAGTGCGTACATTTGTGAATAATTTCTTCCAGGGATAAAGCACAGGAAGAGTAAATTTCATCAAAAATCCAAAAAATATCTTCAGAGGTCACTAAGAACTGTAGCCACTCCCAGCGAATTAGACTGATGTATCAGTTTCACAGAAACACGGTCACATATCCCACCAGTGCTTTGGTGTCGTTGCTCTTTTTAAAATATTTTAATAGTTTTTTTTAAGTGTTAAAAAATAAAATAGGCTTTGTTACTTATATACAATAACTATATTATATACTTTATATGCATCCCAAGATAGTTCCTCTTCATTCAGCTGGCCAGCCAAAAGGTTGGACACCCATGCTCCAGTGTAAGGGATCCAATAACTTCAGTTAAAACAACATTCATTTCTATCCCCCATTTAGTCCCACAGAAATCTGCAATACTCTTTGAAACTATTTTCTGTCCTAAATGGCCTCCCAATATACCACCTCTCATACCACAAGCACACTCAGACTACACCACTAAGCAAGCAGCTCCCTCCTCAGGTTTTGCATGTTCATGATCGGCTGTGCCAAATAAGCACAAATTATCAAGGCCATGAGGGAAACAGAAGCACCTTGAGGCATCTGCTGCCTGTGACCCACAGTATGGACAAATAACAACAACGAACACCAACAGAAACCAAGCCCCTTCCATGGATGGCAACCAACATGCCAACTTACCAAACCCAAACCACCTCTGCCTTACCTTACGCGACGCTCTGGAAACTTCTGCAGCCATGCCGACACGCCTTACAGCACGTCCAACCCCCCTCCCGCCCAGCCGCCATCTTGTGCAGCAGCCCCGGTGCTGCCCTCCAGGTGGGTGCTGAAATGGCGGCCGTTGCGCCTGTCTCTATCTTTTTCATACGCGCGTGTTTTGCAGTCGCCGTTATACAGCTCTGGGAAGGAGGAATACTTTGTTTTGCCTTTTGTTTTCTTTTCCTGTCTAAAGATACATGTTCTCAGTGTAGTGCAGCTTAAGCTGGAGTAAATACGGGCTGATCTCACCTTTTACTGGCCGCTGCTTTCCCTGTCAAGCTACTGAAAAATGGCTTTTCTAGCAGAAATGTACAGTGGAAACAGAATGACTCATCCTGCAGCAGGGTTATTTGCCATGCAGAGGGTAGCATGTGTAGTTACCAGGCAGGTATGCACATCTCTATAGTATGTCCATTCAGTGAAAAAGCTTGGGATTTGAAGTACAATTGTAAACAAAGGAGAAAAATAAACAAGAACGTCAGAGCTGTGGAAATGGCAGCAGTGCTTTCTGTTTGATCTCCTAAGGAAAATGATAATGGTCATTTAGAGTCATCAAATCATTTGAGTTAACGAGGACCCTTAAAGGCCTTCTAGTCCAACTCCTCTGCAGTGAACTGGGACACCTACAGCTACATCAGGTTGCTCAGAGTCCCATCCAGCCTGACCTTGAATGTCTCCAAAGATGGAGCATCCACAACTGGACAACCTGTTTCAGTGCCTCACCACACTTACTGTAAAAGACTTCTCTCTTATATCCAGTCTAGATCTCCCCTCTTTTAGTTTGAAACCATTTCCTCTTTTCCCATTACCACAAACTCTGCTAAAAAGTCTGTCCCCTTCCTTCTTACAGCCCCCTTTAGATACTGAAAGGCAGCTCTCAGGTCTCCCCAGAGTCTCATCTCTCTCAGTCAGACCTCATAGGAGAGGTTTTCCATCCCTTGGATCATTCTGGATCCCTCCTCTGGACGTGCTCCAACAGGTCCATGCCTATCCTGTACTGAGGATTCCACATCTGGATGCAGTACTCCACGGCTGGCTTTCTGGGCTGGAAGGGCATATTGCTGACTCATGTCTAATTTGCCATCTACCAGTACCCCCAGGTCCTTTTTGCAGGGCTGTACTCTATCCTTACTGCCCCCAGCTTGTACTGACAGTGGGTGTTGCCATGACCCAGGTGTAATACCTTGCACTTGGATTATTTGAACCTTCTGAGGTTCACTTGCGCCCACTGAGCCCAAGTACCTGTCTAGGTCTCTCTGAATGACATCTCATCAAGTATGTTAAGCACACCACACAGCTTGACTCTCACACTCCCATTGTGCATAACTGGGAAGTACAAAGCTAGGTTCAGTCCTTTGCCTTTTGCACCAAGGTCTCTTGCAGTATGAAGCAGCATTTGGCTGCTTCACAAGAAACAGCAGCATCAATTTCTCTACAGTCCCAATTCCTTTGTTTCTGGAAGGGATATACTCATTTTTAAGTTATTTGGGAAAGAACAAATGCAGCTTCTCTGCAGGGATTTAATTTTAGAACCCTTTTCAGTCCCTAGATGTGTTCAGGTTATAGCTCTGGGCAACGGATTAATTCAGAGGAAAGAAAGTGTAATGAGAAGCTGATGTTGCAACAGGCAGGAGGCTCTAGAGGAACATAGTGAAAGGTGAACAAAGCACAGGGAAAAGTCCTTTGTTGGCCAAGATAACATCATATATCATTTGCAGCTAAACATCTATGCCCTGTATTCAGTCCCAGTGACACGAGGGATAAAATCATCAGCCTGTAAGAGCACTGACAGGTATAACTGATAGGTTATCTAAAGCATCATTTCTTACGATACAATCAAAAAATCTATGAGTCTATGAAAAATACAATCAAAAGCAAGTCTCTGTAATTCATATGTGCAGGGTCAGAATTCATGACTCCTTCCTTTACCATAACAGCTACGATAGATACTAAAGTGTATTTGTTTCATTAAGTAGAAAGTTCAGCCTGAGTTTTTAAATGCCTTTAGTGATTCTAATCACCTCTTTGTTACTGCCTCTGTTGACTTGGGGTCATGGTTCTACTTAAATTCAGTGTGTCTTACTTCTAGGTAATATTAAACTCTGCACAGAGCATGCCTCAATTCGGAGAATGAGGACTGCAAAAACTGTTAGATCATTACACGTTGATACTGAATACTAGGTCCAGCTTTGCTATCTTGTATTTCTGTCAGCAAACAGCTGTGGGATTGGAGTCTTGATGGCAGGTCTGTATACTGTGCAAGAACATACGCTGAGCTGAATGCCCTCCCTTACTGTGTCTTATGAGTAAAGCCCAGAAGCTCTGAATGCTTATGCCTTACTTAGCCTTCAAAGTTACAACCTGCTTGCAAATTTGGAAAATTAAAGTTGAGACTGTGCTGTTTCTTAATCTTAGAGCAAAATTCTGTTAGACACCCAGCAGACACATATTTCATCCTCCTCATGCATCTGAAATGGCCTTTTGGTTTGGGATGTATGTACGCAAATCCTATACAGAGAAAAATGAGGGTCTCTTCCATTAAGAAATTTTAAATGGGACTTAGCACATTTAAAAAAAAAACAGAGCTGTTCAGAAGAGTTAGGAGGTTTTTGTGGCAGTAGATCTTTTCATTTAACCTTTTGGGTTTTCTACAGGATTTCTCTACACACAGATGCAGGGAGATCCACAGATGGTCACAGTGCTTCTGTGATACAAGCCACTGCCAACAGAAAAATGAGTTGTCAGAGAGGGTTCACAGCAAATGTATGCTGTGTTATATGTAACTCTCTGCAAATGATCCTAATAGTCATGGAAATGAGTTCTGCTTGGCATAAATCACAAGAGCTGGTAACTGAAGGCCTCTAAAATGGGCCTATTAGGAAAGACAGAAATAATGAGATGTGCTTTTTTTTTTTTTTTTTTTTTTTTTAAAGTTCATTAAAATGGGACAGCTGTTGTTTAACAGCTAACTGGAAGAAATGAATGCCAAAAGAAACACATACTGCGGTTAAGGCTGACTACCTGCCCTTTATCCGAGTAATTTGCATATCATACAGTCAAAGACTGGTATTTTTGTGTGCTTGTCTCCTAATGACAGGTATAGCTACATCACACTAAGGGTCCCAAAAGATTGCCTCCTTTCCCATCTTGGTGAAGAATGAACACAAACCTGGTCTATCTTCACAATACACAAACTTGGGAGTGAAGACGTAGCTGGAAGGCAAAAGAAGTGATTTGAGACTTCACAAGCAAAGATTTACAGGAACCAAATCTAGGCCTCCTCTCTTGCTAGTGCTCTGGACAGCAGGTTCTTAATTACAGTGTTGTTACAAGTTCACGCCTCCCACAGCACTCTGTGCCACCCAGGAGGTCACCACCAATGTGATTCTCAAGGGACACACAAATGTAAAAGGATACACCAAAATAGGAAAAAGAAGGTATTACAGAGGTGTTCAAAGCAAAACAATTCCTTCCCAATGAACCATTGTAAAAAAAAAAAAAAAAACAAAAACATTTATCATTTATCTCAGCATATCCATTACAGTTTCAAGCCGTATTTGTATAGTAGGTACTGAAAGGACAGGAGGACTTGAATGCATGTTTTCAAAGGTGATCGCTACAACACGTGAAACAAAACTACGAACATTTTTCCAGCTAACTCACATTCATTTAAAAGCAGGAGAGACAATAGTCAATCGGTTAAATGTTGCCTTCCCAAGCTGCTGTTCAAATGAGATCCAGCGTGACATGCCCAACTGCAGAGGAACTTCCAGTCTATTCATTACTGTGTAAGTAGCACATACAAGGAATGGGGCACAAACCAGTCACCAACCTGCAAGGGTTGGGCACTCAAAACAAACAAGAAAAAAAACCCACAACGCCTAAACATCCAGGTTGCCTGAAATCACACATCACTAACAATGAAAATAACTAAAAGTAGAAAAATACAACACCTGCATTTAGGGTCTTTCCTCCCAGTTTGTTCCTGTCAGACTGTAGAATAGAATCATAGAACATCTGGAGGGATTATCAAGTCCAGCACCTGGCTCCATACACAACCACCCAACATTCAAACCCTATGTCTGTGAGCGTTGTGCAAACATTCCTTGAACTACAGCAGGCTCAGTGCAGTGATCACTGCCCTGGGCAGCCGGTGCCAGTGCCTGACTCCCACTGCCTCTCCCCTGACACAGCTCCACGCCGTTCCCTCGGTCCCTGTCGCTGCCACAGAGAGCAGGGCTCAGTGCTTCCCCTTCGCTCCCTGTGAGGAGCTGCAGCGGCCGTGAGTTCCCAAATTTTCTCTGCTCTGGGCTGAGCACACCCAGGGACCTCAGCCACTCCTCATACATGCCCTACAGACCCTTCACTATATGCTCTGTCTACATAGATAGAAGTGTGGAAAAATCACAATATGGCCATTGTCTTTTTCGGGGAGGACGTGAGCAATGACAAAGCCACGTGCCTGTTCATTTTCTTGTGTGGCAGGCAGTTTTTGCACTCAAGAAGCAATCTTGAACGCAGGTGCTGGGGTCTCTTTCTATTTTTGACTGTTAGTCCTTGGGGAAGCAGGTTGTTAGGCAACCTGCTGCACTTGATGCAGGATAACCATGCAAGCTTCATTTACCCTGTCACGACACAACAGCTTCAGTTTTTCACTCCAGAGGGAGAAGCTTACAGCAATAACAGCCTGCGTGAGCATAGTGTAGGATGTACACTGTCATACATAGTGGCAAATATTAGGCAATAAGAAGTGAAAAATCTCTAAAAATTGGTTCTATTTCATACAAACATTGCTGCTAGCTGACAATATGATAGTATTCTGTCTGCGCTAATCTGGCTGTGAGACAGCATGTCTTCTAGCCCTGTGGACTCATTTATCCCAAGTTCATTTGAACTACCTCATCTGTTAATAGCAAATCCCACCAGATGGCATTATGTAACAAGGAAACATTACTCAGGGCACTTGCTTTCTTCACAGCTTTGCAAGTCCAGACTTGAACTTTTCTGCACTTAGGCATTACCTCTCCCTCTTGCACCTGTGGTTTTTCCAATCCAACCGCGTAGTCGTTGTATTTCAGCTGGGTAGAAGTACAAAGGTACAAAGCCAGCTTTATGGGCCTTTTATCTTTGCACTTGTCACTTAATTTTGAAATCCCTTACCTCCCTGTGCTCTCTGAGGCCAGAATAATCTTGATGTCAGCGCTGGCACTGCAGATGACGGGCTGATAATAACTGTTCATCTCTCCTGTTACACTGTAGTCTGTCTTTTCTAGGAGCCAGATGCTCAAGCAGTAATAGCTGGAGTGCTGAAATACCTCTGAATTCCGTTGCAGGTGAAACATCAAAGGTTTAAGCGCTGTTATGTGAACATAGTTGTCCGTAGCTGACTGAGAAATAGCTTAGAGCAGAGCCAGACCATGGGGGCTTGACTTCCAGACATGATAAATAATAAGTGAGTATTGCAGATACAGCAGCCCCACTCAACTGTGGCAACTGCTAGCAACAGTCCATCCTCAACTGCCCTGCTCTCCCTTTTCTCCAATTTCTTCCTACTCTAGTTTTTATTTGTCTTGAGAACTTCTGTACAGCTGTTCCTGAGTTTAGAGATCATACTGGAGATCATAGAGTGCAGATGGAGGAAAGCTCTGCTGTTTGCCAGGCTACAGGGGAGCTTGCAGCAGTCCTTAGCTCAATCCATGCTCTTGTGTGGTTCCAAATCCTGCTGTACTATTGTGCCCAATAATAAGAAGCTACATCTACTACTAAGAAAAGTGGGAAGAAATGTCTGTTTGGGGCCAAATACAAAGCTGAAAATCTGCCAACGTGAGTGGTAATTCCTTCATCTTTAATGTCAGCACTACTGACCATAAAATACCTAGCTCTCTAAAGTGCATGTAGTCAGGTAAAATCAGTTAGGAACAGGCATCAGTGAAGAACCAACATAATCAGAGCCACTTTAAAAGGTTGCTGTTTGAGTGAAATCAATCCATCCAGCTCTGGAAGAGGTGTAGAAGCAATGAGATCAAGTTACTTCTTCTTCACTAGACAGAGCTACAGGCTATGCTTTGCTTGGTACCCTGTTAGGTTGCATGCACAGCTGCATTAATGTATTTTTACATTTAAGAGCCCTTATTTGATATGTCACTGTTTCCTGTTTAACTGCCAGAAGGATGCTTTTTTTTTTTTTCCTCTTTTTTAATTGCATGTGATCCTAGCTGTTGATAATTACTCTCTCTGACATGATAAAGGGTTCTTCTGTCACTCTACTGTTCCCAAGAGAGCTGACATTTCAATACCATTTCCTTAGCATTTCTTATTACCTAGACATCACCGATCCGCATTTAGTCTTTTTTTTGGTGCACATAAACTAGCATTACTACAGTGATTACTACACTACTACACTAGCACTATCATATAGGAATGCTGCAGTACCTCTCTTTTTGTGGAGTACATGCTTGGCGATGCTATTAAGCAGAAGCTAGCCAGACATTTTGACAAAGAAACCCATTTCACGTTACGCCGCAGGCAGACCGTTAAGTATCTTGTGCCATCTGCTGGCAGCACTGCAAATTGCGCTTCCCAAGAAAAGCAACGAACTCCTCTGACCTGGAGCGTAGAGCTCGGATGCCCATGGTAATGAAAAAAATCCTGATAGCACAGATTAGAAGGATGTGCTGAGATGGATGAGCTGTTCAAGGCAGCTTGCTTCCAGCAGAGCTCTCATCCAACAGAGTTCTTTCACCTCATGTCTGCACTGTGCTCTGCAGCTCTTTGCCAGACCTTAGATGAGGAAACAATAAAACCACAGTTTACTGGGGTCTGTGCAGATTTTGGTAGATTCCTGTAAAACTCACAATCACACCTATGCTGTGAGGGTATGAAGTCTATGGAGCTGTGCTTCCCTGGTAGCAATTGTACAGAACAATGCAGTACATTAGCTAATGAGCCTGTCTTGGCTAAGTCAGCTGCAGCCTATCAGATGGATAATCTGTTGACTGCAGAGGTGCCCACAGATAACTGGGAGCTGATTGTATCCTACCTTAAGAACCAGAGTTGAAAAAATTCTTCTGTTAAGTTGCTAGATCTAGATCTGGAGAAGTATTGTGGTGTGGCAAGGAAACTTTTCCGCTGAACTGAGGAGCAGTATGAGAAAGACTCTCCCTCTGGCTAGATTCATACATCCTCAAAAACTGTTGCTTTCAACCTCTCCCTCATTTTATATTTATATATATATATATGTATGTATATGTGTGTGTTAGTTTGTGTTAATTAGAGGGTTGCTCACAGTTAGGATTTATTTCAGGTCACCTCTGTCCAAAATTGGTGCAGTATCTCTTATTTATATGTCACAGATCAATATCTGAAATGGATAAATGAACATGGGTGTGTTACTAGCAAGTACTCAAAATATTAGGAGTTGGTCCAGAACCCACTGAAATCGGAATATTTCCCCAGGCATTTAAAGAAAACAGTTGTGTAGACAAAAAAAAATTAATCCAGGTTAAGTGTAACTCAACGTCTGTGACATGCTCTATCACTGAACTATTTCCTAACTAATTAGCAAGTTCCAACTCAGTGTGAAAAAGGCAGATAGAGTTGCTAATGAAACCTCTTCTTTCCAAGCTGTGAACTGGTAAGGAATACAGCCTGCTGGTTTATATTCCTCTTACCACAAGGGCAGAATCATGGAAATGCATCAGAGAAAATTCAGGTGTTTCCTGACTTCTTTTCACGGTCACTTTTTGGCAAAGACACAAGGTCATGAATAACTACAAGGGAATAGGTATCAATAGCTGTGGCCAAGGAGTGTGAGGCAAGATTAACGCAAAGGAGCAATTTCCAAATGCTAGAAGCAACTTCCCAGCCAACCTGATGCCACGTCTTCCTTTCTGATGTGTTTTGACTAGACTGAGTCATACCAGAAGACAAAATTTGCAGGATGTAAGAAAAAGCAATGCCAGAGGAAGGGCCCTGAGTTTCTGCTAACCTAACAAAAGGCATGTTCACCAACTGAGAGGTAGGTACTCTTTTTTAAAATGGTGTTTTGTACAGAAATTTTTGCCCCGCTTTCCTCCCTTCCCCCCACTAGCACACATACGTACATAGTCAGAACACCCGCTGCTCTTGTCATGCCCAGTTAGATGTCACTAGCTAGGGTTAACATCTTTGTATCCTCTTCTGTGTCAGGCTGCACCACAGCTCCTATCTTCCCTAAAATACTTCTTGTTGAAAGCTGTAGGTGGGCACATCCCAGTCAGCCAGAGTGCTTTTCTTTCTTTACTTACATTGTCTCCCAGCTCACACAAAGAAGCTGGTAGGAAGAAGAGAGGCAAGAGCAAAATTGTGATTGACTTTGCTCTTTACCCTTGTCTTTCAGCTCAACTCTTGCCTTCCATTACATCTCCCCAGCACGGCATCATTTCAGCAAAATTCTGTAGGTCAGCAGAAGGAGGGAAAAAAGTCCTTATTCTCTTTCTGAAGTTTCTGCTTGATAAGCTCTCTGGAGCAAGGACTATATTTTATATTGCCTGACTGGAAGTGGCCTTGATTTCTGAGACATCCGTAGACACTAACAGAGAACAAATACTGAATGTCAGCAGCCTTACAGCTGTGGGAAGCAAGAAGCAGCTGGTGTTCTTCTCACACAACAGTTCTGAAATGTATCCTCTGACTAAATATAAAAATTGTTGGCAGATGGTGGTTGACAGTGAACAATCTCAGGAAATTCATATATCAGGTTGAATTTAACCTAATGACTGCTAGAGAAATTCAGTGAAGGTGAGCAGATTTTCAAACTCAGAGCACCAGGTAGTTATCTTCATGATGCATCTCACCAGCTACTTTGTGTCTGTTTCGTATCTCTCTAGCTTTATTTCACTGATTAGAGCAAATGTCTGACTCTGCTTATCCTAGCTTTGGCTGGGCTAGAGTTAATTTTTTTCCTAGCAGCTGGTATGATGCTGTTTTGGATTTAGGAGAAAAACAACATAGATTACACACTGATGTTTTAGTTGTTGCTGAGCACTGCTTACAAAGAGTCAAGGTCTTTTCTGCTTCTCACACGGTCCTACCAGCGAGAAGTTTTGGGGGCACAAGGACCTCAGAGAGAGCAGAACCAGGACAGCTGACATGAACCTGTCGAAGAGACATTCCATACCATATGAACAATAAAACTGGGGGAGTTGGCTGCCGGGGACTAGCTGGGCATTGGTAGGTGAGTGGTGAGCAATTGCTTTGTGCATCACTTCTTTGGTAAATACATATGCATACTGTATATATCAATATATACAGTAGATCTCATTGCTATTATTTTTCCTTTCCTTTTCTTAGTAAATAGTTTTGATGTCAGCCCATGAGTTCTACATTTTTATTTCAACTCTCTCCTGCATTTTGCTGCTAGAGGGGGTAAACAAATGGCTACATGGTGCTGAGCTGCCTTCCAGGGTAAACCATCACACTGCTCTGTGGCGAGATTTCTAAGAGGAGCTGCTAACTGGACAAGAACAATAAAACAGCTTACTCGTTTCCAGCACCTTCTAAAACTGTAGGCTATTTCAGAGCACATCATGCTGAGAATCAAATAGAAGTAACAACTGTCTGTTTAAGTCTCGTGTCTTACTCTGCCTTACAGAAATAGCGAGCATCTGAGCCAGCCCTTTTTCCTCATAGTACGTTGCTCTGAGCCTCCAACCAGTGGCAGCTGAGTCATAGGCAGCTTATGGGTATTCAGCTTCAATTCCTGTTCATGGCCAGCACTGCAGGATCACCAGGGCTTAGGAGATCTTGCTGCTGTGGAAGAAAGTGAAATTGCACAGCTGTGGGCATTGTTAAGCCGGTCAGAAATCTGTCCCTCCTCCAGATTCATGCTGCAGTGTGTTACCCTCAGGTGGTGTGCTCTGTCTCTCACCTGCAGACAGTTGGCCCTCCAGTGAGGCTTAGCAGCTGTGGGAAGCTGGGCCAGGCCAGGAGATGGCATGAAGGCGTTCAGGGTTACATTGTATTTGTTACCACAAAATTAGTAGGGGAACCCCAGTGCTGTGATCCTGTGGAGGACAAACTTGAGCCAAGTACAGGGACCCTGCATTCTCTGTGGCACTGACAGCAAACACAGGAGGAAGGAGGCCGGGCAGGTGAACAGAGCAGGTACAGCCATACAGGACACAGAACAAGGGCTAGGCTGGGAGGGGTGGTCCCTGGTGTCTCTGCCTCATGCCCTGAACCACCCTGAGTGATTGTGGGCAGCGGCGATAGCGCTGGTTGGGCCCAAGAGCCCCTGGTGCTGAAGAGGCTGTTGAAGCTGACAGCCGTTAGTCTGCAGCCAGCAGTGCTGGCAGCCCCCTGGCTCTGGAAGGTTCTGTGCAGGTGGTAGTTTCCACAGTGGCCGAGCCTTCCTCCTCAAGCACTGTGCTGCTCCTGTAAAGGTAACCAAACTGCACACCTCCATGCTGTCTCTGGCTAGGCCCAGTCCGCTGCAGCTGCTAGGCCTTACTGGGAAAGCTAGACTTTGTCCAAGGAATTCAAAGTTTGTCTCTAAAACTGTGGACATGAGGAGGTTTCACAGCTGTATCTGACCCAGCCAGGCAAAAATGAAGGTCAGAAGCTGTGGTGGATGTGGTCAGCATTGCACAGCAGGGTGTCATTCTAGCAGGAAATTCACTAGCTCTGAAAGGCCTTGTGGCTGTGGCTGTTGGCGTTATTCAAGAGAGTATCACCATGTGCTCTGTAATACTTGTGGACCATTCACCTCTGGCTACTGTCAAGGACTGTGCTAAAAGGACCCTTGATCCCCCTGTGAGTAATCAGTGTAATTAACCCTCTGTGCCAGGACTAGTACAAGGCACCAAACTGCAGGAGGGTGGAGCATTTTATGAAGTGATTATTTGGTTCTTTTAAACATTCACAAGTGCTACGTAGCTGTAAATAAATTATATTTGATGTCCTCATGCTATATGTGTGCAGTGGAATTGCCAGGCCACAACCTGAAGCAATGGCTGAGCACCTGGTGAGAAGGTATGGCTAACCCAGGAAGCTCAGGAGCAAGCTACGCATCTGAGTGACTGGAAAGGGTGGAGCCTGGATCCATTTCTCCTTCCTCTCATTTCAGAGTTAGTAGCAGAGGAAGTAGTATCTCTCTGGGTAGAGACTGTATTCCTTTCAAGCTGTCACTGGTTGTGAGAAGGGGTGAGCTGATTTTTATTCTTAAAATAACTTTGCTATGAAGCTTAATTCAGCTTCTATGTCAGAGCTGTGGCCTTGCTTAAAGAGCCAGAGAGGGGAACCTTGGCTGCAAGAGGGTAAATGGCTGGGCAGCAGTGTTATGGGTGATACGTAAATGATGAAAGGGTCTTCACAGTCTTCTGTGGTAGGATGGAAGGCCGGCTCGGGCTTTGACTCACTGAGTGTTTTCCATTACAATTTACACATACTATTAACATTCAGTTCCTGGCAGAGATATTGCTAACAGCAAAATATGCTTGCTTTATAGGCTGTTAACCTGAAAACCTAATGCTTACTTCTCAGAAAACAGTATATGACCTAACCTATTTGTCCAAAATGTAAAAAACTCTGAGAACTGTTCCAACAGTGGCCTTACAATAAAACACCTCTCTATTTTAGTAACTCTCAAAACTGCTCTCTCTGAATGTTACAGTGCTTATGACAGCATGTGAGTCAGCTGTTGAAAAAGGAAAGGAATTACGTGTGTTAAACCATGTTGCAGAACTAGCGATCTGTGGTGTACCTGGATTTTGTAACACACATCATGAAATCCTGGAGACCTCATAAAATGACCCTTCCATGTAGAGCTGATGTTGAAATAAGGGTACTTAACTAAGATACTGTGTTTTGATGTAACACATGAAATGGATTTTGCCTAGTTATATGTAGTCCAGGCAAAAATAGTCCATGCCATGACAGCGACAGTCACGCTTGTATTTCAGGAAGTCCACATTTTTCTCAAGGATTACCTTGGAATCCTCCTTGAACTGTTGCTAAGAATAAGATAAGAAACATTTATAACAGACCTCATAACTAAGCTAAGATGCCAAGCCAAAGCTTTGCAAATGAAAATCTAATTAGAATTAATTAGAACATAAACATTTCCATAAGTTCACTGTTGGAATATTCATGTAAGCATAAGAAAAAATAAGTAGTATTTTTAGTATTTTTGTAAGTTATATACTCTTAAAACTTTTGCTGTCTTCATCTCTGATTAAGCCAGAGCACTGGTGAGTCATTTGTAAAATGTATATTGTAATATCATTTCAGATGGAAAAGATTTGTATACATAAGCTAGAAGTAATAAGCAAATCTGCTTATTTCCTAAGTCTGAGGCTCTATTTACAGTTAGCTGGTTTTAAGGTGGAGGCAGAGAATACAAATTCATACAATTTTTTCTATGTGTAAACAAGGACATTTTCAGGTATGTAAATATCACTGTTCTTTTTTAAAAGGCATCGGGGACCTTGGGATTCATGATGCAAACAGTAATCTCTTGATCTTAAGGATTAACAAAATTACACATCATTGCCATCATTGCTGTACAGTCAAAACTGTTAGGTAGAATACATTTTTCAACAGTGTGATTTGTTGTTATTTGCAGTCAATGCTGACTCAGCTGGAGCTATAACTCTTCGGTTTGTCCAGCACTGATGGATAAGCACAGTCTACAGGTTGCTGTGCATGGCAAAGAGTTGGGACTGAAGATTTTATTAATTTATGTAATACTTATATTACCACAGTTTACAGTCATATGTGGGATTGTTAGAGTTGTCTTGTTTCAGATTCACGATAGTCAAAGCTCCTAAATTTTTGCTCTTTTATATTATGAGGAGAGTATAGAGAACTGATGCCCAAATTTTCTGGCCAAACAAAATGTACAATGTCTTCCAAAGGCAAAGGAAGAGGTTAACATTCCCAAGATGACTGAAAAATTGGTGCCTGCTGACATGCCTAGGTCAGTCAGACATTCCTATGACTATCAGGCTTCCCATGACTATCACATTTAGTGCATACTGCACATATGTGCATACATCCTGGAGTGCTCCTGAATTTCCTCAGGAAGATTGTGGCTGGGAGTGCACTGCTGTTAACAAACTTTTTTTTCATGATGTGCCTCTTGCTCCTTCGTGGCTTTCACAGGAATGAAGGTACCAGGAGATGGTTATAGGCCAAAATAATTGTTCTAGTGAATCATAGCTCGCCCACAGGCCACAAGTCAAGCTTCCAGTACAGTGGAGATTTGTCAGAGATATGGGCTGCATTCCCTGCTCCTGATGCAGTCTGTAAAGTGCTCTTGACACCTCTATGGTGCACACTGCAAAATTATGTCTCCCCAGCACTATTCACTGGTAATGGCACAAAGTGTGCTAGTCTGTGTCTGCTGACAGGAGAAATTAAACCAATTTAACGGTGCTGACACAAAGCCTTTGGTCACCTGCAAGAATAACAGGGAATTTCATGCCTCCCTGAGCCTCCTTGACAGTCAGTGAGCTCAGAAAGCTTCCCTACAGCATACCACAGAGATTGAGAAAGCAAATTTTGTGGTGGGATTTGTTTGACAATGACAGCTAGAAAGTCTCTGAATGACGAGTAAGGCTCTAGAGAGCAAAATCTAAGATTGTGACAACAAGCCATATCACAACATCAAACAGCAGTAATGTCTTCTGTAAATCAAAGTGTCTTTCTCTTCTGCAGCCCTATCTTAGTCTCCTTTAGCTGGTTTCAAGGTTAACCAGGATTTCTAGTCTCAAAACCACGAGCCTTTCTTCTTTCCTTTTTGTTTTTGTTGTTGTTGGTTTGTTTGTTTGGTTTTTTTTCAGTTGAATTGCTGTGTCTGAGCTCCTGAGGCTGTTTTTTAAAATGTGTCAGAATTCACATCCTCTCGATGTTTTTTTCTTGGCTCATTTTTCTTTAAAGGTGTTGGGGAAGCTCTCCCATTGATGGAATGAAAATAGTAAGTTTCTCATTACGCAGGAATTCTGCACAGCAGAAGGTGAATATTTAATGGAACAATACTAAGCCAATGACAAGAATGTGACGGCAAATGCAGAGGCCAGTGACAGGCTTCCTAGGGCAGGTGACCTGTCACAGCTCCATTATGTTGTAATTTTGAATGAAGAGAGAAGCTCTAAATCCAGAAGTGGAAAACAAACAAACAAACAAACAAACAAAACCCTCTTAGGAGGAAACAAAGGAAAAAAAACTGGATTTACTTCCAGCTTTTGAGAGCCTCACTCATCTTTGATTTAAGTATTAAATGAAACTTATCTAACCAGTATAATTTTTCTGCAGAAAAATCTGCATGAATGTCTATCACCAGAAATAGAAATACACTCCCACAGTATGCTGCTCTAGGAAGACCATAGCTTGTCTCATTACGTGCAGCGCTATCCTCAAACGTGCAATCAATTATTCAAATAATTTGTTGACAATTAATATAACTATTTCTAATCAAGAATGATTACAATTAGGAATTATGTGATCACATAAAGATCTGTGCATCATAAATTCAGGAGGCACAGTCTAGAAGGTGAAGAAACATCATTTTTCAATGTATTCATTTTTACTAGTTAAGAGGACTGAGGAAGGTTAATTTGCGTGATCCGTAAGCAGGGGCTCACAGAACTTGTAAGAGCAAAATTAGTGTCTTTATTACATTTGTTGCTGTCAGTTACATAGTAGAAACCCTTCAGTTATGGATGGGAGAATTCAGCTTTTTCTTTTCTTTTTTTTTTTTAATAATCAGGAAGGATAAGAAACATTTGAATTGTGTGATTGATATGCAAAAAAAGTGAATATTTATGTTTACCTTCTGCAAAACCATGTCTATAGTGCTAAGCAGGTGATTCCTGAGAGAACATAAGCACTGGAATACAATCAGAAAATTAAAAATTAATTTGGTTTTAATCCTTCTCAGAGTGTTCACCTTTCTCTCCATACAAATTCATATTTCATCTTTTCTTCTGTCATAGGTTCAACTAGACATTTGATTTCTTGTCTTTATTAAAATCCATTGCAGAGTTTCTGGTCTTATTCTGTGACAGTGGAGACTTGTAGACTGGAACAAGCTGCAGATGTCAATTAATTTTGTAAGCAAGGGGAAAAAAAAGGTCTGAAGATCTTTGATCAAGCCCAATTTTGTTAGAAATGTGTTTCAGTGGCATTGTACATAAGACTGTGTGTTCCTGTATGGAGGAGTGTTTCACCTAAACAAAACGCATCCTGTCAACCAGCAGATTGCAGTATTGGGTAAAATCCAACTCTTACTGAAACCAGCAGAAAGTCAATGCTCATTTCATTCACAATTTGAGGTATCACGGAAGAATGATTATTGTAGAAAAATCCTCCTGTCTAGATAAGTTTTAGTTAATACTTAAATCACAAATATATTTCTGTTTTTAAATTCTATTTTAGAATGATGTAGCATACGACAGCCAAGTAGAAAAAAAAATAAATCACTGTTTCTGTGCATTTACAAATATATAATCACATTTTAATTCATTTCAATTTTTATTTTAAGTTTGTTAGACCAACATGAAGCCCTTCAGAAAATACATGAAAATGGATAAGACCTACTGAAACTTCTTCCGCATTCTCTTTCCTCTGGAAGTCTTACCAGTGTATATCACTGCCTGAGTGTGGTAACTCATCTGTCTGCATTGAATGCATTTTCAAAAACGTAATGCTTTTCCACTGCCAGTAGTAGTAGTAACAGATCTGCTCTGATGCTAGAGTATCAGCAAGTGAAGAGTGAAGAAAATTTCTCTACTAAAAGTTTTGACGTAATAGAAAACATTGGCATGACCTCTGCTGATAGAAAAGAAGTTCTCCTCAACAGTTTTTAGTATGCAGAGCAATGAGAGTTCAGCTAAAAAGCTACATATGCAGAAATGCCTTTCATTTACTCATGATGACACAGCGTCGGTTTCAGGAATTTCTGAAAATCTTAAGGTTACCAAAGAACCCGAAGCACAGATTTTAAACTACAATCTAGAGATACCACCTCAAGCCCAAGTCATATCAGTACCACTTTCCTGTTTCTCACCTATAATGCAGCACCTGATATCTACCAGAATTAAACATGGCTCTGAAGTAAGGGAGGCTACAGAAATACCAACTGTTACTTATATTTGGCCAGTATTAAAGGTAGGAGAGGCTTATAAACGCTCCTGGGACAGACTTCCAAATTCCTTAATACCAAACAGCCCAAAACTAGCAAGGTGCTGCTCTAGTCCTGATGTAGTAACTGAAGATGTAATGTGTTCCCAAGTAACCCCAGTGAAACAGCTTGCACGAGAAGAGCCAGGCAGCAAGACAACAAAATCATATCCTCTTATTTTAAAGTCTTCCAACACTGTTGTTTCAGGAATTCTAAGATCATTGGCTAATACTGAGAATAAGGATTATAAAAATATTTTACCAATTTCATCTATTAGTCCTATTGGAAAGAAAGTGAAAATTCCATTTAAGGAAAATGCTATGATAATACATAATGGAGAAGTCTACATCCCTTACATAATGAGATGTGAAACTTTGTCAACAGAAATGGAAATACACAATCAAGATATGTTGCTCAGGAAGACCACAGTTTCTTTCATTACTTGCAGAACTATCCGTGAAAGAACAGGACAGGTAAGACTGCACTGGGCAATGGATCTGAAGCAAAAAGCATGACAAAAAAGCTCTTTTTTGGGCTTTTTAAAGCCAGCAAAAGTGCTGTGCTTGTGCCGGGGGCTGGCAGCTTGCGGGCAGACTGCTTAGTGAGCAGGGGTGGAGCTAGCACTGCCCACCTTTCAACTTGACCCTTGGCTGCTCGGCTATAAGCAGTCTTAGGGAGATCACACATGGCTAACAATTTCACTGCCCACTGACAATAGCGAGGGGTAATCAGTGCATGAGCACAGCCCATGCTGCCCATATGGACTGCAGCAGCAGGTGTGGGAGGTGGGTCAAGTGGCAGGGCACATATGTGCTGTCTCTCTTTGCTTGAGACCAGCTCTCTGGCAGTCTCTGAGACCACAGGTTTAAACATGATCTCTACCAGACAGCGGGCTTGTCCCAAGAAGACTATGGTGGCCCAGATGGGGGGCCTGCCCAGAAATGTGGATGTTCAGGTGGCAGGGAGTGCCTGAGTTGCTGCTGCCAGTAAAAGGTGGGAGAGATTCCACCTGTATGAGGTGTGAGCAGGTGGATGATCTACTCATGGTAGTGGAGCTCAAGGAGAAGGTGGAGAGACTAAGGACCGTCAAAGGGTGTGAGTGGGAGATAGACTGGTAGAGTAACTCTCTTCCAGTAATACACTGGATTGATACCCCCCAAATGGTGGTGGACCCTTTCACCTGCCGCAGTCGAGCAGAGGTGCAGACTCGATGATGCAGGCAACCACCATCACGACTTACCTCAGTTCCCCAGGTACCTCTATGTAATAGGTTTGAGGCCCTGGAACCTGAGGGAGAGATGAGTGAGGATGCGGTGGGAGGTCTACCTGCAAAGTTGTCTAGGGTGAGGTGGTCAGCTCCACACCTCTTGACTACTTCCACCAGAAAGGAAAGAAGGGTGATTGTTGTAGGCGACTCCCTTCTAAGAGGAATGGAGGGCCCTATATGTTGGCCTTACCCTAACTGTAGGGAAGCGTGCTGCCTCCCTGTGGCCCAGGTCAGGGACCATCTAGAAAACTCCCCAGTCTGATCTGCCACCCCTGATAATTATCCTTTATTAATAGTTCAGGCCAGTAGTGATGAAGGTTGCTGACAGAAGTGAGAAGATTATCAAAAGTGATTTCAGGGGACTGGGGTGGTTGGTTGATGGAACAGGTACACAGGTAGTATTTTCCACTGTTCCTTCAGTGACAGAGAAGGACACTGAGAGGGGCAGGAAATCCCAGTTTATAAACATGTGGCAGAGAAGGTGATGTAAATGCAAGAATTTGGGGTTCTTTGATCATGGGGTGGTTTACTTGGCAGCTGGCCTGAGGTCTGCTGATGTGTCTCACCTGTCTCGTGGGGGGAAACAGATCCTTGCCCAGAAGCTGGCAGGGGTTGTAGAGAGGGCTTTTAACTAGGTAAGAAGAGGGAAGGGAATAAACCCAGGCCTGCTAGAGGTGAGCCTAGTGGAGCGATAACTGGATCAGGGGTGAGGCAAGGGGCTCAGCTGAAGTGCATCTACACCAATGCATGCAGCATAGGCAACAAACAGGAGGAGCTGGAAGCCATTGTGCAGCTGGCAAACTGTGACTTAGTTGCCATTATGGAAGCATGGTGGGATCGTTTCGGTGACTGGAGTGCTGCAATGGGTGGCTATAAGCTCTCTAGAAAGATTTGGTAAGGAAGGAGGGCTGGTGGCATGGCCCTCTACATTAGAGAGTGTTCTTATGTAACTGAGCTTGCAACTGGGGATAACAAGGTTGAACCCCTATGAGCCATAGGGAGAGCTGTGCTCTGCTAGGCCTGCTGTTCACAAACAGAGGTCTGGTGAGAGTTGTGGAGGTCAGGAGCTGTCTTGGACAGAGAGACCGTGAAATGGTTCTTGGCAAAGCCAGGAGAGGGGACAGCAAAACTGCTACCTTGGACTTCTGGAGGGCCAACTTTGAATTGTTCAGGATACTGGTAGGGAAAGTCCCTTGGGATTCAGTCTTGGAGGGTAAAGGGATCCAGGAAGGCTGGTCACTCCTCAAGAGAGAAGTCTTAAATGTGCAGGAACAGGCTATTCCCCTAAGCTATAAGATGAGCTGGTGGGGAAGAAGACAGGCGTGGATGAACAGGGAGCTTTTCCTGAGGCTCCAGGAAAAAAAAGAGAATCTACCTCCTGTGGAAGAAGGGATGGACTTAATAACCCACGGGTTTATTCCCGACATGGACTACTTGGGGAGAATACAAAGAGGTTGTTAGGATGAACAAAGAGAGAATTAGGAAGGCAAAAGCCCAGCTTGAGCTCAACTTGGTCACTGGGGTAAAAGGGATCAAGAAACTCTTTTACAAATATATTAACAGTAAAAGAAGGACCGAGGAGAATCTCCATTCTTTACTTGATGTGGCTGGGAATGTGATCACTGAGGATAGAAGCTCTGAATGCCTTCTTTATGTCTGTGTTTAAAAGTCAGGCTAGTTATTGTCAGGGTACTCTACTTTCTCACCTGGAAGTCTCAGATGGGGAGCGGAATAAACCCTCACAATTCGAGAGGGTACAGAGACCTACCACCTGGACTGCCACAAGTCCATGGGGCTGGATGAGATCCATCCGAGAGTGCTGAGAGAACTGACAAAGGTGATATCCAAGCTGCTTTCCGTCATCTAACAACATTCCTGGTCAACTGGAGGAGTCCCAGAGGACTGGAGACTTGCCAGTGTGACTCCCATCTACAAGAAGGGTCATAAGGAGGATCTGGGGAGCTACAGGCCTGTCAGCCTGACCTCGGTGCCAGGGGAATTTATGGAGCAGGTTGTCTTGAGGGAGATAGTGTGGCATTTGTGGGACAATCGGGGGTCAGGCCTAGCCAGCATGGGTTCATGAAGAGCAGGTCCTGCTTGATCAACCTGATCTCCTTCTATGATCAAGTGAGACTCCTGGTGGACGAGGGAAAGGATGTTGATGAAGTACCTAAGATTTCATCAAAGCCTTTGACACTGTCTCCTTCTGGAGAAGCTGTCAGCCCGTGGCTTAGATGGGTGCACTCTTTGCTGGGTAAGGAACTGGCTGGAGGGCCAGGCCCAGAGAGTTGTGGTGAATGGAGTTAAATCCAGCTGGTGACTGGTCACGAGTGGTGTTCCCCAGGGGTCGGTGCAGGTTTAGAGAATTCATGATATTAAATTAAATGAGATAATGCTGAGAAGATGTCTATCAGTATTTTTTAGTAAACGGTCAGGTGAAAGCACTGCACTTACATGAGCAGCAAAGTGCTATTTGGAGAATAGTAAGTCAAAATTTAGTATAATCATGGAATCATCAAGGTTGGAAAAGATCTCCAAGATCATCCAGTCCAGCTGTCCACCTACCACCAATATTTCCCCACTCCCAAGGGAGAAGTTGTTTCTAAAAACAGCGGATGAGTGCCATCACGATCATATTTTAAATTAACAGTGAAATTAAATAGAAGAGAGAAAGGGCTAACTGGCAAGAGATGAACTGAACTGACTGAATCCTGAATTAAATTAATTCCTCATTATAGAACTGAGGTAGAGAAGAATCTAGAAATGAGCTATGGAAGAAACTGAGGCAGGAGGAAAACCGCTATCCAACATTCACTTTCAGGTAGTAAAGTTCTACTTTTTCTTGTTTCAGTTCCTCCAGAAGGCTGCTTTCCCATCCAACGAACTGCAAAATAGAAATGAGAGAGAGGCACAACAGAAAGTAGACAAAGAACTAAGAAGGGAATTTGGTGTTGTGAAAGATATAAGAATCCATCTCAAGAAGATAAATCCCAGTGAACTTAAAGAAGATTTTGGTGAAGCTTCTACATTTAGATGGAAGGTAACCACCAGGCAGAGAAATGGGGGGGAAAAAAAACGCGTCAAAGGATGCTTTTGCCCATATACAGAGGACACTTAATTCTCAGTATAAAAATATACAGTGTTCATCACCTTGAAGTGATCATTACACATCATTAGTACTCTCTTCAAAACTTTTGGGCTTTTTGAGCCCTTGTCATAAAACATTTTCTATTTGAGAACTTACAATGTTTATAGAGATTTACAGCACCTATATATATATATAGTCATATATATACATTTATATTTATATCAGCTATTGAAAGTCAGGAAACTCTGACTCTGCCTTTGCAGATTGCATTCTCTTGTTACATTCTGTCATTTCTGCAAACTTTGAGCGAACATTCTGCAAAGAGTAGAACATCATGCTGAAGATAGCCTTTATCATAAGTAAGATTTCAAATAAGAAGTGGCTTTTTCATATAGGGAATGGGAGATCTCTGCTGTCTTAATCTATACTTCACATCTGGTTGCACTATGCCCTAGTGGAGTGCATCTTTTTTATGTGTATGTTTAAAGTTATTTTTAATGACTAATACTATTGTATTAAATAATGCATAAATTCTCTGAAAGAACACACATATAATTCATAGTATCTTAAATATATAAGCACATTGGAATTTCTATGTATTTCTTAGATGCAGTTGTATCCCTTTCAACAACAGACAGAATAATCACAAAGCAAGTGAGTGTAGGAAATGAAATATATGCATTTAAATTTTCCTCAAGTGTGAAACCAATCAGGTCTGGGCTGCTATCCTGTGGTTTGTTTTTACTAGCACAATTAATCTACTGGCTTGGCAAAAACACTTATTTTGAGATTATCTTAAAAAGTCAAATTCAGTAATGTAGTGAGCTCATGTTAGTATTGATAGCAAGCATGACGGGTCTTTTTTAAGATCATAGTACTATTTGCTGCAATATATTTGTACATAAAGTGCTAGGGGTGAGCCCACTACATGAATAACGCCAGAATCTCTTCGTGGACAGGACCAAGTCTTGTTCTAAAACTGATTTTTAGTTTTTTTTTCCTCCTGAATTGTCCAGATTTCCTTAGATTGGATCATCTTACTCAGTTAATAAAAACTGTCTTGTAAGAGTCATCAGAAGTGATTACAGTAAAACCAGTGTGTATATATTAGATCTTTCTTGTTCAGCAGCAAGGTCAGCTACTTGAACCAGGTCTGGCAAAGAGAAGAAAAATAACTAAAAGAGTGGGAGTAATCAGAAAAAGCGTATTCAACCTCGAGATGTAGCACTGAAAGAGACCATGAGAAGGTCTCTTATAATTACTCTATGCAGTGTGAAAGTTTAAAGAACATTAAGCATGATGCCTGATTCTCTTTTGGGAAGAGCATTGGACAAAATGTTTTCTTCAGCATACAGTACTGCAGGCAGGCTTAGACACAGGCCAAGCATTCAGAAGAGCCTGAAAAAGAGATTCATTCTCTTGACATCACCAGAAAAAAAAATGCAGCAAGGTCCTATGTGGTATTCATAGGAACTCTGTGGATCCTTTTGCTCAGGAATCTAACCAACACTACTCAAATGACTAGGAACTCAGTCCTTAATTTTACTTTAAACAGCCTAATTCTGTAAATGTCAATATAAACTTTTGGCATATTAACTTAGCAGAAAATAGAGTTCCTAGGGTTTAAACCTTAGCCTGATATGTTGTTTGTAGTGTTTTCTAGTTTTCCTAGGAAACTAGAGTACAAGAATAGGACATGCATTGTATTCTGAAAGTGCCTACTGAAAACAAAGCACTACACAGCTGCTAGATGTGTGCAGATGTGGATACATCCCACTGGTATGCTCTCATTTTGTGAAAGCAAAGTTAATAGGAAGATTGGAAGTGGCACTGAGTACAGTGCTAGGGTACTTTATTCAGCAAGTATAAGTTGATCAATCTGTTTTGTATTTGTTATTTCTTTCTATTCATCATCTCTTTAACATAGCATAATAAACCTGACAAGCTATCTTGTTTTTATTAGTAAATTTACCAGCAAATTTGGAAAAAGGTTTTGAAGGTTTTGGGTTTGTGGATTTTATAAAAAGAAAAAAAGGGAATATTTTATCAGGAGAGAAAATCAGATAACATTTTCCACCTTATAGGTTCCTCTACCCATCAGTGAATTTGTATGTTCACAAACAGCAAGCTTCCTCACCATTGCCTTTTTAAAGTACAGTGCAAATTGAAGGAATGTGTAAAGTGCAAGCCCTATCCCACTAACCCTACCAGTGGAGTACGTTACTTTCTACCCTGGTTTGCCCTCATTGCAGCCTTCCTCCAGCCAACAGTCTGCCTGTATGTGCCTCACAGCCCCAATTTATCTTTGCAAAACTGAGTTCCTATCTATAACTTTCCCACAAACACTCCACATCTGGCAAATATCATATAAGCTATATAGTACAAATTAAATAGCCAGTTCTCTCTGAAATTCATTCCTAGAAATAGGAACGAGTAGTTCCTCAAGCATCAAGTCTCTGGCACTGTGCCAAAACCAACACAACAGAAACAAGTTTTACCTTCTAAAAAGTTGTTAGCAAATTTTTATTTACTTTTTTATTTTTCTTTGGCCATTAGATCAAATCCATCTGAACTGACAAGGCAGACACAAACAAAAATGATCTATCTGGAGAGAACGGCAAGGTTTAAATACTTGACATTTTTCAGTTAGCTCATCCTGCTTCACTTTATTGCTATTATTATTTCAATTTTATTGCAATAATACAAACACTTTCTCCAATCTATTTTTGAGGTAGAAATCTTTGGTTTTCTTGCCTTGAAGAGACAGGAATGACTGAATTATGCTTCAGTGTTCTTATACCAGGTGATTCCTGAAATTGTATTCTTTGCAGTCAGAATTATTCACCAAGTAAAGCAGTAAAGTTCTACTTTTTCTTGTTTCAGTTCCCCAAGAAGGCTGCTTTCCCATTCGAAGAATCGCGAAGGAGAATTGAGAGAGTAGCACAGCAGAAAGAAGACAATGAACTAAGAAGCAAATTTGGTATCGTTAAAGATATAAGAATCCATCTTGAGAGGTTAAAATTTCCATGCAATTCAGTTGTTTATCTGCAGCAAAGTTAACAAACAGTAACAAATTACTGTTTCTCTGTGATCTATTATCTCTTGTTCGGTCTGTAACAGTCAAGCCACATTTTGTCAACCGAATCTTAAACCAATGTCTACTGCTCCTTCCAAGGTCTTTGATAAAGACCTACTTTTATTGTCCCCGAGTGGAAAAAAAATGTTGGTGTACACTCAGCATTCATGAAGAATGTGCTGTAACTGTTTTATGAAATATTTCAAAGCCAGATAAAGCAATACTTTCCAGAGTATGTTAAAAGAGCACAGGCATGAATTACTTCTTTTTTTCCTTTCTCCCAGTACCAAAATAAAGCATCTGGTGTAAAAAAAAAAAAAAAAAAAAATTGTGCTGGCTGTCATTTATTTTATTTTTCTTTCCCCAGTAAATATGCCAAGGCAGATTCTTAGTTTTGACAGTGTTTCTCCATCTATTCACTTTTTCATGTCTCAACACGCGTCCCAAAAATCAGGTACAATCAAATACCTAATGAAACACTTCGTGTTTATTCTAAAGCTGTTCTACATGGATGCTTCCACTTGCCTGTCTGATATTGAGAACTTTTCAGATACCAACAGTGTTATGAGAAGTTCTCATTAACTTTGTTACTGTCACTGCCTTTTCACTATTTTCTACTGCCTTATCCTTCTCTTTGTAGATTATATTTAATTTCTTGTTTTGTCATTTCTTCAGACTTTGTTCATTGTAATTAGAATTATTCAAGTAATAAAAATGTTTTACCTCCTCTAAATTATTGATCCTTACCTTTTTCTGGTTTGCGATCGTTTCTTGAAAATTGGGTTTGTGCATAGGTTACAATACTGAAATTAACACATAATTGTTGATTCTTCCTGAAGCACATTTCACATACAGTTTCCCCTTTCTAAAGAGAATCTCTGCAAAATGTTTTCTATAAGCAAGACAAGATTTATAAGTAGGGTAGCAGCTGTTAACAAAATAACTAGTATATTTAGAAAAATAGAGAAGCTCCAGATTTCAACATTAAATGCAAAGTGAGAACAATTTCTAAGGATATAAAAAGTATGCATTATCTGAACAATCCAGGAAAAAAAAAACAAACCACAAAACAAAATAAACAAAAAACCCCAAACAAATAAACCATGGTTCGCATGTAGTGAAAAGTGGTTGAGGCTAGAAAAGCATGGTAAGTAGGTTAGTTCCGAAGGGGCAAGTGACAGATATTGGAAGACTGTGAAAGGCAGATATGGTGGAGTGGGGATTGCAACGAATGATACGTGCCACATAAAAATGAAAATCCAGAAATTATAATGCGAAGCAAAACCGATGCCTACACTGTTTATCTGGTTTTTGGTATCAAACAATTATAAATTTTAGCTGCTTGTTGTATGTTTTATCAAGATATTTAGGCTTAGTTCCAATCTCAAGATAATAATGCTGAAAATACCAGCAGGAAAAGTACTTGAAGGGTTGGGTGGGGAGGGGAAAGGTGATTTAAGACTGCGAGGTGTTGTGTGTTCTTATTTTTTTTTTCTTTTCAAGAGATTTGAAATTATCACTAAAATTCTGAAATATTTTTAGTAAATAAAAATGCTTGGAGTTTGCCGTCTTGAGACAGAAAGTGAGTTCAAAGCCTCATAAGTCATAGGGAAAAAAGTAGTACAGGAAAAAAATAATAACACATGACAGATGAATGTGAATCACAGATACAACATACTGTGTTCAGTATTAGGCCTTTCACGTTTTCAAATAGAATTTGTGCTCTGTTAAGAATTATTTGCCTGCCTTCCAAGAGTGGCAGAGCAGTTGCACAGGGACACCCACCAGGGATTTCTTTGCTTCCAGTAAACAAAGACCAAAACTTTCTGTCCGTTACTTTCTTCTGCCTCTCAGAGGAGTCCAGTCAAAGAGCCTTTCCCACTATGCTATCTCCATGTAAGCTTCCAAATAAGATATTGTGTACATCGGTGGAGGGCTTTATAAATAAAAAATGATATTACAATAGAGGGACAAGCAAAAAAAAAAAAAAAAAAAAAAAACAGGAGTTAAGAATAGAAATTTGCTGTGCTTGAACAGGTAAGAGCTAAGGGAATATGCTTGCCAAACCTACTCATAGTGCAAAGCCTCTGCTCCTGAAATAGAACTAATAAAAAAAGTAAAAGGAGGCTTCCTAATTTGTTGTTGTTGTTGACAGTTTATGTTTACTGGAAAGTACATAGTATATGAAGCATTTACAATTCATAAAATCAATATTAACTTCGACAATTTCTTAAATCAAATTGTTGGTACTTTGTAAATCAAAAGTTAGTAATGTATCACAGTACCTATATTTATGAATCCAGCCACAAGTAACCCTGAGGCTAAAAGCATGTGAATTACTTCCTAGTAACACCACACTCAGAGAGCTACCAATGTTTCAAAATGAGACATGAAGAAAGTTCCTCCATGTAGGCGGTTATCTCTAATTAGCCACCCAGTTACTGATGCTGATATTGACCACTTCATGGAGCTAAGAGCCAACATTTTGGTGTTTTATGCCACAGCAGCTCATTGCTCTACAGCTTGCCTCCAGCACAATGCAGGAACTCTCCATTTACATGTGTCTAGGCATCCTTGCCACTGTGACTGCTTTTCCCACGGGCAACAAGTGGCCTTGGCTGCAGGAGATGAGTTTGGATTTGAAGGGCCACATTGCCCTCTGGATACATTACAAACACCACTGCATGCAAATATTCTAAGTGCAAATGAACACCATTACTGCCTTCTGCCACAAGCTGCTGCCAGGACTTTGGTATTTCTATAGTGAAAGCTCTCACCTTGCGATGCCACGTGAAGCCCCTCTGGTGACTAACCAGTCTGATGTGGTCAAATCCATGAGCAGAGTAGTAATTGTTTCAGGTGTCAATAGCCAGTCTCCAAAATACCTTCATTCGAATGACATATGGGAGTCATTCACAAACACCCAAGCTTTATGCTCCTCGGATACTCAGGCTACAGTGGAGTCTGTGACTGTCAGTATGAACGCACCCAGTACCTATTTGTGGGCAGCGGTGACCGCATGGGCTACTTTCTCCACTGCCACACCTGTTTTAATACATTGTTCATTTATCATTGTTGATGTTATTGTCACTTCCGATCTTCTCCAGAAGCTTCACCAGAAGAATACTTGATTTCTGTGGCTCCTGCAGCTGTAGGAATCATGAGCAGAAACATGACCATTCATAGGGCTTTCATGTCTGTCTACACCATGCAAACTGCCAGTTACCTCATAAAACCAGTAAGTTGAATTTTCTCCTTGTGTCAAAATTGCCATCAGAAGATTAAAACGTGGGAAATCTGGCCAACGTGATCTAAACTGTGGGGAAAGCACAACATCTGCCAGCCTGGACAATGCTATTTGGAGCTAACAAAACTTTTCCTCCCAGCTTGGCCTGGGTATAGCAGTTATTGCAGCTGCTGAAGTTCTCTGCTGGCTTGTGGCCAAGCTGCTTCTCCTGCCACTGCCCCAGCCCTGCTGTGCAGAAATCCTCTGTCCTCTCCCTCAGCAGCTAGCCCCCACACTGTTTCCCAAGATCCTCCTGCTCTGAGAATTGCTAGTGTGGCATTCAAGATAACCAAGTTCTGCTATTTAAGCTGCTGGGCTTTTTGAAACAGATAAGGAGCATCTCTGGACCACAGCTTTGCTCATGGGGTTTGTGTGCGTTGACAGGTGGACTAAGAAGACAGTTTGTGATGCAGGTAGGTATTCTGAGGAAGATTTCTTCAGCAAGTCTAGTTCAAAGAGAGTTCCCTTTAAGGGAACTTGCCATCCCTTGTAGTCAGACCGGTGATAGAAAGAATCCTAATTCCACAAGAGCACTTAACCCTCCTACACCCTACCTCAAAGCAGCACGCTCACCTGAGCTAGGGGCCAGGAGTGCTGGCACAGGGAGCCATCAGCACTGAGTCAAGACAGAAAGATGTAACTCTGATTCAGCATGGTACAGGGTGGGTATTGGGGAACAGCTCTCCTCTGGATTTTCTTATGTGATGATCCTAAGTACAAAAATCCATTGTGAAAATCAGTAGCTTCCAGGTAGTTATACAGTTAAAAGTTGCATGACTGATACAGATACCAATGTAAGATTTTCGTCCCAAATTGGCATGTACTAAATATTAATGGAGATGCTTGCTAAAAACCCCACCTCACTGTTTGGTTAAGAGGCCCAGCAGAACAGAGTCATAAGCTATAGTCACAAAGCGTGGACTCAGTTTTGTTTTCAAGTTAAACTAAGTCCAGAGCGACAGCTGACAGCCAGTCTGAAGTTCAGAGGTGGATGGGAAAGTCCTTTAATTCTCATTAGCAGTACTTGGAAGAATTAATGAGTTTTCCCTGAAGGTCGCACTAATCTTATACTGTATTATCTATGGCAATAACATTTGAAACTTGCACACTGTGTAGTAAACAAGACCTAAATGGTTTGGTGAAGGAGAAGGGTAGACCTTAGGAACTACCCAGTAATAAGACAATCTGCTCTCATGTAAGAAGAGAGTTAAGACAGAAAGAAAACGTGATATCTATGGCTGTTGTTATGCTTGATGCCATATTAGAAGCTCTAACCTTTTCATCTGGACCACACACTGTACAAATCTGTGAAACTGCCACATTGATTTTGCTGACTTGAAACCTACTTGGGCTTTGATGGTGTAAATTCCCTTCCAACCCCAGCAGTCAGATTATTCATCTCTGGAACCATAGAACACATCCATTAAAGTCTAGTCTAACTTTCCCAGAGATTTAGGAAAAAAAGCAGTCTTAGGAGACGCACTGGTAGATTGAATGCAAATAATTCCCTTCTGCATTTCCCATTAACATCACTCATTATAATCAGCTGTCTTAATACATCTCTTTCGTCTATTGAAACTACAGAGGTCGAGAATCACAGACATCCCAAATTTAGATGGCTGGGTCCTAGTTAGAAGTGAGGACAGCCAGAAAGGTGGGTTTCTGCTAACCAGAAACACGATATTTATTTTTCTTTTTCCCCTCAAATTTAGTTTTGGTTTGAATGAGATGAAATCTTTTTTTTCCCCTCACAGCCCTCCACTCTGCAGGAAGCTGCTCAGACTCTGCAACTACCCAGCTAAGTGCCTCCCCACCAACACCAGCAGCAAAGTCAGGTAATGTCACTGAAGGTGGGGGATCCCAGACTGCCCGACCCTGCAGCAATCTCCCAGGGGACTTGTGGTAGGTGTGTGGGAGGTAGGGTTACCTCAGGACTCTGCTGTGGAGATGCTGCAAAAGTTCACTGAGTGCAAGAAATTGCAGTCTCTAAAACCTAGAATCTGCCAAAGAAAGCCTGTTCCATCTGAAACTCTAAAGCTAATCTCTTAATCTGGAAGTTCTGCCTAAGGAACCAGTTTTCACAGCATGAAGGAGAAAGTGAGTGGATACTGGACCAGGTGTCACACAGTAGAAGTGAGTCACATTGACAAAAATGAGAATGAGCCTATGCTAAATCTTTCTGCTTATGAAAACTCCTATAACATATCCCATACCAGGAATCTCTTACTGGCCTCTCTTTAGATGTGTGTAGAGTGGCTGAGCTTCCCCTGTCTGAACCCCAAAGCCCCCTCCCTCACGCTGCCCAGCCATCCAATCATCTCTTCTGCCTCTTTACACACCTAAGTGTCCTGCCCAGGGCTCAGGCTAGGAACTCCTTATGGCAAGATCCTCCTTTTTGAACAATGTGAACATAGCACCCAGCACAAGAAGGCAAACGAGAAGAAAATACAAATAATAAAACTCCCATTAAAACCATTATTAAAATATATACTTCTCTGTCAGTGGATATTCAGCTGTACTATTTTTGGAGATGTAAAGGATGTTTTGTTTAATTAGCAGTCCAGCTGCTCTGTGGTAAGAAAAGTCCGTCCCCCTTAATACAAGAATAAGGTACTGGCAGATTGATGACTTTCTTTGCCTTAACTCCTGTGTTAAGAAAAGTCAAGGGTTTTCATTACTTTGCTAGAGGTACTCAGAAAGAGAACACAAAGACACTTAACATTGCTAGTGCTGTTGGACCTTCCAGGGCACTCCAGAAGGATAACCATCCCACTGGGCAACTATCATAAATAAATCACACCTGAACATTAGGCTGCATCGCATTTATCCTGGGCAGTTGCAACTTACATCTGACATGGTGTACTGAGCAAAAATGTCTTGACGCTATGTCTCTCACAGACGGTCAAAAAATCCCCCACTAGGCAGAACTTTTACAGCCCTAATTCCTACTGTCAGCTGAGAGAAAAAAAAAAAAAGTCTGACCTGTTTCATGTTTGGAGCACACTAGCATTTCGTTCCTATCTTCATGGAAGCGCAACGACCACAGTGAATGAACTCCCAGTCTCTAAATGGCCGTCTGTCTACAAGCCAAACAATCAGGAGTTCTCTGTAGGCTTGACAGTGCAAGGCTTTCTGTGCAGAGCCAGAGATTAACTGAAGTTTTTGGTTTTCGTTCCAGTCTGTCACAGTGCAGTTATAGTGTGAAAACAGTCCATATGAAGAACTATTGCTTCTCACTGCAGATGTGCTCCTTGTGTGTCTGAGTCAGAGCTGCCTATGTCATGAACACACCCCCACCCTCCCCAGCGGCACTTCCCCCCTCCCCATACAATTAGAAAACAAGGACTGTACCTGATGCCTAAATCAACCACTTTATCTGAAACCTGCTGAATACCAAGGCTTGCTGTGAAAAGGCAGCCTATTTCTTGTTGCTTAATTTGATCATCTTATACTCATCCTTTGATATTTCAGTGATTCAAAAGAAAAAAACCAAACAAAAAAAAAACTGGGTGAACTGGCCATAGGCAACCAGGAGCACTGCTACCGTTTGTGCTTCACACATCAGTTCTCATATCAGGGTGGAAGACCATCTGACCAACAGGGGTGTAAATGAAACATTGGGCTGAAGCAAAAAAGCAATTCGTTGTAACCTGGTAACAGTGAATTTTGCTCTTACATCTTTACTAGATGCATGAACGCACTTCAGACTACTTGAATTTATTCATTGTTCAAAACAATCCGACAAAAAATGCCCCAGTTCGTAGATCAAAAGTATGTGCACAAGTCAGAGTGCACAATTCTGTTTTTAAAGGAGAAACAGCCTCATAAAAATCAGTTTTCTATACAGAATATTCATTGGGTAGCCCCAGTTCTAAGCATAGGAAATGACAGCACCTTCCTTGCTCTCTAGATTTCAAGATAACAGTTGTGTTCCAAATCAGAAAAAAGTAGTATTTTGCTAATCCCTGCCATAAGGTATTTGACACCTTCGTTGAAAATCCCATGGGAAAGATGCTCCAAAAGCAGCCAGAGTTCCATTGTTGAGGCTTAACACAAGGCAAACTTCTCCTGAAATAATTTGAAGTATTAAAAATGAAGTATTTTGCGGTAATGACTGCTGCATGGCGCCAGAGCTCTATAGGCAGCTCTCAGACAATGGGCTGGGACAGTCCCCGACTGGCTAGATGTCATTTCAGTTCTGGGAAACAAAAAGAGAGCCACACAAAAGTGGCAAGGAGCCCAGTGGTATTTTCACTGGGAGTTACAAAACTGCATGGAAGGCTCTGCTGGGCATGAAAGAGGGGAGGAGCTTTCATCTGACTGCACCCCGATGAGTGGGACTTTCCTACGTTCAGGACATTGAGACTCATGTCACTGAAAATAATGCAGAATGAAAGACTTCTGCTTTCATTCAGTCAGAGATTTGCTCCAGCACCTTCCCAGACCAAGGATCCCATCACCACTGAGTACCTGCCTCAGCCTCATCCATCCCACCATTTTGATTTTCTCAACATGCAAGTTTTGATTCTGCTCCTATTCAGGAAAACAATCCCAAAAGCTGGTCTGCTTGATCAAGACCTTCTCTGACAAGAGATGTAAGGCTTGATTGAAGAAGATGATCCAGACCAGGCAGTTGGTTTCATAGCTCTACTTCTGGGAGTCCAGCTCAAGTCATTTTTGATTAGTGACTCTCTCAGCCCATTCCATTTCCTGTGTGACATTAACACGATGCTAGACACTAAGTCACTACTCTGGAAACAGATGTTAGAAAGGCAAAATATCTAGTCATTTTCAGGCAGCCTGCCAGTATCCATCACCAAACCCATTTCAGAGACAACTGCTGAGAGCTGGATCAGAAAGCAGCTTTCAAACCACATTACACATAAGAAACAAATACTATCCAGGAAACGATTTTACAGGTCTAAATTATAAATCACTCCTTGGAAGAATTTTTATTTTGGAGAAGCATTTGGGGAAGTGCTTCATTTGACCACAGACAGCTGACCTGTTTAATCATTATGTATCATGTACATCCATAGCAACTTACTGAATCCACAGTGCATGTCTGACTATGAGCCTCCAGAGAAAAAGAAAAGACATATACATTTCCCTGTGTAAATACATACAAAAATACGTAGTAACATATTTACGTATATTTGTATGTACACATACATGCACTGCCTGATGTGATACTACATCTCACTTTTCATTAAAGAAATTACAAGAACAGAAATTCTTGACTCAATACACTATGAACACTGAAATTTCAAACACAAGAAATGTTATGTTAATAAACATTTCTTTTCAGCTGTTGCAGTTAACAGTTGCATGGAGCTTATGCTACATAAGGAACAAGGCTGACTAATTTGATTGTCCACACTAAGATCATACAAATGTATGCCACAGCTGTTACAAAGCTAACTTGATTTCCCAATAAGCTCTCAGTGATATATGCAAATACACCTCTACATGTATTTCAGTTATGAAATATTCAGTACATCACGATACTGTTCACATGAATTAATATAAAGGTAAAGCTATTTGCAGGAGAAGCACCTGGTGAAATTTGTAAAGATATACTGAGCTAGAGTATGAGTAAGGAGAACAGCTCTGATTGTTCAGAAAGAAAAAGGCTGCATGTCTTAGAATCTGATCACAGCCCTCTTGGAGCTGTTCGGTTTGAAGGAAAAATCCCAAGCCGCAAACAGAGCTAGTTCTAAAGGTGAACACCTCTGGCTAATGAACCCCTGAGGCAATGAGTACTCTAGGCAGCAGCACAAAACATCCATGACACCCGTGCAGAGCCAGGTGTGCCTGTGAGGGGAGAGGATTTACATTTGCAAGAAGACTACAGGGATGTAACACTAACTTTGCCCACAACTGACAGGCAGCTCCAGTGGTCCCTGCTGTCCCCCTTTGAAATTTAATCAATTTAATCCCCACTTTACAGGACAAGTGTGTCTCCTGTGAAGAACTACTACTTCCTAAGTGCAGTTCAGCCTTATGTTTGAGAGATCCTCTTTAAAACAAGATGAAAATTTACACTTGATACTTGCCCCCTTTGTCAATAGTTACACTCCTCAGAGGGAGCTGTACAGCAGAAACTAGAGCTGCCCAGTCCTATCCATCTGTTCTAGTAGCTTTCATCAGAGACAAGTTGATTAAAGTTACTGATGATTAAAGGAAGATTCACACCAGGAACTTCATACTGAGCAGCTAAAATCAGTGCCGTTAGTTATTTGATACTAATGTAAGTTACCAACAGGAGCCACAGCTGCCATCTATCATATCTATCCCATCTAACTATGCTTATGTTCAGGTTGAGGCTTTTACAAGATCTCAACTCTGCTTTCCTTCAGCTGTCATTTAAAATATGGAAAAATCCTTTTGATCAGTATTTCCTATGCAGGATCAGTTCTGGGAGCTTCACTTTACAACCACATGGGCGTCCAGGCAAAGACCACGTTCCATTGCTGGCATATACTGCATGGCTTCAGCCACCAACAGCAGCAAGTGCAGACCTACTGCTGCCTTCAGCTCTTGATTGCTACAGTGAGAAACCAGCATTGTAGTGCTTCTCAGGAAACTGTAAGAGGATGGAGAACCTGAAAGCAAACTGGTGATGAAAGCTTTCTGCTTTCAAAGCAGTTCAGTCTGCTCAAGAAGACAAAAGGAAAGACACTGGTACATGTTTTGTGTAGTCAACAGCCTCCTTAAGTGCAGCATATTGCATTTGAGGTTAAGTACAATTCATTCCTTTGTAAAAATTGCCCACTGTAACCACAGTTATGTGCAGGTCAGGAAGAATTGGCTTATCTCCCACATATACGTTAGTCACACACACTAAAGCCTCTGGATTGAACAGCCAGCTTTCTTGCACTTTCACAGGTCCGCCCCCTATCAAGTGTCCCCCAAACCACCAACCTCTTATACATTCTGTTTCTCAGTGCCTCACTATAAGCCCATTTCCCACAGACAGACGGGACAGCTTTTTAGTCAAAGCTGTACTGGCACACTCTGTATAACTGAATTTGAAACAAAAGTACTCCATTTAAAGATACAACGTAAATAGGCTGGATGACATTGGCACAACTTGTTTTGAAGATTTAACTTGATAGCACTAAAAAACGGAGCAAGCCTTCATGTTATTAAGTGGAAAAAAAAAATCTGAAAGTGATTATGACAGAATGGAGCCCAGTCCTAAGAGACTGAGCAGTGAGTGGCCAATGGGAAGGGAAGGACTTGGGCAGAACAGTTGAGAGCACATACACTGTACAGATCCTCTGCAGGAATTTCTTGTATCTGGTGATTGAACTATGCAGGGGACTGGACTCCGAATTTAGTCCTCTCCAGTTGGATTCCTCAAATAGGCAGTTTTGTATATCTGCTAATTCATACATTTGCGCTATGATTCCCAGTAATCTTGTATCAGTCAAACCACTTGTCAGCATTTTCATATTCAGTAAATTCGTGGAATTCCTGTTGAATTTTGTGCTTGGCATAGGCACATTAACCAAGCCCTGTAACACATCTGTTGTGCAGCAAAGTACCTGATGTGGCTCAGGGGCTTGGCTGCTCTTCCAGGACTTGTTTAAGATAACACAGTCGAGCATGAACTGGAAATAGCAATCTAGGGGGTCTCCTTATCAGATCAAACTTCCCTCTCTCTTTCATCATTCAGTTTGGGCATTTATCCTAATGTCTTATAAAACTTCCTTGTAAAGAACCTTTAAGACAAAGTGACAGAGTTGAATTTGTAAAGCCGGGACTCAAATCTTTCCTTCATACTTTGAGGTGCTTTTTGTTGTTGTTTTTGTTTTTCTCCTGTAGTTTTGTAGTTTGGACCTAAACTTCAGATGTTTCTGCTGAAAACGATTCAAAGGGACTACAAATCCCGAGAGCCATCGTTTCTGAGAGCGTAATTTGGATATCTCAAACAGTTCAGATATTCATGAGGTGCAGAGTAATTTCCTGATAGAGATCCAACCTCTTTAACATGTGCCTCAAGGGGAGGTACCCAAGGAACCTGGCCTCTCCTGGAGATGCTGTATGTCACTCTCCCAGTGAGCCATTCTTCCACCACTGCTCCAAAAGACAGCGGGGCTCTCCTGGCTCTTCTGTCCAGTATTCCAGCAGACTTATGACAAAGCTGCCAGCTTTGCAGGGACATGCTAAGGATATTTTTAAAATCCCCTGCTCTCTGTCAGTTATAACACCCTTTCTGAAGGCTAAGATAGAAGCCAGCTTCTGCATCTACAACCCAAACCCCAGTAGCTACTTTTGACACCATATGACACAGTCTTGGCAGACTCCACAGGGAGGCTGGGAACAGGTTAGATGCAAAGCCACTGGCATCCCATTTAGAAACAGCACAGCCATACTTGAGGGAAAGCTTTTAAACATGATATGCAAGGAAAACTTCTGCAACCCATTTTGTCTGTCTTAAATGGACAAAGCATAATTTTTAAACCCATTTTCACAGAACACGAGGAACATTATATGGCACTGAGTGACATGGTTAGTGGGCATGGTGGCTGGACTAGGTGACTTTAGTGGTCTTTTCCAACCTCAATGATTCTATGATTTTATGGCATCCTGTTTTCTCTCACCAAAGCAGAAGCGCACAGTAACATTACTAAAAACAGCAAGACAGAATGCAAATACGCTCCCACACTGAAAAGACACATTACCAGAAGAGGGAAATCATGGTCTCAGAATTCCAGCCCAAAATAGACATCAAAAAAGTCATATTTATTCAAACAAATGCTCACTAAATTCTAATCAGAGCAAAATTTTGAGCATTTTCCCCTTTGTTTTGCTTTTGCATCGGCTGTTGCTGCTATGCATGTGAAGTACCACCAGTTCTTTGTAACAGGCAAAGAGGCACAAGCTCACAAAAAAGCCAGTGATCTGGCAGCAGAGCTCATTAAGTAGTCTTGGTCCACTGGAGAGCCTTGTTATGAGGAGTCCCTGAGCAGCATCATTCAGCATGCCCCTTTGCTGCTAGACATACAGCAACAGCAACTACAGGTTATGATATTTCTCAAAGGGAAATCCATTAACTGAAGCACTATACTCCGAAGAAAAGCTAAGTGCCTTGACTGCATGGGGGAGTATTTCCTCCTCACAGGGAGGACCAAGAAGTCTGGCTGGCAAGATCAACATCAATTCTGCTTCTTCTGTAGATAGAAAACACAGCGCATTGCATCTTAGCAATGATAATGAGAGAGCAGATGGTGGGAAAGGAGGATCCTATGATATTTTTCCCTTTTTAGCATCATTTTAGACTTCAAGCTCAACCCTTGAGGGAGAAAACACCAGCGAAGTACTGTACAGCAGGAGATAGAAAATCAGAGGTGCACCTGCAGGGAATGTGACCAATGCTGGCCAGCCTATGCCACCTCTCCATTAGAATCTTCCATTTGAGCAATTCTTGCAAACAAACACTGAGAATTGAGGTCTCAAATATAAAATGCTAAACTGGAAGCACTTACATGGTGAATAACTTAAAAAGAACTGAGATACCTCACTGTAACTCTGCCTTCTCAGCTCTCTCAATATGGCTAAAAATTTAATAAGTTAATTAATAAAAAGTAAATTGACAAAGGTCTCAAAATCTTTAAGTGGAGGATACAACAGTAAAGAAATGTATGTCTAATAGTGCTGTTAAAAACTTGCATAAAGAAGCTACTCCATCACAGAAAATCCTGTTTGAGTTTTGCCATCTCCAGGGCACTACAAGTACATTATGGGCAGCACAGACAACAGCACTGTAACCATTCAGAGGCAGCATCCCAATACAGAAATGAGCTACACACAGGCACAGGACAGTTACAGGTAAGAGAGAGAAGATGAAATTAGTCTGACTGAAACTTCTTTTGCAAAACAGACATTTTAAGCTCACAGGCTGAAGCTCTAATACAGAACAGCTGCATGGTCTCCCATATAAAAGTAACAGAACTCATTTCTAACCCCTATGGCTATACTAAAAAGGCAGTTAACTGATATAAATTCGATATAAGGGCTAAAAACATCAGGACATAAAGAGCCAAGCGTACATCTAACCCCAAGCCAACAAACCCAGAAATACCACAGCTACTCTTAAATATATCTCAGCGTTTTGAGAAGGGTTCAGTTCATGACCTGAGTCTTATTAACAGCTGAGTTTGGACCATCAATCTGAGAAACAGGACTAAGCATCCCCTGAAACATGAGAACACTCCAACAAGTTTTCAGTACAAAGACTCACGAATTTGGAGAGAAAGTTTCTTGCTGGCATGCAGTTACTTCAGGCTCACAAGAAAGAAGTAGACTGTGGGTTTGCTTCTGTGACACAGGAGGAGAAATGGGCAGGTGAGGAGCTGCAGAAGGAAAGGAGGAAAAACGTGCCCTGCATGTAGCTAGCTAGCTATGTTGAGGATGGCTCTCTTATAAACCATTATATGGCTGGCTGTGCCTGACCACTTCAGGGCTGTCCAAACCCCTCTTGACTCAAATATTCTATTTTCACATACAGACAACCTTCATGAAAATATTTTTTCAAGATAACTACACACAAACCTTCACAGACTTCCACAATGCAACAAATAAGCCTTCATTTTACCAGCTCACATTTTTTCCCTCAAACATCATGCTGCAATTTTTCTTCCTGTTCAGCTAGGCTGCTTAAATAAATAAATCTCTGTCCTCCTAATGCTGCATAATTCGCATTTAAGTTCTTTGCCTACATATACCCGTTCTGAGCCTTCTGCACATAACTCCTCAGCCTCTCACTTATATATCAGCTCGTATTCAGGATCATTAATGCTGGATGGAGTTTATAACCAGGGCAATGCCTCGTTTGTCATTCAAGCTGTGCTGCACCGGAATTAACTTGACACACGCTGACTGATGAAAGAATGCTAATCTCACTTTATGGGGTACCAGGATGCCTTTTGCCACATAACATGGAGTGAATCATTTCCAGTGGAGCACAAATACCTTCTAAATCAGTCCATGTTTTTCCATTCATTGAATTTTTCTCTCAACTGACTCTGAACCCTGGGCTTGTACCCAGGCACAGAGTGCACTGTAGAGGCTTCCAAAGCAGGAATGCCATGTGGTTACAGACGGACTTCAGCTGAATGTTCTCTGCAGCTGGCAAAATCCTGTCTAGAGACACTTGGCATTTGCATATGCTGCTCAGGCTGGCAGCAGAGCATCCCAGTCCTCTAATCAGCACAGGCAGCTCTTGGTCTTCAGCTCCATCGCAGCTCTTTTATGCACCCGAAAACAGCGCTGCAGTTCCTGCAGATGCCTGCCTCTGAGCTTGTTTTGTGCCCTACAGCACATCTGAGGATCCAAAAGCACTTGCAGAAGGGAGGAGGAGATTCCAATAAAATGATGGAGAAGCCTCAGCATCTTTTACACTTATTTGCGTTGTTGCTACAGAGCTTAGAATAACCAACCCTCAGCCAGTGGATCACAGCGAATGTCATCCAAACTCTCATAACTGCTACATAAATATAATTTGGAACTTCTGCTTCAGAGCAGGAAAGGAGGAGCATTCACAAAGCTCAAAGAGAATCCCCCATTGGAAGAAGTATTTGGCACTTCCCTCTAGGGGAAGACTAAGTTACAGATCCCCTGGATTGCAACTGGACGCAGATGCACAGCCACACTTGACAGGTTAATGCGTGGTGTAATCCTGCCTTTGCGATGTGCAAGGGCTAAGCCCTTTCTGAAGCAGCTTGTACCTGCTCAAGCAGCCTGTACTCTATTTTTCTTCATTCTTCTTGCAGGAGCTACTGGAAAGCTTAGGAAATGTGATTTTTAACATGCAGCATTCAACTGTCTGAGGGCATCTGGCCAGAGATATTATAGCTTTTTAGAGTTTTTAATGCAATCACACAAACTCTCAGTGGTTGTCTGCTTGATCTATTTTTTTCCCCCCTTTCTTTTTGTTGAATTTCCAAAGAAGCAGATTGGTCCAGTCCTGTGATTTTAATCTGTTTGTGCTTCAAGACTGTAGAAGCAGTTGTCTGCTGTACTGCAGTCTTCCCCCTTAAAATTGTGTTCAAACTATTGTACGCCTCAGGTTCTGAAATTCTTTCTGCCTCATTTTATCTTGTCTGGGAAATTCAGATTTCAAGTTCTTCAGAGCAGGCTTCTCTTTTTCTGAGCTGCTTTTTGGAACAAGTTGCCCAGATATGTGGTGGATGCCCTATGGTGGATGCATGGAGACATCCAAGGCCAGGCTGGATGGGGCTCTGAGCAACCTGATGTAGCTGTAGGTGTCCCTGTTCATTGCAGGGGAGTTGGACTAAATAGCTTTTTAAGGGTCCCTTCCAACTAAAGCAATTCTATGATTAAGAACAATTTGGGGAAATGTGCTTTCTCTAATTCTTCAGGATTTTCTCTGACACAGATAATGACCTTCCTCAGAGCAACACCAGCATGAGTAGAACAGCACAGTCTAAGAGCAAGGATTTACATTACAGCCCATTCATCACCCTCATCCTGCATCTCTGAAACACAACAAAGACAACAACAACAAGATACACCAAAACATCAGGATGAGAAAGTTCAAGAATCAAGGAAATCAGTGAAGTCTCCTGAAAGTATAGCACTAACTGGCAGGCAAAACAGTTACATTTTAGGACAGGTAACTCACAAAGGCTAGAAAGTCCATGGCAGAAGCTCCCCTCGCTTGGTCAGGAGGCAAAGCCTGCAGGCATTTGCTCAGTCGTTGGCTGACTCACTGCTCCCCGCCAGTAGTATCACTTCAGAGCTCAGCAACACTTCTAGGATAAAACAAAATCTTTCCTTTCCTGGAAAGCTTCTACTAGCTTACCTCAGGCTACTGCAGTTCTATCTGTCACAGGAGCTTCCTGGTGACCACTGAATCCAAGGCTGCAGAATCCTCACGTTTCAGACACCCTGCACCCTCTTACACAGGGGAAACAATTCCCTGCCTGAAGCACCTTGATATTTTGAGAGAGGTTTTTAATGTCTTTGGGTAGAATGGAACAAGTCAAAGAACATGCTCCTTCTTTGTAGCATTTAAGCTAAATTCTTCTGAGCCAGACTCCATAAAGGAGTAGGTCTATGAGGCTAGGATTGCTTTATTAGAGACAACAGATACATAAATCAACATCCAATTATACAGCTACAACCTGGAAAAGGCTATAAATGTGGCAGTGACACAGGATTACATAGTACAGGCCAACTTTTTTCATTAAGGTCCGTGGACTTACAGGACTCCTATCAGTACAATCTTCAGGCATTTGAGCAGGTAAAAAAAAAAGAATAACAGTTACCTTTCATCCTTCTGTTTCTGCCTAAGCATGGCACTCTGAGAACTCCATTCACTGTGCAGAAATATTTCACTAGTTCAGTGAATTACATGCAAGCAAGAAAAACTTCCAAGGGAAAGAAGAAGGAACACATTCCACATTCAAGTCTGAATCTGGATAATTTGATGCTAGTGTGAGCACAGGTGCTACGCAGACACACAGATGACCTCCCATGCTCTCTGCCTCCAGATGATGTAACGCAGGGCACCTGCTAACTGTGCTCACTTTTAGCTGCAGTAGAAATTAGAGCCATAACTGAGAATCTTACTGGAAATTCTGTTCTTCAGCTCCCTTTCTTGTCAGGTGCTCAGTTTTCTGTCAAACAGCTGCTTGTGAAGGAGATCATCCCTCTGGAAACAAGGCGCTTGGTGGTTGTGTGGAACCAAGCCTGGGTGCTCCATATGCAGCTCTGATAGGAGCTGTGGAGCTCTCTTGCTCAGCTGGGGAGGACTACCCTGGGGAGGGGCCCCTTGGGGAGCTGTGTTGGCAGCACCCAGCCCTGCCTCAGCTCCCCTCCCAAGTCCCAGACTCAGCAGCTCTTCAGAGCAACAAACCCTGTCCTCTCTGCACACTTTAGTTCATGGTGCCATCTGGGGAGCTGTGCTGTGATGGAAACCTGCACTTCCAGGTGAGGAGTGGACAGCTCAGCAGTGCTCCTGACCTCAGCCCTGTGTGGTGCACTCTGGAATGCAGCTGGAAATCAGGACAACTGCACACGCATTTCAGTGAAGATGCTCCTTCTCATAATGACCTGCCGGTCACTGGATCACTAGGGCATGTTCAGTATTACACAACACTTTCAGCAGAGACTTTGAGGTTACAAACCTAATTCTATTTTTAAATGAGAGCTGAGATTCTCCTTTGACTGGAAAACTTAAAGAACAGAGAATTGAGTCTTGCAGAACACATTGCAAGACTGACAGTCTTGAGAGCATGCACAGTGATGCACAGTGACAGTTATTGATTTTGTCTCAGAAAAGCAGCTGAGACCACCACTTGCAGACCTTCACTCACAGATTTCAGCAGCTCCCAGTTGCCTTTGGTATGGCAGGTGGAATTGATCAGGCATGTCCCACCTGCAGCCCATGGGCCACGTGCGCAACCCAGACCATCCTATGGCCACCCTGAGCCACTTTGGTGGCAGCTCTTCCCCAGTCTGGCCCTGGGTGTGCACCCATCACTCAGCAACAAGCAAACATCAGTATACAATTAGCACTGTCTGGGCTGAAACCAGGGCACAGGGAAGGTGCAGTGTGGTGATAACTCCAGTTATGCAAATAATTTCATGCATTTTGATACATTGGCTAAGCAGAGACCAGTGAACAGAAAAAATATGCAGCCACGCTTTCTATTTTGTTAAAGGAATTTACGAATATGTTTTGAGATTGCAATAAGTAAATAAGTAAATAAATAAATAAATAAATAAATACAATGTTTTGGTGTACTTGCAACTCCATTTTAGTCAACAGAAACACATTATCCACAAATCTTCAAATGGAGTATATAGAGCTGCCATCAGACATTCAACTTGACAATGTGATCATATCTCTTCACCAGACTTTTATAAAACCCCTCTTACCTGGGAGAAACATCCCTTGCTTCACAGTCACACCTTATTCCTGTGATCGCTGTCAGGCAGTACGTACGTTTGTGAACAACTTTTTTCAAGGACAAAGCACAGGAGGAGTAAATTTCATCAACAATGTGACGAATGCCTTCAGAGCTCACAAGAACTGCAGCCACTGCCAATGAACCAGACACTGATGAATTAGTTTCTCACAACTAAGGTCACATATCTCACCAGAGTTATGGTGTTGTTGCTCTCTTGTTTTGTTTTGTTTTGTTCCAATTAAAAAAATATTAAAGATTAAAAAAAGTTGTATTACTTTCATGTATGAACTATATTATATATTTTATGAGGGCTGCCCTGAAAGTAACGCTTCATATTTTGTGATGCTGTCCTATGATGTCAGAGGCAGACACTGGAGTTACGGCAGTAGAGGTTGAATCTTTCCCACCAATATTCGTTACATGTTGTAGCTGTGCAGCAGATGGCAGCAGAGGGGCAGTTTGACACAGTGGCGTCTGACATGGAAGTGTGCATGAAGCAAAGGTGTGGAATTGAACTCTTCCAACATGTGGAAAATGGCACCCACTGACATTCATTGATGCTTGCTGAATGCTGATGGAGATTGAAGAGTGGATGTGAGCATAGTGAGGCGGTGGTGGTGCATTTCAGCAGCAGTGACAGCGGGTCACGTCCACGGGGCAGATTTTTACAAGCACAGCACACAGGTTCTTGTTCACCACTGGTGAAAATGCAGCTAGTGGTGTGACTATGTTGAAAAATAGCATTTCATAGCTGAGAACATGCCCTAGGAAATAGCGTTAGTGCACTCTTTGAATATGTTGCAGTTTCTGTGGAAATAAATAGGAGGCATTCCTTTCGGTACAAAGCGTGTACGCACAGCCCAAGACAATTCCTCTCCACTCCGTGAGGCCCAGGCGAGCCGCAAGGTTGGGCACCGCTAGGATGGATACTAAATTGATACTTCCAAGGCAGCTGCCAAGCGCGAAGCAGGCAGCCCGCCCGACACACACCGCCCCTCGGAGCGGGCCGCATGCCGCGAGGGGCGGGCCGCCACGGGAGGGCCGGGGCCGGCAGCGGCCGCACCTCTGTTCCGCGGGGCGGCGCCGGGCCGGCCCATAAGAAGCGCGGCGCGGGGCGGCGGTGGCCTCAGGCGGCGGGATGCAGGCGGGTCCCGGAGTGCAGGCAGTGCGGCCCTTCAAGCTGCGCAAGAGTCTGGGTATGGGGCTATGCGGCGCGGCGGAACGGGGCAGCGGGCGGCGCGCGCGTAACACTTGTGCTTTCTCCCGCGCAGCCACCCGGCGGGAGGAGGTGGCCGGCATCAGGGCCAAGTTCCCCACAAAGATCCCGGTAATTCGCTGCCTCTGCGGGCGGAGGCTCCCGGCTTCTGCCTTGAGTATTTTGAAGGAGGGGAGCAGAACGTCGCTGGGGCTTCTAAGTGACTCTAATTAAAACAGGTAATCGTTGAAAGATACCAGAAGGAGAAATACCTTCCCCTGTTGGACAAAACCAAGTTTCTCGTCCCTGAGGAGCTGACCATGACGCAGTTCATCACCATCATCAGGTACGGGCCGCGCACTGCCGCTCCCCGGTACCGCCCGCGTGGGGCGTGAGAGGGGCCTGGGGCGGCCTCCCGCTGTGGCAGCTGGGAGGAGAGCTCGGGGCTTCTTCCCCCTCAGTGGTGGATAAGGATGGCGCGAGGCTGTTGCTCTGCTCTGCTCCCCTTCTGCCTGCTGAAGGTGGTTCTGGGCTGTGCTCCGCATCTGGCTGCTGCTGCCCTACTCCTGTTGCACCTACAAACCTGTGGTAGCTCCATCCCAGGTGTTCTTTACGAATACACTGGTAAAGAGGTCTCCCAAAGGGTGGCATTCTGTGCAGGAGTGCTGGGGAATTGTGAGGCTTTCAGATGACAAAAAGTGTGTGAAAGCCATCTTTCTAGTTATTAACTTATGTAGAAGATACTCTTGTCTCTTGCACAGCTAGTCTTCATGTATAAAGTCTCTGAGACTCTTCCGAAGGCAGGCTTTAAGTGTAACAGACTGTGCTGAAACTGCCTATTATAGCTGTATTCAGCACTTCTTGGGAATAGGCAACCCCAAGCTCAGGCTCAGTAGCAGCTACGGTCCTGCAGCTTAAGCCTTTGCCTGGAGCAAGCCTCCTGTTTCTGAGTACAGTTAACTTTCTGATAGAGATGTTAAACTAAGCAATGACTTCATGCGTAAACTATGCACAAGAAATGCTGCAACTATTCTGCTTAATGTATTTTTATAGGCTAAGGTTGAAATCCTCTTAAATTTGCTAATGCTTGGTCCTTTATTTTCTTTTCCCTCTTCAATCAGAAGCAGGATGGCTCTGACAGCTACGCAAGCTTTCTACCTGCTGGTGAACAACAAGAGCCTAGCCAGTATGTCTTTGACCATGGCAGAGGTGTACAGGGACTACAAAGATGAAGATGGCTTTGTGTACATGACATATGCTTCCCAGGAGATGTTTGGATGCTGCTCACTCACCCTAGGGAAAACTGTGGAATGCCACCATAAAACCTAATGCTTGGGTCCATGTGCTGCGGCTAAGCCACTGTGCTATGAATCATGCCTGTGACATGAAACTCGGAGATGCTCCCTCCAGTATGAGCTTTTGAGCTCTGTACTGCGGAGTTATGACCCAAAAGCTGGCAGGACCAGCTCAAGGCAGAGATGGTGGTACACTTTTCCATGGATAATAATTTAGATGTATATTTTTATACTTGGAAGGCACTGTGGGGTTTTTTTTTGTTTTTTTTTTTTTTTGGAACTACACCTCCACTTCTTTTTGCAATACCAATCTTGTGATGTAACTGCTTTTTAAGGTGTTGCTTAAGAATAAAATAAAGAAGCTTTTAAGTACTAGGTTGAATGTCAGTTTTAATTTGGGGGAAGACTTTCTGGGAAAAGGTCCTAGAATAATTCTGGATTCTGGGCTCAAGGCCTCTGAAGTGTTGCTTGCACAGCCACTCATTCAGTTTTACAATGGGATAACAAAACTGAAGTCTGCTCATGCAGGAGCAGACTCATACCTACAAGTAGTTTATTCAGTGAAGTACCTGAGTAGCAGGGTTGCATCAGTGCTATAATAGGGGTCAGTGTTCAGGAATCTGTTCTTTCTATTGAATTCTCCTGGTCTGGTCTCTGTAAGCAAGCCAGTCGCCTCCTTCACCTACAGGCACCTGCACAGCTCTTCTGCTGAAGGACTTCAGTGAGCCTTGCCTCAAGTGTGGGCGTTTGTGCTGTACCTTACAGAGGTATGTCAGTGTCTCTGGAAAATGTCAAAACTGTCGTGTAGTGACATGCTGATACATTTAATGTACAAGCTTCCTGAAAATGAATTAGAGGAAACTCTTGACAGGAGGTTCAATCTGAAGTGCAGCTCAAACTGGCTTTCTAATGTATGAAGAATGTGTCAGAAAGTTGTAAGTGTTCTGATTGTGCATAATCAGAATACCAGGTTATCTAAAAATCTGTTGCAGTGTGCAGTTAACCTTCCTAAGCCTCAGCTTAGGATAGTCAAATTGTTATATTTATTATTTGTTATATATAAGCTATTGCATCACAATAGTTCTATTCAGTACCAAATTGATTTGCAGGATGATTAATGTAAGAGCTGCTGGACTGAAAGAAGCGTTGACAGTGTTTGAGTTATACACATGCACACACATCCCTTCCTTATACATAAGAACTTTTTGTAGCGGTTCTCCTGAACTTAAAGCTTAAGCATATCTGGGTTCAAGCCTCTGAACCTGAAAGCTACTGTATTCTCTGTAAGGGGCACCTGCATCATTGAAGGTGTTATCTGCCAGCTTGTAAAACATGAGGGGAAGGGGCAGGCACAAAGAAATCGAGCTGACCTCGCTATAAGTGGTCAGGCTATGTCAAGAGCGTGGGTTATGAAAACACACAGGCTTTGAGATCCCAGAATCTGTTACTTGAATAGAGCTCTATTATACTCATAATGGAAACAGTTTCCATTTCAGAAACTGAATGCAAATAGTCATTTGTTAGAAGCCCTCAGGGAGGCGAGGACACCTGTTTGGCAGTAGCACTGCACAGCGAAGTTGAACAGCTGTGGGAACCTCACAGTGGGGAAGCAAAGGGAAGTCTTACCATGTTCAGGCTCTCTTGCCAGCCTAAGAGCTTAGCTAATAGTTTGCTTCATTGGCTCCTCTGTGTTTGTCTTCCTGTCTTGTGTGATACTTGGTCTATGAAGAGAAAAGTGTTACAGATTCTTGGCTGGGGCAATTTCATGTCTGACAGCTGACTCCAGTTTGTAATGTAGTGGCTAAGGATTAAGTGTTGGTCCTTCCAGCTTTCAATAACAGTAGATTGTATGCTGTCAAATGGGTTGAGTCAGAGATCTAGCAAAAAAAAAATTAAAAAAAATGACATGGGAAGAAGGGCAGTTGCAGGTGAAGAGCATCATCATAAATTTGTTTAAACTGGCCTGCTGAACCCAGAGCCAAATCATGGGAGCCTGGTAAAGCTCCATCATTGGGTAACAGAAACAAGGCATACCATTCTATCAGGTGTCAAAGCAAGTAGGATTAATCATCAAAGACAATTTTCAAAGAGTTTTCAAAATAATAAGCTGGGAATTAGATGCCCAAATAAATTGGTTAATCTGTTGGTGGAGTCACCTTGGTGTGATAAGAAGCTCTGAATGGAACCTATTCTTTGAACTGCAGGGAACAGCAATTAAGAAAGAAGCAAACACAAAAACTTTGCTCTGATGACTGATATAAGCAACTGAGATAACCACAGCTGCTTCCAGTGAGCTGCTGTTTGAAGAGCTAATATTTGCTTGAGCTATTATGTGTTGATTAGAGACAGGTACATAATTTTTGCAATGAAGGATACCACTGTAAGCTTTTAATAAATAAATTCTGTAGTACTCTCCTAGGTAATACCAGTGTAAAAAGGGAAGGCAGAGATAGTGTTTGTGTAAGTGTATTCATTTATCAATTATTGTGTGGATTCTGGCTCTTTAATTCCCAAAATCTGCATCGGATGAAAGAAAGCATGCTGAAGATACTTTGATTTTGCCATAGGCTACCAGGTAAACCCTGGAGAGTGCTTGGTTCATTCTCCAGCTCCAAGTCTACATGCTCTGTGGAAGTAACTTGTTAGGCTGGGTGCACAGCCCTTGGCTGCTTGCAAGGTCAAACACTGTATCTCATCTTCAAATTCTTCAAATGTGAAGCCCGTTTAATTGAAAGGACACTGAACTTAAGTGTGGAGCCGAGGACTGAAACTGCCCTTGCTTTTGAGTCCTTTAAGACCTTATTTATTTATTTATTTATTTTTAAGTGAGTATATAGAGTACTGGGGGAGTTGTGATTCAACACAATTGGCCAAGTGGAATTATACAGAAATAACACTGGGGAAAAAAAAATATTAAAGCCTGTTTTCCTTAATTTAACCAAGTCACCTGGAAAGCCCAAGTGTTAATAACCACAGATATTACTAGTTATATTGAAAGGGAAATACAAAAGTAGCTAAAATCAGGAGTTTTGCTGCACGAAATGGTATTTTAATGAAACATATCATTTGTCTCTGTAATATATGCCGGTATAGGGACTGCTGTGGGAACAGGATAGTTTTCTTCAAAAAAAACCTGAGCAAGGGTTATGCAAAATGTGCATACTGTGGGGGCTGCAAGTACTCTGGATACTCATCAGGACAGCTGAAGGACACCATCATAGTAGTTTAGAAAATAACAATCTCTGGGCTTTGGTCAAAACAAAAGAAAAGGAAAAGCATCTCACCAATGCACCTGAATTTGAAGAGGCCAGAAATCATATTTTTTTTCTGTGCCTGTTAAGACTAGAGATTCAGCTGTCAGTACTTTCCATGCCACAGCTGACATTCTACAGCCATACACAGACAGCCGCAAAATGCATACAATGCTTTATAGAGTGCAAATCGTCATTTGCTGCTGCAAATGACATTCAAATTCATATTCAAATGCAAAGCAAAGGTAACCTCGGCTTGGGTCTTGGTGCAATGAGGATCAGCAGGAGCTTTCCAACTGTTTGGATTTTAAAATTACTTAAGTTTGTGTGGATAGAACTAATGAATGAAAGGAGATTATTAGTCTTCTCTTTCAGGTATTGCAGGCAGCAAGTCTTGTGAATTTAGATGGGCTTTTTATTGTTTTTGCCTGCTGACTGCTTACAAGTGGTGGCAGCTTCATGATAAAATAAAACTAAAAAAACCCACACTAAGTGACAGACTGTATCCTCTTCAAATTGGTTTGTTGTGGGGTTTTTTGGGTTTGTTTTTTTTAGGGGTGTGGGGGGCAGGGGAGTGTGTGTGGGGGGGTTATGTATGGTACAGTAAATTTGGAAAGCCAAGTGAAATAATAGGACAGAACATAACCTTCAGCATCAAGTTGCGCTGCTGTTTCCCCCTGTTAAGAAAGCCCCTATAGAAACTATGGGGATAAAACCAAAAGACTTAATCAGGAGATAAACCATTTTTAGAACAGAGCTTTGTAATGTATGTGCTATAGAGTAGAGAAGGAAGAGAAGGACAGTTTCTTTGGAAAACTTCCAAGTGGTTTCTGAAGGGTGACTGAGAAATAGGTTGTACTGTAAGATGAATTTCAATGCACAAAACATCTAATGCACACATCCTCCAAGCATCACTGTACGAGCAATACATCTAGACACTTACTTATGCTATGTATAAAAATATTTCATTCCTTTCATGTAGTTCTGAATCACAGAATATCCTGAGTTGGAAGAGACCCAGAAGAATCATCAAGTCCAAATTTTACCAAATTTTAGATTAGCAAAAAGTAATCAAGTTCTACCTGTAGAAATGTGCTCAACTGCTTTGGCTTTTTCTACGATGCTTCTCAGTGGTTGCTTTGCATGGCTTTTTCCACTGATGCTTTATTTTTTTGCTCCTTAAGAGCACTAGTTTCATAGCTATTTGCTACTTGTCTATATAGTTCATAGCATGTGAAGGCAGGTGGGTTCCACAATAATAAACAATCTGACCCTAGTTTAGAGAAACGTGAATGTAATTTTAATGGAGGTGGCCAATGCCCTTAAGGCTCCCCTCTACAGTCATATTTGTGTTTGTCCCTGTCTCCTGTTTTCCACATGTTGCCTATTTTGTATTTGACTGTAGCATTCCTATAACACACAACTGTCAGCAGCTGCGTACTCTGGGCAGGTCTGAAGAAGCCATAGCAAGTACTGATGGTGGAACCTGAAGGGCAGTGCAGCAGGGCAGACCCTCAGGAGGGAGGTGGGCAGTGTGCCTTATGGGTGTGTGCGGTTTCCAGAGCAGGCAGGAGGGGAGCCAGCAGGGGCTGCACAGGCCACTCAACACTTACATCATGTCCGGCAGAGGCTGCAAAGGACCTTTATGAGGTTGCTCATGATTTGTTGAAGGGTGGGCTTGGCCAGCAGTGTTTATTTCTGCAAATGCTGCAAGACCTTGACTTTGCGTTCTGTGTTTAACAGCATAGTAAGGTTCTTAATTGGGCCTTCTGCCCAACTCCATTTATGTCAGAAAGGTGAGAAAGCTGTTGGCTCCACATTAAGAGCCGGGTTCATTGCCACCGATTGAGCTCCTTGATAGACCTGAAGCTCACTTCCAGTTCTCAAGAATAGAGCCAAGACTTTACAGCCTGACAGATGGATTTGCAGGGAAATCTTTAGGTCAGCCAACCAGAGGGTGAGGAGAGGGGACGGAGTGGGGAGAAGCGTTGAAGAGTTGTATCACTGCTTCCACCCAAAGCAGCTGCAGCCATGTGTTCTTTACAAGCCTGCCAGTGACTGAATGGAAAGCCTGAGCCTCAGTGTGACATCACTCAAGCAACTATTACACCCATTAGCTCAAAAAGAGAAGTTATGAGAAATAACATGCATGCACACACTTGTGGATATAGCCTTTTCCTGAATAAAATTATCTCTGTCAATGGAAAAAAAAAAAAGCACTGGACAGTGCTGAAAGGAAGACATGGTGAGTACAGAAATTCTATTCTTAGTGCTGGCACCACTTCACAAGGAGACTTGGCCTTTACTCTAAAAAACTAAAAACCTAACAACGACCGATGGATATGGGCTCTGTCTGACCTTCCTTCCCCTAAAAAGCCGCATCTGTGGTTGCAAATTAAAAGTCAAATAGTGATACGAATGGCATATTTGAATGCTGAGTGACTGAGGAAGAGTATTTTCCAGCAGCTTCATGCATTAGTCATCAACAAAATAAAATAATAGTCATCTATAGGAAAAACAGCTGTTGTGCTACAGGTGTAGGGGAGGATCACTGACTTAGCACAGACATATCTGCGCTGTCTAGACGGTCTGGGTAAGCCAATCACTACAGGGGTTAGGAAGATAATTTTGCTATTCCAAACTGTATTGGCCTGGTTATAAACCTGTCAAAACTGTCAAGAGAGGCCTCAGGAGAAATACTGCATTTCCTAGGAGGCAGCTGTATTTGATTTAACCCCCAGCTCTTCCCATCCATCCTCATGTTCACTGACTTTTTTTTTTTTTTTTTTTTTTTTTTTGGAAAGGAGTCAGGCCTTCTGTGCAGAACCTGGGTACAGATTCCAAGACTGCTGAAAACTATAAATAATATACCCTCAGTTGCCATGTAACAAACTTGTACGAGAATTCACAGTTGTTATGTTACTTTAATTCAACTGATGTTAGAGCCAGGAAATTTAGCTATGTCTTAGTGTCTCTGGCAGATCTGGAGCAGGAGTTTAGATAGATAGGATAACTGAGGTCATTACTGTCATTTTACTGCTCTCTCCCTCCCAGTGAATTTGGTTGAGATAGAAAAAGCATCCAATTTCTTCTTGAATAAGCTGAAGAACAGCTGTATGTTTTAGCAGTAATCATTTAGGGGATCTGTTTTAGCTTCAGGGTTAATGTAGCAGGTTTATTTTGTACCTCAGCTCACCCAGCTGATTTTGCCACAGAAGGAGGATGCCTCACATGAGCTATTCCAATGTTGGTAGCTGTCAATCTCTAGGAAGGGACTGGCTGGTCCAGAGCACACTGCAAGAAACCAAGAAACTGGGGTAGCATGAGGAACTGCTGCTGCTGCCATAACTGGCTCTGGAAGATGATGCTAGGACCCCAAAGGAAGGTATCCTTCAGCTCTGTCATCCAAGACAGTTCGTCCATTAAGCTATTGTGGAGCATGATTATGCGTCATGTGCTTCACAGAGCATCCTGTATAACTCAACAGATAAAGCATTTATCTGGACTTGGGGAGACCTTGCTAGGGTTACCCTTATGCCTGATGAGCCAGAGCCACATATTCCACACAGCACACCTTGGTTAGCACCTGGACCAGCACAGAAAATGAACATGGTGCAGCTAGAAGCTACATCGCTTGTAGACAAGACCCAGAGAGACAGTGGAAGAGTATGGTTGCGGGGCTTGAACCCAGCTCCTATACTAGAACTCCAGCTTATGTTTACTTTTTGGAAATTATCCAACTGTAACATGTGTGAGTGGCTTCAATTTTACTAGTGGAAAAATGTAGGCTGTTTTGAAAGCCTGTTTGATTCATAACTCGATAAAAGTAAATGAAGCAGATCCAGTAGAAGCTAGAGCATGCACTGAGCACTGCCCGGAGCCACACAGCCTGCAGAGGTACAGCTACTATGTTACAGTACATGGGAGGAAGAACTTAAGCACAGCAGGTGGAGAGCAGGTCAAACACTGTAGCAGACATGAAAGGCTTGCAGTTAATTAGTTGGATAGTTGGAAAGTTTTTTTTTGGTTTTTTTGTTTTTTTTGTTTTTTTTTTTTGTTTGTTTTTTAAGTATGCTTTTGCCAAGTATTGTTTCCCTATTCAGACTGCTGTATTTTTTCCCTACCAGATTTTGCTTCTGCTCGTTGGTTAGGAGGGAAAAATCTAAATCTCTACCTATTTTAATATGAGGGGAAAAGACAAATGAAAGAAAGCACTTGTTGACTGTAGAGTTCTATGTGTGACTTGCAGCAAAAAAACTGTAATATGTATGGGAACAGGCATACAGGTAACACTGAAAAGCAAATACAGGTTATTCTATTCTAGGTGTTTCCTCATTTAAAAGTTAGGTGGGGTTTTCTGGTAATTCTCAGCATAGTAATTGTTTTGGGAGATCATTATTTGGCTTTGTGTGTGCTTTAGTTACATATAATAGTCACACACTTTTGTTCACACTGTGTTTTATGGCCATTTTCTAGTGGATGATTTGTTAACTGCAGTACTACAGAGGAGTACCTATGTCATACTATAAAAAACAGAGAAGCAGAGCAATGAGCTGCAGCAGGGAGCAGTTTGCCAGCAAATAAATCTGTAAGAAAGCTTACTATTTTGCATGCATAAGATCCAGAGATGGCCGAATGCAGACACTACATGCATTTTTGTCAAGCAGAACAAGAAATAAGAAACTGAAGAAGCTGAGCACTTGGAAAATATGGTTTATCAAAACTTCTTTCCGAAAGTGCCATAAAAAAGTAATCAGAGTTCCTGTAGACTGAGACAGCAATTCACAGAATCACCAAGGTTGGAAAAGACCTACAAGGTCATCCAGTCCAGCCATCCACCTATCACCAATAGTTCTCACTAAACCATGTCCCTCAGCACAACATCCAAATGTTCCTTGAACACCTCCAGGGTTGGTGACTCCACCACGTCCCTGGGCAGCCCATTCCAGTGCCTGACCACTCTTTCTGAGAAGTAGTATTTCCTAACATCCAGCCTGAACCTCCCCTGGTGCAGCTTGAAGCCATTCCCTCTACTTCTATCACCAGTTACATGAGAGATGAAGCCAACCCCCATATCGCAACAACCTCCTTTCAGGTAGTTATGGAGAGCAATCAGGTCTCCCCTGAGCCTCCTCTTCTCCAGACTGAACAATCCCAGCTCCCTCAGCCACTCCTCATAAGGCCTGTGCTCCAAACCCCACACCAGTTTTGTCGCCCTTCTTCGAACATGCTTCAGGGCCTCAATGTCTTTCTTACAGCGAGGGGCCCAAAACTAGATGCAGGACTCGAGATGAGTACAGGGGGACAATCACTTCCCCGTTCCTGCTGGCAAGCCAAGATGCCACTGGCCTTCTTGATCACCCGGGCACACTGCTGGCTCATGTTCAGCCAACCCCAGGTCCATTTCCTCTACACAGTCTTCCAGCCACTCCGCCCCAAGCCTGTAGCGCTGCCTGGGGTTGTTGTGGCCAAAGTGTAGGACCCGGCATTTGGTCTTGTTGAACCTCATCCCATTGGCTTCAGCCCAGCTCTCCAGCCTGTCCAGATCCCTCTGTAGGGCCTCGCTATAACCTAGGCAGACCAACACTTCCAGCCAACTTGGTATCATCTACAATCTTACTGAGGGTGCACTCAATGCCCTCATCCAGGTCATCAATAAAGATATTGAAGAGGACAGGCCCCAGCACCGACCCCTGGGGAACACCACTCATGACCGGTTGCCAGTTGGATTTACCTCCATTTACCACTAATCTCTAGGCTCGGCTCTCCTGCCAGCTCTTTACCCAGTCATGAGTGTACCTGTCCAAGCCACGGGCTGCCAGCTTCTGCTCCATAACCTTCCCTGGCACTGAGGTCAGGCTAACAGGCCTGTAGTTCCACAGGTCCTCCTTACAACCCTTCTTGCAGATGGGAGTCACACTGGCAAGACTCCAGTCTTCTGGGACCTCACCAGTTGACCAGGAACGCTGATAGATGATGGAAAGCGGCTCAGCTATCACCTCCACCAGTTCCCTCAGCACTCTCAGGTGAATCTCATCTGGCCCCATGGACTTGAGACAGTCCAGTTGGAGTAGTAAGCCCAGTTGGAGAAAACTCCCTTTTCAGATATTTCTCTAACCAGAGGCAAGATCTATAAAGTATATTTTGAAACAGTAGTGGCTGTAGGATTATGGCTCAGTACTCATAAAGAGCTGAAAAGATACGAAAAGATACTTCTGCGTTCTCATTTGGAGGATTAAGCACTTCTTAAAGTGAGCCTTGACTTCCTGCCTTCCCTGGCTATGTTGTCTACTGAGGGATTAGGTGATTGCCTTATTTGATTATTCATGAAAAACTCTGGAAAGAGATCCTAGCAGTAAGCTACACTGCTTCCATGCCAGGTTCTGTAGACACCTGTTTCCAAAGCAATTCCTCTATGAAACACACAAAACCTATGTTCACATACGCATTATATACTGCTGAAACAAATTTTCAGTGTGTGTGTGTGTGGGGGGGGGGGGGGGGGGGTAAAGAACCTGATTTTAAACACAAGGGGAGAAAGAGGGAAGAAAGTTATATGTGGCAGTTTAATGAGGCCCTCATTATCAAAAGTACAATGAGACTGCATTTCAGGGTGCCCTTCAAAGCTTATTGTGAGGTGAATTGAGGAAAATAAAGCTGAATGGGTGAAACAGTTGCAGGAAGTTTAACACAGCATACGTGTGCAGCAGAAACCACACAACTTGGCTGCTTTAGTTATTTTCGTGATACTCCATCTAAATTTCGGATGCTGTCATGGTTTTGTAATTTTTGCTACTGGTATTCCACATCATAACATCATGTGGAGCACAGAGAAGAACTACATGTCCCAGAGGACCTCACGGACTACATGTCCCAGAGGACCTCACGGTCAAAGAGGAAAATACATCACGGAAGCGACGCTCGCTCTCTCTCACTGCCTGGCAGCGGGTGTGGGTGTGCTTCCAAGCCATGGCGCCTTCAATTTCAAAGTAGGCTTCTCGGTCTTTGGAAACCTCTCTCTCTTATTTCACTTGATTTATTAGCCTCAATTTCAATTAGATTGTATTATAGTGTTCCGATATCATAGTTAGTAAAATAAGTTTTACTCCTCAGATTGTTGCCACTGCTTTGTTTGTTTCCTTGAGCCCAGCTCCCATCTCCCTACCCCTTTCTCTTTTTCCCTTCCCATTTGTCAGGGGCTGGGGCCCACAGGCCTACTGCTCCCCTCCTGTCACAGAGGCAGATTGATCTAGATAACTCCGTGACAGATGCTCAATTAAAGACATCATTAATGAGTAACTCATAGTCTTCTCATACTTATTTAGAAATAGAGGAACTACATCCTGCCTGTTTTCTATTTAACTAGAGCCAAAGCTTAAACTGCAATATTAGCAAAGGCCTGTTTCTCTGAAAGCACTTTGTCAAATGTAAACTAGAGAAAGCCAAGGAATGAAGGAATTAGCCATTTTTTAGATTTATAAAATATTTTTTTCAGAATTTGTCCATCAGTGGATTTATCCATGAATCCCAGAATTTCACTGAAGAAAGAACTAAGTCAATCTTACCTTCAGTATATATTTAGAGGAAAAAGAATACAACAACTTGCCTATGCATGGACTGTGAAGCTTAACAGTAGATTACTGTTGGTAAACTCTACGCTGCAAACAGAGTCTTTTAGGCTGTATCTGCACCTTTTCATTTTGATGCAAGTCATACCCTTCTGGAAATCTGTTAACAAACTTCATCCTTGTGAGATTAATATTAGGAGTTATTAATATCCGGAGTTCAGAGCTAAGGAACAGCACCTAATTTTGAGATATTTAGAATAAAATCCTTCGTACTGACCAGGATTTCTCCAGGATTTTCTCCTGTGCTTGTATTTTCTGACACTTCTGACTAGGACCATAAGATATTGACATGAGTTAATGCTACACAGAAGTCTGCAAAACAGCTTTAACTGATAAGTGATTTTTTGAGCAAAGCAGTATTATGCAAACTGTAAAAATAGGTGCTTCAAAATTCCATACTGGGATATTAGAGGAAATAATAAATAAAAAAAATCTCTACAGCAGACCTGTGTCTAAAATGTGTCATTCCAATAAACAAATCTGGCTGTTTCTGTTTTACTAATTTAAACAGAGACTAATTGAATATTGATTCCAAAAATCCAGCAGATTTACAAGTAAGTTTGAACAAATGCTGGTACTCTGCAGAGGTTTGAAGCAAACATGCTAAATCAAAAAATAATCTAGCATCTTATATCATAGTTGCTGCTACAGCTGAATACTTCTTAGATCTAGCAGTAAATAACCAGTTACAAAAAAAAAATAAATGTACTCAGTATCAGACTTGATACCTCTATCTATGCATATTTTTATTTCTATGATACTCTTAAGAGTGTTCAGCACAAGTTTTGGTCCCCAAATAAATTGCTGAGGATCTGTTTATTTATTTCTGGTTATTAAATGTGAGCTAAGAACTTTATAGACTTATATAAAATACTAGGAAAAGATGTTTTCTTCATAATCATCTCCTTGTACCAGAAGTTATGATTGCATTGCAAGAAAACAAAGAAAACCTATACATGCTGAAAACATTTTCCTGACTAAAATTTTAATGGTCTGCTTGACATCATGGAACTTTGCCAAGGTTTAATCAATGTCAGCTTTTGCCTTTTTCTTCTTAACACTGTTTGCTTACATTTGGGTTTAATCTCTGGTTAAACAAGTCAGAATTTACAGAATTTATAGAGTTTACCACACAAATTGAGGAGATCCTTCTATTTTCTCCTTGTCTGCATACTGGTTATTTGCTAATAGAATTGGTACTCACTGAACACCCTGCTCCCTTGCCATCTTAAAAAAAATAAATAAAAGAGTAATCTGAAGAATTGCTAGTCCTTGAGTATGCTGTGGGTTTTGCAATAAGAGGACACAAAAAGCATTGGCAAAGATTTTACAGGAAGGGTGAAGATGGTTCCCATCCCCACCCAATCACTGCTCAGGAGGGATAAATACTTCATCTGGACAGGAATAGTCAGCTGCACAAATACAGGATGGAAAACAACTGGATAGTGACATTTCTTAAGAGTCCATGGGATAGACTGAATCACAAGCTAAGCGTGAATCAACACTACCACACTACTGTGAAAAAAACCAAACACCACATTAGGATTTCTGAGCAGGAGTAGAGCCCACAAGATGTGTTAAATAAGCTTCTTGCTGTACTCAATGGTAGAGTTTCAATTGAAATATTCTGCCTCATCTAGGCATTACAGCCAAAGAAGAACATTAACTAGCTGAGAATCCAGAGAGTAATGATGATGAGCAGATTTAGAATATGCTTATGGTAAAAGACGGAAGAAATTTGATTGTTTGGCTTCAAGAAGGAAAGGGTATGAAAAAGGGACATGCTATTCCTCACAAACATAATGCACTTGCAAAAGGAGAGGGAAGATTTATTGTTCTTGTTTACATTACTTACTATGACAAGTATTAGGGCTTAAATTACAGCAAGAAAAAGCTACAAAAGCTTTCCTACCTAAAAAAGTGGTGAAGAGAAGGAATCCTTGCCTGGGATATTGTGAAATGTCCAACACTGAAGGATGATGCAATGGAAAGATTTCTGGAGGCCTTGACCTCCTTTGACTCTATGTCTTCTATTAAAGAATCTATGGTTTTCAGATGTGAGTTGTTTTGTGTTTTTTTTTATTGTAGTGGGGGTTCTCAGATTATACTGCTGAGCCACACATGCTTGTGTAATCACAACAAAGGGGATGCAGAACTGCTCACTCTAGCGCAAGGTAAAACTTCTTCCAAAAGAGCTTCTTGAATATTGGCTGGCATCAATCAACGCACACTAACCTAAGACTCCAATGCTGGGGATAGAGCAGCTTAGCTAGCCAAGCCCCACTGCTTCTCCCTTGCTGTCTTTGTGTTACCTTCTTTACTTCTCTGGCACAACCACATGCAGCTTCATTATAGTTTTCACCTGTGACAGTGCCCCAGTCAAGTTTGCCACTTAAATACTTCTCTGCATGTATGAGTGGAGCAAAAACATAAAGGGGAGTATCTAAGGCAAGATTCATGACACCATGGTCTAAACCCTTGGTATGAGGTCCAGCCCTTCTACACCAATCTGAGTAAAGAGTTATAAAATAGAATGCCAATACACCAGAGATCAGTTGCACATCAGTTTCTTCCCAGCTCTCTTGTGCTTTATCTGAAACATGGATCCTTTTTTAAATGTATGTTAGAAACCAGATAAAGAAATACAACTGCAATCAGAATAGCAGACTGAGATGTACCAGACAAGAATATACAGGGCATCAGATAGGCTGTGAATTCATGAACACTGTAAATCAACTTTAATTACTTCCACCAAAAATTCAGCCTCCTCAGTTTCTCCCCTCCATCAGAAACTAGTAACACTCTGTTTGGTATCTGGTTTGGTATCAGCCTAGCACCATGACCACATATCATATGTCTTTTTCCTGTTGTTCTACTTCAAAGTGATTTTCATCTTCTGTTACTTGCTATAGGGTAGCCCTGATGGATCAAAGTTTTACTGCCAAGTGTTTGTGTATGTGTGCACATTTATGATGCCTAAAATCTCTTTATGATCACTTAAGCTCAAACAGGCAGGTTAACCCAAACCATTTTTTTTTTTAATGTATCACGTACTTGACACACACAAAAGACATAAAATCTATTACTTTCATGCCCTTACTTTTAAAAGTCTGCTTTCAGAAAATTCATCCTGAAAGAAGTGTTTGGGTGCGGTTCCCAAAGGGCACGAAGAGTCTGAAAGTGCTGATGCTTGAAACCAACCTGACAAACACCATCTCCATGATCCATCTGGTCCCAGAGGTCAGCAGAGCCCCTAAAAATGGGGAAACATCTCAGATAACTTGGCCACTCCTGCAAGTGGATCCTATGATTAGGAAAGCATTATATTCATCTTCTGTAACATGGATAGAGGTATGCTCTGACTTTCCAATCATCAAATGGCAATTACCAATGCTGAACCATATAAAGTCATTGCTGATATCATTTAAAGCACTCAGAAAAGGAGAGGATTAACTGAAAGCTAACATGATAGTATTTTGAAAGAGTAAACGAATTAGCAAAGGTAAACACAAACCTTCAAGCCTGATATTGGTACTTGTAGGGTGTATTGAGGACTTAAGATTAACTACTAAGAGTTTAAAAGGAGATCAATATCAATACTAAAGTGCACTGAAAATATAACATGACTAGCAAAGTCTTCAATAGGATTACTGTTTATGATCACAGAAGTATTCACACTAATGTGTTAAGTTTCTTGCCTTTTTTTTTTTGCCTTGGTATTACACAATATTTTGACTAAAGGATCTAAAAGACAACAATAGCCTATAAAAAATGTCCAAAAATAATTCAAAATAGGAAAATCATTACTGAATAGTTGCATTTCTAATTCAATCCTGTAAAAGCCATGTTTCTGGACTGTGCTTTTCATAGTGAAACATTTTAATCATTAATCCAGAAATAAAATCAATTTTTCCTGACTGTAAATTTATCACAGATTAAACCTGCATGAGTGTCAAAAATAAAAACAACAAAAAAAAGCCCCAAGGATAACAAAAGGCAGGTTACTACTACTGGGTGATGTGGAGTTGAGTGCATAGAGTGGCAACGAGAGCTACACAGAAGTCAGAGTAGAAGCTGTAATTACAGGAGATAACAGAGGTTTGTCTTGCAGAAAAAACATAATGATATTAAGGTAGATATCATGTGTTGCCAATCATCAGAAAAGACTAATACAATCACTGGACAGGTGTACAGGTAAGAGAATTTCAGTCCTACTTCCATACCTGGTGCTAGAATGACTACTGCTACATCCAAGCCAATGCGTACAATTCAGGATTGATGTTGCAACTTGGAAAAAGTTCAGAGAATTGTAAAGGGAAACATTCAAGTGTTGGGAAAAAAAATAACCTGCAAAGAGCAAAGTTTCAGGAACTCAGCTTATTTACCTTATCTAGGACACTCTTAAAATCCTTACTAATGGCAAGAAGTATTGGTAATGGACTCTTCCATCCAGGAGACGGATGACAAAACTCCAGTAGGTAAGTACTGGAATGAAATGAAGCAACACAAGACATATACAGATTATTTTTTTGTTTGATGAAGGTGAAGAACATAGGAACACTATTAAAATTAATAGCATTATTTACCTATTTCTAGGATTTTTTAAAATCAAGAATGCATGCTTTTTGAAAAGAGATTCTTAGTTCGAATTCTCAGCATTAATCAAAATTTATAGTTGTTGTATAGCATGAACCATTGAAGGCCTTTATCATGATTACATCTATGTGAAAACTAGCAAAAAATGAAAATGGAAATAAGAGAAAGGAGAAAAAATGAAAAAATGAAAATGAGTACAATGTTTTATTAATTTAGATTCTCAAATAGCTTGTGTTGATAAAGGACTTTCTACTGCAATTCTGTTTCATTCTGTCTTGAATGAACACATGATATTATCAACACCATTTTAAAAAGCAAAATGAGCTCAAACAGAGCGAGGTACACATGATAACTCCACCACTTGTGGTATAGTCTGAGATACAGCTTGGCATTCCCTCCTAATCAAGGCCCCAGAAGGAGAATATCTTCCTCTTTCTGCCCAGATACACCCATATTTGGAAACTGAGAGAGGATACAAAGAACAACTTCCTTTTATGTTTCACAATGACACTTGGGATCACTCAGAACTGGGGCATACGTGATTTGACATTTCTGTTTTCCCATACAACCTCCAGGGGCCAAAACTGACTTGACATAGAAAAATACCTACAAATACCACAAACTCAGATTGTCACTTTAATAAAACAATAGACTTCTATTTACAGGGCTGCACAGACAGATTGAAGGAAGCAGTTCCATGTCTACTGTACGTACTTCACAGATCCCTCCAAATGGACAAAATGCACAAAAACTCAGACTTGCTATAGTGGAAAAAACACTAGTCTCATCTGCTCTAGATTCCAACCTAAACCTGAGAAATAAATCAGTAACTAGCCATTCTACACCTCTGAATCTTGAAACTGATGTGTTATCACACATCTCAGTTTCTCCTTGCTAGCCTTCCTCTTTTCTGAATCTTCCAGATAACTACCAGCTGTCTCTGCCTGCCTACTGAAACTCCACCCTACTTAGAAAGGAAAACAATTTAATCGTAAACAAGATGGTTAAAAAAAGTCACACTAGTTAAGTTAAAAGTAGTAAATGCTTTGTAGCCTTGCACTTTATTTATTATTTTTTTTTTAAACTGAGTCTGTAAGCTCAAGGATTCTTGAAGATTAAAGTTTGCTTTGGTTTGCCCTCTATCAAATCTCACTATACTCAGTTAACAACAGCTGCTATTCCTGGCTTTATTCTACCCTCAGAATGCTTTTCGTCTTGAACTGTATGTTTCACACAGTTATTTAAAGAGTTTCACTAGATAAGCCTGTTGAGATTAATTATCCCTCCTGCAAAGGTGCCATGGAATATAAAGCAGTGTAATAAGAGCATTAACTTGGTTACATAAAATGATATGTCAGTAGTGCAATGCTTTGGTAGAAAAAGCATTTCTTTCCTGTTTAAGGAAACAACTGAAAAGCTATGGTTTGCAAGTCTAAAACTATGTCTTAGTTCCAGAAGTAAGAAAGTGGCTCAGAGCGTGAACAAAACTCACACTTCTATTCAGTAGCCTACACAAAGACAAATCTCAATGGGAAAATGAGATTGAACAAGTAACATCTTATGACATTTTCCTGTTGGTGTGAAAAGTCAAATGAAAACCCATATAAAAATTGAATGCTGCTACTTGTAGTGGAATAGATTACGTGCAGTTGTAATTCAGAAATTAAAATCCTGTCATCTCAAGTGGGCATGATCTACTGTTGACACTTATTTAATATAAAAAAAAAATCATCAAAACATCCCAATATGAGTTTACAACATTTTTAGAGAGGACTCTGAAGTTAAAACATATGTACAGAGCTTACTTGCACTACACAATATTGGCAGGTATTTGCATTTAACATTTAAACTGAAAACCAAATGTAGACAGAAAATTTTATTAAAACTTTAACAAATCTGTTTTTTTCATTATTTCTTTTCCAAACCATACTTTATATTTTCTGCTTTCCAGTAACAGTTCTACAGGCTGTCGTTTCATCTTTTAGTCTTCTCTCTAGACTAAACAATGCCAATTCCTTCCACAGTCCTGCCTGCTCCCTCCAGACTGTTGCACATTCTTCTTACTCCCTCCTGGACCAACTCCAGCCAGTCTGCGTTTCTCTTGAATTATGATGCCCAAAACAGTACTCTGAGCCTTACCAATATGTCAAAGACAGTGGAGGAATTATTTTACATATCTTGCATAGAACATATGCACCCCAGAATCACTTCATTTTGGTCAAAGATGCTAACCCTTTGTAAATTCAGTGAGCTTTCTTTATTAAGCTGAAAATTAACATTTGGAGATGCCCCTTCCTCATGAAAAGTGAGTTCAGAAACAGATGCATGATCAGGGTCTTAAGGCCAGAAAGTTTTAAGTTGTTTTACTTTATTATATGGTATATACACAGTACACTAGCAAACTGGAAATTACCTCTGATTTATAGCAATTCTGGCAGAATAGTCTTATTTAATGCCCTAGATACTAACAGTGTAAGTGTTCTAATTGATTAAAAAACATCTTACTTCACTGCATTGCTTTACATTGCATAATATTTTGCAAGGATTACAGAAAAATTCTGAATGGTTTTTGCTAAAAAAATTTATTGTTTTTCTTTAAAATCAAAGAAAAACTGAGAGCACAGTTATTTCCCGGTGTGAGAAAATGTACTATTCTAATTTTAGATTACTTACTGCTTATTTTTCCACAGATCTCCCACATGGTACAAACAAGTGACTTAACTACTGTCTATTTCTCTGCGTTTTACCAGCTATTTCAGAAAAACATCCTTGTTTTTCTTCCAAAGTAAACTTTTCCTGTTCATCATTAAGATGAATTTCTGTTAAAAAAAGAGAAAGACAGAGTCAGACCCATGTTAGAGTGGATGATACCGTTGATTTGGAGATATTCGCTCCAGAGATGCAATCAAATCATTTACTATGCTTTCAATTTTCTTAAGCTGAACTTAGATTGGTTTTAAAGAAAAAAAATAATTTAGAAGTATACCTAATGGCAGTGCACAATTCAATCAGCAAAAAGGTAGGTAAAAGCCTCCATTATTTGTATAATAACAACTTTAATATACTAAAAAAACCTGTTTTTGTTAAACCCTATTTAACACACATAAAAGCCTTGAGTAACACAGGTATGTTGTGGCAGCCACAGTTTTAATACAAGTATAGATAAACTATTTGATTTATCTGCCACTCATATTTCCTCACCAGAAATAGTGCAGAAAGCTGTCTTAGTCCTCACTTTAATTTATTAATTCATAAAAATGGAATTTCTTTTCTTATCTACTTTTTAAGCCAGCAATGACAAGTGGTGAGAAAGTACTTAGTGAATTGTTTGGAAAACTAAAACTCAAGAACTCTAAGTAACAAATAGTAGATAATACAAGAAAGTTGGAGTGTTGTAAAGGCCTGACAGTTTTATGATGAACTCTATTCATTTAGAGGGGAAAAAGTAGCCTCAGATCCACAGACACCTGGTTTTTATAAGTTTTTTTTCCTTTAGAAATTCAAGTAGGAGAACCCCCTTCATGCCATGCTATCCTTGCAACTACCATGTGGTTTGGTCCACTGAAATTATCTCTGGCTTACTCCTCCCTGTATCTTGACAGGAAGTACTTAAAAAGTCAGAAGAAAATTATCTATCAAGTTGCTGGTAATGAGATTGTCTATCAGAAAGAATAAAGGTGGTAGTCAACTAAACTTCAGTCAGACCCATGTTGCTATCTGCCATCTTATGGATTTATAATATAAAGCACCTTTAAAAAAGCACTTTCTTGAACATAGTCACTGTGCAGTAGACTGGGTGGAAAAAGTCAGACTGTACATCTCAATACTGCCTGGTGGTGGGCAGCTCTTATAGACCCTAAAAGGTAAAGGATGTAATTTTTTTTTTTCCTTCTTTTTCTTCCCCTACTCCTCCCCCAAGCCATACCCTGGTTTATCTGTTATTGTCATGAAATTATGAGTGTTTCTTAGTTGCAATGTACTCTGATGGATATAAGTGTACTTCACTACAATCCAAAAATTCATGAGCACAGAATACTCACTGACTGATGCTTCTCTGAAGACTGAAAGCACCCTCTACTCTTTTACATTCCAGTTCAAAACAAACCTCTCTCTATTAAAAGCTGAAGCTGCAGTCATTCCACCAGGACCAAGCTCTTCTCTCAGATCTGAGATACCTGTCAGAAAACAGTAACAGAACAGAATTCAGCTTCACATGAGCTGAGATCTTCCAATACCAAGTTACAGGAGATAGCGCTTCAGAACACTGCATTGGCAAAATCAGACACAAGAAACTAACAGAAAAACAAGACCAACCAGAGAAACCTCTAAAATTACATCATTTTTATAGTTTAGTGAGAAGATGGATATTCTCACTGTGACTGACCTCCAAGAACTAGATTTAAGCCGACAAATACTAGGGTTTAAATTTTATTATAATTTTAGTGTCTCTGAAAATTCATGTATTAGTTATAGGACAACCAACCCACTTGGCTTTGATTACCTTTTCAAACCATTAACCAATCTCTTTGCTGAGTGAGTGCAGACTGGGAGAACAGATTTTTTCCATTTTTAAATACATGTTGCTTTTTTTTTTTCCTTAAACTAAACCACCAAGAAAAACCACAAACCACCAAACAAACAAAAAAGTTGAATATGGAACTATCAAGATTGCATTTGCTCATCTCTGTCAAAGGCAACGTTATTCCAGTAATTCTCAGTTACTGCAATGAATTCGACTAAGAAAGTAGTTAGACAAATCTGCTAATTGTTAAAAACCTGTGCTTGTGATGCCAACTTAGGTGCTAACTGACCTCAAAATCTCACATTCACATGCATTCACTGAATACCTTAAGTGAAAATTATCAGCTGAAAGTGTATCTACTAAGTTTTACTAAATATTCTACTTACACCTACTTCTGTTTATGTCACTTGAATGTTTCTGTGAGAGATGTTTTGCTTAATTGGATCAAAAATTGTAAGAGTAATGAACAAGACAGCTATGACCTGGAATTTCAGCAGCATTACCTTTTGTCCTAAAATTCAGTAACATTTTTAGCTGATATTTCTATCCCATAAGTAGGAAAAACTTTTTCAGCATTTCTGTGTATAATAATGCCAGTTAACTAGATTAATTTCTTAGTGCATTCTTGATTTCTAGAATCTTCCTAAATCAAGGTGCAACAAACATATCTACTCAAGTTCATTCTTTGATGCATGGTAAGAGTATTTCTACAATGAAAAAAAAGTTGTTATCACTTATTATGTAGTAATAATTTCATTAATGGATGTGCAATCTCCAACTGAATGAACTGCATACAATCTATGTTAGGTGCTGAGCCTCCTAACATAACCTCCATGATGATTTTGCTCAGTTGTTTTCTTTGAGTAGAACTACCCCAAATTCCTGATATATATTTGAGCATTTGCACACTGAAGTGAAATCAGGGGAATTAAACACACCAATCCAAATACAGTAGAGCAAAATCTCCCTTATCTATGACTTTGATTTCACTGTCAAACTCAGAGGTATGTATTAACACAAGAAAGCCACAGGAAAGGAACAAGTATACATATTTCTCTATTGTTAGCACTAAAGCTTAGGTTATTGCAGCCAGATTCAGGTCTGTTACCAACATGAAGTGACCTCTACTGTTCAGAAAAGGATTTAGCTCCTCTCCTTCCCTCCTGTGTCAATAATTTTATTGAATCTCATTACAAAGCATTGTAATTAGATCAAGAATATTTGTATACCTACAAATAAGCCCTATAATGAAAAAAGAACTGGTAGTTACACTTCCAATAAGAGTGAAGAAATGACTTCTAGCTTCAATATGACTTTGTTACAAGGAAATTTAGTAGACATGAGAGCAGGAACACTTTATAAAGTATCAGTAACTGCCAACACATAGCAGAAAACACCAAAACACTGCAAATTCTATTAAATACTAAAACAACTTTGTTTTTTACCAATATTGCAAAGTCCAAGTCTAGCGGATGGAAGAATATTCAAAAACATGATTCTACTACATTCACTTATGAAAGAAAGAATGTGCATGGATAATATCAACTGCTGTAATCAGAACAAAGATTTAAGCAGACTCAGCTGAATATAGAAAAGTCACTTTACCTATACTATCAAAAACATATTTGATTAGGATGCTCATTGTCATAAGTATTCACTATGACACTGAACATTTGCAGTTTAGATTACCTTTTGGCTGCAGGAGTAGCTAGCCAGCACTTCCAGAAGTGAAGCTTGATTAGACCACCATCAGTATATTTAGCTTTTGCAGACCAGATTCACTTTTTCACAGGATACAGAGATACCATCCATTTCGTAGGAATATTTTGAAGTCCTGCTGATAAAGAGAACATTATTTATGGAGAATTAAATATGTGAAAAGAATGTCATATTAAAGCAAACTAATAAAATCCCACCAGCGCCCTGAAGATGTGTTTTTGCTATCTGCCCTCGCTTAACCCTATTCTTTTTTTTTTTTTTTTTTAAATCCTATCCTCCAGCTTTTTAACACCTACTTTTTAAACAAAACTTTCCCTTCCTCTCTCTAAGCTTTCATCTTTTCATTAGGACACTTTTTTCTACCTTCTCCTGTCCCATTGTCACCTGAACAATTTCTGCCATTCTGAAGTTGAATTTATTTAATTATTGCTATGGAATATTCCCTTACCTATAGTCAGACTAAACTTGGGAAGAGTCTTGCAGATATTAGTTTACATATATGCTGTTGTATATCTTTCATAAAAGAAAAGCACTCAGCCCATGAATTCCATGCTTAACTATAACCTTTACATGTTATTTTATCATATGCTTACATGTGAAGTAGAAATCTCTATATTACAGTGCTCCTTTCTGAAGACTCCCCTATAACACATCAAAAGCCAAGATTTCTGAATCACAAAACAGAAGTTAAACACAGACAATCTTAAGAAGTCTACTTTAAGAACATAAAACACAGAAAAGTACACTTGCTTACATGATTCCTACCATACCTACCATTGAAATAATACTCTACCAAGTTGTTACACGTCCTGTGTCTCCTAAGGTATTATTTTTATATTTTTCAGAGAAGGGTACACAAAAAAAAAAACCACACAAAACAAGGTACATACTTGTGACAAAGTCGTGCCAAAATGTGTATGTGTAATGCCTCCTTTATTTCCTCTGATTCTCTGTTTGAAGAAGCTAGAGAACAAGTGATGGTATTTTCAATAGTTAAACCACAAAATTAAGTAAGGATATGTTTGCAGAATTAAAACCTCAGTTCTGTTCATACATGTTGCTTTTGTGTCAGAGGTCCTATACTCCTATTGGAAGTACCTGCCCTTGACAGTGGTAGTTTGTCTCTTCTGATGTTCCACTACTGCAGGAATTCCTGGCTCTCCATGAAAGGCACAGGCAATGGGCAGCTGTACAAAGCAACCTTACTTTTCCTCACACTGATAAATAAGTGATGAGAACAGCCAATTAGTTCATGTTTTTCCTTCAAAACTTCATTTTTACCACTATTAACATACATGCCTCAATACTGCAATTTATGCTATCCATAGTTCTATGGCTGTAAACATAAACATTCATTCTTGTACTTGTAATATTCCTTCCAGCAATTCCCAGGTTAATCCCACCAATAATGTGGCTGCATTATACGTTAAGTACAGAAAGCTAACCATCGAGAGAAAAGATCTTACCGTATAGTGAAAGAGTCATCATTAGAGTATAGTGATGACTGAATACTGAAGAGCAGTTTTATTCCTGTCCTGGAGACCAATTAAACTCAACAGGGAAGAATAAGCAAGAAAATTTTAAAATGATCTTACAAATTAAGACAAAAACATGTTCTGCTGTCTTCTGCAAAAGTAAAGCCATAGCTGTTGTACAAAGTTCTATCATGTCTATGTGACCTGCAAAAAATATTCAGGATCAGCCAAAAGTGGTTTGGACAAAACAGTATTAAGTTTTCAATACGAGAACGGAGATCTGAAGGTTTTATTTCAGTCAGTATAAACTGTACCTTTCAACTTGCTTTTTATAAAAAAGATGAGAAATCAGTAATCAGACTAAAACATACAGCTAACTTTCAAAGTATCTTTTCTATATTGATGAGGTCCAAAAGAAACTTTGACAGTGATAAAAATGCATTCTATTGCACAGCAAACAGTTCATTGGAATATAGCTCTCTGAACATGAGAATGTTCAAGGTGATTGAAGATTTCTTCTTCTGTTTCTGGAGTGAGCTGAATATTATCTTTGATTGGAGACAGCGGGTCTGACTTTTTACAAGAAGGAAGCTTTTCATAGTCTCTGCAGAAAAACAGACAAAACAAAACCCAAAGTTACGACATCATGTTTATAACTACACACCTGTAAGAACATATGGGTTAACTGAACAAGAGCTATTATTCTTACATCTGAAGTGTAGCATGTACCACATTCTACACTGGGTTGTATGTGCATCCTTAACTTCCAGGTCTTCTGGAAGATTGTAATATCGTATGTATCTTGTGAATGTTAAGGACAGAACAGATTATAGTCCTGTGTGATCTCACAGAATCGTAGGGGTTGGAAGGGACCTCCAGAGATCGAGTCCAACCCCCCTGCCATAGCAGGTTCCCTACACCAGATCACACAGGTAGGCATCCAGGTGGGTCTTGAATATCTCCAGAGAAGGAGACTCCACAACCCCCCTGGGCAGCCTGTTCCAGTGCTCCATCACCCACAACGTAAAGAAGTTCTTGCACACATTCGTGTGGGCCTTCCTATGCTCCAGTTTCTGGCCGTTTCCCCTTGTCCTGTCTCCACACACTGCTGAAAAGAGTCCAGCCTCACCACTCTGCCCCCCACACCTTAGATATTTATAGACCTGGATCAGATCCCCACTCAGTCTTCTTTTCTCAAGGCTAAACAGACCCAGTTCACTTAACCTTTCTTCATAGAGGAGATGCTCCAGGCCCTTCACCGGACTCTTTCCAAGAGATCCGTCTTTTTTGTACTGGGGAGCCCAGAACTGGACACAGTACTCCAGATGAGGCCTTACCAGGGCAGAGTAAAGGGGGAGGATCACCTCCCTTGACCTGCTGGCCACGCTCTTTTCGATGCACCCCAGAACACCACTGGCCTTTTTGGCCACTGCTGGCTCATGGCCAACCTGTTGTCCACCAGGACACCCAGGTCCCTCTCCGCAGAGCTCCCCTCCAGCAGGTCATCCCCTGACCTATACTGGTGCATGCAATTATTCCTCCCTAGGTGCAAGACTCTACACTTGCTTTTGTTAAACCTCATCTGGTTTCTTACTGCCCAGCTCTCCAGCCTGTCCAGGACTCACTGAATGGCAGCACAGCCTTCAGGCGTGTCAGCCAATCCTCCCAACTTCGTATCATCAGCAAACTTGCTGAGGGTGGCCACTATCCCCTCATCAAGGTCATTGATGAAGATGTTGAACAAGACCAGACCCAGCACTGACCCCTGGGGAACACTGCTAGTTACAGGTCTCCAACCAGACTCTGCACCGCCAACAACGACCCTCCGTGCTCTGCGAGTCAGTCAGTTCTCAACCCACCTCACTGTCCACTCACCTATCCCACACTTCCTCAGCTTTGTTATAAAGATGTCATGGGAAACACTATCAAATACCTTGCAAGGTAGACTACATCCACTGCTCTCCCTGCATCCACCCAGCCAGTGACAGCATCATAGAAGGCTACCAGGTTGGTCAAGCATGACCTCCCCTTGGTGAACCCATGCTGACTACTCCTGATAACCTCCTTTTCTTTCAATTGTCTGGAGATGGCATCCAGCACAAGCTGTTCCGTCACCTTTCCAGGGACAGAGGTGAGGCTGACTGGCCGGTAATTACCCGGATCTTCCTTCTTGCCCTTTTTGAAGACCGGAGTGACGTTGGCTATCCTCCAGTCTTCAGGCACCTCCCCCATTCTCCAAGACCTCTCAAAGATGATAGAGCAGTTCAGTAATCACCTCCACCAGCTCCCTCAGCACCCATGGATGCACCCCATCAGGTCCCATGGATTTAGGAACATTGGTGTTGCCTAGTCGCTCACAGACCACCTCTTCCTTGACTGAAGGGAAGTCTTCCATTCCCCAGACACTCTCACTAACCTCCAGGGTCTGGGATTCCTGAGGGAGAGCTTTTCCACTGAAGACAGAAACAAAGAAGGCATTCAGTATCTCTGCCTTCTCAGCATCCCCCATTACCAGAACACCCCCCTCACTTAGTAGGGGGCCAAAATTCTCCCTAGTCTTCCTTTTACTGTTAACTTACTTAAAAAAGCCTTTTTTATTATCCCTTATCACTTTTGCCAAATTCAATTCCAGGCAGGCTTTAGCCTTCATCATAACATCCCTGCAGGACCTGACAACACTTCTATACTCTTCCCAAGTGGTCAGACCCTTTCTCCACATTTCATGGACCTTCTTCTTCCCTTTGAGTTTGCGCATGAGCTCCTTGCTCATCCACACAGGTCTCCTGCCACCCTTTCCTGATTTCTTTTTCACAGAGATGCACCGATCCTGAGCTTAGAAGAAGAGCTGTTTCGATCCATTTGCACTCAGACAATATAATTGCCTATAGACAAGTTCAGAAGATCACCTAAATCTGTAAAAAGTGAGCAGAGCACTCAGATCTAAGCCAGCCCTCTCAGTGGGGAAAAACCTTTTTTTTGAGAAAATTTACAAACAACATCCCTTAAACTAAGGTACCGCTATCTTAATTGCATAAAATTAAGCAATATATACAAAATATATACTTCTGGTATACCCCCAGAAATTACAGACCAGAAAAACGTGGAAAAAAAAGTGTGGATGTTGGGGCCTCAGTCTTAAAACCACCAGCAGAGTAAATGAGCACAGTATCAGTGCTATTAGGGTCGCTGTCTTATTATGTCTGCATTCCAATAGATGAAAACACAATGATTCTCTAACAATCCTGGTCAGACATTCCCAATTGGAAGCCAAGCAATGCATACACAAACACTGTCACTGCCACTTTGAAACTAGCTCTTAATCGTCATCAAAAGGATAAGAAAGTAAGACTTCTAAAAATGTTAGTACCAGAAGTAATATACATTTTTTTTAAACAGAAAACTGTAAACTTACAATAATCTATGTAGGGCCCAAACTTATTAACAGTTAACACGCAAGCTCAGTCTCTTTTCCATACTAGTGAGAATAGCAATTCAGCTTCTTTTTCTTAAAAATAAGAGGCATCTCCTGCACAATAAGGGTCAAACAATTTAAACATCAGTTCAAATCAACGCACAACTCTTAGATACTGATGTTTTTTGTTTGTATCTACATAATTTATCAGATTTTTTTTTCCCCCCAAAGTTGAAGTATTCATCTTCTCAGTGCAGAGTGTTAAGTCCCTTCACAATCTGCTTCAGGTTAATGAGAATGAAAAAGTTCATTTAAAAAAACCACTTGTTTATTTGAAGTTAAGAGAGGTAGTTGAAGCTGGGAAAGTTTTGCCATCAGGAGTTTTAACTTGACCCCAAATGGAAACAGCACAAAGTAAAATGCCCACACATTTAATATTATTTTTGTTATTATAGGAAAATAAATCATCCACACAAGGGAAAACAGCATTTTTTAGAGACCAAAGTAAAAAGGTCTGTCACAAGCAAAGACTTTGTTTAGCAATGCTTCATCATCTCACTGCCATTTTGAAAGGAAAACAGATGTAACAAACAGCCATTCTGAAGTGCGAGAGGCAATCAAAGTTAAATAAAACCAATATGCTTTCCATCAAGTTTGGCAACTTTTAGGCTGCTTTTCTATCTGGGCTGAGAAATGCCCGTTAGTATTTGATATAAAGCCTAGTGGCAATAACTTCCATATAAACTATGTTACAATAAGTGCACTACTTCAAATAAATTGATTTTAGCTGAGAGTTCTCTTTGATTAGCATGAAAAAGTAGAAAGTATATTTACTTCAAATTATAACTCATAGCTATATTGAACAACAAAAAGTAAATCTGCCTAGGAAATATATTCCTACACAGTTCTTCATATCTGAAGATGTTCTCATTGTTTCCTCCAAACAATTCATTACTTATTTCCTGAAGAAAATTTTCTCAAAGACTCAAAGATTTACAAAGGTTCTAAGTAATGGGTAAAACCATCTCACCTTTTAAACTGAAAGTTTCTCCAGAGTTCACCAATGGTGGCTTGTAGTCCCAACTTATTTTCAGCATCACAGTGATTTCTCTTTTGCACAGGAGACAGTTTCTTACTTAATCCACTTACTTTAGCTGGTATCAGTGGCTTCAGTTTTGTCACAATATGTGACCCCACAGAACTGGATTTGCGTAAACCAGGAACCTGCAACATTTTCAACACCAGAGTATTAATCATTAAAATAAAAACCTATAAGCAGCATAATCTGTTAAGTGTTTAATTCAAAAGTGCTTTACACTGTGTAAAATAACGCACTATGGTTTCCTCAACAACATACTTGCTTCTCTAAACCAAAAATCTTCATCTCACACTGAGATAATGCAGCTGCAAGAAATGACAAACCAGCTTCTGTGTATCTTTGCATCTTAAATAGCTTCAAAAGTATGTTTCTTTGGAATGCAATTGTGAAAGTTAATTGAATTTTTGTTTTCTTGTCTACTCACATGGGAACACAAGTTTCCAGGTCAACTTTCACAGTTTCGAGAAGTCACTACCTGGTATCAACCTCTGGGATACCTATGATTCATCATGAAATGCAAGTAGAGAAAAGATATCAGTGCAATTAACTGAAGGATTGTACCTCCAGTGGGACCTTCTGTACCTGGAACTCAAAGCGGTTGTGCTCAGCCAGAGCACACCTCAAAGGCAACCAGTCTTAAGATTGACGATACCAAGAAAGATACAATCCTTCATTAGATATTTAATAACAGAAAGTCTAGGATAAACTAATACATATCTATCCAGCTTCCAATTCCCTCACCAGTGTCCCAACACTGATTCTGTTTCTTGGTATTTAAAGCATATGAAAGCGGTTTTGACATTACACAATACCTGCAAACGTTGGTGAGACTTGTATATTTCCTCTCATCCCTAACCATAATCTGTCAGTTTTCAAGGGTCAGTGTCAGGCTAACTGATCTACAGCTGCTCAGAGTGCAGCTCCCATTCCTTTCAATACTGACATAAGACGATTTTTTTTTTTCCCCTTACAGAACTTCATGCACAAGGAGTACTAAGTTTATTCTGGCAGCAGAAATACGCTCAATACTAATCAGCTAGACTTGTTTTTTTCTGCCTGAATGTAGATTACCACATTTCATAGAATAAAAATTAAACTACTGCTATCTATTTTCTCTTTTCCCATTTGTGCTACTTATGTATGATCATAACACAGCAATCCAATGCACTAGAAAAGTTCAAACTTCCTTGGTGAAACAAGTTCGTCAATAGCCTATATATATTCTAATTTTTTTTTTTAACCTATGCTTAATTTCCCCCAGCTTTTGGGGAAGTAGTCTATTGAAGAGGTAGAACAACAATTACTTCAGTCTTCCTACTAGTAATAGTAGAATATCATCTTCTCCGAGCTACAGGTTACGTAGTTTCCTTTTAATTAAAGTGACATTGCTTCTACCTGAACTGCATACATCTTTGAACACTAAAGAGGATTTGGGGAAAAAAAAAAAAAAAGCATTGACTACTTGTACTTGGAGGGAAAGTACTGAGATGAATAAAAATAAATCCTAAAAGCCTTTGCATTATAATTTTTATAAAGCCTTTTATCACCTCAGTCATTCTGCAAAATATATTATTTTTGTGATATTGAAGCATGTCAGAGCTACAAGTTAAATTAACTAACTCCAAATTAGGCAAAGACGCATGTCCAATACACACTAAGAAACAAGATGAGAGTTGATTGCTTTCTCTTCATTTTGCCAACATTAGCTTCTTTATTGAGCTCATGCTAACTTGTGGGGAAATAATGAGCAAAAAAACCACACAGCTGGGATGCCCTCACAGAAATGTGAAAGTCCTTGAGGACTTGTATATAGGCATTGATTAGTGAAAAACTTCTATAAGCTTTGATATTAGAATTGACCAGCTATGCACACAACAATCTAGATTGGAAACACAACAAAAGCCAACAGCTTCCTCAAGTTGCCTCCCTAAATTAATAGGCTTCTCTACAGATCAGTTATGTTATTCAAATAAAAAAAAACAGAATAATTTTGTTGAGGTTTTTTTGGCGATCAAATTCTTTGCTATATCCAGAACTCACTATTCATTTCATTATATTTGAGGGTAAACAAAGATCTTCCTTAATATACACTTCAAGGAAGCAAACCTAAGGGGAAACTGAGCCAATAGCAGCATTCTTCATCTCCACCTCATAGCTTCACTAGTAGTGATTTGTTCCAATTGTACCTCCACTGAGACTACTCACAAGAGCTTGTGAGTGTGAGTGAGGCAGACTAACTAATTCAATATGACCTCTTGGGTTTTATTGCCAAGTTACTTTTTAGTCAGATCAGTCTTCTAGTCTCACTGATTTTTTCCTGTTGCCAACTCATAAAGGTAGCAGAGCAAGTGCATGGCTAAGGAAATAAGGAAGACAAATGTCTTTCTCTTAGCAGCTTGCTTTTAAGTAATATTACATTCATTGTGGACTTTCAACAGAACAGTGTTGCCTAAAGAGCCCCAAACATCCTGAAGATATGCTCAAATGACATTCATACAGTCATCCTCAGTATCCCCACATGCCAAGAATTCCCCAGTACTTAATATATTAGTTCTCCAAATATCTTTAATGCAAGAAATTATTGTTTAAGCAAACCATATTAAACATTATTAAAAATAGTCATACAACTCTGATCTCAAGATGATTTCAGTTCACGGCTTAGTTTTCTTGAAGAGAAGCAGGCAAAGTGTTATTCTAATGAATAAGCCCTAGTTTTCAGAAACAAGTCTTCCAGAACAAAGCTGGAATTTAAATCTTTAATATAGAAACTATGAGAACAACCACTAGATGTCACCATCATATAACATGTACAGTACTCGTGCTTTGCAAAGAAGCTTCTGATTTTTATTTCTCATTGTCTATGGGAAAGAAATAAGCAGGGGGGTACATGAAAGAACAAAAGCATCTTCCCTTGGCTTTTGAATCTTTTAGCCAATTCTGATGAAAACATCTGAGGAATTAAAGCACCCTCAAATGTTAAGGTTTTAGAAGCTCCGTAAAGTAGACAGCTCTCAAAAGTGCCATGAAGACAGGAAATGCAAGTTCATTCTTAGACACATAAGATTCCTCAAAAGGAAAAGTAACCAGAATGTGGGTTGTGAAGGGAAACTGACTGTTCTTGAGTAGTCTAATATCAAATAGAGCCTATAACTCAAACAATTAAGGAAAGAAGCTTAGTTAAAACTTTTTCAGGTTTCTAAGTTAAAAAACTTTTTCTAGTCAAAGGGCAAGAAGCTGAACTAGTGGACTCATCTGTGTTTACAATGAAATAAGAATGCATCTTGTGACTTTACCTAAAGTCACAATTTCCATCGTAAAGCTTATGTTTTTAGCATTCCAGAGGAAAATAAAGTGGGTTTGCTTCTTACTAAGAAAGTTGCAATCACACCAGTCATAGGGAGCCTGCATATACTTTATCTCAGCTCTGATAAAAATGAGTAAGAAAGCAATTTTCTCTTGCTAACAGTTACATTGTTACATTGGAAGTTCTAGAACAAACCATTAGACTGTGAAAAATCGTTTTCAGTGTTCAGTAGAACTAATGGTAAAATTAAAGAAATCCTTACCTTGATCTTTGCTACCATATTCTTTCTGTCAGTTTGAACAGCAGAAAGTACTGGAGACCTCCGAGTACATTGGTTATCAAGCAGTTTTGAATTGGAGTCATATTCCTTTAAAGAAAAAAGTAATTTTGCTTTCAAACACCCTTTTACATCACGTATAATTTTTTAACATCAAAATACCTATACTACATAAAGTAAATTTTCAGCAATTTTAAGAACCTACAAGAAATCCTTAGTATATTTTCAGAATGAAACACCAGTCTGAGACAAATTCTCTCAGAGAACTTCCTCCTGGACTTAAAAAGCAGAGAACAGCAGGTAGCCTACAACTGAACTGCTGCAACTCATTGCAATAACAGCAATGAAAAGACGGAGAAAAAAAATATATATATACACTTGCTTTAAGCTAGTAAGTCAATTCATACTACACAACCGCAACAAACACCAAGAAGTCTTGTGAGTAGAAGTTAAATAATCAGCAGGGTATAAATCAAAGAAGGAGAACCTCACAACCTAATTTCTATCTTAAAGAGTAAGCAAAGGTTGAAATGCCTAGTCTCCTTGTTTTTGTGTCTGAATTGTTGTTAGATACCTGTAGAATTTTTGAAGACCCCAAACTGCATTCTGGTGGTTCAAAAGACTTTTGAGACTGGGAGAAACACTGTGGTTCTATTAAGGGAGAGGATTCTTCATCTGATTCATTACACATGACTCCACTCTCCGCTTGCACTCCATTACTGTCATCAACCTGGGATGCCATGCAGTTGCTTCTCTGTTGGTGAAACTGCTGTGAAAATACGGTACGAGACGGACCAGGATTTCCTGAATGATTTCCAAGGATGCTAAGCCACTGGAAGCAACTTCTTGGTCTTTCTCCAGGAAGAGATGAGACAGCCTTTGATTCTTCAGTTTCTAAAAATGGAGATTTATCTTCAGCTACATGTTTTACCTCCTGTTGCTTGCAATCCTCCTCAACGTCTTGAGTTACATCACTGTCATCCTTTGCTTTAAAACCAAGCATATCCGCATCACTGCAGAAAAACCTAAAAGAAAAAAAAAAAAGAAAAACTAGGTTTAGTAGAGATGAAAGCAACAGAAAAGAAAGTAACTGTAAGTGAGCATTTCATCTCCAAAACCCTATTCATCCATTCAATTTTTGAAATGCACTTGAAGACGGATGGTTTTGACCACAGGCAAATCACCATGGTTTTAATTCTCTAGTCCTGAAGTCCATGAAGGTATTTAAAAGACAATGGTAAAATTAGTGTTTCAATGGAACAAAAATCATCTGTAAACGTGTCACTCACTGACAAAGAATAATAGGCCCTTCTTCTGAAAGAAACCAGAAATTACACAAAATTTAAGAAAAATATTATTGTGAAGCTAAATGATAATGAAACTCATTGAGAAATATAGAACCTATCCAGCTCTTTTTGTGCTACAAGAGTAGCTCTCGAGAGTGAGTACTCGTCAAATTTCCTCCTCTCTACTTTATAGAAACTGAGCATTTATTTGGAGAAAAGCCTGCCATCTCTGACAATTCTTAGCTTTTGATGAAACTGAACATCTGACTTAAGGAAGGTATGAGTTAAAGAATACTAATGTTAAGATTGTTTTATAAAATTGTATCTCTCTCCCACACAAATCTTCAGATTATTCGAGGTAAAAAAAAAAAAAGTAATGAGACATCTGTGACACTCATTTGTAAAAACCAGTTCAAATAGCTGTGGTCAAATGCACCAAACCAAAAACCTGAAAAACCCAAAGTCCCTCTTCTCAAACTGTTGCTGGAGAAATAAGAAACATTAACTGAATAGAACTGGTTAAGAAGTGGTGTATCATACAATATAACCAGGTACAGCTTTATTGAAACAGATAAACAAAAACTCAGTGAAGATAAGCCAATACACAAGTATTGGCTATTTATTTGGCCAATGCAGCTATACTCTTTTTTCCTTGTTTATATATATTTTTAAATGAGTTGTCATATGAAAATGAAATATGGCCAACATTTAGAAAATTGGTATGTAGAGACTAGACTATTGGGTTGTGTCACAGCCTTTATTTCTGCAGTTAAAAAAAAAAAAATCAGACTTTCTTTAATTATTTACCTACGCATCCTATATTGCATGTTTATTACAAGAAGCTGCCAATCTCAACTAAAACAAGTGCATTGGTACAGTTGCATAAGAAAGCCTAAAGTACCTTTTCAGTACACACATTATTTCAGTAACCACAATACCAAACAGTATGTTTATATTCATTGAAACACGTGACACAATCATACCTGCTTCTCGTTCCTGGAACAATCACAGCATCTGTCTGCTTGTTTTTCCTTTGCAGAAAGGAAGCAAATTTATTTCTAACTCCGGGCAGAGAGTTAGAGCTTTCTTTAATGACAGAATTCCCTGAAGAATCAATGCTTTCTATTGCAGAAATGCTCTTCTGTGATTGACCATCTTCACCACTCTCCTTGAATTTTTTTGCTTTTGAAAATGAATATTGATTCAACAGGTCTCCATCTGAGAGTTCTTCTAAATCTAAAGACAATTCAAGAATCACTGAAGAAGCTTGTTCTAGTACTAACCAGTTATGAGAGAAATGAACATTATTTATCCCTTCTGCTTTAAAAAGTGTTCTTGACGTTAAGGTTCAGAAGTTGCTTTTACTGTTACATTGTATCACATAAGCTTAAAGGAACTTTAGAAAGGTAGATGCAGAGAGGACCTGACAGTAGAGATTGAGAGCATATTATGGTTTCAACAACTTGAAATCAAACTTTACTAGACACATGCCTTGTAGCTTTTAGTGAACTAACTAGAAGTTTTGATAAACTAAAGGGTAGGAAGACTATCAAGAGTAACAAAGGTGAAAATGAAATCCTAGTAGCATAAACAGAAAAGAGGATGCAAAAGAAGAAATATGGAGAAAAACATCAGACCAAATTTCCACATGGCCAAATCTCAACTCTCTGATAAAGACTATTTTCATTTCTTCACGTGGTACAATAAGATAGAAATTAAACAACAAATTATCTAGTACACTTTTCTCCATTTCTAAGAACCGCATCTCAAAATTGAAAGGGACAACATTATAACATAGTAAAAACCTTGCTTTCGTAAAATCCTCTGTTACTTAACTAAAAACATACCATTCCTTTGCCTTTTTGTAAAGAGCTCTTTGCCTGGAAGTTTTAACCCTTTGATACTGATTATCTTCTCAATGCCTTTTGTTGTTGATTTCTCTGGTACATGAGTTGTATGAGGAGCATCATCTGTACTAGGGCCAAGTTTGTAGTCTTTGCTCCAAATGCTGTTTACATGATTAGCACGTTTGTCATTCCAGCCATGGCTTCTTTGCTGCATAGGCTGCAAAAAAAAAATTAAAAATGAAAAATAGGCTCATAGATTCACCTTCTAAATAAGATCTTCTCATTTAGCAAAAGGGCGTTTTGACACACACCCATTGCTGATGTGGCTACTCCACAGAAACATTTCCATTTTATTCCCATATTTCTTATGCTTTCCTACAAATTCTTTTTCTTCTGTGCTGCCATGACCTCTTTATTCTAATATGGCGTCAGTTGCTAACTGCTCTTCTCAAAATTAGAAGCTTAAATAGTCAATTATTCAATAGAATAATTTTGGAAAATGTTTTCCTCACAGTTGAATTTACTGGGAAGAAATACAGTCTCCACACTACTTAAAAAAATCTTAGTTACTTCAGTAAACAGGATTAAGGACTTACTGAAAAAGGCTGGAAGTAAAGCTGACAAATGACAGACTGAAAAAATGACAGTCACATACCCTAAAAAGTGAAGTTTTACTTGTACAGAGAATGAGAACTAAGGATTTGTATGCTACAGGTCACCTAATTAAGGGTCATCTTCTCTAAATCCCCCAATACCAACGTTTAGCCAATGCAACTTAGTTCAAGTCCCTGCTGTGAACTGAATGAACGCAACCATGTCAGGAAAGGAAAGAAAATCCCCTAAGTCTCACTTAAGGATCTCGAGTAATAGCTTTCTATTCACCAGGAAATAAGTATGGATAGACATAGGAACAAAGTATGTTTACTAACATGACCATTAAAGAAATAAGGAAAAAACACAAAACTGAAAGCACACCAAACCCCCAGTAAACACAGAAGATTTAACTCTCCAAATGCACAGTCTTGGCTGCACAACTATTTACTTATCTAAGTTATTTTAGAATTTTAGATCAGAAGCAAGGAGCACATGAGGGAAGAATCCGATAAGGTTTCTTCCAGATGTAACCAAATCATTTCTTTCTTTGCACCACTGTAGTTGGTGTTTAATGTGCTCAAGGGCCATCTAGGTCACAATATTTTCCTGCTTGCTTTTTCAAAAAAAATGCAGAGAATCTGAAGCGAAGTGACGCGTTACACAGCACTAGGATAAGGTGACCACAGACCATTTTGCCATTGTCAAAATAAACACAATAACTCAGAAGACTAGCAGCTAGAAAGGATTATTGTCAGACGAGCAGTTGGAAGGCATGCATTTTCAGAACCACAGTCAGTCAGAAGACAATGGCTCTTAAAACCATGCCTTTGTATTTACATTTTCCAGCATCTTTTAGATGAGATAGATACTCATCTCATCTAAAAGGCTCTACTGGCTGTAATTGTTAAAAACCTAAACTTCAGCTCTCAAGTGACATAAACACAGTTTATTTTGCGTAAGATTCTTTTCCTGGATTAGAATTTATAGAACTGCCTGAATGCATCAGCATCTGGCAGTACCTGGTGGTCTCTTTGATGACTAGATGAGTTGTAAAGCCACAGAAATAACTACTAACTACTAGTTTAATTGTTTTCAGTAATTACTATTGTGAGGTTTCTGAAGATGCTGCAGAAGTTTGTAGACTAGATATCACTTGTACTTCAAAGAAATATTAACATCCTACTAGTAGTCAGAGTTTAAAAAAGAGTTTTACACTGGACTGCTCTTTGTATCATACTTCATACAATTCTGAGAACATACAGTTTCTGTACTAGCAGAATAGCTTTCACTGACAAGTCACTTAGGGATAACAATCAGTTGTATTCTTCCATCAGTGTTCAAACCCATGTTATTATCTCAGTATGTAACTGCAGAAAAAAAGGTGTTACCTGCACAGTATCGGGGTTGTAGTTATCAATTTGTTCCATTGTATCAATATCAATGTTCCCAAGGGCAATCTGAAAACCAGTGCTATCTCCAAAGTGTCTGTACCCATCATATTAAAGGAAAATATATCTGAATAGTGCAATAAATGAACTGTAGCATTCAAGTTGGAACAGCTATTTCTGAATTTGTGATATAGAATTAACCATATATATTGATACTAATAGTTACGGCTCAGTATGATGTGACAAGTCATAATGTATCTGCAGCACTTGGCAAACTAAGCAAGCCTATAGGTAAGCATTGAATAGAAGTCATTGGAAGAATCACCATCTTCCTCCTTCCTGGCATCTGGAAAGGACAGATATTAGCTAGCCTGAAGAACATACAAAGCTAGCAACTACTTAACAGTCCCCTCCCTTTCTTCTCTTCATTTCATGCTGAAATTATGACAAGTATCAAAATAATACTTGTTTTGTAGGGAGACATATCTGGTAAAACAGGGAATGTTTAATTCTTGCTATATAATCTAAAGTGACAGAGAGTACAACATAGAACACAGGCACAAACTAACAACAGTCATGGAACAACTCAAACAGTTGAAGAATAACCTGCACTTAAGGAGTTATCTCCTATTAAAAAAATAGCAGCTACATAAAGTGATAGGTCATTTATTATTACTCAGTTATCTACTGTGCTAAAAAAAAAAAAGTAAAGAAAAACCTTTTTATTCCTTTATAATTTACAATGCTGCAGAAAAAGCAGGATTTAGCCAATAGGAGCGGTGTCTTGCATTGTTTTTCACTGCACCTCAACTATTCACATTGAATTTTCCCTCCCAGCTACAATACCAAAAGGATACCGTCCTGCATAAATTAGTGTTTCTGGATCAATATCATCAGCATAATCATTCAGAGGAACTAATTTTCTCTTGATGGGATCAAAAACCAACTGATAAAGGAATGTATTATTGGCTCGTGTGAAACCCTGTATATATTCTTCCGATACAGTTATATTCATCTTCAAGTAGTGCCCCATTTTCTTAATAACCTGTTCAAAAAGAAAAAAATTAATAACAAATAACAGAATTCCATGTTTGCCTTTGCAGGTATTACTCCAAGCCGTTCAATTGTTAATTAATCAGAATTTCTATTTCAGCAAATAACAGAAATATTATGTGCAGAGAAGAAACAGATTTTTTAAAAAAACTCAAGTAATTAAAAGGTAATTACATTCCAATTATCAGGTATTTTCATTTATCGCTAAATGTAGAATGCATTGTTACAAATATCAGCTTAAACAGGAGAGATGAAGCAGGAAAAATAACCTTGTGCATTGTTTTCTCAATTCTAGCTGTTTATAGCCGTAACTATCACAAGCCAAGACTTTATAAGACTTTAAAGACTTCTTGTCCAACAAGGAAGTATCTACAGCACAGGTCAAAATACTTTCAGACCATTCTTCCCAAAACAGAGAAAGCTAAGAACCACTCATTTTCAATCCAGTGCTTTATATACAGAGACATAAGTTCCTAAATAGCCAACATAAAGCTAAATTAAGATTACCTTTATAATATCTGGATTGTTAGCTAATTTTAGTAACTTGCATGCTTTAGCTAACCCAATTCCATGAATTGATGAGAGGTAGTCACAACCAGACAGAATGCACATATAACGGAACTTCTCTTCAGTGAATATATTTCCGAGCTGCTTGCAGTTTCCTAGCCGAGCTTGATCTATCTCCAATCCATTCCCAAATTTGTCAATTTTCAAAAACACCTGGAAATGAAGTGAAAAAATAATTTCCACCAATATTGGCTCATTGTCTCATTTGTACACATGCTAGCTGTATGGGAAACTGTTGATCACAGCCTGAACCTCTAATTGACCACCTTAGGCAAGCAATGAGTCAGCTGCTGGAGCACAGGTGAAGGTAATTCAGCTTGGCTCCACCCCTCCCAGATCTCATTTAAGGGCTGACTACCACTAAGGCAGGATCTCTTCTCTGGAGATCGCTCCTGTGTGGAGTTTAGTGCAAGCCTTCAACATTGGTGAGCATCTTTTATCATAGATTATCTTTCTATCACGATAATCTTTTGTATGAAACATCTGTATAACCTCTGTTTACCTATCAACTGTATAGCTGTACAATTAGAACTACATATTAGCTTATTCACTTGGTGGAAACAATAGAGGTGAGTGCTGTTCTTATCCCTTCAATTTCCCCAATTTATTGTAATTAAGTCAAGCACATTTAGCAACTTTCAATTCTGCTTTTAACAGATCACTGAGGATTAAGGGCTATTAGTATTTTCTTCCATACCTTTTTACATCCAAAAGCTAAAAGATCAGAATCTTCTGTTATTATGGCCTGAACCATGCCAGTCTTATTAAGATAAGCCAACTGAGCATCAGCTTCATAGGGAGCAACAATACAATCAACTCCTCGGGCTCGTGCAGCCTGTAAACAAACAGGAAACATACAAGCATTTAGTAACCATTTTCTTTATTTACCAATATCTCCCATCTGCTTCTCTTTTCCCACCCTCCCCTATCTTAAAGTCTTATCTTTCACATTTAAAACCCAAGTTTCAAGGAATTTAAGGAAGGTTTACAAAACAGCCTCTCCTGTGCTGGCATATAGCATATAACATTGTACACACTGATCACAGCTGCATGCTTCACACTCCTGCACAGCACATTCTGTACAAAGCAGCAATTTTTCTAAGAAAGGTCCTATGATTGCAGTGGAATAATGCAAGGGAACCTGGAAAGGTTTTTAAGAAGCCAGAATTTCTTCCAGAAACTTGCTGAGGTGGGTATCTAAATAATTGGAAAAATTCAAGATGCTGCTTAAGTCAGTTCATGGATTTTAAAAGAGCTGTATTTAAATTGACAAATCACTATTATTTATACAACTGAGCATAATAAGTCCAAAGCAAAGTTAACCACATCTAACATAATCCATTGTATGCTGTAGACTAAGAAGAGAAGGTACAGGGAATATTTTTCTTTCCTACGTAGATAAGGTAGCACTGCAGTCATACAAAAGCAGAGTAAGACACGCTATTTACCGCATTGATTTTTTTTTGCTTGATATTGTTCATCTCAGCAGCACTGACAACTTACTTTAATGACTTCGTGAGCCATAGCATGTGTAACATTTACACTGCGAGCAAAACAGTCCCTTGCTTCTGAAAATTTCCCTTCCCGAAACAGCTGCTTCCCTTTTAGAAGATTGGCTTGACGCTTCCTGAAAGAAAAATATATATATATATTCAGAGGTCAATGGATATATTTTTATACTTAAAAGAACAGGTCTTAGGAAGGACCAGGAGATAGCGATTGGAAGAGCAGGAAAGCTGTGTTGCAGTTGAATGCGTCCCAAATCCATTCTACCGTGCAGTGTTCCAAATACCAGAATAACTACAAGCCACCACATCAAAAAAGACACCTAGACTGGCATAGTGAAATACACAGTGAGAAAACGGCAACAACTCCAGCTGAAATCAGCAGCGAAAAAGAAGAGTTGCACTTACAATCAGGATGCAGTAAAATAAGCGTAATGGATTTTGGGAGCATCTGATGTGAGATGCTCACTGGTTTACAGAAGGAAAGACATTATTTACTTCATATCAAACACTGAAAATGGTTTGCACCATGCTCAAGGAAATATATGCTCTATAACTGATAAACAGCAACATTTTAATGAAAAATTCTTAGAGCTTCAGCAAGATGCACAGTTATATAGGACTTGAATCCAAAGCTGAAATAGTTTTACCTGTTTATTTGAAGAGAATGATAAGGATGGTGATATTAATTTAAAATAAAGTTATATTATGTAAGAATATTTTTGTCCACATGGATCAATCAGCCTGGGTGAACTGAAGGGCTTTAACACACTACAGGAAACGGTGTGCAGTAGTTTACTTCCTTCCTCTCTAAAAATGCTTTCATTTATGAAACATTTCTATTTTCGGAATTGAATCTCTAAGAAGGTGTTTGTATAATTTTAAATGTAAATTTAGGGAAGTTAAACTAAACTGCAGGAAAGATCACCAAAGATCACTGCCTAAAGAGTTTGAAGTTTTTCCAAATCTGCAAATGGACTGTGGTGTTAAACATAATGCTGGGCTGGCAATCAATACTTACTCTCTTCTGGCCTTCTCCACTTCCTTTTTGGAAGGTAGGGTGCATCCATCAAATACCAAAATCGGTTTAATTCCAAACGAGAGGAGCATATCAACAAGTTTCATGCAGAAAGCAACATAACTGTGTCAACAAGAAGAGGGGGAAAAAAACCCATTTCATTGATCAGGGATCTTAACAACCCTTACATCTTTCCTGTATCACAGAAAGATTAAGGACATATGAACGCCCTTTCTTAATAAATAAATGCTTTACCTCCCAACTTAGGTCTGAACTGACCACACTCTATTTTTTTGTGCAAAATGCACTAAGAATTCAAGCAGCATTCAGCTGACTCTGCTGCAATAGATTGCAAGCACTCTACATTATCTTTCCCTGAAACCTTTTAGAAGTTTCATTGAGTGCACTTTTGTAGAGCAATGGGGTATAAAGCCTCTAACCACAGAACTATTCAATTTTCAGTTGGTGGGTATGTACTACAGATAGACATATCTGTATCCTCCTACCCTAAACATACAGGCACACTACTGAGAACATTCAGAGGTGGGACAGTTACCCAAACTGCACTAAAAGTAGAGCATGGACCAGGAGGGAATCCTCCACTGCCTGCAGAGACCAACCCTTACTAAAAATACTTGCAGGTGATTCCAGACTTTGCATACTTCCTCAGACCTCTCGTCTCCTTACCTGCTAGTTCTGTAGATACATACAACAGGATCATTTCATCAGCAGCACGTAACTAACACCTAACAGCAACTATAAAATTACTCAGATGCATTTTAAAGCATGGAGGGGATCCCTACACTACTGTTAAAGTGCCTATCTAAGATTAATGATCATATGTCTATGACAATAGATTTTCTTTTTTCCCCCCTCATTAGATGGATATAGTTAAGAAGTTCAACCACCTTAAAGCTCCCACAGATGGAGCCTGCCAGTTTCTTTTTAGTTCACTTAAAAATAAATAATTTCTCAGAATTCTAAGGGATTTCCACTATTTTCAAAGATAATCAGCAGAGCTGAATGAAACTCTGCAGTTCCTCTTACCAACAGAAGCAGGAATTAAAGTTTCAAATCAATTTGTAATCAGTGCTCTTTTGTCTCTAACCAAATACTTAATCAAAATCCCACAAATGAAGCTTAGCCCAGACTAACTAGCACTTTTATTTCTAAAGAGAAAGGAGAAAACATCTTAGAAGAAAAACTAAAACAAGAGTTCAACTCAGATTTCTAGAGAGAGAACAAAGGACAAGAACTCATGCCAATCTGACTTACGCTCCAAAGCTGGACGTGCAGCATGGCCACAGTTTTTATTGGTGTCCTTCCTTAGAAATGAGGCTACGTAAAGGAAGAATTCACCTTGTAGACAAAGAGCTACTGTAACTAAAAATGTAACAAGCTAAGCAAAAAAAAAAAAAATGAAAAGATCTGCGCAAGATATTGTCCGAAGCACGAGGCATGTGTCTACCAGAACTAAACTGAAACTGCTTTAACTGCACTTTTAACTCAAAAACTCCCAGGTCAATGAGATCTCAGCCTGAGGAAGGACTGGGACTGAGGGGTTCCGGTGACTTACTGGTCTGTCGGCTCTCCCCTGGCCAGCTTCTCGGCGCAGCCATAGGAGCCTTTGTGCAGCCAGCAGTACGCGTCCACGGCCACCGCCTGCCCGCGGTACTTCTTCACGTGGGCGGGCTCCGCGGCCTCCTTGATGAACTGCAGCAGCCCCTGAATCCCCATAGTGCAGCTACGGGAGGGAAAACGCGCGGCGTTAGCACGCCCTAACTAGGAGGAGGAGGCGGCGGCGGGCGGCGCCGGTCCGGCCCAAGGGAGCGGGTAGCTCCCGCGGCCGCCATCGAGCCCGGCCAAAACCCCCCAAGCAGCCACCCCAAGTTGATGGGGAGCTTTCGAGCGCCCGCCTAAGGGCAACAAGGCCGAAGGCGGCTGCCTCAGCCACAGGCACTCCCGCCACCCGCGCCCCTACCTAGGCCCACGCTACCGCTGCCTGGGAGGGGACAAAGTAGAGAGCGGGACAACGGTCCCCAACGGCCACGGGCCTCACGCGCCGATACCTCGCCAATGGGAGAAGAAGAAGAGAAGCCGAGCGCCGACCCGCTCCGCTGCCCCGAGCCGCGCTCAGCCGTAGCGCGCGACTGCCGCCTCGGGGCTTTTAAGCAGCGCGCGCTCTGAGCTGTGGCCCCGCCCCGGAGCGGACTACAAATCCCAGAGTTCTCCGCGCGGACGAATAGCAGCGGTGCGGGAGGTCGCTCCGCCCTGCGCAGGCGTGTGGGTCTGGGCGCCATTTGGGTCGGCGGGACTGAGCTCCTTTGTCGGCTTCGAGTCCCCGCGTCTGGCCTGGAGTATGGCTGTGCGGCGGGGTTTTGTTGCCGTGTGTTAGGAATGCTGTGCGTTGCTGTGCTTCTCGGCGGGAGTGATCCGTAACCGCCGCATTGCTAGCGGGGTGAATCGCGGTCAGCAGCCGTTAAGGGCCGTGGCGCTGCGGCATTCAGCGCTTCTTTTTGGTTCGGTATTTGTAATCCCTGCTGCCGGGTCGCATCTGTACCTTGGTGCATAGAGAAAGGTTTCTGAGAGCTGTGAATTAAAAAAAAAAAACAACAAACGCGTAGCAGAAGATCCACCATAGGCGTAAGGCTGCATTTGCGTCTGTTGCTTTCTTACAACGCTTATGTGTAAAGAAGCTAAAGAAGTTAAAGATTTGAGAGATGAAAAGAGAACTTAAATGCGGTAGCTGCTGGGTTTGTAGCGCTGCTGTTCCCTGTTGAGTCACTGCGGTGATGGCCGCGCTGAACGAACCGTTCTGACGGCATTCCTTACAGTGACTGCTTCACATCGCTCGGTTTACAGCGAAGAATCCGTGACCTGCAGCAATGGAGCATACGGGTAGCAACGGTGTGCGTGAAAACTGCGGGTATGGGAGTGTGCAGAGCCAAAAGGTGTTGCGGTGCTTTGGCAGGACATGTTGCCCCGCAGCTATAACCCAGCAAACAGGGAGAGGGGAGGACGTGGACATGGGCTTCAGGGGAGAATCATAGTATGGCCTGGGTTGAAAAGGACCACAATGATCATCGAGTTTCAACCCCCCTGCTATGTGAAAGGTCACCAGCCACCAGACCAGGCTGCCCAGAGCCACATCCAGCCTGGCCTTGAATGCCTCCAGGGATGGGGCATCCACAACCTCCTTGGGCAACCTGTTCCAGTGCATCACCATCCTCTGTGTGGAAAAACTGCCTCCAAATATCTAACCTAAACCTCCCCTGTCTCAGTTTAAGACCATTCCCCCTTGTCCTATCACTGTCTACCCTTGTAAACAGCCGTTTCCCCTCCTGTTTATGCGCTCCCTTGAAGTACTGGAAGGCCACAATGAGGTCTCCCCGGAGCCTGCTCTTCTCCAAGCTAAACAAGCCCAGTTCCCTCAACCTTTCCTCAGAGGAGAGGTGCTCCAGCCCTCTGATCATCTTAGTGGCCCTCCTCTGGACCCATTCCAAGAGCTCTGTGTCCTTCCTGTACTGAGGGACAAAACCCTGGGTTGAAAGTCAAAATTGGTGCTCCAAGTCGGAATTTAAAGTCTGTATTTATATATCACTATAAATACTTTCATTAAAAAAAAAAAAAAAAGCCCCGAGCATCCATATCTCATACCAAAATCTGACCACAGTAGTCATACCACACACATGAAAAAAGGCACAAAGCTAACATTTTTATTTTGAAGATCTAGCTAATGGTTTTGGACATCTCATGCATGGGAGTGACTTCCTACATAACCATCTGCTACTTCAGCTGCATTATCTCATTCTGCCTATTTGACACATTAAACACAGCAGCTGTAGTTTGATAGCTGGCACATGGTCTGCACATCCTGCAAACGGGCAGCAAGGGGCTCTATAGTGCTCTACAGGGATGGAGGAAGAATCAAATGTTGTACTTCTCTTGATGATTAAGAGTTTGGATATTGGGCCATTTTGTAATTACAGACAGGAAATGAATTATTTCTCTATATAAAGTTCTCCATTTCTGCAAAACATGAAAATCAGCTAACTGCAGGTCCGTTCTTTGTTTCTGTCCATGTTGGCCCTGTGGGATAGCATAAATGCAATGAATACTACAAATGCAGTAGCATAATGTCACTTTAGAGTATATTGAAGGGCATTCTCATTTTTGTGTTTCGTACGTGGGTGGGAGCTATCAGATGGTCTCATCCTTGTGTGATGTGTCTGATGTGTCCCAGTGAGATCCTGCTCTCATTCTGGAAGAGCCCAGCCTGAGCTAGTCAGAGCACACCTTTACATTTCCCAGTGTTTGTGTTGCAGTGTAACGTAAGACATCCTGACATGTTAGTGCTGCAGCTCTACTTTCTATGTAATTAAAATTTGGATTACGATCACTTATCTTAAAAATATGTTCTTATATCAATTTTAACATTTCAGTTTTACTTAAGCTTTTCTGCTCGTGAGATGAAGGATAACCAGGGTAGACAATATAATATATGCATACAATTTAAGATGCCATGCGGAATTCAATTCAATCTACTTTTAACTGTTTTCTGTAGATGGGATTATAAACAATCAAAAGGTGAACCTCAGAGTCGGAAACACAACCTGAGGAACTTTTGTTGCAGAAAACCAGAACCACAGAATTCTTGACTGAGAATTTCCTCTTTGCTTCCTTAATCTGAAAAGGGTAGATGCCTTCAAGCTGAACAGTTAGTATGATTACATTAAATCTCTGAGAGCGGCAAATAGATTTAAAGATTTGGAAGGCATCAGGGATCAGTGTGATCACCCAAAGCAACTTCTCTGTGTTATGTCCTCTAGAAATGAATCATGAAAGGATCTCACAAAAGTGTGTCTGTAGGAATATGTGGGTGAAATGCACTAGCATTTGGTTTCTTAGAAGTATCTTCAATCAGATTGTATCAAGAATGTTAGTAAAGTCTTTAAAAGCCTGTATTATCTAAGTTAATATTGTAACAGACGCCTGCTGCAGTCAGGCTAGGCCGAGATCTTGGGCCATATTTCACCAGTCAACCAGCTTAAATTTCTAATGCCACGTGCAGACCTCTGAACAGGTACAGAGGGGAACAGAAGAGAAGCCGTATCAATTTCCTGCATCAGTTACATTTACCTCACTCTCAGAGGTTTGGCATCTGGGCTGGTCACGATTTGTCACTTCTGGGTGCACACAGCTTATGGAATCATTTTCCGTTGAAAAGATGAGTGTGATTCTGACATTCCATTCCTGAGCAAATCTTACTTTATTTGCTGGAAGTCTGTTGAGGTAAGACCCATGCCCATCAACTTCACGAGAATGCGGTTGTGGAGTAAACACAGTTCTGCTAAGTAATACCTTGTGAAACTCATTGATCTCTAGAGGAAAAAAAAACACCAACAAAACCCAGCTTAGAAGTATTTTAAATAGATGTTTGTCAGTGCCAAGAACATCTGACCTTCTCTCTGTGTCCTTGATTTTTCCAGCAAAAGCGAAAGAACATGAACCTACATGTTACATGTTGCCAGTGAATAGCAGAAGCAAGCTGCTCATGAGTAATCCTATGGAAATGAGCACTGACCTATAATTGATGTGATTCCTACTGCCAGTGGGAACCTGCTGTCTGCCATCCCAGTGTGCTGCCAACATTTTGATTTGGTCATCTGCCTCACTGCTGTGAGTTCTGCAACTTCATTTTGAATACGTGAGCAGTAATTCTTGGCTGTGAGGAGCTCTCCTCCCAGACACCCAGATGCAGGGTTGTTTTTTTTGTTGTTGTTGTTTTTTTGTTTGTTTGTTTGTTTCTAAAGTGGAGTCATTGGCACAAGTGAAATAATAGCAACGTGGCTAGTTACGCTTTACCTAATGATTTCTATTTTAGAAGGAAATAAAGGTATAAGTGATGGCAAAAAGAGGTTGTGGAATAATCACATACTTTCATCTTTACTAATTACAGCAGCTATTCTGAGTTCTGGTGTGGCTGTGGTGCTTGTGACAAGTTGGTTTTTATCTCTAGAAACGGATGCCAGCACAGAGAACAAAAGTTTGCTAAGCTTGTAGTATACCAGCTTATATATAATTTTCCCTTTTGTGATCTCTGCATTGTGAAGTGATACATGGAGGTACAGGTGAAGAAGTCTCTGTGCCAGCAGCTGCAGGACTCGGCCTGCCCTCTAGAGACCTGCTAGTTCAGAGTCCAGAGTGAAACCCAGCACAGTGGTCAGTTCGGTTTCGCTTTTGAAGGCACCAAATTGGGAACAGCTCAGTCTCCCTTTCTTTGTAGGTAGATCTTCAAACTACTCCGCAGCGATTGCTACCAGTTTAAAATATTGAGGATTTTTTAAACCTCAGAATAATATATGTTTATCTACAATAAACAGAAAATGTGGAGCCTGTTACAGGGTTCGATTATTTCTTATTCTCATGGACCTCCTTATGGAGAAGACAACAAACAGGTAAATTTTCCAGTGCATTCCTCCCTGCTTGCACGTGTTCCTCTGTTGGAGGAGAAGAACAGATGTTCAAATCCCTTGGGAAGATATGTGTTTTGCTATAAAGCCCCAAATACCCTTCTAGTCTATATCACTGTGACTTTTTTCTTCTGCAGTACCTACGTGTTACCCAGAAAACCATAAACCAGTCCTAGGTCGCCGGTTTCCTCTGCTCTGCCTGAGAGCCTGAGCTGTGCCTGCATGATTTTCTCCCAGTTAGGGAATCATACAGAGCTATGTATCTAGATGTTTTTAAAGCAGGGTCTAATAGTGTTAACAGTATGATTCAATCATTAACAGGAAATTGCAGAGATGCAAACAAACTGGTTTGGCAGGTGATGGGAAAGGAACAGCTGTGTCATCACATTTAAGTTGAATATCTGAGGCAAAGGAAGCCTGACTCCTAAAGCAGCTAAGCAGCACCTAGGAGGTGTTGGTGTAGATTTCCTTAACTTGGTGTTGAGCCCCACTGCACCTCAGGTAAGCTATGCCTAGACTTATGTGGATGGCTTGTGCTGCTTTTTACAGGTGGGCTGTTATTCTCTGATAAAAAGGGATTCTGAATAATACTTTAAAATATTTTCTCCACGTTTCTGGTAGTGCAGATAGTGAACTAGCAGATAAAGGCCTATGTCTTGGGGAAACCTAGGGAAGAATGAATAATGTGCTGATGTGGTTAAAAACTTATTTTAAGCTGGAAACTCTAGTGTAATGACTGAAGATCCTTTAAAACAAACAAACTTTATGGCAGCGTGTCAAGCGTAGGTTGTAGAATATCTTCTTTGCTGGTTACTACTCCTTCAGATTTGAGGACACAGAAGTGGAAGGAAGCTCCATATAGGTAAGTATAGCTGCTGTAATACATACAGATTAGGCAGGTAGGCAGATTCTTGAAGTTTTTCAGCTTTTTCACTCTCTTCTTTGGCTATATCTCGTATCCTCTGTATTTCTGCAGGTGATGTGATGATAAAGGCAGGACAGACAACAGCACAGCCTGTTAATGTACTCGTTTACAAACTTCTCAACTGGCCTATTTTACATGAAGCTTTTTTTAATTAATGGAATTGAAAGTATCCTTTTCTTCTGTTTTCCACTGACTTTATTTATTCATTTTACATGATAATGTGCACGACTCTGGTTTTTCTATGAATATGATGTCTTCAGACCTGAAAGCGCTGTCAGTATCTTGCTGAATTACAGCTTTCCAAAAAATGTCGTATTTACTGACAGCTTAGAAGTATCTTAGCTCTCTTGAGGAGAAAGGAAACATGAAAACTAAAGAGAGTTGCTCCACAATGGACTTGTATATATTTGTGATGATTTCACAGTAACTCAGCCTGGAGAACAGCTAGAGGTAGACCTTAGTAGCACTCAATTTTTATCAGCCTGTCTATTTTAGACAAGCGTAGAGATAGTCTGAGCTGACATAACCTCTAGTTTTGAAAGTGCGTGGACAATGGAAAGATGCTTCACTCAAGTCAATGAGATACAGATGTTCCTTCAAATTTTCTTAGAATTTTCTTGATGTTTCGGGGTTAAAAAAAAGGAACACTTAGTTGGGAAAATGTTTATTTTAAATATTTATGCTCAGAACTAGTGATTCTCTAGTGTCAGATAATATGATCAAGTAATCTTTGTTCTTTCTCGGGGAATAAAGGAGGCCCAATAACCTACCATTTCCCTTGCCCTGTTATTCTGGGAGAATCCTCTCTTTTGGAAACACTGCATCAAATACATCTAGCCACATGAAGTGCCCTGTTCCTTTTTTGCGTCTCTTGGAAGTACTTTTATTCTTTGTACTACTTGGAGTTAAATTAGAACAGGTTAATTGGTAACTAATTTTTCTAGTAGCAGCTGCTCTGCACTCATATATTTTCATTTGTAAATAATCTAAAATGTCTTTTGCTTTTATGCAGGTACTGCCATATTCTCTTTTTGCTGAGTCTTCCAGCAGGAAATGAAAACTATGCATCTGTTCCTCCTTTCCATTCTGTATTTGCTTCTGAAACCCACTAGCAGCAGAGAAGTCACATTTGGCCATAATCGTTTCACTGAGTATCAAGTGGGCAACATGAACCTGATCCTCTCTGTCCCACATGGCGGGTCAATGGAACCTGAAGACATCCCTGACCGAGAGGCTGGCTGTTGGGATGCAGAGACATCTTCTTGTATTTTCTCTCATGAGTGTCCTCCTGGAAGCACTCAAAATTATGAAAAGTGTAAAGTATCTACTAAACAAGACAGGTACACAATAGAAGTGGCTCAGGCTCTTGCTGAGGAAATCAACGAAATTACTGATGGTTTCTTTCCACATGTTGTTTTAAACCACTTACAGAGGTTCAAGATGGATGCCAACAGGGAAAAGGAAGAGGCCTCCTTTGGAGTTCCCCAAGCAGAACAGGCCTGGGAGGATTACATGGGATTTTTGAGCACTGCAAAATCACAGATGACAGGGGGCCTGATTCTGGATATCCATGGACAAGCACATCCTGAACAGTGGATAGAACTAGGTTATACACTTTCAAAATCTTCTCTTAACTTGGGTGTCCTTTCTGCATCAAATTCCTCCATTAGATATCTGGCCAATCAGCTAGTTGGTGTGTCTTTTGAGACTCTGCTTGCAGGGGACAGAAGTTTGGGTAAATATATTGAAGAACAAAATAACAGTTATGTTTGTGTGCCTTCTCTATCCAATCCTAGCCCAAATAATGGGAACTATTATAGTGGTGGATACATAACAAAGACTTTTGGCTCCCGTCGTTCTGGTGTTGTTGATGCCATTCAGATTGAACTACCACAGTGGGTGAGGGCACCTAAAGAACTTCCGAAATTCTGTAAAGCACTAGCAAAGGCTGTAATGAAATTCTGGCAAACTAACTACTGCAGCCAGTTCAAGCATGAATTTCTGCCATGCTGAAGAAGGTTGTCTTAATTAAGATACCTTTCCATAATATAGTAATGATCTGAAACAACAGAACAACTGATATACCTAAAACACTTAAACCTGAAATATGACTGTGGATGCTAGAGAAAAAATAGCCTTATGAGCTTTTCTGTTCTTAATTTCTTTCCTGAAGCGTCTGTTCTTCTAGTTAATTCTGTATAGTGCAGTGCTTTAGTAGATTGTCTATTCAATAAAATTGAGTGTCTCTGCTTTTCTTCTGATAGGAAAAACAAAAGAATGCATTCATTCACTACTTCAAGGCAGATGTTTAGCCACTAGCTGGGAAGCACAGCCACAGCACACGCAGTGGTTACTTCAGATGACGAACACCTTAATCATCTCACCTTTTTCCTCCTTTTTCCAGTCTTTTATTGCTGAGCAGGACATTATATGGTGTGGGATATCTCTGGTCAGTTCATGTCAGCCATACCAGATGTGGTCTCTCACATCCTGTATATTGGGGGCAGGGAAAAAAAACACCTTGATGACACAGGCAACTCTTAGTAATAGCCACAACGCTGTCCTGTTATCATGCTTTTTTAATCACAAATCAAAACACAGCAGCATATGGAATGTTATGAAGAAAACTAGCTTAATCCTAGCCAGAATTAGTGCATTTCTTACTCTCCAGAGATATCTGCATGTCAGCAATAGAAGTATTTTTGCAGACTTAAGGCCCTGAATCTTTAAAAGCAGTCAATCACAGTAAGGTGCTTTTCATTCTTAGCTATCAAGAAGTAGAGCAAGATGGGCTTTTCTGTAAGTGTCTTGTTATAATCATGTTAGAATTTTTTCGCTGCTTGAAGAACTGGGACAGACGTAAAGATTTTATTTCTGTATGTTCAAGGAACCTGCTAAACTACGTGCCTTAAGATGAACATAATGTTTACTTGTCTTGATTCTGTTCTCCACTGAGCTCTGTCTCCACTGTCAGTTCAGTTAGAGTGGACATCTCAGGTTTGTTCCACTGAGTATCTGTAGAAATAAACTGCAAATTTTCAAGAGCTAATAAATATACCTACAGTCAGACCACTTTATAGTGTTTTGTAACAGCACAGACAAAAAATTGTTGTGTATTCAGCTCACAAAATTGACAACGTTTTATGTAAATCTGTTGTGTCAATGGCTTAAATGTATTTGCTCCTAACTTGTCAGGAAAGAAAATAAAATATAGAGTTCCAAGGCACATTAATGGTGAGAAAAACAGCATATGTGCCATCTATTTGAACAATATGTACCAGCTCCTGCGTTCGTTAGGTTAGTATGGATGAGATACTCCATCTGTAATGCTGTTTTTAAAAACCGTAAGTCATATATATTTGAATGCTCTATTCATTCCATCTAATGAGCCATCTAAATGTTTGGAGTCTTGTCCAAGCTGGTTCACTAGGCTCTTTCTATAGAGAGGAATCAGCTCTACTTCAAGGGGTGATTCTTTGGTGATTCTTTCCATCCTCTAATGGTGGTGATGAGGCTGTGGAAGTTCTGGTCTCACTCCGAATAAGGAACAACCTGGGAAGCGTTGTTAGCTCATAATAAATCTAATCAACAGTACCTACAAAATATTAACTTACAGTTAACTTACAACCAAAGCTTTGTGCAGAATTAATAGTCTTTGCACTGGCTAAAAGAAAAGACGTTGAAACAATAACTTAATGATACAAGGCTGAACAGGAGAAATAAATGGTTGGACTACTCACTTTGAAGGATGCTCTCTTCAGCTGGCTTCTCAAGCTTCCACCAAATGGAGAACAGAGTTGGGTTGGTAGTAAGTCAGAGCATGTGAGAAAATTAAATTGAGAAACAGTTAACAACAGAGTACATTATGTTAATTACAAGTGCTAAGGACTTCTGCTGCTTGAACACCACAGTGTGGGAAGCACTTGTGCTTACCTTATATATAGGAAGATGCCCAAATACCGCACCAGTCACTCTGCTTCCTGACTCAATGCTCTCCAAAGGTTGTCTAGGAAGCTGATCAATGGAAACCAAAGTGAATTTGGTATTAGTTCAAAACTAAAGGTAATGAAGAAATCCTATTACAACCTATTACTTTTATTGAATAGTGTGGGTAGCATTCATGTTATCTGCAGAAGTTAATATCACTACTATGTGGAGAGATTGTGGTTTATGCACAGGTTTTGAACATTTTTAGTTTAGAAGGGGATTCTTCTTCTGCTATAGAAAAGAGATAGCAGGCGAGATTCCAGCTTCCCAAGGGACAAAAATTCAACACAGTTAATAGCAATTATATTTTTTTAAATCACCTAAATTAAATCTGGTTTTAAATAGTTACTTAGCTATATCACCTATTAACATTTTGTTAATTTCAATACAGGAATCATTTTCACGTTACTTGTCTGGTTTGGTGGATGCATGCTATTAGAGGACAGTGAAAAGCTAGATGAAGGCTAATGGGATAAGAACTCCTTCCCATGTGATAGTTTCATCTGGGCTACGCAAATCACAAACACTTCAGCAGCCAGTTTGGAAAGATATAAGTGAACAAAAAGGCATTGCTGTTGTAAACTGTAGGAAGCTTCAAGTTAGTGAAAATACCTCAAGTACTTTGATAGTTCATCCAGATTCATGTGAATCCTTAGACTTACCTAGGTATTATACAGACAGACAGGGCAGGAAATCTAACTGTTCTTATGTAACATAGCAGTGATTTTACCCTAGGAGAGCATCTTGTGGTCCTTTAACATGGAAAAAGAATGTACCTAAACATTGAAATAGTGCAAATAATGCATTTCTACCCCATCTGAAAGTGAGTTTAGTTTGAAATGGTATAATGCACAGAGACTTTCTACAAACATTTTTTCACACAACTGAGTGTGCTGCAGTAATAACAGTTTGAGATATTACATCTTCAGCAATGAAAAACATTCCTCAAGGAATTAATTCCAGATATTACTTATGTACATTAATTACCAGGCATGACTTTTTTCAGACTGATTGGACATCTGGATTACAATGAGTTAATTGTATAGTCTTAGTATTTGCACAGCCACTGAATAGCAAACTTCTAGTCTGAAGTGCAAACTGAATTCCTCAGTTTATTTTTCTCTACAGCTAATGAAAAGAAATCAAACCTTTTTCTTAACAAAAGCTCCAGTGTCAACATGTGTGAACAGGCAGGTATTTTCCACTGTGGGACTTCTTCTCAAATGACTAAGTAAAAGCCAAGGTGGCACTCGCCTCTACTGGCTTGTCTCACAGTGCGCTGACTGATACCATCAACTTCATGTTTTCTTCTCAGCATCAACATATTTTTTCCCACTTACACGTCTCTTTTATTATACACTACTGTGTCTGCAGCTGCTGAGCAACAGGGGATCGCTGTTCAACTGCTGTTACTTTGTACTGTGTGCCCTTTCTGTATAAAAGCAGTTTTCTTGATTTATACAGAGGTCACTTCAGAGACTGTGCAGCATCTCTGACTGGTATAACTGTTACATAAGGGAGCTTGTCATCTTGCTGCTGCCCTGGGGTGAAATGACAGAATGCCTCAAAACTGTGTGCTTGGCAACAAGTAATCTGCTAGCTCCAACTAGTTGAACGTCCACAGGCGATGAGTGCTGATCCTTGGTATCACAGGGCAAGGAAAAGGAAAGAATTGTTGGGGCAAGACAGGGCAATAAACACTAGAGAAGTGTGTTTCATTCTCCTTGTCATTTCACCCAAGCTACCCAGAGAGAACTGGTTACAAGGAGTAATAACTTCCACCGACTGCTGTTTAGATCTTAGCTGGCCACATTAGTATTAGGATAATGGATTGTAGTACATAGGACACCCACTGTACCATAAATTTTAGGAAAGGATATTAAAAATTCATAGCCCTCCTTAAATATGGGGCAAGAATGCTCAGAAAGGTGTTAATGGAAGGTTTTCTTTTTTTGACAAGTACCCATAGAGTTTGCATCTTTTTCCTTTTCTAGTCCAGTTCCAAAAGGAGAAGTTTCATTTGTTCCCATGACTTTTAAAGGCTATGCCTTGTAAAGATCAAGGAGTTGCACCATTATTCGGTTAGAGCAGTAGAAAGAACTACTGTATATAAGTAGGTGCTCACCATTGTTCTATTATTTTCACATGTCCTTCAAGTAAACCTTGGATACTATATGGACTTCTGTGGAACCATGTGAGAATTCTGAGTTTGAGGTTTTTCGTTGTTGATTGTAGATTTTTTATGCTGTCAAGCCAAACAAGTGAATCAGTATGCTCTTTCTTCTATATTGGAATTTAGAAGTGTAAAACAAAGAGAATGAAAAACACAGAATTTTCATGGATCTCTCTGTTAATGCATTTTTGCTCTAGCTTCTCTACTGAATGAGAATATATAGGGTTATTTACGACTGTTTTCTAAATGAGAAATACAGTTGCATTTCCTACTGTGTTGCACAGAGCTGAAACAAATCAGTAAATACATTAGATACCTTTGGGGAAGCCAGAGCTTTGAAAAACTTCAAGTTCTGAATTACGTCCACACGTTTATCCTTTTTTAAAATTGAAGGTGATCTGGTTAGTGATTTCCACCTGTGCACATAAACCAGAAAAGGACAGAAAATCAGAAAGCAAATGTAAATTCAACACTCTCAATTGGCACCAAAATAAAATCATTTTGAAGTATAAACTACTCCATATGTCTTCAAAATATAATTTATACTGGGAGCTTCAAATGTGTCCTGAAGTGTTTCATCAACACTTCTTCAGTCCAGATACTGGCTTGTCATCTTTGGGAGGCTGGATAAGCTAATATACAAAACAGTCTTTACTGCAACTCAATGCTAATTCACAGTCTGGTAATTTTTTTTTTTATTATTTTTATTTTTTTTTTTTCAGTTCTGACTACATTCTTATGTGCTTCTGTAATAACAGAGAAGTTCCCTCTGGTCCACCTTATGAGGCTGTACATGTACAAGACTATGGGATCAGATGACATGCATCCCAGGGCTCTGAAGGAGCTTGCTGATGTGATTGCCAAGCCACTCTCTGTCATATTTGAAAAATAGTGACTGTCAGTTGAAATCCCAGGTATGAGTACAGACTGGGAGAAGATCCCATTGAGAGCAGCCCTGCAGAAAATGACTTGGGGGTCTTGATGGACATGAAGCTGGAGATGAGCCAGCAGTGTGCTCTTGCAGCCCAGAAGGTCAACTGTATCCTGGGCTGCATCAAAAGAAAAGAGGGATGGGCAGCAGGGAGAGGGAAGTGATTGTCCCCCTCTACTCTGCCCTTGTGATTTCTCATCTGGAATAGTGTGTCCAAGCCTGGAGCTCCCAGGATGAGCTGTTAGCATTTCCAGAGGTTTCTGACTATTTGCTGCCTGTTCAAAAAGACTGTAGGGATTAGTCCTTCAAACACAGCCAAGAGCTTCCCTTTGCTGATGACTTACTGTTCTGCCTTCAGCAGGACTACTCACATTAGTAAGAATTCTGTGTAAGAATAAGTTAGCAGGAGACGAACCTAAATGGGCTAACAGTAAAGGATCTTGGAACTTTCCCATTGTCTCAGAGTTCCATGGTTAAAAGTCAGCCTAAAAATGCACATAATACATGAAACCTTATAATTAAAGCCTGTTTGACTTCTTTAAGCCATGCAGTAACTTTTCAGTTTGTCAATAACAGCCATGTGCATTTTGCTTCTGCATTTCCCCAAACCACTGGTTAATGAAACAGGGAGATCTGGGACTTATTACAGCCTTAGCTAGAGGACCAAGGTTCTCCAGCTTGACTTGTAGCCAACCCACATCCCTTGAAAGCCCAGAAGGAAAGAGGCCCAACACTGCTATTGAGTATACAGAATTCATGTCAGTGTCAGAACATTAGGAATGGAAGAATGTGAATGTATCTACAATATCCCAGCAAACTTAATTAAACTGTCTTTTAAATGGAAATATTGATTTTAGTTTGAAAATGTTCACAGAAAGCTTTTCAAATAAAGTTTTGGGTATCCCAGAAGTATAACAGCTTGCAGAACTGAAAAAAAAAATAGGCTACTAACCTGAACAGTGTAGATAACAAGCAAACTGTAATTAGGCTAAAACTGGAGGCAATTATTTAGTCATTACTATTATTCAATTCAAATCTTGATGATCACCTAATCATGACAGTCACCTAGTTATAATGATAGTGAGATTTATCCATGGTTTGTAAAACCATTTTTTAAAAAGGATTATACTAGTTCCTCATGGGAAACATTTTTACTTTACTTCAGATAAAAGGTGCTCTGTAAGTATAATATTTCAGAATTATTCCCCCACTCATGCATCTATGTAAATATTTGAGAGCTTACTTGTCTCTGTCTGGCATGCTCTTCTGTTCCATATGCTCACTTCCCTCTTTAATTATCATAGGAACATCTTTAACATCACAAGGCAAAATCAATCGACTGATATCCGATAATTCAAATTTCCTGGGCTGTCCAAAGTAACCAAGATAGCATCCATTCATGGCATGCCAGAGTCTACAGATATAGTAAAATCAGTTCCAAAGGACAGAAAGGAAAAGTAATGCTTTTAGAAGTGGAGCAAGAGTGAAAATACATTATCAGGTTCTAGACTGTTGTATGTTGGCTAAAAAAATATCAGCGAGAATGAAGTTCTCTGCTTACCATGTAAGTAACTTGAAAGCAAAAATTCTCAGGATGTTGTAAATGTCAAAAAACAAATAAGTAGTTTATTATAATTAAACTGAGGAACAAAGGCACCAATATCCTGAACTGCTCTAACAGTAAGGTGCTGTCACCACAGTAAGGTCTACACAAAACTTCCTCCCTGACTCCTTAAAAAAAAGCAGAACAACAACAACAAAAAAGATACCCCTTCAAATGTACTTCTTAGCCAAGAAGGAATCAGGCAGTTTTGTATAAAGTGGCTTGAGATTACAATGCCTTAATTTGCTACACTCAATGTTGAGGACCCATGTTAACTTAGCAAGGGCTAAAATCCAAAATGGAATTGGAACAGGAGGTCATTTCTAAAATTATGGAATTGTTTCCTATGCAGTCAAGGTTACCTTGTTGAAAGAAAATGACAGTCTTGTAAAAGGTCCGACTTACTGAGAAAAGTAGAAACGTGTATGTTAAAAATGTAGCTCTTGCAGGTGCAGAACAGAAAACTTGCCCAATATTGTACTTTATTTAAGTCCTAGTCTACATGAGAGTCCATCAAGAAGAGGATTTTAGGAGGCAGTTCAACTAACTGGCCATAGAAATGAGAAGAATTAGTTATTTTGTACCTGACTGAACCATCAACAGATGCTGTTACTACCACATTTTTCTGCTCTTCATGAAATAAGTCAATGATTTCAGCAGAGTGTGCCATCCAACAAAGCTCCTCCTTTATTTGCTGAGGGGAAAAAGCAACATAATAGGCAGTTCTGTACGTCACCGTGGTTACTGGCTTAGTGGTTTTACCAGCAAGGCTTTCTGAAAATTAAGTGATGACTTATTGTTCCCTTCACCAAAGAGGCTGCAAATGGTATGTGGTAGAAATTCTGCTTAGAAGACAGGGACAAATTCATTCTAATGTAACCTCAGCATTTTACTTACGGCTTTTGCTTGTTAGTTTTTCATGGCATCAAATTATTATTTGATGCCCTTTATGTGCAGGAAACCGTTTTAGTCTGCATAGAGGTCTGAATCAATTTTTTTCTCTATTTGTCTTATACTATTCAGGTTAAGAAAATGTCAGATTTTCCCTTACATTTTTACTGTTCTGTGGATCTTCTAGGAATGAGGCAATGCTCCAGCACATAACATGTCCTTCTATTTAAAAAAGGAAAAAGCAAAATGTCATTATTTCATTACTGGTACACAGTTTCTTGTTGCTAACATATGCTCTTGGTAAACACTGGGCAGTATGATAAAAAAATCACAGGTCAGTGGAAATTATTTTAGCGGGAAAATCACTGTCTCATTGTCAAGCACACAGAGTAGAAAATAATACACATTTAGTAATATGCAAATAAATACGCATATCATTTTGAATAATGTTTCTTTAGATTTGAAATTGTAAGAATGCAGAGTTCTTTCCTTGAGTGGCAAGAGTTAATAACAAGAGTAATCTTTTCCAGACTGTTATCTATTACACAAGCTAGATACGAGTTTCTGAGGATGAAAAACTATTTCTCAGCCCTGGTAAAGTGGACAAACCCAAACACCTCAACCCATCCTAGTGTTGATAGCGGGAAACCAGTAGGAAACAGTTCTAATAGATAATTCAGAAGCAAATTGGCACATGACAGGACAAAAATCTCATACGACAGATGCAGAAGAGGAAAATTTCCAGGGTGAATGGAGAGGTTTGGAGGAGAGTCAGATAAACTCTTAGACTTTCTCCCAGATAAAAGCCGGATTTAGCGTGAAATTAAGTCTAACAATGAGCTGCTAGCACTGATCAAAAGTGCTTTCTTTCTTTACATAGCTGTGTACCAATGAGGCCATTACTGTGCACACCATATCAGTGTCTGAATCATGGCTCTTGCTACAGCCAAAGGATCAGGTTTTTATTTAGTTATATTACTGCAGGTGTGGGATTTTTGTTTGTTCCTAGTAGCCCTTGGTATTAATACAGTAATTCAGATGGAAGATGTATACACATTCTGTAAATAAATAACATTTTAATGTCTTTTTGAAAGACTACTGATAATGCTACTAATTCTAAGCTTTAATCTACCACCCTTTCATACTAGGAAATATCGTTTTCAATTATTTAATTATAGCTTTGATGGAGAAAGTCTAGCAGCATTTGCACCTTCATTTTCACATTTCTGGCACATTAACAGCATGATCTTATGTAGTTCTACAAACTGTCCTGAGCAGAATGACTAGTACATTCACTTACCCTTACTGCCTGCCAGAAGCATTTTAGTAGAGAAGTCTGTACATATTGCTGTCAGAGGAACTGGATGATATTTTGAAAATGGCAAAATTTCTTTCAGTAAGTTGCCCTAGAATAGAATAATTAAATCACATTTCTTTATAACAAGCATCTACATGAAAAAAAATAATGAATGCATCAGAAGTTAAGTGCTATTGATTTGTTCAGCAGTGCCAAGCTTATACCCATTCGGAAAGCTGCTGAAAAAGTAGTTTCCTAATCTAATGAACAATTAATATAGCTGAGATGTATTCTTCTGGATTGTCATCTGTTCTACATCAAAAGCACAACAGATTCTACTCTTCAGGCAGTTCACAACTCAATTGTACCTATCCCTACTTCAACACTTACCTCTCACTTGAAATATCACTATGCATTTCATTTTCTACTGGCCTGTCATTTCCTGCTGAAAATAGACACATGATGACTCCATCACCAACCTGTTTTGTTTTCAAGCAAGTACCAGTAGCCTTTCTCCCCTGCTGTCCCTTCAGGTCTGGGAGATGAGGGAAAGTCATGCAGATAAGGAGAATCTTGACAGAGTGGTGATGATGTCAATCAGCAAAAGCTACCTCACCATCTTTCTGAAGAATTCTCCCTAGAATTTGCATTTAGTGTTTTACAGGAAGCTAGGGCTTCCTGTTAGGCTCCTCCTTCTATCTGTATCTACTTTTCATCTCTTGCTTAGAATAACATGCTTTCTGGAATAGTCTTATGGATTTGATATGATATGACAACTAAGCCATTGGCATTCTGTTTCAAGATTGGCTTTACATGGTTATAACTACAGATCAGACATGCTCAGATAATATTCTGTCCTAATTTGTAACCCTACTAGTGCTAACTGGCTTCTGAAATGCTCTGGCCATATTTCTCCTCATCAGAGCCCAGGATACTCTGTGTACTATACTTTCTTAGATGATACATGAAGTGGGTAAAAAATCAGTTCCTGCATTTTCACATAACTTTACAGCCAGTTTTCATTATAAATCATGTTTCTTCATTTTCCACTGGATATTACTCTCTGCAACCATTATTAAAACAGAAGTATTTTTTTGTCTGTGGAAGAAACTCTTAACCAAAAAAAAAAACCACACAAAAAACCAAGGATGAAATATCTACTGCTGCAAGTGCTACTTGAAAAGCAGGTTTCCAAAGATCAGTAGAATTAACTTTTTAACAGTCCAATTCCATCCCAAATGCATTCAGAAAGCTACCTGAATACTCCATAGGTAGATGCAGCCATTTTCATGAGCAGAAGCCAACACTGGTGAGTATCTTCCTACATCAGAAATTACATAACACAAGAAAAAACTAAATTTGAAAATAAACTCCATATTTTCAAATAGTGACTATTACCATAGTCACTATGGTAATCTGGGCAGAACTCAGGAATCAGCAAAAAACATAATGAAAACCAGTGGTTCTTCATACCTGCTGTTATCTGAGTATTATTTTCATTACTTCTTGCATTTTCCTAGAAGCAAAGAATAAAATGTAACAATTATAAAATGGAACTTCGGATGTGACAGCTCTCTAGTAGAAATTATTTCAAGAATTTATTTTTGAAATGGAGGATTCAATTTTCCCCCAATTTTTATTCATCCCATAGCATTTCATCTGAAGGAAATAAAAACCAGAAATGAAAAAATCACAGATGAAATTAATTGGAATAGGCTAGGAGCAAGCTAAAGGTAAATTTGGCTGAAGGGTATTTATTTTTCAGGAAAAACAACATTCATCATTTCTAGTCATATGAACGTGCCCTAGATCTCCTAGTGAATGTAATTCCAAATATTCTTACTGTCATTAGTGTCTTGAGTAAAGAAGAAAAACATGCATGAATAGCCACTATATTTACTCATGTCTAGATCTTCAGTGTGAGAATTGCTGCATTTGTTTCTCATTATATTGGCTTCTGAGGAGCCCCAAGACTGACAGTAATCAGTACTGGCTTCAAAAATTGCTAAGTCAAATAAATTATGTCTACGAATGTTTGAGATTTCTTATCCTATCAATATGCAAGAGTTGATGTTTTGAGATGTTTCTCTTTTTGAGAACTGTAAATGGCTGTCCATTTTGTTATTCAAACAACTACATAGCACAGAATATTGTATATTTTAATTAGGCTTGTGTCTACTCAGGAATCTATAAAGTGCTCTACTGAAACAAAATACTGGAAAAAAATTGAGAATGAGCGGGATTTTCTTCCCTTCACCTAAATGCTACTTATTGCTCTGCAGATATGTCATATTCTTCTGGCACAAAAGGACTAGAATAATGCAAAAATGTGCAGATTGAGATACAGGCAACTTGATGGTAAATTTAAAAACATTATCCTATCAGTCATTTGAAAATGCCCTTGAAATTGCATCCAAGTAAATGTGGTTGCATCATAGACACAATCCTCTTTTTATTCAAGTACTTTCTAATTTGTCTGTTTTACCTTCCCATTCTAGCTCTTCACACTCCTGTTTGAAAGTCAGAGTTGCTAGTGACAAGCATCTGACACGCACTTTGGTAGTCAGATATTCCATGTAGCAGAGATCTAGCTGACTGATAGAATGTGTCGTTAATTCTCCACCTAATTCCCCCCGCAAGTTGAAAGTTCTTTCTTCTCCGTAATTCCTGATCCTAAGTTCTGTGCACGGCTTTATGAAGAGATTTTAGTAAGCTACAAGATTTTAAAACCTAAAAAGAAATTTGTTTTTGATGCTACTGAATCCCTGAAACTGCTATACCTACCTTATTCTGGTTCCAGTAGCTGTTCTTGTGCTCTGGGAGACCACTTATATCACTATCAATATCACTACTCACAACAGCAGCAATGGATAGAGAGCTGATTTTCCTGTATGAAAAAAAGAATAACTGGACAAAGATGGTTGAAAAGATCACAGACAGTCTTGAAGATGCTGCTTGCTATCTGGAAATCAACAAGATTCAGTGTAATAACACACAATAAAATATTTCCAGAAATGATTGGACTGATTAGACTAAGAATTGTTGGTGCTTTAGAAATTTATGCAAGTAACTTGGTAAGATTTACATTATTAAACAGCCAAACTCTCCTATCAAGACTTTTGAGAAAGAGAAATCCATAGTAAGTCAAAATTAACACTGATATTCATCCTCCAAAAGTGAAGAGGGAAAATTCACTGCATGCCAGTGAGTTTTCCCCTTTCATTTTGCACAGCGTTTTTCTTTGCAAAGAGTTTTCAGCTAATTATAAAAAATAATTTTCAGTTTGTTAAATTAATGCTCAGAAATAGGATCGTGTAGAAGGAAAAAAAAGTTGGTTGTAGAGTTTCATGTCTGTTTCTGAGTCAAGAAAGGTCAAAGAGACTCCATAACCTTCTGGCCAACCTGTGCCAGAACTCCATCACCTGCACAATACAGAAGTACTTCTTGATGTTCAGATGGAACATCCTGAGTTCCAGTTTGTGCCCACTGCCCCTTGTCCTGGCACTGGGCACCACTGAAAAGGGCCTGAAAGGTCTGATATTAATATGGGTTGATAAATATAATGAAAGTTTAAGGATGGGAAAGCAAATTAACCATTTGAACTTGATTAAATACAAAACAATTTCCAGTTTAAAGATGGTTTGTTGGTTAAAGATTACAGTAGAATTCCAAATGATAACCCTTGTCATGGTGGAAGTCACAATTACCTGGAAGAGGAAGCACTGTGCACAAGGAATAACACAGCATTGACTCCTGATGCTTGAGGAACTGAACCCTGGCTGTTCTCATTAATTTTATACCTGAAAAATAATGGTGTTCGTACTGAATGTATCAGATATGTTGTTTTTTTCAGAAAACCTTGTAGACTTCATTCACAATCTAAAAGTTTAAACATTTCATTTCCTAAAAAAAACATGTCATCTAAGGTTTTATACAGTTTTCATACTTAGTTAAATAACTGTGATGGATTAACGACAGTAAAAAGTAGGTAAAGAATGTACCTGTGCAAGAAAAAACAGAAGCCAAATGGAATAATGTAAATTCATTCAGCCAAGTATTTTCTTGAGATAATTTTAGAGAAAACTGAAGTAATTTATGTCAAAATTAACCAGTTACATTACTGTTACAAAAATACCTTGTTCCTAGCATTCAAGCCAGTCATATGTGTGAATTCTGGGTAAAATACTTCCCTTACAAAGAAATGACTTACGCCTCATATATGGGGAAGCAAAAACATTATTATTATTACTATTTTCTGTGGTGCAAGTAAAACTCAGCTCACTTTTTCACAAATGTGCCAATTCTACACATTATAGATGATGTGAAACTATTGGAGTGCATACCTAAGTCTTGAATTTTTATGGTCTTAAAAAGGCATACATTCCATCTCCAACACGGAAGACTGGCTGTACCACACCGCTCAGACTAACCAGACATATTTAATTGCTCACCTTTCTGATGTAGTAACTCATCCCATGCAACAATTTTTGGAAATATCCCGCCCCTCCATGTTGTTACTTTCAGTGAAAGAGTTTTACTCTCAAACATCCAAAATCACTTCAGATTTCTCCTTGTTAAATATGACTTCTAGTTTTCTAGGTATAGAGAATTTTGACCTCAAAGCAACCACTGAAAAACTGTCAGTAATGACACTGGCAAAGAGGTACCCCATTAGTACACATTCTGATGAAGTAAAGGAAGGTTTTCTACCTTTTCTGTTTCCACTCAGAATAAATAATTTACTAGACCTGGGTTCATGGATCATTCTTGCCTTGCAAAGTGGAATTGCTCCAAAATAAATAAATAAATAAATAAATAAAAGATTCCCCTTTGCCTTATGTGCTGCAGAATATCTTTTAGCATAATAGTTAAAGAACTCTTGTGAGAGCTGTGGATTTAAAACCATACAGATAGAAGTAGGAACTGAGCCCAATCTCCAAAGTACTGAGGAGTATCTTAGCCAGGGGCTTATTGAGTGAAGAGGATATTCAATATTGCAGCTTTGTGAAACAAGCTTTTTATTTCCTCTCTCTCACAAGTATCTGAGCTGGGCATTTTAAGTTGAAGTGAACATTTTCCCCTGATCAATTTTTGTACTCTTTGAGTACAAAAGATGAAGAAAATGAAACAAGTTTTCAGGTCATGCTAATTCAAAACATACTTTCTTCCCCTCTGTTCAACTTCCAAAGTAACCTGCACTAATTAACCAAGAATTTTTAAACTAATACTACTGAGCTATTTAAAGAATTTGCTAGAACTAAGCAAAATTGATTAGTGACACTCAAAAATACTTGGTATGGCATCTTATCTGAGCAGCCAGACATCTGAATCACAAAGGCCTTTCAACAAAATGCTGCTACTCCCTAGTAAGTGGGAAAAAAAAAACAAAAAAAAAACAAAAACCAAAAAACCCACCTTTCTGTAAAATGTCTAAAAGTAAGGATAGATATTTCAAAAGCAGAGTATTTTAATCGGACTTGAAGGTAAGACTAAGAAGATATTTGAAATGAGAAAGAGCAAAGAGAGGCTATACCACCAATATAGGCCAAGGGGAAAAATACTGAATTGGAAATAGGTAGTTTAAAAGGTTTAAAAAAAGGTTTAAAAAAACACCAAAGGATAATAAAGAAAATTGAAATAACAAAAATTATAGCTGTAGCCAAAACAGTTATTTAACAATCCTCTCCAAATGAACTTCTTTTATCTAAAATAAAAATAGTTACTTAACTTTCACTGGTTGTGTCTCTTTTCTTGCTATTTATTGAGTAACTCAGTGTTCTCTGTTGACACTTTTCCCCTTTTCAAGCAAGCAGAGATATCCGCCCATCATCTTTAGTTTTTTGAATGGAATATCTTTCCGCTGTTCTACCTTTTTCATTTTCAAGATGATTGAGATCCCTGCTTAATCCCTCAATCTCAGCTCAGTGGATTGTGACAAGCTTGTTTCTGTCTGCCTCATTTTTAATGATTAGCTTGGTAATCCCATATAATTCCCCAAAAACAAGCCTAAAGAAACTTTTTGCTGAAGGACAGCTGCATTTCCATTTTGAAAGTACATCATGATATATAATTAAATTCCAATCTGAAGTACAGAAACACGGTCTATTGCACATTTCTATTTCCCTCTTCAATGAATGGCTGGAACTCAGTACACACCTGTGAAAGTCACCTCCTTGCTAGTGAGAAAAATATGTTGACTAATCATCAGTCCAACCAAACAAGAACAGTGGGATGATTCAACAGCCTATCTCCTTCAACATTTGTACTCCAGAAAGAGCATAAGATAAAAAGAAACTATGCAGTCCTTTGAACAGGACATGTAAAAGCCTACATCAAGTCTGCTTGCCCATTCCTACACTGCCAGAAATTTTCATAGCAAGAGAATGCCAACTTTATTTATTTATTTGTTTGTTTTCAAGCGCCTTTCTTTCCAAAAGAAATATGAAGATATAAGTTAAAATAAAGGGCAGAACTACAGTCACATCAGTCAGTGAGAACGTAATACATCCATGATTATTAGCTGAAATAGTCTTATTTCCAGATATCCTCTCAAACACAAAACCTTCATAAATAAGGAAATTCTATGACTCCACAGCAGCCATTAACCAATGACAGGTGACTTGCTCAGTAAGTTTCCTTCAGTGGCAGCACCAACATGTGAAAATGCTATTCTTGATTACTTCCTTCCTTCCACAGGTGACTCTTTTAATTACTTCTGCTAACTTCAACATGGGGACTAGCTAGCAAAGTAATAAGTGGAAGGGAGAGGGGCCCAGACAAACTTCTGCTTTAACTCCTGATTGATGATCATCCTTTACAGTTGAGTATCTCAGAATTTCCAATATGCTGTTTGGAAGGTTCATATGAAATACTGGAGAAGAAAATTCCTCTATAAAAGCAAGACTTACATGTATCTGACAGAGGCAGATTCAAAATCCCACAAAATTATTGCACCATTTTCACTTCCTGTAGTTATCAAGCTATGTCGTTCTACTTTTAAAACATCAAAGCACTTCATTTCCACAGAAGGTACAAATCCCTACAAAGAACATTAAAAAATAATTTTAGTTGGAGCAATGTGGACATTACAGAATGATCTTTTTTAACTGCTAACTGAATAGGATGTGTAAATCAACAGTGTATACAACAACTGCGCATTCAATATTATTCTAATACAACTGTATTTGAGCTAGACAGAGGCACCAGAAGGAAGCGGGGAGTGATAGTAATGGTAAAATCCCTTCTGCAGAGAATGAAGGCCTCCATCTACCAACCTGTCTTGCTATCCAGGGAGGTATTCTGCTTGGAGGGAGCTCAGATTTGGAATATTATGAAGAGGCTGCTGGGGCTTGCTTGGCCTTCAGACTACTTAGTACACCCTGCATATCCCAGTGGATATAAATTTTCTTTCCAGGAGATATGTGGGCTATGTCAAAATTGACTGCATAGCTCTGGGTGTGATAGTCAAGGGCATAGCAGTTCAGGTGGTTTTCTTCTTTATCTTACTTGACAGAGAAAGAATTGAAGTGCAATAGACAGATACTGTGGGTCAAAAACTGGATGTGCAGCTTGTATCAAAAAAGATTTATTTTAATGACCAGGGGACTGTCTTTGAGGTTTGAAGAAGAAGCAGGTTGCATCTGACAAACTGGAGCATAAACATATTTGCCGACAGGCTGACAAACCTATTGAAGAGAGGTTTAAATTAGGACTAACGGGAGGGAAAAGATTATCAAAAATAAAGTGAAGAGGTTGTTGTGGACCAGGTTGGCAAACAAGATATGTGGTGATGTAGATATGAGAGACCTCATATCAACCGAAAAGGAATGAATGAGCCTACTCTAAGTACCTGAACATAAATAAAGATCTTTCCACAGGACACCACTGTGGAAAAAGCTTTCACACCTTACTAGGGAAATCACAAAAGGATGCCTCTATGAAGTGCCTGTACACCAGTGCATGTAGCAAAGGGAACAAGTAGGAGGAATCAGAAATGTGTTTGCAGCTGCAGGGCTTGTTAAATATGGGAACAGATATCACTTTAACGCTCAGCTTGACTTTCATGTGCCACTATGACTGAAGGCCAGGCTTCTATAGAACTGAAGGAAATTTGGTTTCTAGAATATTCCTAATACAAGGACTTCAACTTCTTTTTTTGTACAGGAGTATGAAGTGTAAATTCAGAGCTCCTATGTTGCTCCTTAACCATGGCAACAACAGTGCAATGAGTCATTAAGCAGATCTATCTCAGAAACAATAGCTCTCTCACATGATTTATTTAGACCTCCAGTGTACTCGAAAGTATGGAATACTTAGTTGGTTCTAATCCTGTTGTTAAACCATGAGATCCTCAAGGGCACAGTAAAGTTTTTACTTTCTAATCTTCTGTAAATGATGTGGAACTTTAAAGTGTTTCTCACCTCTGCATCACTGATTAGAGAACTGGTGTCAGATGGTAGCTGGATATCTGGAAAAAATTCATGTTTTTGTAAAGTGTCTGGATTCAGTGACAGAAATTTAACTGGATTTCCTTGTAGAAACAACACTGCCTCAGGAAGCACCCATGTAACCTCTAGATATCTTTGAATTTCATTACCCTGTTAAAATAATTAAATTAATGAAAGAGGGAGCAAAATATTTTGTTACTCATAAGAAAATGATCAGCAAGGGTGCATCGAAAGCTTGTTTTCTGTGGCTAATTAGAAAAACCATTTCAAACTTTATATGGCATATACAGTTTAATTTCCCATTTAAACTAAGTTAAGAAACTTGAGTTACAGCTGCTTATTTTATTAACATAAGTAGTCTCCAGTTCATATCTAGCATATTAGCACAGCTGATGGTTATCTCAGTTCTGTGAGAAGAATAAGCCATACTTAAGTCACTGGTTTGAGTTATCAGTCCCTCCCCGTTATGCCTAGAGCTCCTTCAAATTACCTTAACAGTTTTTCCAATTATTTGAAATTCTCTTCCGTATCCAGTTTCTTTTTTAACCTTAATAATTCTGTTTTGGAAAATGGTATTAAAATCAGCTTCTTAGGTTTTCTTGTGTTCTCACAGTTGTCTCAAGCTCCAGAACAGAGCAATGATTAAGATTAAGTCCTACACTATTAATTGTATCAGACAAGAAAAGAAAAGAAAAATATGGGGAAGGAGTGAAAACTGTGAGACAGTATGGTAGACTCTTCTAAAGAATAAACAGTTTTTGGAGTGCTCCTCAAGTTTATCTTGCCATCATGTTTAGAGCCTCTTTAAACTCTCATAATAATAACCTGTATTTCTCATTATTACTGAAACACTTTTATAGAAAAGGCAGTTCTGCAACTATATACAATAATATTAATTACTTAGAATCACATAGACACAGAAGAGATTCAACTCCTCACCAACCTGTTAGTCAAGGGGCATGCTTACACTGCATGAATAATTCAGCAACTTCAAGTACTAACACTGCAGAGTAATTGGTGCCCAGTAGTATTTCAGATATAACTTAGTATCAAAAAACTGAATAAAACAGCTTTTTAGTAACAGGAGGATCAGAAGTAATATATTGCTTACCAACATGGGAGTTTGTATATTTTTTGCTCTAATATATCATCTGTATAATATAGCTTAATACTTCTCCCTACAAATCTTTGTTCCCTTGCACATAATGGATTTAATTTTCATGATATAAATGTGTAGGCCTGAGGCTTTTTAGGCTTCTGAAACTGAATCCTGAGTTGTGGAAGTTTCTTATTAGTAAATATTCAGTGGTGTCTGCACGGCTGGAAGGGGATGGCTGTATCTGAGTCTCAGGGCTCAGCTGCTCAACTGGGACAATAACCTCCATGTAGGACCCAAGATAATGATGCTGGAGTGTTACACTGTCTAGGGATCACAAGACAGAAAGGCAATTGTGAGGGAACCAAAACATACAACTGCCTCATAAAAACATGGCCCAAGGCCCAAGGTAGTGTTAAAGAACAGTGCTCTGAGCAATGCAGTGGGGCTAAGCCAAATCCAAAGCAGGATTTACAGTAACAGCTCTAACCAGCGTCAGCTGCTAGTGAACTAGGTGCACTTTAAATAAGGTTAATACCACCTGTAATAACAGTAGTGATGCTTCAAAGCTGTTAACTTAAAGCATCTATAAGTACTGAAAGTTTTAGAAATACCTTCTTTGCATCTAACACAGGCTTGGCTGAACCTATGCTTCCCTTGGCATATTGAGCCTAGTGAGCTTCTGGAAAAGTGGACTGAACAACAAAAGTTGGAAGGGATCTGAATCTCTGTTTTAGCAGATGAAGAGTGTTGGCTGCCCTTGATCCGTTGTCCTAGGCAAAAGGCCCAAACAAGTCTGAGTACAGCATTGCCTAATAGCTGCTTCTCTTCAAACAGAGAAGATATATTGCCCAGGTAAGAATCAGTTCATTTTAACAACTTCCTATCCTGCTTGTGTACATTCTATGCTCTCCCCTTCTAGGCAGTTGAACTAACCTTCCAAATGCATACCAGTTCTTTCACATCTGAAAACATTACTATGTATTCTAATACATATGCATACATCATTCTTGCACCCCTCCTTTGGAGCTGGTCCAGAGGAGGGCCACAAGGGTGATCAGAGTGTTGAAGTACCTCTCCTATGAAGAAAGGCTGAAGTAGTTAAGCTTGTTTAGCTTGGAGAAGAGAAGGCTCCAAGGAGACTTCATTGAGCTCTTCCAGCACTTGAAGGAAGCTTACGAACAAGGAGGGACATGCATACTCTGATAGTGACAGGACCTAGATATTAAGTGGAAATTATTTACTTGGAGAGTGGTCAGGTAATGGAACAGGTTTCCCAGAGAAACTGTGGATGCTCCAACCCCGTAGGTGTTCAAGGCCAGGCTAGATGGGGCCCTAGACAACCTAATCTGGTGAGTGGCAGCGCTGTCTACAGCAGAGTGATTGGAACTAAATAACAGTTATGGTCCCTTCCAGCCAAAGCCATTCTATGATTCTATATCCTACATCAGTAGGATGTAATAAAACATGGAATAAAACGTGAATTCTGAATAATCAGAAATTATTACTGAATTTCCATTTGTGAAGGAAAGCTGTTAAACCCTGCAATTGCTAATGGCACAGCCAGTAGTAAATAAAGCACAAAGGCTATCACCATAACAACTAGATCTAGAGCATTGTAAGTGAGCACTGGTTGTGAAAATTCCAGAGCAGCCAGAGTGAACTTACACAAACTTCTTGTTGCATCAGCACTAAGGAATGCAATCAAGGCACTAGGCAGATGCTTCCTAACACAAAGATCATCTTTAGGAGTAAAATTGTACTTCCTGTCCCCTCGTAAACTGTCAGCTCATACACATTAGATGCACTGGGAGGGGAGCATTTGTCTATACAAGCCATGAGGAGTAAATGGCTCCAAGATGTTCTGCACATAGCCATGACTCAGTGCATTCCAATTTTGCTCACTGTGAGGCTCCTGGTTTCTACCCATGCATTTAAGTCCCAACTTTTTGTTGTGTCTTATAAGCTAGCTAAACAATGTTTATCAAATATCCAAGGCTGCAAAATGTAAATCTTGATTCTCCTGTTTAAAAACTAATGGTTAACAGGATTGAGAGTTACAGAATTCCAGTACATGATATAACCTCAGTGTTGCTCTGCAAACTTCCTGTCAGTGATTCAGGTCATTGTAGTCCCTTTGCATCAGAGAGTTAGATCTCAGCCTCAAATGTTAACTTATGAAGATGAAGAAGAGAAATGAAACAGTTTTAAGGTGCAGAATCAGATTCAACAAGCATGGATGACTTAATTTATTCGAGTATTCTCATTTACATTAGTCAGTAATGCCAGTATAAACAAGTAAAAAAGATCCAGTCCTCAGATTAGCTTGATATCTGTGACAATCTATTAGGAAATGGAATCAAAAGGCCTCAATCACAAACAGAAAATATTCATTTTCCATTACAGTGAGTGTGTGAAAAGAAATGATCAGAATGCTGAAAACAGCAATGGACTAATGAACTTAAAAAGAAAGCTAACTTGATGACTTACAGAATGAGGATTACTTCTTGATAATTTCGAAAAATTTATCTACTGATTATTGAGAAAGTCTTATTTTACCTTGAAAATTAGTAGCTAATGAATGAAATAATAATAACTAGAATGTATTCATATGTACACACACACACACACACATATATAATTATGTTAAAGAACCTGAATAATTTTCATCTTCCCACTCTGTTCCAAAACAAGAAGAACATGTTGACTCTTATTAGCCTTCAGATAGACTAACTTCAGCAGGCAATGCTCATCTTTGCTGTGCTGGGTCAAAGGCAAGGCTTTAACTTCCTGTCCACTGCCAAAATCCCAAATTTTCACTGTTCCTAGACAGGAATAAGAGACACACACAAAAGGGTTTCAACACTTTTCAAAACTTTGAACAGGTTTCAAAACTTTCAACAACTGATTGTGCTTCAAACTCAGGAACTTGAATTAGGACAGGGAAAAGAGAAGAAACACAAAAATCCAATTGAAGGTGCAGAGCTAAGTTAATCGTCTTCAAGAAGCTGTAACTGTGTATATGTTTATTGAGAAAGCAAGCTTGGGGATAAAAAAATAAACTAAAAACCACCTTCACCACTAACCCCACTATTATTTCATCACTTCCACACTCATTTTAGGCTGCAGCCCAGGATGAAAGGCCACTACCTAGTTCACTATTGTTTCTATTAGTGTCATCAGAGAGCAAACAGAATGGTGTGCAGTCTGGAAGAAGACTTCAGGCTCTGATATACAGCAAGGAGCAGAGCAACACAGTTGCTGGACTTGTCCCACAGGGCTAGCAGGGAGAAAAAGCTAGAGTATTATCTTAAGTGAAGCAATGTCATGGTTTCATGGCTTTTCATCAGTATTCCACATCACAACGTCTTGCCTTATGAAGGAAACTAGGCAAAACCATGATAGGCTGCTATTATTTATGACTCCAGTTTTGTAGGACTTGATAGCATTCACCTACGGTCATGCTTTTAAGATCCATAAAGAGTTCAATCTCTGCTGCAAAATATAAAATTCTAAACATTATTCAGTATTCTGTGTGGAAAAAGGGTATTTTCTTTTTAAGTGAAGCAGCTTTCATATATTTCATATATTTTAATAATTCAGGTGTATACTCAAACATTTGAATGTGAGAAGAATTATTCTTCAGTGTTTACAGATTACAAAATTACTGAAGTTGCTGCAGAATTTGGTGTAGCACCAAATACGTGAATATGCTGGAGCGATCCTGTCACATTCTGTATAACTGATGCACCGTAAATAACACGGGAAAAAGTCGAAAAACACACAAAAGATATATATTCTGGTGTTCATTACCATATTGAGCTGAGACATTATAAAATTGGAAAAAAACTACCATTCTCCATCTGGAGCCATTTACTCACAGTGCTATAGAAATCTAGGTCCAGAAATGAGGAGATATCTTTTCAGACCAAGAGCTTTACAGGCAGTCTTTCACAGTGTAGTAGGCAAGCAAAGTAGCAGAGCCCCAGCAGTCAAAAATCACCCTTCTATGAATCACATGTCAAATAAAACTTAAAGCCCTGTAATTCTTTGTGAGAATACTTCCTCCCACCTTGGATGAGAGCCAAAATTCATTCTATCACTGAGACAAAGTGGCTCAAGACAGAGAGTTCTGATTGCTTGCATGTCATTTCATATAAACATCATAAAAAGATGGTAATTATTTAGTTGGTTTACCATCATAAGCCCCAGTAGCAAGATAAAAACCATTTATTTCAATTGCTGCACAGGTCACTTCAATATTCAGCCCATGTGCATCTTCAATCTGGTATATTTGATATCCTGTTTCTAGATCCCAGACCTTTAAAAAAAAAAAAAAAAAAAAAAAAAGTTAATCATTTGTAGTACATCCTCTAAAACTCCCCACGTTTGTTTGTTTTTTTTTTCTAATTTAAGTGTATAAAGATGCATACTTCCAAGAGCATATTTAAACTTCCCATGAAATAAATTCTCTGTTATTTCAGCAGACTCAATAGCACACTAACATGTTCTTTTTCTGAGATCCTACTGTAATTTCTCCAGATTCAACTGGATTTGTGAAGTAGCCCCTCATATCTTAAGCACTGTCTGGATCTGATGTTCTTCAGCAACAGATGCCGAAAACTATCTTGTATCTGTAATGTTTTTGTAGCCATCATGATCTAAAGAAGCTGGAGGTTTATAATCAGAAATAACATCGAGAGTACAATATTGACAATTTACACAAACAAGCCTTCTGCCAAAGAAATGGTATGCATCACCAACCGGCTCAATAAGAGAAGCTACTTCACCCTACAAATCTTGCAACTCAGCTTCATTAGTAATTAACGAAAACTGTAGATCATTAGTGCTTCTGACAACCAGTATCACACTGCTAATTACACCTGTAATGATTAATTATATTTGTCTATGGGTTCTCTGATATTTGTTTAGTGACTACTTTTAGTGGTTCAAATGCAAATGGTAAAATTAATACACATATTTAATATTTAAAATAGTGTTTCAACACAAAGCAGTGATAAAAAGTAACAACTGAGAGACATTTCCATTGCTTTATTTTTCTTGTTAACTGGTTGTTATATCCAACACTTCTCTCTCACTGTATGACTGAAATCCTAAGGGCTCAGAACAAAACGTTCTAAGAAACTGAATAAAAGGATCTGCAGAAGGTCAGCAAATTGGCACTGGATCTGCTAGTCAACCAGAAACAGATTCAGAAAAAAAGGAATAACAGGATGATAAAAAAAAAATCAGGTTCTGTGGTTTGGTCACACCAAATGCACAATAAAAGCTTTCAATTTTAGTTAAAGAATCTTTATATCTGAGAAACAATTCTAGTAAAGAATCTTTTTATGCCAGAGCAGCATCTTTTACATAGTCCTGTTTTTACAAAATGAGGTTATTCATGCTTCCTACCAATCCATAGTGCATCCGAATTATGCTTTTGTACCCCACTAAGCTGTCTGGGACTCAAGCATTTACTGTACCTTAAGAGATGTTCATGAGATATGTCTTCTGAATCAAAGAACAGCATGCAATTGGGCTTGCATAAATTATTGTTTGGGTACATACTTGACATGGTGTTTAAAGTTTTCCTTCGCAGCTACTCAATAGACAATGGACTTTCACTACTGTTGTTGTACTACCCATTCCCAAACAGGTGAAGTGTACCAAAATACGGCCAAAGGAAATAAAAGCACAAATAAAATTGGTGCTTCCAAAGCCTTATTCAGTCTGTCTGGTGCTTGCAGTACAAGGCAGAGAAGTAGTTTTCTAATAAAATTAATGCTATTCAATCTAACATATCTGATTCATTGTGGCTACCACTTCTCTGAAGAATCTGAGCACAAAAATAGCCGCAAAGCCAACACTTCAAATAACAAACACTAATTGCTTAACTAACTGCCCAATAACTTATTTGTAATTAAGGAAAATCTGAGACTTTTTCAGCTTAAAGGACAACTCACACTCACCTTCAGTATTGACTCAGAGCAGACAGTGAGGATTTGACGAAAAGCCCTGTTATAAGCCAGAACATTTATGCTTTTCTCATGTGTCTTTGGGACCTGTTTTGTATCTTGTATCACGTGTGTTAGGGGATAAATATCAATGACAGTTGAACCTGCATGTAGTGAGACAAGAGAAAGCATATTTTATAGAAAGGTTCATAAAGAAGTAGTGTTTGAGTTTTTCTGAAGAGCATAAGGAATCTTGTCTGTTTTTTGAGACTATCTGTTCTTGGAAAGAGACAACTCAGTTAAACAACAGCTAAGTACTTCCCTGCCCCAAGCCACTTCCTTAGACAAAAGACAATTTTATCTACAGGCAGTGAGATTTCTCCTGTACCTTCCTTTATACAGCACTGCAGGTCTGAATGGAGTTTCACCTTCTGGTGCTTTCTGATCCGAAGGGTTGCAAAGACAGAAAGGCAGATAGGGAAGACAAGACAAAAGAAAAAAGGCTTTTACAAGGCAGGCTTGCAATCCAGACTCCTATTTCAGTTCCAGCACAGCTACATTGTAACAGCAGAATAACACAGTCAGCAGTGAATATGCAGCAAAGGATGGAATTGCATAATTCTTGGCATGAGCCCAGGCACGCAGGACAGCAGTTTGGAAAAAGACACAGAAGGAAAGCCATGGCAGTATTCAAATGAAGCATGAAGGTGAGCCATAATTTATGGACGTTAGTGAACTATTAGCTGAAAATATCCTCCATAAAATCAGGTACATAGCCATAAGAATTAATGTACCCACATATAGCCTCAAGTCTTTTGTCCAGTTCAGGAGCATTGGGAAATTCACTTAACCTTTTAATGGCACCATTAACAGAGTCCAGGACTAGATTTTTACAGATATTTAGGCACTGCTCCAATCATTGTTTGTAAGGACAAAGCTATCCCATTCTCATGAGGACTTAGCCATGTAAAACCACTATGTTACTATGTCTTGAAAATCTCACAAAGTTAAATTTTAACATAAGATTCTTTCCATATCTTTTAGTGATTAAGCATATTTAAAAACTAACCTGAATAGTATTCTGAATTGTGGACTCTAGTCTAATGTATATAGGTTTATAACTGGTTTGTTAGCACAGATATTCAACAGAAGCTGACAGGTCATTGAAAACAAAAGATTTCTTGTTCATCTTCTCAGATTTGACAACTTTTTGCCTTTTTCTTGGTGCAAATACAGAAACAAGATGTCTCCAGATACAAAACAATGACCTTAGTTCACTGATAAGCCTTGGGCTTCTCTAGACTGAGGACAGGTTCAAAGCTAAGGAATCCAGGATCTCAGTGACCATGTCTTTGGGCCAGACAAAGCCTGCTGGTTTCCAGGTTCTCTTCCTTAGATACAGAGGGCTAAAATACTTAGTAACACCCATGAATCTCTAGGCCCCCAAAGATTCCACACTCCTTGCTATGAAGTTAAAAAGCAGAGCCAAGAAATATTGGGATGAGTTCCCACAATTTTTAATTTCTGATTAATTGGACGGTGTGGGTCTTCTGGCACCACATACTGTGAGGCTCTGTGTAGCTACTGAGTTAAACAAGGAGTCTGAATATAGTTGTGAAGGCTTCAAAGAAACTATACTTTGCTACCTTGATGTCCAAATGGAAGGAGAATGCCAGAGAAGCTGGAGTCCAGGACTATCAGCAGCTGAGTAGCTTTTAACAAAGGACAAGGCTACAGAGTAGAACATGTAGCTTATTTTTTCTCAGAAAGGTTTGCCTTGCTTTCACAAAAGCCTTGATCATTTACTGTTTCCCACTGTTAATTCCCACGCTGCACATTTTCATATGTATTTCCATACCGAAATTAGCAAAACATATAGCAGGAATCACTTTAAAGTGGTCTTAATGTGCAAATACCCTCATATGTCTCATATTCTGTACATCTCATACGTTATTCCGGCATTCAACATTTATGGAGGCCAAACAGTGGATGTGAGCACAGTGAGGCTGCAGGTGGTGAGCTTCAGTGATGTGAAAGACAAGCCACGTTCCAGATGGCCATGCACAGCTGTCACACCACAAAATGAAGAGTGTTTCAATCAGCTCATCTGTGCAAATTGTTGGATTACAACCAGGGAACTTTGTATGGAGCTGGATATCAGCTTCAATGCATTGAAAATGATTGTGGGAGTCCCACAGATGCTCACATAGGAAAAGAAAGAACACGGTATGCAAGTTTGTCAGGACCTATTGAACCAACATGACACTGAAGGTGACAGTTTCTTGGATTGAATCATTACCAGTGGTGAGATGCAGTGTCACTACTAAAAGCCAAATTCAAAACGGCAGTCTGTGGAGTAGCATTGTGATTTCCCTATCAAAGAAAACTTCCAAGATGCAGCCCCCACTGGGCAAAGTCATGTGCACTGTCTTTTAGGATAGTACATGAGTGATCTTTCTAGATTTCCTCGAATCCAGAAAAAACATCAGCTCAGATTGCTATACTGTGACAGTCATTAAGCTGAATGCTAAAATTTCCACAGCCAGGCCACAGAAGACGACCACCTTTCTCTTGAAACATAAAAACAGCAGGCTACATACCAGATTGAAGACCAGGGAGAGCATTTCCAATCCTGGTTGGACTGCCCTACCATACCCACTATGTAGTTCAGATTTGACACCTTCTGATTTCATCTGTTTGGGTCAATGAAAGATGGACTGCATGCACAACATTTCCCTAGTAATGATGCTGTCATAGTAGCTATGAAACAGAGGGTCACCTGTGCTGGTGCAGATTTTTTATGAGAGTGGCATGCAGACTCTTTTTTGTTCATCGCTGCCGAAAAATCCACAGCTAATGGTGGTCACTATTTTTTGTAGCTGAGAATTTGCACTACTAAATAGTGTCATTTTGCTCTTTGTAGTTGTTGTAACTCCCATGGAAAAGGAGACATTACTTTTGAAGTGGTGTATATAGAGGGGAGAAGCTCTCACACATTAGTTACACTAACGTACCTGTGATAAGTGTGCCACAAGCATTGTCGAATACCATGACAAGGGTCTCAATTCCTCTAGGACTCCCTTGATCCTGGAAGACCTGCAGCATCGAAAGGGTCTGTAGATCCCACACAATAAAAATCTAGAGAGAGTGGTGGGTGGAGAAAATCTAATGCTGCATCATTGTTGAATTTTCAATGCAAGTCACATTGTTAAGAGTGTTACATCCAAAAAAAAAAAAAAAAAAAGAAAAGAAAAAAACAGGACAAATACATAAGGCATCTTCATCCTGATTTTACTGAGAATAAAAGGCATAGAAAGGCTAAGTTTTGCAATATTGACCCAAGAAATAATGGCTTTTAGCTCATCTTGTCTAACACCAACACAGAACATAGAAGAACTCTGAGAAAGAAACATGAACGTGACATCTGTCAAACTCAAAATCAAAACAGTAACAGTCAAATTCATTTCTGACAATTCAGAAAACTCAAATATCTGATTTTAATCCCTCTTTATTAGAAGGATATTTGAAAGCAAAATTCCAAATTGAGAAATATTTTCCTTTCAAATTTGGGACTAGATAATTTTTTTTAATATTAGGGATTTCTGCAGTCTTATATCTGTCTGTTTGCTTATGTACAAGCTTAAATATTTTTATTCAGGAACAAAAAAAGTCACTTTACACTTTTAAACAGAGAAAGTAAATGTTTTCCCAAAAGACACCCAGAAAGTTGTACTCTGAAACATAACAAAAGCTTTGACTTTTTCAGTTTTTCTCATTCCATTCCATTCCTTTCTTCATTTGGAATTCTATTTATTTTTCTGCTAAACATTATTTGTGCCCTTTATAATCCACAGGCTATGTGCTCAGTCCTTAAACGTGTTTTTGATCGTTAAGAAAACTTCACTTATGTGTTTGTTAATGCTTTGAAAAGTTCAGTGCAATTGCCAGGAATGACTTAATGATTTCTTCAGAAGACGTACACTATACAACTAAGAACTTACATTTCTTAGTCTGTATGCAATAAAGTACTGAAGTATAAATCTTTTCCGTAAAACACAATCTCAGCATAGAAAAAGTATTGTATAAGAAATAAAATAGAAGACTTCGCTGTTTGCAAAATAAAAATGAGGGGGTATAAAATATTAAAAGCAAAGCAATGGATGGAAATTTTTCAGGATTTTGCAGTATCAAGAAGGGAGATAGATACAGATTTAGAGATCATTGTAATTTCCATCTGTAACCTGATTTTAAAGGAATTTACAGAGGATCCAGCAAAATTTTCAAAAATGAGAGAAAAGCAATAGATACACCAGAGTTTGAACTGATCACTTCTGACACTAGAGAAAAATTCATACGGAAGTGTTTCAGAATTTTAAGTAGAAAGAAAATTTGAATGTCCTGTTTGTTTTCAGGAAAATAAAAAAGGAAAAGTACAGGAAACTGTACTGATTCAGAACCATGCCCATTGTATTTCTGCCCAGAGAGGTTGTGGATGCCCCATCCCTGGAGGTATTCAAGGCCAGGCTGGATGTGGCTCTGGGCAGCCTGGTCTGGTGGCTGGTGACCTTCCACATAGCAGGGGGGTTGAAACTCGATGATCATTGTGGTTCTTTTCAACCCAGGCTATTCTATGATATTTCTCTAACAGATTTCTGACTGTATTTCAGAAATTTACTCAGACATGCAATTGCTGAAGCACACAAAAAGAGCCTTGAGGAGAAATAGGCAGTGAGAATGTTTTAAAAAGAAAATTCAGTTAAATAGAGAAAATGATGAAGCTGTTTGTTCAGCCAGAAAAAAACTAGACAAACAAAAGTACAAAGAATTGGTGATGGAAGTTGAAAAAATTAGGGCAATATTGAAGGTAAATCTCCAAGCTGGTTTCTGGCACAATCACAATTAGGAGGTGTAAAAACATCTCTAAGAACAGAAGATTAATCAGAAGTATCAGTGGAGATATTCTGGTCAGGTGAGAAGAATAAGTCCTTGAACAGAGACCTTTCTGGAAACATCATCCAGATCTATTATAAATTGGAATAAAACTGAAGATACACAATTTTAATAGCATCATGTTTTTTTCAAGCAAAATTGGTCAACAGTCAAAACATAAGTTTGACATTTTATCACAGCAGTAAATCACAGAGAAAATGATTTTACAGCACAAGTGAATACAAGTAAGAACCTCTTGTACTGTTTCTTGCTTGTTTTCAGCCATTTATGTCAATACCACATTAAGAACACGTAGTCACTTGAAGTGACAGCAAAAACCTGGTCATTAATAAATCTCTTCCTTCCACTCAACCTTTTTTCTTTTTCCAGCATGGGCGCATGAGATCGGGAGATTACATAAATCACTGTTTCATATGAGTAACATTAACATAAGGCATCACTAGCATGGCTGTATGATATAATGTCACTGCTGCTCATCTGCATCAGCACATATGACTGTGCATGAATTCATGAGAGAAGAGAAGAAACAAAAGGTGTTTTTAATATGAAAGTAGGAGGTGTCTGGGGGAGTTGCCTGAGGAACATTTTGTTAAAACTGTTATATTTATTCACTAAAGAATTTCCCAATCCTGGTAAGTGTCAGGAATCACTGAAGCCCTTTGAAAACATACCCTTTATAGTAAAATGCTTTTTTTTACTGTGTCCTGTGAAATCACACACAGACTACTTTTGAGAAAACAAAATCAGAGTGGAGGTGGAGTGCAGAAAGAGGAATCTTTAATTGCTTTTGAAAATTACTGTTTTCCTTCTTCACACAGTTTCCACCATACAGGAACACCTAAGCTACATTAACAGTGATACTGTCTGCAGGGCTGACTTACATCAATGAAAAATACTGGTTGGCTCAGTTCTAGTACTAGCAGAATTAGCATTGACCCATGGACATTCCTTTTACATGTGGATGTTGTATTATGTAATAGATTCTTCTTCTTCAGGGATTCTATTTGCTACACAACATACCTAGTTCAGTGTGTCATTGAAGGTTCCATGTTATAAGTCACAAATTTATGCCAGAAGTCTGAACCCTCAAAGAAAAATCACCAGGCATGAAGCAGAGGTCAAACTGCAGCTCTGCTTGCCATGTTATTTAATAGAGTAAGTTACCTGTGGAGTTCAGTTTTGCATCCTGTGATCTCTGAAGGTGATCCTGCAAAGTACTACAACTCCCTGTAGTTATTAGAAGACTTAGGAAAAAAACTGATGTAAATGGGATTACTTTTGAGGCACAGGCAAGGAGAATTTAGCTCTCAGCATATTAACATAATGTGATGCAGCAGCTGATACCATACCTAGTGCCCTACTGAGACTTTGGTGAAGTTCAAAATTATATACACTTCAAATCACATCCTTAAATAGTATCGCTAACCTGGTAGTACATAAGGCTATTAGAAATATTGGAAAAAAACTAAACAGGGTAATAAGCAACAGTGAGTCTGGTTGTAAGCCAATGGGACTGCAGGCTATTTACTGGGTGCTAAACAATGACAGACTTTGTAAAAGACCTGTAGAAGAAGTCTGAGGTTTAAGACAGAGATTTGTGCCCATGAGCACCTGGGTTGGGTGAGCTCAAAACAACAATCATGCTCCTCCTGTTAATGTTCAGCTGATCTTAGAATTAAGGACACAGTTCTCACCTTAGATGTAGTATTGAAGTAATCTTCAAGTAAACACCTCACTTACATTATAAGATCCAATATTTCTTCCTTCACCAATGAAAAAACAAAGGAACTAGAAAACTACAGGTCGGCAAATTTATTTTTAATGTAGATTAATCTTTAGATCTCAGTTTTTGGTTAGAAAATCTAAAGAAATCAACACAGGCTGAATATGGATCTTTATCTTTTCTCTTCTGCAGCAAATACAGATTATTTAATGCTTTAATAATCAAATATTTGCCCAGAAACAGAAAATCTACTGGATCATTTCCTTCACATATGCTTAGAATATACGAATATATCTTGCATTCTGATACCATATTTAGTAAATCAGTTTGTTTCTCCTCAGATCGTTGCTACTGTTTTTAATTATTTTGGGGTCCCCTGTTTTCCTTTTCTGGAGGTGTGGATTTTGCAAAATCCTTCTGCCCCACTAGTCACGGAACTGGGCTGAACCAGCCCGTAAACTGTTGACACATAACCTAACCATACTACCCTAATTAACAAGCATCCGCTAAATCATGTCCTTGAGCACCACATCCAAATGACTTTTAAACACATCCAGAGATGGTGACTCAACCACCTCCCTGAGGAGCCTATTCCAGTGCTTAAGCACTGGAAGCAGTGGGAAGTTGTTGCAGACGATTACTATTGAATTAAGCATTCAGAAACCAGTTATGTAATAGTTCTGTCAGCTGATACGTAACATAGAATCTATCAGGTTAATATCTACTATGGTGGGGGTTTTTTTTGTTGTTTTTTTTTTTGCACACACAGAAAGAAAAAAAAAGTCAAATATGTCGATTCTCAATATATATAAAATAATATGGAAATGTTAAGCTAAAACCCTACATTTTAATTAAAATAAACAAACAGATGAGCAATAAGATCAGGACCAGATGCTCTCAGTAGTAATTACTCAAAAACACATTGCTATTTTGATTTGAAGTACTGATTGCCAAAATTAAGGAAAACATTTTACCTTTGCAAAAGAAAGGCTGATGACATGTTGATCTTTTTCATTCGTTACAATTTCCACAATGCTGTGCTGATGTCCCGACAGCTTTCCTGTAGGCCTAGTATTAATCCAGGGATGCCACAAACGAAGGAGTTTGTCATGACCTATCAGAAAAAAATATGTATATTCAAAGAGACTGAATAGTCACTAATACTATAAGTAAGTAAGCTTCTTAATGGAGGTATTGGTGCTCATAAGTCTCAGCTTTCAGTGCGTAGCCAACTCACATAAGAATACTAACTTTTCATTCTAAAAGCTGCATTTTGGCTTATGTTTTAACATGTATTCATTAAAATTCATTAATACAATCATTAAAACCACATAACTGATTTGCATTTTGAAGACTTTTATGTTAGAGGAATGTCAGAGGCACTGGCTGCGATTACATGTGCTAGCCCTGTAAAAGCTTAACAGAAATATAGAATTGGGGTGTAGATTTTTTTCCTTCAAAGATCTTATTTAGAAAATGATCAAAATAATAATTATGTCCACTTAGTGAAGGGGGTGGTCATATGTAATGGGAAGGGAAGCAGACATGTAAGTTGAGGGCAGGTGTAGAATAGTAACGACTGATGAGTGATTTTGTGTCTTAACGTAAATTAGATTTAGGTTTTCTCCTTTTATTTGTGTGTTCAAACACTGAAACTACTTTCAACAACAGAATCACTAATACTTGTTATTCTTCTTTTTAATATCTTAGGTAAATACGTCTCATTAGTAAAGAAAACCTTTCCCTATGTAAAATGGTGCTTTCTAAATGAAATAAATCAGTTTGTTTTACTGATACTGAGATGATGGTGGAATGTTATAGTAGATGTGTTCTCTCTTTCTGGATTAGTGCCAGGCTAGCCCTGTTACTGTAAAGCTGTGTGCTCATCCTGCCCTAACAACTATTTGGGCAAATATTCACAGTTTCACTGGAACATTTGCTGGAACATTTATTCTCTAGGTGATTGAAATATGCCCTCAGGATTCAGAATCCTGATGCATAAGGCACGGGTGCAAAGCATATTCAAGAAAACTTGAACAGCATGGAATGACATCAAGACCCTGGACTGTATCCAGGAAAGGTCAGTGAAGCTGGTGAGGGGTCTCAAGCACAAGTTTTACAAGGAATGGCTAGGGTAAATGGGTTTGTTTAGGGAATAGAAGAGGATGACCATGGGAGACCACTTAGCTCTCTACAATTGCCCGAAAGGAGAGACTGGCGAGAGAGTTCAGCCTCTTCTCCCACGTAACTAGCAACGGGACTAGGGGGAATGGTCTCAAGTTGCACCAGGGGAAGCTCAGGTTGAATATTAGGGAATATCAAGAAAACTTTCTTCTCTGAATGAGTGATTAGGCACTGGAATGGGCTGCCCAGGGATGTGGTAGAATCACTGTCCCTGGAGGTGTTCAAGAAATATTTAGATTTTATACTAGGGGACATGGTCTAGTGAGGAAACGTTGGTGGTAGGTGGACGGTTGGGCTAGATGATCCTGGAGGTCTTTTCCAACTTTGGTGATTCCATGCTTCTATGATTCCAAGACTTTCTCTGAAAGTTTGACTATAGAAAGGCTTAGGTTGAAAGGGACTTAAAGAAAAAAATCACTTAGTTCCAACCCCAGTGACAAGGGCAGGGTTTGCCACCAACAAGATCAGGCTGCCCAGGGCCCCATCCAGCCCAGCCTTGAATACCTCCAAGGAAAAAAAATCTGCAGATTCTCCAGGAAATCCATTCCAGTGCCTCCTCAACCTCTGAGTGAAAAATCTCTCCCTAACATATAATCCAAATCTCCCCTCTTTTAGTTTAAAACCATTTCCTCTTGTCCTGTCACTGTCAGATCGTGTAAAAAGTCAGTCTCCCTCACAATTATAAGCTCCCTTCATGTACTGGAAGGCTGCAATGAGTCCTCCTTGGACCCTTCTCCAAGATAAACAAGTCCAACTCCCTCAACTTTTCTTCCTAAGAGATAACTTTTTTGTATCTCTCCTCTAGATCCACTCACAACAGCTCCATGTCCTTCTTGTGCAAGGGCCCCCAGACGCCTACACAGTACTCCAGGTAAGGCCTCATGGCAGAGTAGAGGGGAACAATAACCTTCCTCTCCTTGCTGGATACCTGTCTTTTGATGCAGCCCAGGATACAGTTGGCCTTCTGATTTGCAAGTACACCATGCTGGCTCATGTCAAGCTTTTCATTCACTAGGACTCCCAAGTCCTTCTCTGTAAGGCTACTCTCCATGAGTTCCTCTCCCAGTGTGTACATATCTGGGACTGCTCCAACCTAAGTGCAACACCTAGCACTTGTCCTTGTTACACCTCCTTAGGTTCTTATGGACCCATTTTTCAAACTTGTTCATGTCCCTTTGGATAGCATCCCTTCCTTTTATCGACTGCACCACTCAACTTGGTGTCCTCAGCAACATTTCTTGGAGTACACTGTACCCCACTCTTGAGGTTACTGTTAGAGGCTGCAGAACACCAGTCCCAAGACAGACCCCAGTGAAGCATTACGCATTAATGGCCTCCACCTGGACACAAAACTGTTGACCATTCAGTCAATTCCTTATCCAGTGAATAGTCCAGACTTCAAATCTGTATCTTTCTAATTAAGAGATAAGGATGTGACATGGGGCCATATCAAAGCCCTTGCAGTATTCCAGGTAAATGACATCAGTTGCCCTTCTTTTGTCTACTCATGCCAGCACTTCATCATAGAAGGGTACCAGATTGGTCCACTGTTTTTTACCAGTTACTTTATTTGTGCCAGGAATGTGCAAAGGCTATTGAGCAAGCACAGAAGTCTATTTTCATCCACCTTAAACGGCTACTTTTAGACTAAAAAACCACTAATAGATTGGATTTTGCCTTATTACTCACAGGAGAATAATAACTGGATTTGAAAAATTAATGGGGTTAGAAGATGATGTATCATATAATTTAAAACCGATAATGTCCAGCTTTTGTATACATACGTAATTTGCTTTTTACTGAAACTGTTCCCTGATGTGGTGACTAAGACATAGTTAGAACTGAAATAAATATAGAGTAAGAGGAAAACCATATCACTTTAAGCATAACAATAATGCAAACTACTACACAAAAGTTACTCTAAACTACCATGGACTCTATATTTTAGGCCACTAATGGGATTATATCATTTCATTCATTAAAGAAATATAGGTTTTAGCAAGAAAACTGGACTCTATGTCAGTTTTGCTTCTATCTTTCTCATTAATTACAATAAATGTCAAACATTTGGAAGACAAAATTCAGTTGTATCACAGTACTGGTGAAACTGATTACAGTATTCAAACACAACTACATAAATGATTGAAGAATAGCAGTTTTAAAACACTTTTTAAATGGTCTCTTCCTAATGTAAAATTCATTGTTGGATTCAGTACTTTGCATACCACTTGTGCTATAAATATATCACTAAATAAGAATAGACTAAGACTTAGCAAAGTAATCAGCAAATCACCCTCCTTGATTACACAATAAGCTATTGTGCAAACAAAGTCTGGATTTTCTTTTTAATTGCTGAATATTACATAAACAATTTTTAGAAGTGCTTGTACATTCTAGGAATCCTACATAAATTTCTTAGGATTATTTAGCTGCTCTGGCCATTGATTTTCAGGGTATATTACTAACTTAGGTGCCTGTGTTCATTATTCATTGCTCATTAGACGTCAAAGTAAATTTGAAAGGGACTATCACATCCTTTAATTGGTTTAGCCATTCATTCCCACTCTTGCCTGTGACTATTAGTAGTGCTGCTGAGGAATTATTTCCTTTTGTATTCAAGGGAAGCAGCAAGACTAATCTCTACAAATGAGAGTGAGGCAGGAGGATGCCTTCTGACATCAGTGCATATCAGTGGGCAAACAAGACAGACAGAATTCCAAAACAAAAGTATATAAGTGTTATAAGAAAGAATAAACTGGAAGATTGTTATATGTGAAAATAATTCTTCAAAGACAATTGACGTCCTTCTTGAACACAATATTAATCTTTTCGCATGTTGTCTATGCTTTCTGTGCTTTTGTGCAGTGAAAGTCATGACAAATCAAAATGCAGTGGCAAGAGAGCCCATCTTATAAAAATATTCTGATTCGGTAGTGGTTTAGATAGAAGGCCCTACAAGCTAAGTTTAGTCATTTGCCAACACAAATATGTAATCTATCTTTTGCAAAAATTTCAAGTGCCGCTTTAAATTGAAGAGGATATTACTGTTACTTCCACTATTCAGTGGTAAGTAGGTATCTTAAGCAAGTATTGCCACACGATTGCCCTGTTTTTATACCATTGCTGTTTTAAATTTTCTAGAAAGTTCATCTAGACTTTTTTTCTCCCCTAAGAAGAATTTCCAGTGTGTAAGAGAAACCGTTTTTTCTTGTGTGTACAATCTTCTGCCCTGCTCAGATATTTTACCCTGTTTTTATCACTACAGAAAAATTCTCCAGTTCCACCTGCAGGAAATACTAATCACATTCTGTCTTGTAGGGCTTCCCTTTATGTCATCATTAAATTTCTGCAGGCTATTTTTTTTTTTTTTTTTGTGACAAATAATCAATCTAAATAAGATCTCCTCAAAGGCTGTACTTTAGAAATTTCACTAATAGCCCTATTGTTTTCCCTTTTAACTTTGTGTCTAAAAAAACACAACAAAAACAATAGAATTTATGAGATCTAAAAATTAATATGAGACAAGATAGATATCTTAGTTTTTACAGAAGTAAACTTCACTTCATCCTGAATTGCATTATTTTCTTGTCTAGGTGTTTTTTTCCCCATCCCCTCAAATATCTTTTAATGTTTTACTTACCAAGGCTAGGTAGCAGAGCCTTGGCCATTTTTTACTTCTTACTGAATATAAACATAAGAATTATGATGTGATGTGTACATTGAAAACAATTTTTAAACAAAGTCTTAGGCAGAATTGTGGTACTGAAGACTCAGTAATAGACAGCATCATTGTAGTCAAACTATATCAAACAGAATACACTAACAAGACTGCTGCCATACTCTAGACACATTTCTACAGAATGAAATATGACCACTGCAATAGAAAAGCTGTTAAAATATTAGATAATGAGAAGAAATGGATGTGAGAGTACAATTTTTGCAGTCTCTGTTGGGAGAGAAAAAGAACAGTAAAGCTTTGGAGAAACGTGATCAAAGAGAAGAGCAACAGAAAGTATTAAGGTGGGCTTGTGCGACTGCTTATGACAAGAAAGAAAAGGTAAAGAGTAATGGGAAGGGAGCAAGGAGAAATCTCTAAAACCTGACCAAGACAGTCACCACCATAGCTTGAAGAAGTGTTTTATAGTAGTTCAAACTACTGTTTTCTCCTGTTTTATTATATAAATAAGAAAATCCCCGAATCAAACACAGACTGAGTACTTATTAGATTCCTATCAGGAACTGCATCTCGTCAGAGCCAAGCTCACAGCAATTATAAGCAAGACCTCTGTTTCCTTTCATTTAAGAAAGAAGCCATTATTTATACTCTTAAGATACTAACTCAGCTTTTAGCTGATCTTCTTTAACTGAAAATAAAAAGTTACAACAGAATGACATCTTGGAAAAAAAAATTACTCTCTTTCGAAATTATATAAGCCTCATACTTACCCCCAGTGACAATGACCTTTGCTTTCCCACAGTACGTGAAGGCATTGACTCCTCTGGGAACAGAAAATTCCTTTACAGGTCTGTAATCATTAATAAAAGAGTTAATCAAGTAAGAAGCATTAGGAAAACACAGACGAGTAATTTCACTTTACTCCTCTGTATTATATAGAATAGCTGTTTGCATAATGTGTAATTTTTTTTTTTTTTAACAAAATACTATATAGCTGACTTAGATGCTAGTATCAATGAAACTGGAATAGGATGCAATCCCCACTAAAATAGTATATCTCTGATTTGAACATTTGAATCCTTAGCCAGACATACACCAAACAGAGCCCTGAAGTGGTAATTGTTGCCAGAGGAGGCCTTCACAAAAGAATGTGCTTAAAGCATGCTTCGAGTATTAAACCAACTGTCTGTTTTGGATACAGAGTGGTTACTATTTTACATAAACCAAGTACATTTTTCCACTGTTTATTTCATATTATTTCATACACAGTCACTATTTTATCCACTTTATCTTATATAAAAACATGAAGAGACAGACAAGATCCTGAAATATATTTTACAAAAATTCTCTTGTGTTGACTGAAACAAAACCGCCAAAACAGGCATTCAGCCAACAAAGAGAGAGCGACTCTGTGTTCCATCTAAGCCCATCATTTGAACAACCTGTGCTCATCTCTCCATATTTCATGCTTTGGTACTAATGACTGAGAATTTTCTTGTACTTGGGATTTAGCAACAGCGTGGCTAATACTCATCTCTGCCACGAAACAATGATTGCCAATGTAGTTAGGCTAGACAGACTGAAATGCGCATGCACTTAATTTTTTTTCTTTGAAATGCAGACAGGTAGGTAGTTTATTTATTCTGAATAAGAGAATAACTACGGGCATCACAAAACATAACTGTGGATGACAGTAAATATGAAAGTCTCTGGAAAATTTGGGGATGAAAGAGGTTTTTTTTAGGCAGATCTAAATAAAAGACTGTTGAGTTTCTATTAACTAAAGGGAGAACAGCTTTCTTTCCAGAGCCCTAACAAAGGAGCCTTATCTTGATGGTGTAAAATAGCAAGTAATTGACTTCAATGTGTGAATGGCAGATAGCTTCCTAACTTCTCGTCTTTTTCCTTAATTCTTATAATTAATCATAGAATCATAGAATCACCAAGGTTGGAAAAGGCCTGCAAGATCATCCAGTCCAACCGTTCACCTATCACCACTAGCTCCCACTAAACCATATCCCTCAACACAACATCCAATCGTTCCTCAAACACCCCCAGGGTCGGTGACTCCACCACCTCCCTGGGCAGCCCATTCCAGTGCCTGACCACCCTTTCTGAGAAGTAATATTTCCTAATGTCCTGAATCTCCCCTGCCACAGCTTGAAACCATTGCCTCTAGTCCTATCACTAATGACACTAGAGAAGAGGCCGACCCCCAGCTCACTACAACCTCCCTTCAGGAAGTTGTAGAGAGCAATAAGGTCTCCCCTGAGTCTCCTCCAAGCTGAACATTCTCAGCTCCTTCAGCCTCTCCTCATATGGCCTGTGCTCCAGACCCCTCACCAGCTTTGTTGCCCTTCTTTGAACATGTTCCAGGGCCTCGATGTCTTTCTTGCAGTGAGGGGCCCAAAACTGGACACAGTACTAGAGGTGCAGCCTCACCAGTGCTGAGTACAGGGGGACAATCACCTCTCTGCTCCTGCTGGTAACACTGTTTCTGATGCAATATTATATAATAATAAATATATTCTTATTATATATAATAAGTATACTTCTCTACTGACTCCTTAACAAACAGTCTTGATTGTCTACCAATAACAGCATGAATAAGGGGTTCCAGAGTGTGAGGTCTTGCCCAAGTCATGGCCTTGCAACAAAAGTACCTTGTGATCTCTGCCACATTTTTTTTTTTAATATATATACTTTACAAGAAAAGATCATAACCACTCATCAACCATCATCTACAAAGAGACTAAATAGTCACATAGAAGACATGACACATTCCATCCCTTTTCAAGTACAGTAGCAACTACTTGCTGGAAACATAATTGGGGAAATTTATTTTGTTAGCACTAATAAATCATATAATGGAGCCACAATTACTTATGGAAAGGGCATTTCAAAGTGATTTGATGCATAGCTATTTTAAGAATGTAATTATTCAGTTGACTAAATATAATTTCAGTTAGCCATTGTATGAAAATGCTTAGAGATATATATTTTATTGCATTTGAAGTTAGTGTTAACTGAAAAAGACATACAAAGACATTTGCGGTTAAAATTCTATATAAGAAACAGTGATTGGTGGTAGCATGTACACTTCTGACTATTCTGATTTTTGAGCCTTTATTTTCTTTCCAAATTAATTCTAGCTTTCCAAAAGTTACAGAAAAGTCAAATGGGACATTTCATAGTTCCCAGAATAGACTGTACTCTTGATTCTTGATTTAAGCTAGTGAAACTGAATCTTGTGAAATTAAATCTGTAACTGAATCCTCCTTGATTTTTGTGGATATCAAGTTCAAATAAATAGATACATGATATACATGTAACAATGCAATCTTTTCTAACTGAATTTTTCCTGCTGAGAAGTTAAATCAGACAACACTGCCAATGTAGTTTATTTTTAGAGACGATGAGCAATAAATATATACTTCAGTTCTTTCCTACATTATAAGCTAGGAAACAAAAACATTCAAGTATTTAAGCAGTGGTATTTTTGTATGTATTATCAGCGCTTCAGAAAAGACAGACTCAATACAGCAAGACGACATCTTGCAATGCACTAATCTCATGCTGTTATAAAGCAAGAAGTCTTTTTCTTTCTTTTTTTTTTTTTTTTTTTTTGACTTTGTCACATACTTACAAGTTGTCCTCTAGTCGCTTTATGTCATCCAAAACAAATGAATGAATGCTGTCCGAGGAGCAGGATCCAAAACAATTTAGGTCAGAAATATACTTAACTTTCAAAACCCAGTCATCGTGTAGCTTGCGTTTAACACTATGGATATAAACTGAGATGTTACTATTAGGATTTAGTAGCATCTACTGCAACATGCTCATAGCTGGACAGAGATTTTGTCAGTATGATCATACACAACAAATGCTATCATTTAATACCCAAGCCAGGTCCAGAACACCTCTTTGAGCTCAAAAGCAAACATATTAGAACAGAGCTAGTGTTAGAGTTGAATTATGCTCTTCTCTAGTAATAATGATGCTTCTGTTTAATAAGACACAATAAATCTTTGCTATGTCTGGATAAAAGCAATTGTGAATTCTTCCCTGGAATTTTGCTCTCCAGCCTTTCTGTTCTAAGATCTACTGAAAATTCTGTCACTTCCTTCACACAACAACAAGCAAATTACATTACTTGCAGTTTTAAAAAATATTTTCTTTGTTAGGTGGGGTTAATTCACACACAGAAGCTGACCCTCCACTCAGGCCAGAGAACACCCCAAACTAACTAATAATGCCCAACATAAAATATATTATCATAAATAACTTACATGTTAAAATCTTTGGAATCCAAGATCTGAAGTTGAGATTCTTTTTTACCTTTACATTGCTTCAATCCAAAGTGATCACTGGCTACTTTAAGCAGGTTAACATAACCTTTGTCATCTCCTATTAGGATGTTATCCTCAGCCAGTTGATCAGACATAGTCACTGTGCAAACACAGAGCAGACTGTTTTCCATTGGTTTGATGATAAAGTAATTATCCTGTGAAATTCAGTAAACAGTTTATTGGGGATGGTGTATTTGTTAAGATCACAAATGGTCTTCTTCTAGACAACATTTGTCAACAGGAAATGCGAGATAGCTTATTTAAAGAATTACTCAAATCATAAAATGAACAGTAACACACACAGTTTAGAAGTTATTAATACAGCCTAGGAGTACCAAATGTGCTTAAGTGGGTAGGCGTCTGAATTTTTAGATTCTGAGACAGGGCAATGAATACAGCTGCAAGCCATTGTGGTATTTCCCTACACTGAGAAGACCTGGGAATAGTATTTGCGGTCTCCTGCATTATACTACTTCTGTCTGGGGTTATACTGTCTGGACTCCATCTGTTATTTGATTAAAGCACCTTGCCAACCTAAACTGTCAACTGTCCATGTACCATAGAAATCTACTGCTTCATAGTTTTCTGTGTGGCACAGAAACACTGAAGAGACACACCACAGAGTGTCTGTATATTATTCCCGTGATTTCAAAACAAAATGATTTCTTATTCAGCCACAAGAGAGTTGCAACTCTCACTGATACAATGACTGGAGAAAACCTCTAGGAGAATGAATGCCTTGAAAAAAAAAAGCCTTCCTTTTCAGAATTCCAACAGAATGGAAAGAAAGACTTCCATTGATTTATCTGAGCATGGGAACAGGACTTTTAATCTTAAGAGAACAAATGAAAAAATTATAAAGTTTTATCTTATCCTCAAAATATTTGCTTCTTTTATTTATCTCTTCCAAACTGCTGAGAAAACCACAGAAACCGGGCAAAAGATCTAAGGCATAAAAAGTCCAAACAAAAATATAGTATGTGAAGCAAGATTTTCTTTAAATCAGGAAGTTACCTCAAAGTAGTCTATAAGTAGTCTATGCTGAATTCCTTTGGAAGACTTGTCCCTTGATTTTTAATACAGCCCAAGATATCTGTGCACATACATCACATACATAGACATTCTGCATTATATATATGCAGAAAAACAAACTGCTTTGCCAGTTTGTTTGCAACAACAGGACAAGACTTTCCTTTTTTTTTTTTTTTTTTTTTTTTCTCTAAGTTTTAAGACAGTCTAAAAATCAAATCTGGCGTGGAAATAGTATTCTTTCTTTAATATGAATTATGCTGTTTCATTGAGTCCCTTCCTACAAAGACAAAAGTTAATGCATTCATCCTGTTGGGCAAAAGGGATATGAATGTACATCAAAAAAATAGATTAACCTTCTTCAAACCTCCTTTCACATTTTCTTGATTCAACACGCTACCTTTTTCTGTATTGAGTTATAGTCCCAGACGATGATTGTCCTTTCAGTTACAGCCACAACACATTTCAGCTGAGGTAGGAAATCACATCCATTGATCCAAGCAGTATCCTGACAAAAACAAAAAGAGTGGCTAAACAAGGATATTCTGAGAATTTATAACCTTGTCTATTATTTTAAGTTAACCATCTCTGCATAAATTCCGTATACTCAGCACTAACTGTTGCTAGATCCAGCCCAAGCTAGTGAGACTGGGAGTGCTAACTCCAGAAGTAGCTCACAAATGCAGTAGCTAGGCTCAGACTATCAATAATTCACATCAGATGCAGAGATTGCACATAAGAGGATGCACACAACACAAGTATACTGTTAGTTGAAGTGTGATGACACTGAAAAAAATAATATTCTGAGTACAGCAAATCAAAGTTAAGAGGTTACACATCTGTGTTAAAGTAGAATTTTTTTCCTTGGATACAGTTTAGTTAAAAATAAAGCAAAGTTAAAGGCACTCAAATATCCAGCTGTAGGTGAAATCCCATCCAAAAAATAAACCCTACAAAAATGAAAGTCTCTAAAAATAAATATTTTGTATTAAATAGTATAAAAACATACTTCTAATAAGTAGATTCTATGTTTACAAATATATGCAGTATATATGCCTGTGTTAACCCATCTTTTGAATATACCTGCACTTATACAGATCATAATGTAAAATAATTAATCTTGCAAAGCAGAGACTCAAATTTACTATAGTACCCTGAAATTTGCTTTTGTTTAATCATTACAGATATACATATTGGTACAATTATTAATTTTTGAAAATGTAATGGACCTTCCTAAAATGAGAGTGGGGTAGAAAAGGAATATGCTCCAGATTGTATCTTTTTTTTTTTAAACTTTTAAAAATTTCCTTTCAGAAATCTTATCCCATGGTTTATTAATAGGTTTTATCTTACTTATCTTACTTATATTTATCTCACTTCTACATTAACTTCATGTACTGAAATACATGATGTTTTCTGATATACCCGCAACAGCAAAACTATTATTTTAAAAGTTACAATTAAATGATGACAAAGACTTAAATTCCTTCTTTTTCCCAGATCTTCAAGGAATCTATATCAACCTGTATCCTTTAAACAACACTAGCTCCAGCGGAAGTATTTGATAAATAGCTAAAACAGGGATCTGTGGTGCTCAATATACAGTTTCCATCCTTGAAGTGAATTAGGAAGCAAAAAGCATAAGACTAAAATGACGGTGAACTGAAGTTCGCCATTTAGTCAGCTGAATATGAGCCAGCAGTATGCCCAGGTGACCAAGAAGGCCAATGGCATCCTGGCTTGTATGAGGAATGGTGTGGTGAGCAGGACTAGGGAAGTCATCCTGCCCCTGTAGTCGGCATTGGTGAGGCCTCACCTTGAGTACTGTGTTCAGTTTTGGGCACCTCAGTACAGAAGGGACATTGAGGTGCTGAAGCAGGTCTAAAGAAAGGCAACAAGGCTTGTGAAGGGCTTGGAGAATGTGCCCTGTGAGGAAAGACTGAGGGAACCGGGGCTGTTTAGTCTGGGAAAAAGGAGGCTGAGGGGAGACCTTATTGCTCTCTTCCAATATCTGAAAGGTGCTCACAGCGAGAGCGGGGTTGGTCTCTTCTTACTAGCGACAGGACGAGGCAGCAGCTGACACCTCCACTTCTGTTTCAGTTGTTGTACAAAACATTGATTTTGTTGTTAGCGTAAAGGGTCCATAATCCCGACAGTGATGTCAATACTCTATTGTTTCTTTCTCTTCTGATGGCCATGTGCAAGTGGTAATCCATTTACAAGGATTTTTTGAACTGTTTTTCTCCAAGAGGCAAGAGGAAAATTGTAGCCCTCTGGACGCTATGGAGAATGCTTGGTAATTCTTACAAAAGCCTTTGTTATCTCCAACTTTTTGGGTCTTTTACAATTGTGTCAGATAACAACTAACTGATATGAAAAAAAAATTGGTTTCACATTTTTAATTAAGTTACCACCTCTTAGACCTGGTTTGTGCTTATGCATCCAGAATAACCAAGCTGCATCTTGCACAGGCTTCAAAGGCTATCATATGCAGTGAGATGACACAGATGCAAAAGGATAATCAAACTCAAGCAATAAGGAGAATCTTTGCACTTCCTTACAGAGGAAGTCTAAGAGGTTTTTTTGTGTGTGCGTGCATTGTAGTTAAATTTTAGGAAATAAAATAGGCCTTGATGAAAGGACTTAAAACCCTGATAACCAGAAACCAGAATCTTTTTCATACACTTGCCTAGAAATACAACCAAGAATCTCAGATATTACTTCAAAACAAATAAACAAAACTAACTGCATTACAGGACAGTGATGTGAGAAGATGTCTGATACTATTAGCTAAAATGTTTCCCTCCTCTGAAAAGTCCTGTTCCCTGTATACACTGTCCTGGTAACTGAATCTTCAAAAGTCAGTCAGTAAACACCTTCTGGAGTGATTTATCCCAGATGAACACCAAGTATTTCTCACCTACTTAAGAGAAACAATCCAGTTACTGTGTGAGACTCTGCTGAGTAACCAAAGAAATTAACAAGTAGCAAAAACAAAAATAAGATTTTGGAGAATTACATTAAGAAACACACACCATCTTTTAGGGTAACAATTCCAGCAATCACAGGAGCATGTCTTTTCATAAGCAAACGATTTGTATTAATGAAAACAGATGTAATTCTGTGCAATTATGACTACATACATGACACAGAGAATGCAGTTAAGAGAAGAATATATGAGAGAGATTATCTGGCAAAAGCTTAAATCTAGATATTCTTAGTATCTGTATCTATACTACTTATTCTTCTTTGATGATGACAGAAATGGACAGAACTAGGAGTACATTTATTTTTGCAATGTTCCTGCTCACTATCTGCTGAAATTCCTAAATAAAGACTCTCTGAAATCCTTTAAAGCATAAGTATACTACCAAGAACAAAAGAGGTAACTGTCTTGTTCAGACTAATCTCAGAAGTATGAAGTAGAAATTCCTGATTTTCCGAAATCTCCAAGTTTCAAACATTTTATAAAGGTACGTAGGCACCACTGGCAGATGCTTTCAAACAATGCTACAAAATATGAAAACTGTTCCCTACAGTTTCCGTATGCCTGCTAACTAATTCATAGAGACAGTGAGGCATCCAGAGATTTGTAAGAGGATCTTGCTCCATGCAGTTACAAATTCAGTACAGCTTGTGGATAACTGACAACCCAGTATAGTCTAAAGAAGGACACTGACATCACCTATCACTTTCACTTTTTTTGTTGTTTATTGAATGACGCAGCCTTTCTACATCAGTGGTTCAAAAATAAAGGCCTGGTTTAAAAGAGTATTGATTTGACAGGACAAGTAGTGCATTTGAAAGAGAACCAGACTGTAGTTTTCCTGGAACTGAAAAGTAACAAACTTTCATCCTTTTGATTTACTGACTTGAATTTTAGCAGCAACTGCTTGTTTCTTCAAAAACATTTAAAATCTAAATAAAAAATAAATCTTTATTAAATTCTCAGCAGCTAAAAAAGAAACCACATCGGTAAAAAATTTGAATTGTTATTTCCTGCCTGAAATCTACTGTTTTCAATAGCTCAAATGGATTGAACCTCTTCTGTTTTATGTGTTGAAAGCAAGGGGAAAATAGATTTGGAAAGGAAATCAACTGATATAAAATGAAATGGAAATCCCGTAATTTTCTGTAATAAAATTCTATCATGAAATTGTTCTGTGAAGACAGAAATAGAATACAAGAAATTACTCATAAAGAAATATTGTTGAAAGTGCGAGCGATAGTCATACCTTAAAAGGTATGACTGCCTGACATAGAAGCACAGATGTAGGTGGCTACAACTTCTTTTAAAATTTTAATAATTTGTAGAAGTTTTTCAATAACATGCTGCCACCAAGGCCCATAATGTTGTCAGTAAAAGATAAGGAAATAGCTCATTTGTAACAGCTACGTATGAATTGACAGATCTATAGAAGTACTTAGCATTCTTCCTCATGGAAAACCATTTTCAGAAAGAAAAACTGAATATCGTTTATGAAAAAAATCCATTAACTGGGACCCAATTTACAGAGACTGAGGTTATCAAAGCATTTCTATGAACATACTTGTTTTCTTTAACTAGCACAATGTGCTACTAGGATGCTCAGAAGAAGTTCTGCATCATTTAGTAAGAATGAGAGGGCCAGGCTGGAAAATTCAGATTAGTGGTGAGTATAATGAGATGACATATGTAATTGCATAGCAAATACTTTACGAGCTGCAAAGATACCATGCTAGTTCTAGTAGTCAGGTGGCATTACAGTTGCTATGCTACAAAACAGTCTTATAAATCTTCACATTTATTATCTTTTAAGGATTTAGTTTTCACTGAATTTGGACTGAGGTCTGAAAACACATATGTTGTAAGATCAGCAGGTTGTCCAGTGAGTGAAAAATGTTCTTCAGTCAAAAGGAGACAAAATACTGCAAAGTAGTGTCCAGAAGAGTGAAAGATAGACCTTACCAGCCATTACAGTGGGAAGAAAATTACCTCTGGTGCTATTCTATAAATGGAAAAAAACAATTGGGACAGAAAAGGAGTATAAACTAGACGATATGGGAATTGCCAAAAACTTCCAATAAACCCAAAACTTAAGCCAAGGGAAAAAAAAAAGACATTTCAACAATATTCACCCTGTTACAGCAGTATTTTTCTTCCTTCTTTGAGAGATTTTTTTTTCACATATATGAATGAAAGATTCACATCTTAAGAAAAGTTGCACTAAATTTGTCTTAAATAATTCAAGAGAAATTACTTAAATGACACCAAAGACCCATAGATACAAAGGTCTGCAGAGACAACTGAATTTGACTTTCTTCATAGCACTCTCCAGAGAACATCCACTGAGAAATTTAGAGCTTAACAGAGACACAGATTGTTGCCCAAGTTGAATGCTTTCTTCCAGGCTAGTTCTATGTTCAAGAATGTTAGCCTACGGAATAAACAGGCTGTGTAAATAGTAGAGCATGGTGCTATAGCCTTAAGATCCATAACAAAATTTCTTGCCAAAGCAGACTCCCTTGTGGGACTTGAGACTTATCAAAAACAGAACGAAGTCCTGAAGAAAGCAATGTGCACACTGACAGATTGATTTGACTCACTGAGAAGCTGCAGATAGAAGAGTCTGGCAGACTATAAGCAAAACACGTGGCCTAAATTCAGCTTTAGAGTGAAAACTTTATGTGCTTCTCCTCTTTACACTGCAGTACTTGGCAGACAACCCAGGCAGCTGCACCAGTTTTCACTATTTATTCCGTCCTGTCACTCCAGGGTTCCATCTTCACTCCATCATCTCCAGTACAACTTTTTATCTTGTCTGACTCTAGCTTCCATCCACTAGGTCTGTCTACACTATTCTGTATTATCTGTCTTTTAAGGCATTTCACCCCTACGCTTCAAGAGAAGAACTTATTCACTACCAATATTTCCATTCAACAGTGTTTCCATGCTGACTGCTATTTTCAGTACCTGTCACTTGGACAGTCCTTAACCCATTTAATGTTCACTTCAGTTTTTTTTTTTTGTTTGTTTGTTTGTTTTCCATTGGTCATATTTTAAAATAGAAAGTCGTGTAGTATTAAGTCAAATACAGTACAGTTCTAAGTTTGATATTTATGCCTCTGTTATTTCTGCTCAGCTACATAATCTCATCAAGGAATGAAATCAGGTTTGATTGAAGTGACCTGTTCCCCATGAAATATCTGGAATAAAATCATAGATGATTGATACGATGTAGTCATAGTTCAATTTCTATTTATACTGTCATGATGCTGGGAAAGCTCCAATGGCTGCAACTTACTTGATTTTATTCTTGAAATTACAGTATTTCACAGCCTTTCTGCTTTAAGAAAGAATCTGCTCACCTTCAAAAGGCCTCAGGTACAAACAGATCTCCAGCAAAATACCCTTGCCTCCATTGCCAACCCTTAAACGAGATCTTGGAAGGGGTGGATCTTGGCTCCATCCCTTCTGGTCATTCAGGTGCACTACTTGCACCTGAGCTCCGCTGGGTTGGCCCAGCCTTCCCACCAGATGCTCAATCACTGGTTCAAGCCATTACTTAGCTTTTTTGCTCCACATACATTTCTACTGCATGGGAATTAAGTGGAATTTATTCTCTTACCTCTCCCCAGAAAGTGGATCTTATTTTCTCAACATATTTTATTTCACGGCCATTTGGGATAAGGATACAGCATCTCAGTTTTAAAAATAAAGTAGCTTAAAACATTATGTTCTGCAAAGATCTAAATCTTTTAAAAACATCAAGAAGTTCCAGTCAAAAATAGCCAGTTTAATTCTGTTTTCAGTGCAGTAATTAGAGGAAGAATGAGAGGAAGCTGTATTAGCTAAGGAGAAGACTTTTCAGTGCAAACATTTAAATAGGAATGTTTAATCAAGATTGCTCATTTTCTAAGACAAGGCAGAGTAGGAAGGAGGGACATTTTTAACAAAAGTGGTGAAAGTTTTACAATTCTAATACAAAAAAAAAGGAATTAGCAACTACTAATCCTCCAGGCAGAGGGCTAGAAGGATTTCATAGCATTGTGTGCAGTAATGATCTCCACCAATCCAGTGATACCCAGCAACAATGATACTCCATCCCAAAAGGGGAGGAATCTAAACTATTTCTGTCTTCCCTCTTCCTTTCCCTAGGGAAGCAAACAAAAGTAGGTGCAGCTTTGGAAGGTGGAACATAGCAAAAGAGATAGCAGATGGTGCAGAGCTGAACAGGTGTCTGCACTTACAAATGATGTGAAGTGTACCAGTTTTGGTATTGTATCCATTTGGAATCACAGTTCTAACAATTATTATACTATAACATGGAGAGGCACCATCCTTTTAAACCCATCCTCCTTTCTCCCTTCATATAGCAAAGGTCTCCTTGAACTGTACAAATTCTGCCATGGCTGCCCAATATTTTCCCGCTACCACAGTAAAACACCATCCACCTCTGGTGATGATTAATTCTAAAATTAGCGTCTAGTGCCCAGATGAAAAAGAGGACCATACAACCATGTACTACCCTATGCAACATCAGGCTGGCATCCCAGCTTTTCCACCTCAGTGTCTCTGGGGAAAAGCAATGAACATTGTTCTGACCTAATTCTGCCTTTACATATTTGGACTGGAAAAATTATTCTTAGAAACAAAGCAGGAGCAAATTATTAAAATTCATTTCTGTAACAGAATGGTAAGAGAAGCTCTAAATTGATCCTAGTCTATTTCCAAAAGTCAGCAGGCCTCAAGAACGTTCCTTACTGTTTCACTCTCCACATTGATTCCAGAGGACAGATTAGCCTTGCAACAAATTAAATGCAATCCATGCCCAGACTTGCTAACTTTGAATTGTTAGGCCTGTGGCCTGGAGCATTTCTATTTCATTTTAGAACATTCATGGTATGTGAAAGAGAATTAACAAAAATGCACTGTCCCCTGGCATAAGACACCTGCAGAGACTTTAAGGTCAACGGATCACATCACTACGTTAGGTCTGATGGCACTTCTCTTGTCTGAAGGTTAACTGGAGGAAATTAATTACCTAAAATGTGCAGTGATACTCACAGGGTAAAATGAACTTTTAAAGTACATACTAGATACCCTACCAATCCAACTAGCAAGATGTAGAGCTGTTTTTCACTAATAAAGTTATATTTTTCTTCTCATTCAAATTTTACACTGACAAAGAAAGTGTTACAGGTTAGAAGAAAATGTTTTAGAAAGGTAATGAGTAGAAATTCTACCAATAGACAATTTGGTAGAAAAAAGCAAAATTTATCTCAGATTTCTTTTTATCAAAAGAAATAAATCAGATTACATAAATGTTTGCATAACTGAAAGGAAAAAATTGAGTGTGCTCATCCAATGGTACCCCATGTCAGATAAGTCTTGAGGTCAGAAGACATACCAGAACAATGCTCAGTCTCTAATTATTTCACCATAATACTTTGTGAGTTTTACTTCAAATGATTTAAAAGAAGGAGGAAAATGAACTTACTTTAACACTGGTGGTTGCCAGAACTTTCATCTGAAAAATTAAAAAAAAAACTCATTAGCATTTAAACTAGAAGTCTCTAAACAGCTCTGCTGTACCATAGGCAGAACAGAAGGTTAGTAGCCAACAGAAAGAGTTTGCACTTAACATCTGAGAAAGATGTTTAAACCTACTGACTGTTCCGTTATATGTAAAGTGAGGAACTTAAATTCTCTTTTTCTACCACAGTTACTGCACTTTGTTTTTAATATTTGTGATGTTTGACTGAGCAAAAAAGAAAAAACAGAACTTATTTATAGTGGAGCACAGATCCGCTGTTTTTCTAATGCAATTGTACTTCTAATGTTCTTTCACAGCTAGAACTCCCATGAGAGGTAGGATGTGGGATACAGAAACACAAGTTGATTCTGGCCCAGATTATGTGAACTCGTGCCAGCAGGTAGAGACACCCTACACTGCAAATAGGGATAACCATATTGATATAGCACCTTTCAGAAACGTTAACTATTGGCAGACAGCACAGTATATGTCTTGAAAACTAATATGTTGAAAGTCACAGGGAGGTAGGCATATCTGGTGCCATTATGTAGCAGAGACAGGGTCACCTTCTTTGTCCTTTAGCTCTGCGTTCAGTTTTCAAAAGCAGTCTTTTCCCTCCTGAAACACCAGTAGATGCTGTTTCACCTCCACTTGCCCATGTTCATCATTCATAATAAATCTGTGGTGCCTTATTCCCATCCCAGCAATTCCTCATTTCATAAAATGAGAAGCAGTGATCATGGAATTTCTTCTCATAAAGGAGTGATGCTCAGTGTTAGCAAGAATGGTCTTCAAGAAGAGTGCTGTTAAATTTCACATTAAACTGAAGTTTACTACACTGAAAAGCTGTGTGGTGGTTTAAAATCTCTGTATTGTTCTTATTCTTATTTGTCAATAAGTTTTTTTTTGCCTTTTTAAACTATTCTCAGGTTTCACACAGTATAAATAAAAAATGTGCTTTCCAAAGAGCAGACAGAACAATACTAAATTGATCATGTGGAAAGCTTACTTGCAGTGGGCATCAGTTTGCCTCAGTGTGAATGAATAGAATATGGCCCTATCTTTTCCTCCATATATATGTTTCTTAACAATCAAATGTCTCAGATGTGGCAAAGTTAAAATGTGTTTTATGTCAGATTCCATGATTATATCAGACCAAATACTATTCATCATCCATGTACATGGAACACATGGACTTATGTGATATATATATGAATCCAAGAAGACCATATAATCAATGGTCTGTACTTTAAAAGAGCAAGAATTATACAAAATAAGTTTCACTATCTGATTGTCAATTCATTTCTCATGAGCTCACATTTCGAGCAGAAGTCTTACCAAGCAGCACCTTCAGGGCAAGTATACTCATAGTCCTTTATCAACATACTAAAAAGACGGATTAGACAAAACAAGTCACTAGCTGAGATTTAAGGACAGGACACCTTAAATCCTTGGCCTTTGACTGAAGAAACTGATGTAAAGGTGTTAACTCTTTATTTGGCTTTATGATATGAAGTCATATTCTAGTAACAAGATTCAAGTGAACGCAATGTTAAAAAGCTAGATTTTTTCTCTAGCTTGCATCAAGATGTATCAGAGCAGTTTTAATTAAGTCAATGGTCATTTGCTCAGATCAACTGAAATCAGAGATTATATAATGAGTTACTGACTGTTGTCATAATGCCTTAATCATTTTCAGAATGTACAGTTTTGTAAATGGCATTTGAGGTCTCCTGTAATTCACTGTGTTAAGCAGCTGGGTGTAATATCACTTACACTGCAGTCACTGATGTCAGAGTGACATCAGTCCGGACTATGAGAAAGCAGCAATTCAGAACTTCAAAGCAGTTGGAGGGCTGGAGGAGGTGGGAGTGGGAGAAGGGAAACTATTTTTAACATTATATTTTGTGAAATTATTTTTTGTAGGTATGTAAGAGGGATAATGCCCTGGAGGACAAAGAACTAGGCTTTCAAATAAATTACTTCAGTATTTACCACAACTGCAGCATTGCTTTGGTGTTTAATCATCCACAGGAGAACACTGTTGCTTTCCAAGCCACTGTTAGAAGCATTATACACTAATTAGCTGACCTCCTAGAAAAAAATTATTGCTGCTTTAAAGCTTTACTACATTGTTTGATAAAGCTTGTAATAAATTAGTTGCATTAAAATTGTACAAATATGTACAAAGTGCCAATGAACACAGAAGTGTGATGTACCTCATGGCAGCTGGAATTGTATTTTTAAATAGTAATATCACCTGAGAGACTCATTTACAAAACCTACTTTAAAATGATCTTCAACCTGAACTTCTACTTAAAATGGTACAGATCTCCCTACAATTTGCTGACAAGGGAAGTGACTGTGAAGCAGTGTCATTAAGACTGAAAGAAAATTCAAGACTTTCAAGCTTTAAGAACCTACTGTATTGAATAACTCTTCTTTGCAAACAACCAAAAAATCTTTTTGTCCATTCTAAATACTCCCAGTAGCTGTAGAAAACAGTTAATTCTCTGGTTTCCACTGTGTATGTGTATGGGAAACTGTTGATCACAGCCTGACCCTCTGATTAACCACCTGATGCAAGCAATGAGTCAGCTGCTCATTGCACAGGTGAAGGTAATTCAGCTGTGCTACCGGAAGTTCTCATTTAAGGTCTGACTACCACTAAGGCAGGATCTCTCTCTGGAGATTGCTCCTGTGTGGAGTTTACTGTGAGCCTTTGACATTGGTGAGCATTTTCCATTTATCATAGATTATCTTTCTATCACAACAATCTTTGGTAGAAAACATCTGTATAATCTCTGTTTACCTATTGACTGTATAACTGTACAATTGTTTAACTGCACAGTATGCAATTCCAATAGCATATATATAAGAAAACTTAAAAAAGAAAAAAGGGAAAATAAAGGCAGATTATCTTATATTGAACTGACTTCTATTCATTTTTTTATTGGCAATCTCTATTTACTATCAGCTTTTATGGATTGTTGGGTTGGTTTATAATTAAAAATAACAATGTACACTTCCCACTGTACTTAAAAATATAGGAAAAGTTAACTTAAAAAAAAAAGTCTAATTTTTTTTTTGTGGGTAAGTTTGCACACTAGATCACAGTTCACTCAGTTCCTGTATATACTACCTAGAAGAATAAGGAAAAGTTTGAGTCAGAATTACCTTGTTGTTAAAAATAGTTAGCACTCCTTTCTGAGAGGATGTTACAGTGAAATCCAGATGGGGCACCTTCACTATGCTTGTAATCATATCTCTTTCCTTGACAACTGTGAAAGACATAAGGTGACTCTTCATCTCACAGAAAAGTCTACATACAATATATGCAAAAAACCGTCCATAATACTAAACAAATAAAACCATGTACCAAGAACATTTTATCTTCCTGAAATATGTATTGGCACCAACTCTAAGGCAGTAAGACATTTTGTCACATATTATTCTGTACTTGATTTTAGAAATCATGTTGCAATTTAAAAGAACATAAATACATTATCCATGTGCTAGTTCTTTCTAGTTTTTGGTTTTTTTTGTTTTTTTTTTTTTTTTAAACACAGAATGGCAAATAAATAGTCTGAGTCAGACACCTTACTAATTTCAAAATGATTCAGGAGTGCTCAGGTAGCTTAGTAAGAAACTTATTTGGGAACATGCAAGAAGAAGCACGATAAGTAAATAAAAGCAGCCATGAGATTTTATCACTGTAACTTCAATAAGATGGGCAACAGGGTGTACTGAACAGACACATTTTGGGAGTTTCTGTTTTAAACACAAGATGAAATATTTCACCTGGATAAGTAATCTGCTGTTTTTCAGACGTAAGGAAAACCGTGTTTTCTCCTTGCAAATGGGAAGGCAGGGCACCATTTCCTCCTATGAAATAGCCAAAAATCTAAACAAAACAAAATAGGACAAAGCTAGCAGTTTAAAACTATACTACATCTGGAATATATGCTTATATACATAAAGTCAATTTTTTATCTGCCATTTTTCTATCATTTCAGATTCCTGAATAAGAAATTTCCCTCAATTATTTCTCTCAGTCATTGACTGTCAATATGACTTTAGATTGCAGAGATCTGCTAGTCAGGCACAACTTTCATCAATGTTTGGAAAGAAGCCAGAATAAATGGGGTTCCAGAAATAAAAACAGTCTGATAAAGCTATCAATAAAGTATCAATTTGGTTTGTTATGATTGTCTGTAAGCAATCACTTTCTATTTCCTTTTTCTATTTTTACCTACCTCTGCTTCCTGAGCTAGACTTCAGCTAGGATGAAAGACTGGAAGAGGCAAATGAAACAAAAGTCACTATGCTTGTAAACTGATTCCAAGTAGAATAGTGGTTAGTCTACACAGAAGAGCTTTTCCCTGAAGATCCATAGATTGCTGTTTACTTGGGGGGAGAAAGGAAAAAAAGTATACAGCTCATTTTTTAAAACTTTTTTCAACTATTTTCTTCAGCCTGGCAATGTTTCATTTGTACTAATGGTAATGAAGATTCCCAGAGGGGAAATGAAGGTGAGCAGCTAATTTCTCCCAGGGTGGCAAAACATTTCAACTGAAATGCTTTTAGCAATTCAATCCCTGTACCCAAGCGTAGGTTAGTTATCTCCTCAGGAAATGACGTTAGCCCTTTATAGCTTTACAGAGAGATACTTTTTCATCTCTTTTGTCATATTATGGACATCATATAGTCACTTTCTTTAATGTGTGCTGAAAGCAAAGCCCATTTGTACGCAAGACAAAACTTCCCACCTCTTTCTAGTTCAATATTTTTCATACACCAAAACTTCCCATTTTCTTCTCTGAGCAACTCATCTGTACATCTTTCAACAAAAAGTATTCTGCATATTCTTACAGAATAATATTAGTCTGTCTTCCATTTCATAGCTCCCTCCTTACTATGTACATAATTATTGTCTATCAGAAGACATCAGTCAATGCATCATCCATTACAATCCTTTACTCTGTTTAATTTCTTGTGACATCACCTTGTCTTTCCATCTTGTTTCCAAATATGAATTTGAACTACAGATTCATGTTTGAATGTACCTCTACAACAAGTGTGCACCTGGAACTCCTATCATTCACATCATTGATTAAGATATCAAATAGTACTGGCCCCAATATTTACCCCTGGCACATACATCAATATTGTCTTGCCTTCAACTGGATTTTGTGCCACTGAGAAATTCAGCTAGCATTCTTTCTGTTTCCCTGCCTGCTAACCCATACTTGGTCAGCTTGACTAAGAGTAGGTCACGGGAGACAATGTTGAAAGCCTTGCTAAAGTCAAGATAAACATCATCCATTGCCCTCCCCTTATCCACCAAGACACCCATGCCATTGTAGAAACCTATTAAGTTGGTTAAGCATGATTTCTCCTTTGTAAACTGATACTGATTACTCCCAATCACTTTCTTATTTCTCATGTGTTTGGATATGTTTTCTAGAATTGGTAGTTTTATCACCTTCATCAAGGACTGAGGTTAAGCTAACAGTCCTCTAGTTCCCTGGATCATTCCTCTAATCTTTCTAGAAGATAAGAGTGACATTTTGCATTTTTAGTATATTCCCATTTTTCCAGACAAAGGAGAATAAGCTCTTTACCTTTCTCAGGACTGTTTTTGGTAGGAGACTATATATATTTTTTAAATAGTAAACTGACCTGGTATGAGGTCACTCCTGAGTCTTGATGGTATGGTTGGGCCAGCATAGTAGCTGACCTAAGGCCAACAGAGGTGGAAGCTATCTGAGTGAGATGCCCAGGTGTGCCCTGTTATGCCTCCTGAAGACACGAGACAGTGACACATCTGATTTTTCATTCCTGCTCAGCAGGCAGAACACTGCCCTAAAAAGTTACATCTCTTTAGCAGGGGCTGTGGTGACAGAATAAGGGGAAATGGCTTTAAGCTTCAAGAGGGTAGATTTAGGTTGGATATAAATAAAAAGTCTTTTGCAGTGAGGGTGGCGAGGCACTGGAACAGACTGCCTAGAGATGTGGTAAATTCCCCATCCCTGAAGACTTTCAAGGTCAGGCCCTGGGCAACTTGATCTAGCTGTGCATGTCCCTATTCATTGCAGGGGAGTTGGACTAGATAGCCTTTAAAGGCCCCTTCCAACTATAAGGATTCTAGAATTCTGTGATCTTAGAAATCCCTCAGAGTAGCATAGGTGGCTTCTGCTGACTCCAACATGGAGACAGGGGATTTCAACTACTGCATAGCCCATAGCAGAGACTGACAAAGAACACACAATATGAGGCAGAATGCAATTTATGTATCTTTCATATTTTCCACTAAAATAGAGCTTCTAAAGGGTCAACTACATTCAGGGAATAAATGCAGAGGTTTCTTAAGGTCTTGATAAATGATAGCTGTTAGACTAGGATATATTTTAGAGCCACTGAATGCCTAGGTGTACACTCTAACATGACTAAATTGAAGATTTTTTAAAATATACATTTTTTTTTTTCTTTCTCACAGAAAATTTTATTTGAGTGTGGGTATACTGTTGTGGAGAGTGCTGGAGGCTTAGGACCTAACTCTAAAAATGGAGGTACTTAAAAAAGAGAAACATCTGGAAGAGAAAGGAATGGAACGTTCACATAAGGCCCTGCTCCTTTAGGCCATGGAAATAAATCCTGCAGATGTCAAGCTAAAGAGGTGCCAGATATAGAGAGGTAAATTTGAAAAGTTTATAACTGTGAGAGCAAGAAGAGAGGAAAATGGTCAAGTTAAGAGTTCCGGGAAAGGAGAGAGACAGAGATGATGAAAGAGGAATGTCAAAGGAATAAAGTGACATGTATGCATCTTCCTTGGCTTTCAAGATACGTGAAATGCTCAACAGTGTCAAAAAACAGCAGGGGAATTCAGGAGAACAGGGAAGAAATTAAGTCCTTGTAGAATAAAATTTGAAAACTAGAACACAGATGGCAGAAGATGTGATGAATATTGGGTATATTACAGAAAGTAATCATGATTGATGATAGATTCGAAAAAATAAGTGATGAAAAGGAAGCTAAAGCAAGATCAAGGCTACTTTCATTTTTCACAGGGGGTAATTAATAATACGTTCAAACTGCAGGTTAGAAATGTGATTTATCTAATATAATTAGTAGTTTAATGAACATTATAAGAATGAATGTATCAATTAGAGGAGAGTTATTTATTTCTGTCACCATCTCTCTCGAACAACTGTTTCCAAGCAGAATACCCGGAATAGTTTTCAGTCTCTTTAGAGGACGGTTACCTTTCCAATAGAGTTTGCAATAGGCAAGACAAAAAATTTGCTTCTTTGAATAAAAGTTTTACTTAAAAGGAATAGAAAGCCTAAGAAAGATGAGAAAAGCAAATGAGACTTAAGCTCATCAAGTTTTAAATAAAGTCAACTTCAAAAAAGTAAAATAGAAAAAGAGGAGGGGCTAAAAATATAAGTGGAAAAAATAAATTAATCTGTCATTCTTACCAGTGCATAAATACACATTTTTAAATATTGAGAATTGAGAGAGAGACATGGAGACCATTGAGCTGCAGTGTAGTTACAGTGATAAACCCTCAGCATAGTTAGAAGAAAAGAACACTGACTTAATTTCTGACATTTATAACTCTCCAAGATTCAGTGGATCAAATTGAAACTAGTTTGCCAGAGAAAAAAGAAAAAGAAAAATATCTGTCTTGGTCCATTCATGTCAGATGGGATTTTACCACAATTACAGTAGATCAGCAGCTAACATTCAAGTTACAGTTGATGTAAATTGGGCTCAAATGACAATCAGATGATCAATACAATGTAGTTTCGGTGTAAGCTAAATCTGCAGATTCTTAATTCATTTTTTATCTCTTTCTCTATATACACACTACTTGTAAGCAAATCTTATCCTCTTGTCATGAACAGAGCTTAGATTGATAACATGTTCCATAATGCACATATAGCTGATGATACATATCACCAACAAATTTCCTACTAAACAGGACTAAAATTTGGAACATTCACTGCAGCTTTTCAATGAAGTAGCATTGTATTTCAAACTTTGCTGGATAAAGCCACATCAAGTTAAAAAAAATCAGTCAGACTTAGAATGATGCAAATAGTCTGACCTTTGTACATTTAATAATGGAACTACAACTTCCCTTACAGCAAATTTGTGTTAAATACTTCTCCCCCAAAAAGAAAATAAATTAAAACAAATAAACAAACAGGCAAACAGAACACAGGAAAAACAGACCACCATGATTAAAAGAAAGAAAACAAAGTACTTTTTCACAAAATGAATAGAACTGTGGATATTATGAACAGTTAGATAAGAAGCCCATTGAAGGATATTAAGCACGTTCTGCAACTGCAAATCTGGTACGGAAAATCCTTAAGCTATATGCTATCAGAAGCTGGGAGGGGGTAAATCAGATTCTGTTTCATACTTACCTCATTATTACATTCTTTTTTTTTTTTTCCTCTCCAAAATTTGCTATTTACCATTAGAGACAGAAAAATAAATTACAACAGAATTCAATAAGGAAGAATGCTCTTGTTACAAAACTCTCTTCTAAAATGGTAGTATAGCTTTTAATGTTTCCCATTTAAAGTAAGATGCAGATTTATCTCTGAGTAAAGAGGAAGGAGAGGAGGGAGAGGAAGAATTTATGACGGTCTAGCTAAAGTTACACCTATCCCCAGGGCACAAACTGCATACTGTAGTGATAATATTTCTTGCATTTTATCACAATGCCTGAGGCAAATGTGTATCAGTAAAGTAGTTCATGACTGGACATAATGATTTCTAGCCTCAGGTCCACACTCCAGATCCAGCTGCCATGTGAGGAATTTAGTATATCAAACATTGCTTCAGGATAAGCTGCTCTGGTAAACAGCTCAGTACCCTTTCACAAAACAAGCAGGAAAAATGTTTTTATTCAGTCAGGTTATTCTTCAACATGCATTCATGTGCATCAACATAATACATAACGGTTGGACTGGATGATCTTGTAGGTCTTTTCCAACCATGGTGATTCTATGATAATAGGTCCAAGGACCTTAGAACAGAGGACAGCTTCCTCAAATTCATATAAACAGTGTAGCATAATGTTCAAGAATTTTGATTTGAAAGCTCAGCTGATATATGAGGGTTGCTCCAAAAGTAATGCCTCCTATTTTATTATGTTGGCCCACAATGTCAGAGGTGAATGTTGGTGGTAGGGCAGTAGAATTGCTTATATTTAATAAATATTAAATATCCTTACCTCACACCATTCTGTCCTTGCATCAGGACTGTTGCTTATCTTCCTGAAAAAGGCCTTAACGTTATGCTCCTTGACTTCCGGACCAAAAAGTGTCTGTGTGGTTCTGTAGAACTCATCATAATCTATCTCATCTGTATTGGAGGAACAACATCCAGAGTTATAAACTGCCAAGCTACATCTCCTGTCCTTATCTTCCCTAGCTCCTGTTTTCACTTTCAATATCAGTAACATGCAAGTTTCAACTCCTCACACTGTACACGTTAAAGCATTTGCCAAAAATATGTTCAGCCTTACTCTCCAAAACCACCCGCTTTGGAAGAAATGATAGAAAACAGATAGGTAAAAGAATATCTCAAATATTCTCAGTTATTCTTGTCTTCCCTTAACTCCATAATACAATCCTGTTTTGTTGAAATGAACCTGAAAAATGACCTAGGATAAAGTTTATCATTTCAGGCAATAAATAGTTGCATTGAAAAAAAAAAGCAAAACTTTGTCCCAACTGTTTACAATCAAGACAATGGATTTACATAATGTATTATGTACTTCTACAGATCAGTGGAAATGCCACAGAAGTGCTTATCTGTGTATGTGGCAACTCTGTCAATTATATTTCATGAGCAATTACTATGGCTTTATAATTATAATCTACCATAAACCATAAAAGGAGATTAAAATCAGTTTCACAGGGCAAGTTAAGAAGTGACAGTTTGAATATCAGTTTGATATTATTCCTACCGTCTTTATTTCTATGACACCTACTATCAATGTGAAAATTATTACACATTCAGTGAGAAAGTGTATCTCTTACCATCATCTTTAATATACAAGCCTAATCTTTCCTTTGTCTTCTGGGTTACTGTTTTTTCAACTAGTTTCTGGAACTGCTTCAAAGTGGTGTTTAAATCCAGCACTTCAAGAGCAGAGCAACTCTCGTTATCACAATCCTTTGATTCAGACATCCTTTAATAAGAGAGGACAAAAAGGTAGGAAAGAGAGCTCTTCTCACAGTGTGGTCCAAGCCTTGTTTTGCTCTTTAAATCTTAGACTCCCACATGAGTTCATATGAGATGTGGTTGTATGACAGGTATTCCAAACTGTACATAACGAGGTGTACCTAGTTCAGCATCTCAAGTTGGCAAACCTGTTAGTGAACAGCTGATGTCACAACCCCCCCATACATCACAGAATTCTACATGCTGAGGAGCCCTAGGTCACAAACCAAAATTATAGAATTATAACATGGCTTGCATTGGAAGAGACCTCAAAAATCATTTGGTTCCAATCTTGCTGGCACAGGCAGGGTTGCCACCCACTTGACCACTAATAATTTGGGAAGTAAGATTAGCTCTCAGAATCTGGTGCAATTGGTGGTTGAACATGCATGAACTTTCTCACTTTCGGAGCCAGGCATGGACTTCATCAGGTTTCAATTCTGCTACAGCTGTCACTGCTTTAGCAATATACGATAGCATTCTCTAGTAAGAATATACCTGTTACAAGTTTGTCCTGTCTTTCAGACTTCTGTACTGAATGAGGAGCAAGGAAAATTATACCAGCTATCTCTAAGTTTCATATTGTTTTCTTACACTTTGGACTGTCTTCAAGATTTCTGCCAAGAGCTGCCCACCAACTAATGCAGTTAGGAACAGTTGCAGTTGTGGAGTCCCCTGGATCCGCACAGTATTTGGTGAAGAATGATAGAGCCAGTTCTCCTTTTATAATTGCTGGTGATAGAACTTAAACCAGTCCGATGATATTCTGTCACTTGCTACACTGTTATAGGGCCTGGTCAGAGACCTCAGTTAGGTAAGGATGCCTGTTTCTACAGTAAGAAGAGCAGAACAAACCAAAGGTGAGCAGAAGTGTTCATGGCATTTGCCAAGCTTAAGCAAATTTCACATTTATTCTCTGATCTTCCTGCTAATGAAGTCATTAATTCTCATTCATTAATGCAAACATATATTTCCATGGTCATTAAATTCCAAAGTACTTCAGAAAAGTACATTAGTGATAATGAATAGAGGCTGGTATTTTCTGTCATCCAATAAATAAATAACTAAAAAATACATCTTCCAAAGGTGTTGTAAGAAACACCTTATGTTTTCATTCCACTCATCCAAGTAGTTTATACAATATTAGATTTATTTATTTTAAAATCCAGTGCAGACATTGATGCTTTATTAAGCAGACGGTTCATTAAATTTTGGATAAGAAAATTCATTAAAACCAGCAGGCCAAAATATGCTTTTACCCTAATTAGAATTCCGACTCCCATATTTAAGAGTGGCACCATGAATTCATAACATTTAAATACAAAACAAACCATTAGTTCTTCCGCTTCCACATCTTCTGTATCTCAGATCTTTAAATACCAGCAATTTATCATTCCCCGCAGTGTTCTTCTAGAGCACAACTTGCAGAAAGGTAACCAGTTTTCACACGCAGAAGACAAGAAATGGAGAAACCATCACATTTGTTCCAAAAGTTAACTGCTCACATATTTTAAATTTAAACTTCCCGTTTGAATGTGTTGCTTCAGCCTCCACTTGGCAGTTGTTGGAATGTCCTCATAGTTGACAAAATAATTGGTGGTTCTCCCATTAGAAGCCTATGTACCTGAATTATGTCTCCATTTCTCTTGTTATTTAAAGCACATTGAGCTCTTTACCTCATACTACACTTTCCTTCCAGTCTCAAAATAACGTCTGCGATTCTTTACTACATTTTTCAGCTTTTATAGTATCTTTAAAAAATGCTGAAACGATATTGCTGTACAACACAATAATAAGCAAATTGTCATGCTGGTCAAATAATGAACTTAAATCCATCTATTAGACCCTCTTTTCACTGGACTACATAGATCAAATTATTTGTACTGTTCTTTGTCTGTTTATCTCCACATCAGCTTTTGTATTACTTCAGCCAAGGCTGATGACAGGCTCATTGCTCAAGGCTTGCTTGAATTGCTGCACAAGGAACCGCTAAACTCCTGTGGAGAACAATCCCTATAAAATAAAGTTTCTATCACTAGTGAATTTCACAGGTTTATTGTTGCAAAAGCTGGTGATACTTGTCTGATTTAGATTTACATGGTTGTTTAGGGTTCAAGCTTCCTTAGGAGTTGTACTTGTACATCCAGGGCAGGTATATTGTCAGCTGGTGCAAGTATGTATCATCACTTATTTTACTCACTCTATTTAGTAATTAACAGGTGCCACAGAGGCATCAACACGCATCTGCCAACTAAGTGTGTACTACAAACCCATACAGATTTCTATAGACAAGGTGAAATTAGTGTAATCTCACTTAGTCATCTAAAGTTAATTATCAAGCCAGCTTATAACCCAATCAATAGTGAAACAAAATAAGCACTTTAATTCATCTTAGTGGTCTTAAGTGTTTAACTATTAAATGCCTCATTTAGGTGAGATGAATCGCACCTGCTTCTAGTACAGTTATTTGTACACATACCAGGTGTTCTAGAGCTCAGACATTACTGTACATGCTGCAGTCAACTTCCAGATATGGCACAGATATTCCAACAGTATCCCTCCACCTCCTAGGATTACCTATTTGGGTCACCTCCCTGCTGCAAGCACCTGCACTTGCCTCAGTGAACTGTGTTTGAGGCAGCCTCTTCTCTCAATCCAGATTCTTGCAGCGTTTTTGTCTACACTTCTCTGTGATTTAAAGTTCACATCCCAATACAGACTACATTGTATAGCTATGATTACAAATTCTGGAAGATCAATTTTGAACTCTTGCCACTAGGTTTGCACTTTTTTTTTTTCTTATATATTGCCTTATCAGCAGATGTCCATCTATATTAAAAGCCCCTTTTTAATGTCAAGTGTTTTAATGCCAAGATAAAAGGATTCTTCTTTCCATTAAACTCTTCCTTGTGCTATAGATAGGTGCTGCAGCTATATATAGAGAATAATCACTGGGCTTTCATCTGCATTTAAGGCTAAAGAACAGCAAAAAGAACATGTATGAAAACAAATGCTAGGAGAAGGCTGTAGAAATCCTAATTAAAAAGCTGAAGACTAGTAACTATTTCTCTTTTAATTTGTTTTCTTATTCATTTTTATTATTATTATTATTTTTTCTTCTTTCAGAGATTGCAGTCTGGCTTTCTACCATACCTGTCAAACAATAAGTTTTAGAGAGTTCAAAACAAGCAACAAAAACCCAGCACCATCTGATATGTGAACAAACTTATTAAGTATTGAGGGATTTTTAAGGGCTGTTTTCAAGGTACAGCACTGGAGACTTGATATTCCAGCTTCTTGCTGCATTGCTTTAATCCCATAAACTCAGCTACTTATATATTTAGCCTTTTGGAATAAACCTCCAGTAAGCAATGCAGACACTCCAGAAATCAAAATAATAGGTTGTGAAATAGTGCAACCCTGAAAAAATGCAAGGTGGATGTCTCAGTTTTGTAAGTGTTTCAGCTTTTTAACAACAGGAACATTTAGAAAACAATTGGTATTAACATTATTAATAATTATTAACATTATTTTAATAACATTTTATTTATAATTATTTTATATTATATTTATGGTTTGTAATTATTTATAATAATATTAATTCCAATATTGTATATCGTATATTCCAATATTGTATATTGGAATTAATTAGATGATCAAAGACACAGCTATGTTGGTTGTGTTAATCCGCACTGTTAGGCAGGACAAGTGCTGGACTAAAACTAGAAGCCAGGATTCTGTTTCCAGCTTTCTCTTTGATCTGATATGATGCAACAACATAGCATTTTTTTTTTGTTTGCCCTCAAATGAGTTATGATGCTGCATTTGCCTGGAAGACAAATAGAACTCTGCTCAAGAAGAATTCAAGGTTGCTTGAATAATGTTTGCAATTTGACTGTAGTAATAATGTAACCACCATAAAATCAAGCATTGAAGAGACTGCATATTTATGGATCTGTTTAACTTTGCTATGAAAAAGAATCTCTAACCAGGAATTATGAGATATGATCTTTGTCAAATTTAATTTATGTATTCTCTTTCTCCTATTTCTGAGAAATCCAGAAGATACCTAGAGTGAGTATTTTTGTCAGGTGCTGTAGTTGAAATATTACTTGTAAACTCTGAATATATTATGGAATCTGCCAATGGGCAGTACATTGTCTAGAATTTACTACTTGCCTCACTAAATTACCAGCTTTATTTTTCTCTTCTCATTTTGCAGGGCAAAATAAGGTATGCTCTCAGTTTAAGGCTTTCTTTTAAGAGCAGAAGATAGATATCCTTTCACCTTAATGTGGTACATCACTACTTAGCTCAGTTATATGTCTTTAATTATTAGACTTCCACCATGCAGCAGGTGGTAAAACAACCCATGGTGGTGTATTGATATAATAATTTTGCACATAGTCTATCATGTACAGGTAAATCACTTCTACTAACAAAGAAAGCTAAAAGTTAAGCCTTCTAAAGCTCATGCTGAAGTGTTACTGGTCTGTTACCGGAAGCTTTGAATGGAAGTAATGTGTTCTTCCACTAATCTAAATTTCAGAGTGGAAAACAGAAATGATTTGAGAAAGACTTCTGCTTTTGTAAGCAGTTAAGACAGAAGACCAGTGATAAAGTGAACTGGCTTTTTAAAGGAAGTTGCAGTTATTGAATATATCATATTTGGTGGATTTGAAAACACTATAAATAAAGCTTATATTGATAAGAACAGATACTTTAATCAGAGTTTCATTTTCCTGACCCATTGCATTCCAACACTATTTTATCATATAAAATTGCCACTTGAAGCCCATAATTTGTATGCTGGAATGCTTCTTTTAAGATATCAAGACCATTTCAACTACCTATATTTTCAGTCTCAGTCCACAAGGAATCATGCTCTCAGACCAACCCTCTAAACACTGCTATTCGTATTGAGAGGGAAAAACAAGGAAACAAACAAACACAAAATAAGCAGGTAAAATTTGTCAGGCCACAGTTCCATGAAAATCCTGTTGCTTCCACAGGTGATGTATCCAATTGGTTACTTTTTCACTCTAAACTGAGAATAGATCTGAATTTTATCACAGAATGGCTCGGTTTTGGAGGGGACTTTAAAGATCATCTAGTTCCAACCCTCTGTTGTGGGCAGGGCTGCTACCCACCTGGGTATCCTGTACCACTCCAACAGCTCATCTTTCTTGTGCTGGGTGCCCCAGGTCTGGTTGCAGTATTCCAGGTGGAGTTTACAAGGGCAGAGTAGGGTGAGATAATCACCTCCCTCACACCCGTGAACGCTGGTCTGCACCAGCACATACAGTGAACCCTTTGATCACAATACATGTAGGTCAGCTAGTAAAGAAAACAAATGTGAATCTTCCCATGGGTAAGACTGATGTTTGTTCTGGCACAATGTGTTAAGCCTGAAGCCATACTGAGCAAAAATTCAGGTGATATATATTCAGGGAGATGCAAAGTTTGGAGACAGTACAGCAAACATAGCACAGCTGGAGTCTGGTGGCATACCCAGTCTACTTCCAGCTAGACTTCTGCACTGGAAGGTTTCCACACCACTTTCTCACAACACATGCTGGAAACAATGGTGTAAAAATTGGTGAGTTTGCAGTGTGAACCTTGGTACTTGCCTAGTGTCTGACAAAAAGGTTTCCACCTGCTCCACAAGGTTGTCCCTGACAGGACGCTGCCAGCCGGTTCGTGGAGGCGCAGCTGTTACAGCCACTTCAGAGTGCCACAGGAAGCACCTTGCTCCTCTGCTGCCAGTCCTAGGTAGGTGTAAGTGGAGACTGCTAACTCCGCCTCACTAGGAGATGCACACACAAAAAGAAGCCAGTCCTAACGTAAACTATTTTCACTGTAAGGGCTTTCACTTACTGTGATGGTGAAACATCTGGATATTGGCTTAGCAGTTCCTACGTCTTCCTGAAGCACAGCTGAAGGGTCTGCCCCGTACAGACAACAGCCTCACCGAGCCCAAACACACGGAGCATCCCAAGAGCAGAGGACGGCCCTATTCTAACCGCAGGCTACTCACTGCACCAAGCGGCAGAGCGGAGCTTGGGAGGTGCCACGCCGGGGGCGAAGGGCGCGCCCTCCGTGGGCGGGAAGGCGGAGGGCGCTCCTCCTCCTGCCGCGCTGGGTAGCGCCCGTGCTCCGGCCGGGCCGCGGCATGCGCTGAGCCATGCACTCGGGGAACAGCACGGGGGCGACAAGCCGCCCACAGCTCGCGGCAGTGGGGCACGAGGTGCCCGGTGAGCGGCCGCTCTTCAGCGCCGGCACCTACGAGCTGCTGGCGCTGCTCATCGCCACCATCGGCACGCTGGGCGTGTGCAACAACTTGCTGGTGCTGGTGCTCTACTACAAGTTCAAGCGGCTCCGCACGCCCACCAATCTCTTCCTCGTCAACATCAGCCTCAGCGACCTGCTGGTGTCCGTCTGCGGCGTCAGCCTCACCTTCATGTCCTGCCTGCGGAGCCGCTGGGTGTGGGACGCCGCCGGCTGCGTCTGGGACGGCTTCAGCAACAGCCTCTTCGGTGGGTGTCGCCGCTCCCGTCCCTCTGACCCCTGCGGGCCTGGGTCCCTCCCTCATCCCTGCCACCCTCCCGGGGATCCCAACGGTTGCGCCCCCCCCGCTGCCACCCGGCGCTCGGCGGCCGTCAGGAGGCACCTTCCGGCCGGGGGGGCTGATGGCCGAGCTCGGCCGGAGTTCTTCATCAATTTGTTCCTCTCGGTGTGAGTGGACACCTGTGGAGAACGGCGAGAACGTGGTTAGAGGTGCCCGTACGGACTTAATGAGCGTAAAACATTGTGTTTTCAGCGAGAAAGCGCTACGGTGTGTGGATTAGGAATACATACGGTTTCGTCAGTGCAACTGGTAGAAAACGGAGTGCTTGCTCTCAGTCTCTCCTTTTACCGCGAAGGGTGCAGCCTCCCTAGTATTCAGACTTCTCTGCCTATAAAACTATCCAAAATGTGGCAGCGCCTTGAGGTATTTTCTCTTTATGAGAAACTCATTGTGATTTTTCAGCCACAACAGTGTCACAGGGGTATTTGGGCAATCGCTGATTGGTGTGAAATGAGATGTTTGGGCTGCAGAGGCACTTCTATCTAAAAAGCAAACCAATAAACAAAAAGCAACCACCACCAACAGCCCACACATTGGGTCTCAGTTTTCTTTCATGAAATTTGTATTTACCCTTGACAGAAATCTGCAGAGGATGCAGTCCAGCTGTGTTTTAAACAGATGTGCTACCCTTTAAAATGAATAGAGAGATTTGGGTTTGGGTTTTTTTTTGTTTTTTTTTTTTTACTGACGAAGGACGTTGTAAAAAACACATTTGTATTTCTAATGGTGAAAGTTAGGATCCAATCACTAACAAAATGATAAGTTCCTTTTTTTTTCTGGCAGAGATGTATAGATGAGAGGTGGGTCACTGTGTGCTCACAGAAAGTTGGTCTTATTAAGCTAAAATTAATAAGTAAATTATTATTATTATTATTATTATTATTTTGTAAGAATTACAGCTTTCCTGCCTAACTCTTACTTCACGTAACTCAGTAGTTTGCTTTTGGTGGGCTACTGGGAGGAAGGTATGTGCTTCCTCTTGATTGATTTGGCTGCTGCTGGATGGCACTGCCAAAATGCTGGATCTTGAAAGGCACAGTGCATTCAGGAGGTAGTGAGACCTTTGTGCACGGTTTGGCATTGCATAATTTTCACTGACTCTTAGACTGTTGTTCCCTTGTGTTAGAAGGGAAAGTACCAGAGAACCCAGCTAGCATTGGGTTGTCTGTATCAGTCAGCCCACTCAAATACTTCCAGCTGATTCTACTGGGCAGCTGAATGTTAAGCTTGCGTGAGAGATGTTACATATTGTTCTGTTCCTATCTTTATCCTTTATGTTTTACTTAGGATTTTTCGTGAAGGCATTTGGTGTAGAGAGTCAAAAAATAAGATGTGTAGTAAGGGCGATGGAAAAAGACTATGGTAATCATGTCTCTATCTTCCAAAGTTGGAATAAATAGAAATAATGAGATGTGAAATGTTTGATCATACATGACCTTTCATTTCTGTTTTTTAGCAATATGTTATGTCACTACATATCCCGTGTATATAGTTTCTTTCTTGCATTGCTTTGATATCAAACTTATTTCCAAAAAAGTCAGATTCGTGGGTCTTATTTACGGAATGATTCAGATAGTGTTTTTGTTTGCAAAATTATATCTTCTTGTGCTTGGTTGGTCATATTATTTTCCTCTTAGGTAGTGTGTGTCAGTGTAAACAATTTTTTTATGATGTATTAAAGTACACGTTTGTGTGTACTGTCTTTCACGTGGAAGTGGAGAGTAAGTGCACCACTTAATTCAGGCATTCAGTATTCCTGAGCACTGCTTCATTCAGCTGCCTTGTGAAGTAATAAAATTTTTTTCACTTGAATATTCATAATTTGACTTAAGACTTAATAAGTTAATTCCAGCTGAAAGGTTCCCTCTCTTGCATATTTTTACTTCCTAATTCTCCACTGGAAATACAGAGATTGTTCTCATCTGCCAGTGAAGATTAATAGTTCTCCACCTAACTGAGTAGGACAGCAGAGGCATGTGAATACCGGGGGGAAAAAAAAAATGCCCTGCAGGTAGCATTCTTGCTGTTTATCATCTGGACTACTGTCACCACAGCTTCTGTTTTCTATTTTAATAGAGGAAAGCAATGACTTCAGGATACTTTTCTGTTTTGATGGTATCAAAAAGGCTGATTGGAGATTTCATTCAGTGTAACCAGGTATTACACTTACAAATACAGTTCTCTTTGTCTATAAAAGCCTATGTCAACTATTTTCTTGAGGTGAGGGTTGGCAGGGGGAAAATAAAATAATGAAATCTTGTATTCATAATAACTAGTAGTTATTAAGTGTAGCACTCTTCTTTTGAGAACTTCTGGGAATAGTACACTATCTGATCAGATTAAATTGATAGCTTACATTTAAAAGTAGAGGCCTCGCTAACTAAGCAAAATAGTTGCAGCTTTCAACTTCAGTAAACAGGAGTGACCTAGTGAAGACCTTTCTAGAATAAAGGGGAGGGGGTATCTCTACGGAGTTCTTTCACTCATAATAACAAGTACTGCGAAGTTACTTTACTTCTGTGGCTCTTTGTCTGCTGGGTTTGGACACATTTCAGCTCATTTCACACCAAATGATCAGAACCTGCTTATTTAAAGTGGTGTGATTATATTCTTGAGTGTTAAACTTGGTCTTTGATATACAAGCCATTCTGCACTCTTCTGATTCAAAGGCTGTTCAATTTCAAGCTAATTTTTTTTCTTAGGAGGGCACCCATGAAATCAGTCTAAGCTGTCTTCTGCAGTTAGAATAGTTCAGATGGAAGGGTCCTAAAAAGATCATTGAGTCCAATGGCCTGACAGCTTGAGGGCTAACCAGGAGTTAAAGGGTATTATCCAAATTCCTCTTAAATGTTGACAGGCATGGGTCATCAACCACCTTGCTAGGAGGTATGTTCCTGTATTCACACTTGTAGTAAAGAGATTTTTCTGAAACTCTCCCGTGGTACAGCTTTTTGCCATTCCCATTTGTCCTGTGATTGGTTTCCAGGATTGGTTTCCTCCTCAGGAAATTGCGAGCGACAAGATCACTTCTTAGCCTACTTTTCTGCTAATTAGACAACCCAAGTGTCATTGGCCTCACCTCATAAGGACATGCCTTCCAGAAGTAGTTGTATAGTCTGTAGTTAGTGTATAGATAAGAACTGGGAGGAAAGCTTTTGGATTTGAGAGGTATAAGGCTGAAAAGCACTACCCATTTTATGCTTATTATTGCAGCTTGTTCTAATAACTTGTTATCATGCTGAGATGCAGACCCTCTCCTAGCTCTGCATTCGACGACTTCTGATCACAGTATTATTCATGTCATGAATTCAAACTGCCTCCTTGAGCAAGACGAATTGAAACAATTTGAAATAGCGGAATTATATTCACTATTGACTTTATAGCATTTCAGTCTTGAGCAATTTAGGTTTTCAACAATTTAAACTAAAGTTTTCCCTGACTGTGAAATCGTTTAGAATATGCGATTAAAGCTACTTTAAAATAGTTGTGACTTTAGTTTTAAACTCAGAGTTTTTTCTCAGCAAGTTCTGAAAATCAGATTCTTTCCAATTACTGTAGCTAATAAACCAAAATTAGGATTCTTTTTGAAAGTCATGATCAGGCAGCTGTATTTTTAATTGTCACCTATAATGTTATAGGCAGAGTATGTGCTTAAAATAAACTGGTAGCATTTGCGTTTTCAGAAGTCTTTGTTAAGTCATGATGAATCCTGTTTGCTTGTTTGTTTTGAGAGCCCTCTCTGCACCTCTTATAGAAACTTTGCATCAGAGAATCTGCTTATTTCCCTTGCGAAAGTTCTTCTGATTGTACCAGTCATGGAAGAACATGAGAACTTCAGGCTTTATAAGCAAACTTGCACATTTTGAAACTTTTCAGTCGAGAAGAAAGTAACAGAGCTACAGGTTGATTGTCTGCCTAGGGATACACAGCTATTTTTGTGTTCCTTGCGGTAGCCTACTTTTGTGTTATCATAACTTTATCATTGTGCAAGCCTGTGTAGCAATTTCTGCTTCATTTTTTTGAGCAAATTGGGACTCTCTGCATGTAAGACAAGCTATAGTTGAGGTGTTTACATCATCACAGCAGAGATCACAAAAAGAGCTTTCATATGCATTGCGTAGCCATTCTCAGCGCTGCATATACCAGTGTGGGGAAAATGACATCGATCAAATGAGTACTGGCAAGTTTATGTTTCGATGACATGGTAGTATGTCTTGGACGATAATCCCCATCTAGCTTAGTTCACTGAGTTCTGACACTTATTTTTTAACAGGTGCACCGTCATGATGGAGTAAAATAGATACTACAGTTAAGTGACGTGTTTAATCTGTAGGATTCACCTTTCTGTGAAGGTGTGCAGTCAATTCAGTGTTGGTGCCACTGAGCCTGCCTTCCTCTCTGTACTTGAAAGTTTGTAAATCTTTTCCTATCTATAGTAGTCAGCCAAGATGCAAGTAGTAGAGATCTGTGTAATCTCTAAATCTGATTATGTTACACAACTCACTCTTGGAAGGTTTTGTGTTGTTGAGGGTGTAGAGTTTTGGGTCTAAGAGCAAGAGAAGATACTTGACAGTTAAATACATCCAAATGTCTTATTTAACAGGGATGGTTACCCCTTTACCTGAAGTATTTGTTTAGTTGTGGAATAACTGGCTAAGAGCACTGTAGTCTTTATGGGCATCTGTTGGCTCTTCACAAATAAGATTTTAAAATGATAGTGACTGTTGTAGAACATGATGTGTGCATCTGCATGTTTATCTATTTTATTTCTACATGCTCTGAAAGAATGCTGCCCTGTAACACCATTTTGCATTACCAATATATGTTATGTGCACTGATTTAATATCAGTAAAAGCATTTTGTTGCTTGACAGACGGTTTTAAGATCTTGTGTTAGAGACAGCTGGAGACTTGATCGGCATGCCTTCAGCATTAGCAATTTGTTTGTGGTGAATTAACCACTTGCAGGATTCAATGTGGAGGAGGTGATTAATTCCACTGTACTTTTATAGTTCAGATGTATATGAAATATACTTCCAGGTCTGTTCTGTCCAGAAGTAGTGATTTTTGCCTGCCTGCATTGGACTGCAGTTAAGATTTGTTGCAAGAATAGCAATGGTAATGTGCTCTTTGATGGAAGACTTTGACTGTCTTAGAAGCGAATCTCATTGCTGCATTAGGTTGTAGTTATCTTGTAAAACTGCTCAGTCCACCTGAAATGTGTCACAATATTTTGTTCTAATTAAGGTTTAGAAAGTCAGAGTATACACGCATTGTATGGAATGATACACTGAAGCTCGGATGGATCATAGAAGCAAAGACTTGTAGAATCACCAAGGTTGGAAAAGGCCTCCAAGATCATTCAGTCCAACCATCCATCTACCGCCAATACTTCCCCACTGAACCGTATTCCTTAGTACAACATCTAAACCCTTCTTGAACGCCTCCAGGGACAGTGACTCTACCGCCTCCTCAGGCAGCCCTTTCCAGTGCCCAATCGCTCTTTTGGAGAATAAATTTTTCCTCATATCCAACCTGAACCTCCCCTGCTGCAACTTCAGTCCGTTCCCTCTAGTTCTAACTCTGGTTGTGCAAGAGAAGAGGCCGATCCTCCCGTCACCGCAACCTCCTTTCAAGGAGTTGTTGAGAGTGATAAGGTCTCCCCTGAGCCTCCTCTTCTTCAGTTTAAACAATCCCAGTTCCCTCAGCTGCTCCTCATAAGACTTGTGCTCCAGATCCCTCACAGTTTTGTTGCCCTTCCCTGGTCATGCTCCAGGGCCTTGATGCCTTTCTTGTAGAGAGGAGCCTAAAACTGAACACAGTACTCAAGGTGTAGTCTCACTCTGGCACTCTGTTGAGCTCTTCTCCATGATGACTTACACTGTGTTGCTGGAGGTATTTTGTGATTTATCAAGAGTAATGTGACTTCTGGAAAAACCCGGGGTACAAAAAAGGTAGAATATCATATATAAGAAGTAAAGAAACCTAAACGAAATGCACAATTTCAATAGGAAAGTAATGGGTTTTTTTTGTTATGTTAGTTAGTTTGTTTTTAATTGGTAAGGAGTAGTGAGCTGTTTTTTATTCTCAGCTCGCCTACTGGAGAAGAGGACAGGCTGCAACATAGAAATTGCATGTTAATAGCTTAAATAAGACGACACTCTTGTTCTGCTATGTTTGACGTATACAATTTAAATTGGTATGAGAGGAGTCATTCCCATGTAATCGTAGGTTTAATTCAGAGTTAAAACTAGTATCTGTAATTCCTTAACACAGTGCATTTATGATCAGTACTCAGGGAGAGAAGTATTCTCTGAGATGAAAATCTAGAAATCAGAGAAGCATTATTTGTAGATACTGGTTAGTCAAGTCTTCCAGAAGGAGTTTGGAAGCCTCTGATTTGCTAGTAAATTAAATCCATCCTCAGAATGTCGGGCCTTAGTCTTGGAAGAGAATAAATACCTTCAGTTAAAAACAAAATCTTTGTAAATGCATGTTTTGTTAAGAGAATTAAAGTATTGAATTTTTATATTTCCCTACTTTGCTTGAAGAAAAAAAAAAAGTGCAGTTTCTCATACCAGGGTCTAATACCCAAGTAATATCCATAATGGCTTTCTGTAACACTTTCTTTTTCCTTTTTTTTTTTTTTTAACTTAATCAGCATATACTTCATCATATTAAAACGTAAAACTCATTCAGGACAAAATCTGCATCATTTATAGAAAAGCTGCTTAGAGGGAAAAAAAAAAATTGTAAAATTCGGTGCTGGGCCACAAAACCTGATTCATGTGTGGGAGAAAAAAACAGAGCTATGTGCATACATAAATAAAATGTAAGGTAAGTGGAAGCATTGCGAGAGCACTGATGATGTGTGTAGCTACTGGGCTAAAAAGACTTTTTTATAGGTGAGTATTGCTACTATTGATCCCACTCAAAGGATAGCGTTATGCAGAGCACCGCATTTCTGTGGGAGCTGCACAAGAAGCCCTGCATCTGGGCGCTCTTGTTAGAACCCTGCCAGGTTTGGCTTGATGTAAGTAACAACTTTATATTCAGTGGTTACAATAGGCATTTTCATTTTGCAGCATGGCAACTGTGTGGGGCCATCCAGAACATGGCTTGTCTTTAGTGTCACTATTGCCACAGCTGAAACGTACCACCCATTGCTTCACTGTGGTCACATCCACTGTTTGGTCTCCACAGACATTCAGCAAGTGTCAGTGAATGTCAATGGGTGCCATTTTGTCTGCATGGAGGAATTTAATGTCACTCCTTTACTTCATGTGCTCTTCCATGTCACATGTCATCGTGTCAGACTGTGTCTCTACTGCCATCTGTCACTCAGCAACAGCATGTAATGGAATATTGGCAGTAAGGGTTCAACCTCTACTGCCATACTACCAACATCTACCTCTGACATCATGAGCTGCATAGGAAGTATTACTTTCAGAGCAACCCTTATGTGAGATTTTTTTTCCTGTGTGTGCCTACTCTAGGTAAAAATATGTGTAGAGTTCCTTTCTTTCCCGCATGAACAGCTACAAGTTCTAAAAGTCAGTTGACAGTTCCTCTTGTGCCACATGGGTGTCATTCCACTCAAACTGCCAGCTCAGCACTAGGGGAGAACTGTGGCATTAGGACAGATGTGTTGCATACCTGAAGAATATTCCATTTACTTAATGTGTGAAATGCCATGGATCTAGACTTTGAAAGAAATGATCCATACTACAGTGTCATCTATAAAAGAGAATCTGTAGAGAGTCTGACTAGCCAACATAGAGCTAAGTAACAGATGCATGCAACAATTTGTGAGATATTGAGGACAACAAATAACCACCTTCTGCTGCCCTCCAAGCCCCACGGTGGCTCAACCTCACAGGATATGGAGTCTTATAAATTGATACCATCAATACTAAGGATAGTTTCTATAGCATCAGCAGACATGTACATGCCAGCCTCTTTGTTTCAGCTTATGATTAGTTAAAGAATATTTTCTTGCTAGAGAACAGGTGGGAGGTAAGTCCTGGGATCTTTTTGAAACTTGAATGTATTGAATCATAGCTAGATTCAACATAGAGATATCAATATTAAGAATTCATCTGTAGTTGAGGGGGAGTCCCAAACCCACGGTCTGAACCCTGGTGGCCCCTGATGAGGTTCTGTTTCCCCTGCCCCAGCTCAGGAGCTCTCTGGGTGCTGCCAGTCCTGTGCAATGCACATGTGCCACAGAGAGCCCCTCAGTGAGAGTGGGCAAGTTATGGAAATTATAAAACATACCTCTTTAGAGCAGATGTTGGTGTTCCTCTTTTTACAGTTATTTCTGCTTATCATCTATCACAAATAGGCTGGCGTGGCTCCACAGCACATACGGCTTTTGTGGGATAAAATTCTCTGCGTGTTGTCGTATTCTGGAAATGCATTTTATTTCATACTTTCTTTTTTATGGTAACTACTTTGACCACTACGTGTGCTGTGCTACAGTAGAGATCCAGCATCAAAGAAAGGAGTGTAACCTGATATGCTCTGACTGGCATTATATGCCTTATGTCATCAGAGCCCTCCCAAATACCCAGAAAACCAGCACTTGCATTTCAGTACACATTGGCTGACAAAGTCCTTTTTTCTAATAGAAAACTCAAGTTTCCTTTTAGGGAGCACTGGTTTCAGGCTTGAGCTAAAACTATTTGAAGAACTATGTGCAAGTACCACTTCTTAGAGATACTGAACCTCCAGTGGCTTTCTTGAAAATGTCAAGGACTCAGTAAATTATTAATGCTGAACTGAACACCTGTGCTTTCAGATTGTTCAGCCAAGCATGTGTGCTTTTGATTTTGTCATAGCCAAAATTTAGTGCTTGCATATGAATATAAATGTGAAATATTAAGTGTACATGGGGACACTACTTGTTAAATGATGTTGTAGGTACCTTATTTATCATCTTGATGTCCCTGAGCTTCTAACAGAACAGAAAGTAGTGATGCAGACCAAGGGATTAAATTAGGAATTTTGCCCCACCATACTGCGAGGCAGAGTCCTCTTGTTCTACGTTGTTCACTAACAAAGCCTCAAATGCCACGTAACCTAACTTTGCCTAGAGTTGAATAATGCGACTTCTCCTTCGTAACCACATCTGTGGATGATTTTGTTACCCATCAGGTAAAAGTTTATAATTCCTAGTCTTCTGTGCACAGAGAACTAGGAGGTGATCTTCATACCTTACCTTGTGTTCAAGAAGTAGACCATGTTTAGTTGTACAAAACATACACCTATATGAGTATAACAGCATAGAGTATCACTCATATAATTCTGTTATTTTCTAATTCCTGCTAAGGTCTTGCTTAATTTCAAATCCTTCAGTCAATTTTTCAGTATATTAGGTCTTGGACAGGGATGCTGTCATAAAGAGCTTCCTATCAGCTTAAGTAAAAAAAAAAAAAAAAAAAAAAAAAAAAAGAGGAAAAAAAAAAAGAAAGAAAAACAAAGAAAAACCTCAAGTCTTTCTGACACCCTCAAGTTCACATTTGGTAGTCCACTTTCTCTTTAAAGCCATGAAGAAGAAATGCATGCAGCAATGACTTGCACAAGAAAAGATTAAGCTATACAGAATTATGAAATCAATAGACCTTGCTTTCTTCATGTCCAGCAATATCTACTTTTCTTTGTAATGAAAGTTTAAAGATAACGCTGGCAGAAAAATGTACATAATTAAAATATTAAGAAGTTAATTATTAAGAACAGTAGCAACAAAGTGTCACATTTTCCGTTAGAGTGTTAATGCTGCTAATCAAGAAAGCTTTTTGAACTCATAGCCTTTTTAAAATAAAAAAAGATCCTTAATACTTGCAGAATAAAGCAACCTTTCTAATAGAGATCTTATAGCATGTCTTATGAGATACTCAGTTAATCAGCAAAACCAGCATACAATTGATGGAGGGATTAAATATTTCCCTAGATTTTTTTTATTCTTACTTGTCTTACTAAAATTTGCATTGCTGATGCTTAAACACAGTATTGTAGTTTTGTACTGCTTAATGCTTATGCTTTTTCAAAGTGATATGAGAAATGTATGATATCCTTTGAAGGTTTCTGATGGATGTAATGATTATTCTCTTTTTAGCAGATCTGCACATTTAACCTTCTCATAGCTGTGTAAATATATATTATGACTGATATGAATGCAGTTGTGGAATTGAAACATTGTGTGTATGTGTGATAAAGACTCATGCTTTTTTTTTTTCAGATAAAACATACACAGTTGAATATACTCACAGTGTGCTATGAAACCCTTTTGTGTGTAGATTGTGTTGTTTAAAAGGCTGTATGTGCTTGATGTCTGAATCATAACAGATTTAAACTGGCTGACATTATGTATAATGAGAAGATTTGTTCTTGATCATTAAATTTCACAGACCACTCAAACTGAATTCCTTATATTCTAATCAAGACAGAATTACCTTGACTTCATTAAATTATAAAAGTGCCTGGATAGAATAGCTCTGAGAGCTGGAAATGACACACAATTTCTGTCATGACAAATTAAGCGTGTAGTGTATTGGAGGTGGACAGTAAAGGACAAGAATGCAGAAATAATTGAAATGAAGACTGGTATTTTTATGGTAGCAGCAAGACAGAAAAGGACACTCAAAATAACCAGATCTCTTCCAGACAGAATTCCTTCAGCAATGTAACACTTTGCTTTAGCAGTTGTTCTTTGGAACAGAAAAACTTATATGAACTCTTTAAAGAATCTAGAGTTCTGCTAGTTATTTTGTTCACATTGCAGTGACATAATGATTACAGAGTTGTCACCAAAAAAGCTTATTGTTTTTAGCTTCATAATATGAGCCAGCTAATTTTGAGTTTAATGTTTCATTTGCTACAAGGTTATCAAGAGGACTTCAGTCCAATTTACAATGTTTCTGAATGATTAAATTGATTTTCCTTTTCTTACAGGAATTGTTTCAATTATGACTCTCACTGTTCTTGCCTATGAACGCTACATTCGAGTAGTCCATGCAAAAGTGATTGATTTCTCTTGGTCTTGGCGGGCTATCACATACATTTGGCTTTATTCATTAGCCTGGACTGGAGCACCTCTTTTGGGCTGGAACAGATACACACTGGAAATTCACGGATTAGGTTGCTCAATGGACTGGAAGTCAAAAGATCCCAATGATACCTCCTTTGTGCTATTTTTTTTCCTTGGCTGCCTGGTAGTACCTGTTGTGATCATGGCCTATTGCTATGGCCATATCTTATATGCAGTAAGAATGGTAAGTTGACTGAAATAAAACTTCTCTGAATTGAATATTTTCGGTGAAAAGCTGATATTGTATATTAAATTCAGATCAGAGCCTAGGTTTACACTTCCCATTCACACTTCAGGACCTTAATGTTTAGCTATGTGAAGGACTGTTAGAAAGAATGTAGAGTTGAAGGAGAATCAACCTAGAACTACCCAAATCGATTTGTTGAGTAGTTTTACTGGGCGGCGAGTTATAGATAAATGTCAGGTTAGGGAACCTGGATGAAAGAAAGTTAGTTCTCTAAAGTTTTTATGTTACTTAACATACACAGTAAAAGTCTGGGAAGCATGAAGCAAGCTTTCAGAAGAGCTCCAGTTCATAAAATGAGCATATAACCATGTATGCCTAAAACGTTAGTGAACTAGTTTTTTATAAATAAAAATAGAACTATTCAATGCTTTTACTTTAACATTTTCCTTTGCCTTTTACAGCTTCGATGTGTGGAAGATTTTCAGACTTCTCAAGTGATTAAACTTCTAAAATATGAAAAGAAAGTGGCTAAAATGTGTTTCTTAATGATCTCTACCTTCCTAATTTGTTGGATGCCTTATGCAGTTGTCTCCCTCCTAGTAACATATGGCTATAGCAACCTTATAACTCCCACAGTAGCTATAATCCCATCTTTCTTTGCCAAATCAAGTACTGCTTATAATCCAGTCATCTACATCTTCATGAGTAGAAAGGTAGGTACAGGAGGATATCATAGCTGGCCCTGCATATGGGTTGCTAAACCCCAGGGGTGGAGAGGGAGGAAAGGGGTTGTAGAACTGTTGAACTTCATTTAGAACCTTGACAACAATCATATTCCAAGAGAGTATTATCAATTGGGTGATTTTAATATAGTGACTCTGTACGTAGATGTCAGACTGATTTCTTTAATCTGATGTAGATTTTATAGGTTCTGATACACAGAAGCAAATCAAATCAGTACCAGGTAAAAATGCCAGTAAAGTCATGGCTGGGAAAAGAATGATTCAGCTTAATGTTTGTACTGGAGTTGCGTCAAGAAGTACTTTTCACTGTCCTCTAATTCCAGATTAAGACCAAAGTGATAATATTTTTGCTTATCTTCTGGGATAATTTGGGAATGAAAGACCAATTCTTCACTGTTGTGACCTTCTTAAGTCTGATCTATGCTTCCATACTACTCAGAAGTACCACGCTAACTCTGAAATAATCAAGGCCTCTGCATGACCATTCCGCTGTGTTTTTGCATAGCATCAGATCACCTTTCATTGTCTTTTTAGGCTCCTTTCCCAACAAGATCTATTGCCTCCCCTGTATCAGAGTAGGATTAATTTCCTGTTACAATACTTTGTTCCAAACTGACATGCCAGAGAGTTTATTGTATTTTGCTAGACAAACAAAGTCATTGGCCATGTAGGATAATATAGAGTAATCCTTAAAATAGCTAACTGGAAGGTGGCTGAGAAGGATGTCCTACTACATTTTAAGCATTTTAAGAGAAAAGGTGTTTGGTTTTTTTTTTTGTTTGTTTGTTTTTTTTGTGGTTTTTTTTGTGTGTTCTTTGTTTGTTTGTTTTCTTTGTGTTTGAAGTGCTCTCCAAGAGCACTCCAGGCATGCCTTGTTATGAGTTAAAAGGAAGATGCTAACATATTTCTTGTAAAAGCAGAGAATTTCCGCAGATGGGGGTGCATCTTGTAAGCCCTCATATTCGAATACTTTGCTTTGTGAAGGTGAGACCATAACTGGTGCATTGAGAATGATGCTGCTTCTGAAATTGTCATCTTATTTACTGATGAGAGCTTTCACTGAATATCTTGCATTTCCTGGTCTCAATATAGAACAGGCTACCTGTATCGTAAGTGGCTTCTAGTTAGCTGAAAGACTTCCTTCCCTGTTCAAAGGGAACATTTTAGTTTTACATTACTGACTTCTGAAATTTTGATGTTTTTATTCAATGGTTTTGTTACAATTCCAATCCCTTGAGTTAGGTAAATGGGAAACTTCACTTTCATTTAATTCCCCTTTGCCCTTTATTCCTTCTTTTTATCTCCTCTGATGAAGTACTTCTGAGAGTATTCTTCCCCTGCTCAATGAATTTTGTAATTTTTTAAATACTCTGATGAAACAATACCTACGGCTGAGGCTCAGTCTTCTTGTTCTTTATTGATTGCAGAGCAATGATAAAATATTAAATTGCATTTTAGTACCCTCTACTATGTGTGTCATCCCATGTCCTCTCGGGTCTGTGGGGGAAAAGTGCTTGCTAAAAAGTCACCGTGTTCATTACAACATTGAAACCAACTGAGAACAAAGGGAGGATAAGGAGAAATTGGTTATTTTGAGTAACTTACTGTATTACTATCTTCACTGGATCATACTTAATAGTGAACGCTTTGGAAGTTGTAATTTCATGCTGTATATTTCCTCTTGCAGTTTCGACAATGCCTTTTGCAACTCCTGTGCTTTCGCCTGATGAGATTCCAGAGGACCATGAAAGAGCCCTCAGGAGCAGAGAATGTCAAACCGATACGACCGATAGTTATGTCTCAGAAAGTAGGGGAAAGGCCGAAGAAGAAAGTGACATTCAGCTCTTCCTCTATCATTTTTATTATTGCCAGTGATGACACTCAGCAAATAGATGATAACAGCAAACACAATGGGACAAAAGTAAATGTCATCCAAGTAAAGCCACTATAGGGATGAGCTACAGAGACATTAGAATCTGATGAACTTCAGTCAGTGACTGTTTGGGCTGAAGACTGGTTTCAGTTATAGTGCCTGTGGTCTGCCAAAGGAAGTCATATCAAACTGTGAAGTACTGAAGTAATTCTGCGTCAGAAGCTCTGTAGGCAGTTCAGTTTTGGTCACAATATAAAAATCTTCACATCTGTGCCAAACTTGATGAATGTTTTTACTCTGAACTTTCTTAAAGCATATCATAGTGTGTTTAATGGATTGTACTCTACCTGGAGGCTAGTAAAGAGAGGAGTCCTGCTGGGGTCTGTGCTGGAACCTGTCCATCTTAATCAATGACCTGAAGAGGTGACAAGTGCATTCTGGTCAGTTTTGAAGATAACGCTAAACTGGGCATGAGCAATTTTTAGGCTCAAGGACAGGACTGCCATTCTGGAGAACATGGTCAGGCTGAAGGAATGAGCTGACAGAAATATTACTAACTTCAACAAGGCCAAGTGCAGAGACTTGTGCTTGGGGAAGAGCCATGTGCAGCACAGCAGGAAAGGCCCTGGATGCCTGTAATGTAGCTCTGTGGAAAAGGACTTGAGCTCCTGCTGAGAAACAAGCAGGGCATGAGCCTGTAGTGTACCCTGGGAACAAGGAAGGGCTGAACTGATGTTCTGGGCTACACTGACAACAGCAGAGCCTGATAGATTGAGTGAAATGATTATGCCCCTCAACTCAGCGCTCATTAGATCACATCTATACAGCATCCAATTTTGGAACCTCCAATACAAGAAGGGCACTTGTAAACTGGAGTGAATTTATTGGGTCTGTCAAAATTGTTAGGTTTTGGAGTACTTGGCCTATGAGGAGAGACTGGAGCCAGTTGCATTGGAGAAGCCTGGAGAAAAGGAGTCTTCAGGGGAATGCAATAGTAACCTTCCAATAGTGACGAAGCAGTTTTCAAGAAGGTGGAACCAGGCTGTTCAGGGTGATGCATGCTGAAAGAATGAGAGATGAGCATGAACAGAAAGGATGAGATTCAGACAGTATATAAAGAAAAGCTTTTTGACTCTGAGGACAGCCAATCAATGGAACAGGTTAGAATAGGGAATTCCTAAGGTTCCTTCAGCCCGAGTTATCCTATGATTCCCTAAACTGTCAGCACTTCTAGTGCACAGAGTTCTTAGGAATGAGGGAGAAATACTTGAAATTGGCTGGGGTTTAGTTTGTCTTACTTGCTGCTTTGCAGGAAAGAAGAAAAAAAAAAAAAAAGTGATATCCACTATGATTGGGGCAGTGGTTAAACCAAAAGCCACCTAAAGGCTGTACATATGTACTCAGTAAGTCATTCTCTTCTTGCTCCGTGGTGGAATTCCTGAGCTGAGTTGTGTGATAAAGTCATACAAATCAAAGCTCCAATGAAAAACAGGTAGCGAAAAAGGATAATCAGTTTTGTTTTGTTTTTGCTTGTTTGTTTGTTTAAATATGTACATTATGCATCTTTACCCCACATCCATTTATGACATATGTTTAAGAGGAGCCTCGTGCTGTATTAATGCTAACCTGCTCTGGCACTTTGGCAAAAGTAGTGGCTAAAGAAGAGTAGGGGAACTTTTGCCTACATTGTAGCGTGAGTAATGATTGTCCTATTTATTGTTCAGTAAACAGAACAGAAACAGCTTTTTCTCACCTTTGTAAATGTTGATCATACCAAATGAAAATAGGATTCTGCTCTGGACAGGGCTACCTGTCATGTTTTATGAATAAGTTTGAGAGCTAATTTTGAGTTATGGGAGCTGATTCTCCGTCACATCCATTATGCTGATGTGATTTATTTGCTTCAGTCTAATAAATGGGCAACGGTGGATCTACAACTTGCAGCTTTTCCATCTTGGTAAAAACTGTGACAGAAGCTATTAAGAAGCTGCTTGCTTCCTCTAGGGGTAAATCTTTGAGAGGTATAAGGGCAATGTGAAGAATAACTGCCAGGACCAGGAGCCATTGATCTCATAGTCAAGAATAAGACTTCAAATAAAGGAAAATCAGACCCCAGATACAGAACCTTTTGGCCCCAGTCGTTGAAGATATCACAATATTCCTGGGAGTAGGGATTGATGACCTCAACTCAAAATACATGTTTGTGCATGTGCTTTTGAAGAGGCAGATTACTCATATATGCACCCTTCTAGGACATCAGCACTGGCAATCTGGCTCTGCATCATATTTAGAAGTACTTCTAGTGTGTAGTCTGTTTTCTAGATTAAATCACAAGCTAAGAGAAAACATGATAACAATTCATTTCTTTCATGTTATTTTTGTTTTGCTATAAAGGTATAGATAAATTGTCTTAGGATGTCAAGGGTTTGCCCTTACAAAAAGCATGCTCATTTCAGTGTCAACAACTTCGTTTTCAGCCAGTGGTCATTGTATTTATGCACTTTTATATTTGCAAAAAGAGAAAGATGTACCCTAGCATTGCATACAGTGATTCCTTCCTTTTAACAAAATGTTTGATATTTTAGTTTTTTATGTATGTTGAGCCTTCAATAAGTGATTAAATTTATCTAATTTATATTAATGTGTTCTCAGTGTAATATCTTTTCCCACAGAGAGGAAGATGGTTTGATATCACCACCTGTTGGAGGCAGCTTGAAGGGCATCATTAGGCACTGAAAAAAAATAAAATTTCAAGTTTACAGCTGATATTTTGTAGAACAAGTATGAATTTGGTGTAAGGAGAAACCATTCGGTATTACACTGTATTTGAATTTTTAATAATTCAGGTAAGACACGATATTTACTGTGACAATACCCCGAACAATTAAAGTTATATTACAATGTAGGAAAGTTAATCAATGGATACTATTGTAAATTTGTTATTTTGGCTACTTCTTGTAAATTGGTGACCTAAAATGATAGATTTTTTTAAAGTGTTTAAAGTAACTTGTTCTTGCAGCCCTGTAAAATGTCACTAGCTTTACAAGTGCTGCTGTATGCAGTTCGCGTGCTGTGGTCCCATTTACTCATATTTTAAGTGCAACTGTTTTCTGTGAGCATCTGCAGCACTGACACAAAATTCACACTCTGCTGCAGAATTTAAGTATTGTAATGTTCGATCCTGAGAGCATCACTAGACTTACTATGACTAGTATTTTACAGATTTGTTATCATTTTTTAATTTAAATTTTTCTTTGTTCTGTTCTGAGGATGAGTCGTACATGGCTAGTTTATTCCAGCAGAGATGCAGAGACCTTTCTCCCATTCCAGGGAACAGAAGAGGAAGACACAGCACGGATATTTGGATCATTAGCTGTAGCTAAAGTAACAGAAATGTAAAGAAAGAGGAAATGAGGAGAAGGTATACAGAGGAGAAAGTATGAAGGACAATAAAAAAAAAAAAAAGAGAGAGAGGAAGAGAAGGATACACAGTTTTAGGAGGTATTAAATAAGCTAGTTGATAAGAATTTTCATGATCCCATCAAGCGAAGAGATGCAGCTGCACCATGACAGCTTTAAAGCCAATTAGAATCATTAAGGCTGGAAAAGACCTCTAAGATTAATTTCTTTTAATAAGATTTCATTGATCTTTTGTGCATTAGTGAAAAAGTACGCATGATGATACAGCTAGAATGTTGTTTGTAACCCATGAAATGCAAGAGCCTGAAACAGTGAAATTGTTTCGCAACAGCCAGTAGTGCATCAGCACTCTGTTGAGATACATTTCTACATCTTCTTCATGTACTATGTTTTGAGGCAGCTATGAACCTAAGGCTGTGTGTCTGGGGCCCTGCCAACACAAGGCCTCTGCTGCTGCCCTAAATTTCATGGAGACTGGAAACTATGGGATATGCAATGCAGATCTGCTGCAGCTTTTTGACCTCCTTTTTCAGATCCTAGAATGTGCTGGATTTATACTGAATGTAAATATCTTCATGCAGAAAAGTTGGATTTATAGTACTGAGATATTATCTTTTGCCACAGTGATTAAATCTGTGAGGCAGTCAGCATTCACAAACATTATCCTTTGCATATCTGTCCTTTCCATAACAGCAGTAGAAGAGGATGCTGTTTCCTGCCAAAATACTGCAGCTAAGTGAAATGGGTATTCAAGTGTTGTGTAGTGTTCTTTATGGATGGTTTAGCACAGCTTTTAAGAATATATTTATTCTAAGCTTATATCAACAGCTTTCATCTCAATAACAGAATTTGGTATGAAGTTTTGAGACTCAAAGAAATGGGAGGATGGAGCAGAGAAGAAATGGGAGCATAGAACTGTGTTAGTAGTTGGAGGTACTTTTCCTCAGGGCTGAAAAGTGATGATGCCCTTGTCTTTGATGATACAAGCATCCACTAATTTCATCAATTACAGTGCCTGTCACTGCTGATGTGCTTTAGAAAGCCTCTTCTATAAAATATAAAAAGAGTGCATCCATTTATTGGAAGAAAATAATTTGAAAAATCAAGAGTCAAAGATCCGTGAAGTTATTTTGGAAGATACTACAAACTGGAAGCCTGAGAAAACAATTGTTTACTCTTTTCAGATCTTAGTGAATAGAAGTAGCAATGAAAAAAAAAGCAATAAGCAATATAGATAATAATAATCATCATTTTTACATTGTTTTGCAGAAAACTTTTTTTTTTTTTTTTTTTTTTTTTTTTAATGGAGTCTACACTAGAAAAGTATAAATAGCTTCGTGGAGAGGGTTCAAGAAAAAGGCACATAGAAGAGTAACAGATTTGCAGGCCTAGATGATGTGCGCAGTAAAGCAGTGAAGGATGTGGAATTTGCTTTTCTCAGCAGCAAAGATGTATTTAGTAGCTTGAAATGAGAAGAAGAGGGAGGGCTTGGGCATGGCAATTTGTGTTAATGGTATTATGTGGCATTAATGTAAACTATGCTGAGAATTAATGCCCGTTTCACCAGTTAAGGAGCCCTATTTTTGGCTCCTCAAAAGGAAAAGAGGAGGGGGTGAGGTTGGAACAGCTCTCCCTCTCTCTCTCTGCCTCTTTCTCTCCCACTCTGTCTCTCTCTTCCCCCCCCTTCCCCCCCCCCCCCCCCTTTAACAGATTAATATTGAAGAGTTACTTGTAACAAATTAAATCGGAAGAGGAAATTAAATTGATTTTTCACTACAAATTAGAATTCAGGCTATTAGCTATAGGCTCAGCATCAAGTGCTGCCTGGACCTGGCTCTTCTACCAGGTGTTTCATTTATTTTCAATAGTGCTTTTACCCCCTCTTGTGGTTAGCTGAACACCTACAATAGAAGAAAGATCCCGTCTTCATAAGACGTTTATTTTCTTTATGCATTTTCCCTGTGTATAAGAAGATTCACTAGGTCTATTTAAGATCTATTGTATTTTGGTTCTGTTGCATGTGGCTCTGTACTGGAAAAATAATGGGAATAACATGTCTATAAATGATAGGAAATCCGATCCTTTACTATGGTATCTGGAAGATGTAATGTCTTTGCATATGCTGGTAGAAGGCTGCTTTTAATAGATTGTGTAGGTGTGGTGCTGGAGCAGTGTGTTAAAGTGTGCCTAACTCCATTTTTTGCCTTGCTGAAACTTTCTCCAGCGGAAGGTAGGATTGAGGTTTACGTGAGAAAGGACAGCTAGCCGCATTGGTTTTTTACCTATCATTTTTACAGATATGTGAATGAGACTGAGGCCAGGATATGATGTAGACTTAATAAATTCCATTTAATAGGCCTGGTATGTAACAGAAATTATGCTTGCTGCCACCCTCTTCTTTATATAAACTGACTTTCTATTACATTAGTGAGTTTCTGGATGTAACTGAAATGGAATTTTGTTTCAATTATGAGTGGATCTGAGGCAAAAAAATGAAAAAAATACTCTTTGTTTTCACATATATTTTTGCCTTCCTGGTTTATCTAGTTGGTAAGTATCAATAGACACTCAGTACACTGTGCCTTTTCTTTGGTTTCCTGTGCTGGTATGAGTGGTGTACTCAGTGCATGGCCTAGGCTGTGACTGATGTCTTGAATTGTGTCTGTTCAAATTCCATCTGAAATTGCCTTTTACTAAGGCATGCTGAAGCATTCGTGAAGAGACACAAAGTCAGGCAATATGCCAAATTTCTTATGTCAAGTATGCAAGAAATGCATTGCCTAGATAATAATTTTTTTTAATCACAATTTCACTAACATTTGTCTACCAGCTGGGTCTTAAGAAAGCTTAAAGAATGATTTATGTGCTATTGAATGTGGATTCTAATTATCCTACTTAAGTTAAAATATAGAAGAGACATTTGTCCACTTCTGAACCTTCTTTCATCGCTAAGCTTGTATGATCATTTGAGTAGATAGTAAAACATTTACATACATGACGCATAACATCAGTCTAAACTTCCATTTCATATGCCAGCTTCTCTTAATCATGAATCACTCATTTGTAGATATAGTTGTAAATGAAGTGTTTTCTTTGATCCACTCAGAAAACAATGAAACTTGACAATTCATGGAAATATGTATGCTCAATTGCCTGAAAATTTTTAAAAGAGATGGCAGTAGATCAGGAGAAGGCAAAGATATAAGTGTTAGGAAGACTTTTTTTTTTTCATAAACACTAGAACAATGCCTGATCTAAAGATGCTAAATAAAAAAGGAGTTCAATTAACGTAGCTATTTTTGGTTACACAAAATTGTTCACCTCATGAATACTAGATGTATTTAAAATTTTAAATAAAAGCTTAGACATAGCCATCCTCTTTTCCTGCCCTGAAGGTACTTCTATTAAAGTTAATAGCATGTCTGGTTTCCAGAGAATCACTATGAAATGGCCTGACAGTGGGGAACATTTGCTTTAGTAACCGTATTGAAACAGCTTATTGGTTTCTATTGTTGGAATAATGTGTGATAGAATAATAATCATATTTACTTTGCGTTTCCTTCTAACTACATTTTGTACATCCAGATCAGAGTACTGTTGTAGAAGACACTCAGCTTTTAAATTTGGGAGAACATAAGCTGCCAATTTCCAAGGTGAAATGAGAAATCAGTGATTAGAAATAGACACGTTGCTGCCTGAAGTGGACAGAACGTTTCCTCAGAACAGTATGTCCCAAGCCTTACCTTTCAAATACTATCTCTTAATAACTGGTCCTTGAGACATTAAAAAGAGGCATATAAATGATGATGTCTTTCTCAGAAAGATAATGAAACACAAAAGGAATTATTTTCTAAATTGTCAAATATAGGAAAAGTTGGTAACAATGTCTCCCTTTCTTTATGTACTCATTTATTCTTTGAAATTTAATTTTTAGACTAATAAGGCATTACTTTTTCTGAGTAAAGGCCTCCACATTTTTCTATTTTTCTATTTTTCAACTGGTCATTACACTCTTTCATTAAGATTTCATTCTTTTCTAACAGAAAGCCTCAAATATGTGGCTTTTGGTGAGTAAAAAGGGAAATACAACACACTTCCTGAGAACTCCAGCTTATTGCAAGGAGGTATGTGAGGACAGCATCAACTTGGCTGTGGGGAAATGGGACTGAAATGAGATCTACAGAAATTTTTAAGAGGATGATGTAAAGTCAGATTGGCAAGTACTTTAATGCATCCATATGCTTACTTTGCAATTTGAACATGCTTATATGTGAATATAAGGAATTAATTATTCTTAAGCATATTGTAATTTTCTTTGAAAACAGCTTGAGATGTGCATTGATTCCATAGCAAGACAGGATTTATCTGAATAAGGCATCACCCTGCAGAGGGAGCCATTGAGTTATCAAGCCAAGCAAAACTATGACATTTTTATTGCTGGAGTTTGATCTTGGTAGTTTGTTTGTTGTATGTTTGTTAACATAATATATATTATATATATTATGTTAATATATATAATATATATATATTAGTATTTGCACAATTACTTATGGACTGTGTTTCTTCAGGTTTTGCTATTGCAAAGTCCATCTCCTTAAACTGTTCTTCCTGGAGGTGATAATAAACACTTAATGGTTTCCCCACAAATAAAAAAAGACAGGAGAAAAGGTCCATTCTGTTCTAAGGTAGCAAGGGCAATGTTTGATTTGTATGAAATACAGCCTGTCTTACAAGAGTGTAAGTTATCTGAATATCATATCTGGGTATGCAATGCTCTGTGCAAATGGAAACAGCATTCTGCTGTGACAGAAGAAAGGAGAAATGAGTTGCTTTCATGTAAAAGTTTAATATAACATGCATAGAGAAGAGCTGGTCATTTCTTGTGTTGGTGTGAGTCCAAGGGGAGCTTACATTCTTTGCAGGTCCAAGTATGTGATGCTTTAATATATATACATATTAATATATAATATATATATATTATATTTATAACTTTACTTTGTCCAAAGCTCCCATCCAAAGATTTAGGTATTGACTATCTATACAGTATTGCTGCCTAATAAAAAGCATTTAGTATTTAGGAAATGTCAAACAGAAGTATTGTCTCATTTTTCTCTACAATGTAGTCCTTAAAAGTGCCTAATGCCCTCTAAAATTCCATCCACGATAATGTCAACAGAACATTTCCTTGATTTCACAGTTGCAAAGATAATCTCTGTTGTAAAACATGACCAGAGACTAGAGAGCCTAGAAAAACTATCCTGCTGTTTGTGATAAAGATTTTTGAGTTTTCCTTGAAGCAACTGAAAGATGAGTTCACAGCTTGTGTCAAGTAAAGCAGTCACCCTCTCCTCAGGATAGGTACTGGCTATCATAGGGGGCTGCAGGTCTGCCACTGGTCCTATTATCAGATTTATAAGTCACCCCTCGATGTGTTGAATACCCTGGAGAATCCCAGTAGCCAGGAGGCACCTACATAGCTGCACAAGTATGGAGAAATATCTCCACTGGCTACAACATGGTTAAGTGGGGTAATACTGGTGGTAGGTGGATGGTTGGACTAGATGACCTTGGAGGTATTTTCCAACCTTGATGATTCTATGACTCCATACACTTAGTTCATACTGACATAACTACATTTTGTACACCCAAATACAGGTGTCTGAATTTGGGCTTGAATCTTCCACTGCTCTGCTCTCTCTCACTTGAATGTGAGGACTCCTATTTCCTTTCCTACTCTGTCTCTCTCGTCTCTTTCCTTTTTTCTTCAGTAGGATGCTATAAACTTTACCTGGACAGCTTAATTCCATGGCAGCTAATCACCTAGCATCTATGCTGACAGATGTAATAACAGTTTATCCAGATGCATGATCTGGCCCAGTTCTTTACAGTTACGTCATGTGGCTGGCAGTCTGAGGAAAGCTGTTGTCTGGACTTTGCTCTGTCTGTCCATCATGATCGTTGCTAACTTTTTATGACTTTGACACTGAAAAATACAACTCCACTAAACAGTATGATTTTCGTGGTATCTTTTTTTTTTTTTTTTTTTTTCTGACTGAAAAGCATTCAATTGAAATATTTTTGTTAGTACTACTTAGGAAGAATCAGACAAACTAAGGTCTTTCAGTCTTTTCTATAAAGAAAAGTTTTTTATTCCAGTCTGTAGGGGGCGTTAGTCAATTTGCACTGAGCAGATGCTGAAGCATTATGGACTTGAACCAGAGATAGGTAGTGCTACAAGGGCTGCTCTGAAAGCAATGTCTCCTATTTTGTTTTGTTGGTCCATGATGTCAGAGGCAGATGTTGGTGATATGTCAGGAGAGATTGAACCTCTGCACCAATATTCCATTCATTTTGTTGCCATGCAACAGATGGTAGCAGAGAGAAAGATGGAGGCAGTCTGACAAAATGGTGTCTGACTTGCAAGGCTGTATGAATCAAAGGTGTGGAATTGAATTCCTCCGCACAGAAAAAAAATACACCCGGTGACATTCATCAATGCTTGCTGAATGTTTCTGGAGACCAAACAAGGAATGTAAGCACGTTTAGGTGGCGGTTAATGTGTTTCAGCAGTGATGACAGCAAAATGCAAGACAAACCATGTTCTGGGCTGCCATGCACAGATGTTACACCATGAAATGAAGTGCGTCTTGCTAATTCATGCAAATCATTGGATTATGACTGGGGAACGGTGTATGGAGCAGAATATTGGTTTCAATGCATTGGAAACAATGGTAGCAATGTTAGAATATCAAAAAGTGGGTCCCATGAATGCTTGCACAGGAACAGAAGGAATACCATATGCAAGTTTGTCAGGGCCTATTGAACCAATATGAGTCTGAAGGTGGACAGTTTCCTGGATTCAGTCATTACCAGTGATGAGATGTGGTGTCACCGCTCTGAGCTTGAGTCAGAAAGGCAGTCTGTGGAATAGCAACATGTGAATTTCCCATCAGAGTTTAAGATGCAGCCCTCAGTGAGTAAAGGGATGTGCATTGTCTTTTGGGATAGGAAAGAGGGAATCCTCCTAGATTTCCTGGAATCCAGAAAAGCCATCAACTCTGAGAACCATGTTGCAACACCAACTAAGCTGAAGGCACAGAATTCCAGAGTCAGGCCAGAGAAGACAACCTCTCTCTTGCAACATGGGAATGCCAGGCCCCATACCGGTTTGCAGACTGTGGAGTGCATTGCCAGTCTTTTCTGGACTGTCCTATTCCCACTGTATCATCCAGATTTGCCACCTTCTGACTTACATCTGTTTGGGATGATGAAATATAAACTATGTGGGTAACATTTTCCTAGTAATGATGCTGTCAGAGCAGTTGTGAAACAGTGGGTTGCCTCTGATGGTGCAGATTTTTAAAAGCGCTGCGTGCAGACTCTTGTTCATCACTGGTGAAAATGCATAGCTAATGGTGGTGGTTACGTTGGAAAAATAGTGTTTTGTAGCTGAGAATTTGCTCTGTCAAATAGTATTATTGTGCTCTTTTTATTTGTTGTTGTTTCCATGGAAACAAATAGGAGGCATTACTTTCAGGGTGACCTACGTACTGTAGGCTTAGCAAAAGAGAGGAAAAACATGCTCCAAGCTAAACAACTTTCCTTGGGAGCAGAACTTGAAAAAGACAATTTTTACTTCTGCATAAAGAGTGGAGCACTGTCAATTGACACATTTACTTTTTCTGAGAATCTTCCAAGTCCAACATTTTTATTTCTTCAAACTTGTAGCAGTGATCTGAATCTGAAAGTTTTCTACTTGTTTATATCATTTCATTGCTGGCCAGTGGAAAGGAGATGCAAAATGCTGCCAAATTAAGGCGGCAGGGATCTCTGTACATTTTGCATTCTGAGGAAACAAACTGCATGAGATATAAATCAAAAAGGACCTCAATATAAAGCTTTAATAGAATCTACCTCAGTCCTGGAGCAGCGGGTGTCTACATGTGACTCCTCCATTACTGTATTGCCTAAGCACCCCAAATTATTCTCACATTCCTCTACAGTGGTATGGTACTGGATCTTATCCAAGTATCCAAGCTACTGAAACATCACACAGGAAAGTGTGGTAGCAAAAAGAATGCTTTCCTGTAGTTTGGTGCTCTTTGGACTGTCCTACTCCTGAATAGACAACACCTCCAACAGAGATTTGAACCACTTTTCTTGCTGGGAAAGAAGATACATTTACTGCTGAAAACAAGGAAGGAGAAGAAAGCAGGTCCTGCACAGAAAGCCACAGGGGGGTGATTTTTATGAAGTAATCGTCTTTCATTAAATAACTTACAGTCTCAACTTTCAACACTGCTTTCCTTAGCAGCTATTTTGGGATTCAAGAACATATGAAAGTTACATTTAATTCCAGTGTCTAATTATTTTTTTATCTTCATTTTAAAAAGCTGCTGAAATAAAGGTCACAAAATGCTAACTATAAATTTCACAGGTCATTGCTTTTCAATGACTGTTCCTAGAATGAACAAAAATGTTATGACAATAATAGAGATTAAATATCTTAAAGTATGTTTCCACTCCTGCTATGCTAGCGAACACGAACATCACAAGGTATAATGATTTAGTAGATGTTTTTTCCATGGCTCAGTATGACCACTGAAATTATATAAGAATCTCTTTCAAATACTGTTGTTAGCAGTAATAGCAATAGTTGACATATCTTTCTATCAGCTAATGACTTAATTATAGGGAACACTGGTAGACCTGGTGGCTTTTTTCCATAGTGTAGCACAAAGTAAGTCATCATAAGTTTAAACCTTCAGAATGCTGAACAGGTAAAAGCTAGCTTTGTCTTGGAGACAGATTTTCCCTTAATTTTGTGAAAACAGAGCTCAGAGGTTGAGTGCCTTCCCATCTTGGAATCTTAGTCCAGCTTCATCATCTGTCAGATTTCCCTACAGTCACTCTTACATTTGGATATCAGTGCATTTGGATATTACTGTACCCCTAGGAGTTGTAAAATTTAGAAAATTATTAGCAACTTAACAAATCAAGCTTTTGGGTCTGAACACTTTGCTTTGTTTATATAGTGTGCTTGTTCTAGTCAATATTAACCTGAAGCATTTGACAGCTCACATTGCAAACCATAGTGTTTCATATAGAAAGAAGTATTAACACTCTTACTGTCTTCTCTGCAAAAAATCTAGCTGGAGAAAATTTTAGCATATGGAGTAATAGCTCCAAATGGGCAAGAGTGATTACTGCAGAGACTGTTCAGATAGATAGCCAAGGATTGGCCTTGACTAGTAAAATATCGTTCTGTGTTCACGGATGAACTGTATAATGGAATGCCTTGCTGGCAATGCTGGAAGCTGTGCCTGGGCCCTTGCAGGGTAGATAAGCAAGTACTTACCCAGGAAAACGAGTGTCACTTGAAATAATACATAGCAAGCGCTTGGATGAAGCAACATTTAAAGAAGAATGTAAGAGCAAAATCTGCTTATAGCTGTAAAAAGAGTTTTGGCTTGGCCCAAATGATTGACACTGAATTATGAAGCATCAGACCCATAGACAGGGCATGGCAAAAGGGATACAGCAACAAAGGTGCTGCCCTGGATATGGGGAGGAAGATCTACAACAGATCTACTGGACAGGAGATGAGAGAAGCTGAAAGGAATCTGATGGTCTTAGAAGTAGCTGTTTCCTCCCCCAGACAATCCTTCTGAAAACAGGATAGCTGCTTATAAGCGTAGCTCTTTTGCTGGTAATATACAGAAGCTGTATTTTAACAGCTGATTTTCCAGAGATGTCACCAAAAATCACTGAAATCCATACCAAAAATAAATAAGAATCTTCATTTAATGTGGGCTAAACGATGAATAGCTGTTACAGCTGAGTTTGCTGAGTTAGAGGAGAATATATTTCAGAGGTCAGTTAGTTGACAGAAGCTGTGCTTGCTCACCACAGAAGAGGTTAAATTCAGTAGGAGATTGATGTAGGCACTGCTCTTCAGAGTTAAACACAATCATTTAACAGATGAAATTGCCTTCATTATCTGTGGCTTTTTTTTAAGTGAGGCTATACCATTTCTCCTCGGTTTCTTTGCATTGGTGTTGACAGCTGCTATTGTTTACAGGAAGCATTAGAGGAGAAGCTAAGCTGCAGACCAAGCAGCACTCCTCAAGGTCAGCTCTTACGTAGTAGTTGTCTATAAAGAGCATTGTGTATATGCCATCAAGGTCCATGGGCTTTTCATTCCTAGCAACTGCCATTTTCTGTTAGTGGTAATTGGGAAGTAAATCAAGGCCTTATTATATATCAAGCCATTGATTCAGAGCTTCATTTCTCCTACTCCTTTTGGTTTGCAAGAGCACGGAGAAGCTGTTAGTATGAATTTCATGTTGTACATAAGGATACTTGGGTATCACAAAGGAGCACTGGAATTCAAGGGCAGAAAAAAGACAGCACAAAGAAATACATGCATTGTAGGGCTTTAGATGCAACAGTGAGACCCAGTAGGAGACAACTATGTGAAATACATGGGGCTGTACAAATTAAGGACTTACACTAAAATTAAACTCCTTAAGGCCATCTGTAACAGCAAACTTTGACCTATGTTGGTAGTACTTTTCATTAACATTAAGCTGCCCCAGCTGCCCTTTCCCATTCCCTGTTTGTGACTGCCAGGGAGGTGTTCATAGCGGTAGGGTCTCCTCTGCTGGTCTGTGGCCTGCTTGTTTTCATTCTGTGCCTTGACCACTCTGCACTGCAGCTGCTATGGCCCCTGTTCAAGGTCCCTCCTGTCAGTAGACCTGCATTATGCTACCTCATTATGTTAGTTGTAAATATCTCATTCTACATAAAACATATTATTTTTTACTTGTTACTATTGCCTATGTAAAAAAAAATTGGTTATTACCAAAAGAAAAGCAAATTGATTATGAAGAAAAGCAACAGTAGAGCAAATTAGTCACAACATGGTCATTGGGAAAATCTGTGTTACAGCCGAACAAAATGAAAGCAAAGCTGCAGTTCACAAGTCCACAGAGAGCAAGCTGACAATCCTTGGTCATCAGGCCTTGAAAATTCACTACAAAGCCTGTGACTTGTGACTTGCAATGGGAACGCTTTCCTGGCATTTGCAGCTTGTAGCACTTCAGAATGAAGCACGTTTAGTTTCTGTGTTCAATGCTGTTATGGCATCCCACCAGCTAATTCCAGTGCCTCCATTCCTGTCTATATTTATATTTATGTCAACACTTTCTCTTTTGAACTAGAAGTAGTGTATTTCTTTCTCCAGCTGCAAGATGTCGGGGAAGACATTATTCTGAAGCTGGTGGCAAGACACCTTGGGCAGAGACAAAGAGTGGAAGGTGCAAGCTGAAAAGGAGGATATAATGAGTAAGGAGTACTTTCAGATAGAAAACTTAAATAATGTTCTGCAATCTTGCTACCTGCAAAAGCTGTAATGAAACATCTTCAAAGCCAGATTTGCCTTCTGAACTCATGCTGGGAGTTCAGCCTGTTATATATGGGAATATATTCTTCCAAGTGGAGTACAGGGGCTGACTTGGCAGAGGTAAAAACTGGGGCAGGCTTATACCTGATGTCATTCTTTAAAAGTCACATCATTGCTGAACCCTCTGTTTAAAAGTGTCTGCTGCAAGATCAGTCGATAAGTCTGATTCTTCAAGTCTGAGGGAATGATGTGCTCTTCTCAAAGTCAGTGTGGAGTTACTATATGCTCTGCTCTGGTAGGGTTATCTTAGGCTACAAAAAACTAATAAGAATGCCATCATTTTGTTGCAGGAGAGGCACCCTTCAGTTTCAGTGACAAAACAGCTGGAAGCTTAACTGTTTTCTTCACTCCCAACTGTGAAAGTGTTCCACAGGCAGAAACTACTGCTTGACTCAGTGCTACAGTGTTGAGAAACTGTGCTTTTTTCAATTTTTAATATCTTAAATCTGAGATAGAATAGTATTCCCTCAACACTTTTCTGTCAGGAAGCTGTGGCAGCTAAACCAAGACCAATGGGCTGTCATCTGTCAGTGGAGGGCTGTTATAAAGCCTTCATAGGTAGCATTTTGCTGTCAGCTGCATCACAGGTGTCATGAATTGAAATATCCTGCAGAGTGAATTTTCCTCACTGAACTAACTCAGTGCTGCTCAGCAGCATGGATAAAACCAAATTTTCACATCCTAAGCATGAAGGGTTGTAAGCAGAGACTTATTTAATCATGTCATAAGAAGGCAGTAGGGGAAAGGACAGAGATAGATAGGATCCAGAGCTAGAGGGAGGATGCAGGGAATCACTTTACCAACACTGCTGGGTGATCAGGAGGTGGGTCAGCAGCAATTGGTGTGTCTTGGGTTCCCTCTCTTTCTGCTCCACTTCCTCCTTTTCCCTTTCTTCTCCCTTTTTTCCCTCTGTCCCTTCTATATTTACCATCCTATGTTATGCATTGGCAGCAAGTGGTATGTGCCCTCCATGGCGCTCCAGGACTTTAGTGAGGTAAAGTAGGCAACAGGACCACAGACATTTCAGTACCCTCAGGCAGTTATGCCACTGCTCAGTCTGGTGACAGAGCTTTGGGTGAAGATGAGCAAGTTGGGGAGCACCAGGGAGGTAGAGAAGGAGATAACTGGTGTAGCTGTGCTTTGCCATCCTTGAGATCGATGCATCCCACCTTACACTTGTAGCGAAAAGATCCCACTTCATTAATGAATTCTGAGCTGAAAGAGAGTATTTTCTCAGGACTTTGGAAGTCCCCAGTACCGCCCTCCATTTAATTACATCTGCAATTGATTTTAAAACATGGGTCCTTCATCACCTCCATGCTTCCTCCTCTTTCCCTTAATCAGAGGCAAGTTCAACTAAAGCTGATTTTGCAGCCTTCCTTTTTCTGGATGATCTTGACACGTCAGGAAACTAAGTGTTGGTAAAAAGATGTTAAAAAAGAGGTTTGAACTTACGCATTTGTCCTCTGTAATTAAGTGCGCCAGGAGGCACATAGCTGTCAAGGATATGAGAGGTAGACTTCAGTGACAGATTCAAGAGGTTTCTTTTACTGTAAAAACTTCTTGTTTAATTACTCAAAAAGCTCCTCCTCTTAGAAATACTAAATGGTGGTCAGTGCAAGCTTACAAGTGCAGTGGAAAAGGAGAACGGGAAATGTTGCTTGAAGGTTTCATTAATGTGTCGAGCTCTTTAATAAGTCAGCACTTGAATCTATTTCTTAGCCTGACAGCTGCTTCCCTCATCAGTCTCACTGGTGACATCATGTGTACTTCTTCATTTCTGAGAATTTAACGTTAATGCTGCAAAACTGATGTAAAAAGTGGCCGGTGTGGGGAATAATGGAGCTAGTGGAAATGAAATCTTTCATTGATTTTTCTTGAAAGGAAAGGTGACCCTACTCTGTGTGAAGCTGTAACCATGGTAGCAGATCTAGTCACTGGGAGAAAAATGATGCTGCTTTTACAGTAGGAGGTGGAAACAGACACTCTGAGCTGAACGTTTTCAAGACCATGATTGGTTGCTTGAGACGTTTTCATTTAATAAGCTTAGACTTTGAAGATGGATTGTGCTACTGTATTTCTTACAGAAAAGAAGTCTGTGGGAAGAGAACGCTTTTGGTAATTGGGCCACACCAGCACTGAGAAGATGAGGGACACCTGTGTTGGAAGAAAGCTGAATCCCTGATGATAACAGTGATCTAATAACAGGTGTCAAAGATACAACAGGGTGTCCCAGATATGTAGAGACCAACTGTTACTTAGATAAAGGACCTCTATATTACTAACTGCATAAAGGGGCCTTGAAGCATTAAAAAAAGGTCTGGACATAACCAGCAATTCAGGCCATGGGCAACATGGGGCACTTTAAGTCTCTCAAGTGCTTTAGAAGAACTAATTCTCATTATTGCCTGGGAAAGAAGACAGTGCAGATAGTGAGCCAAGAAGGTCAGCTTGATTGCCTAAACCCAGACAGAAAATCTATGTCAAAGCTAATGCTGAAAAACATGGTTTAAAATCCTGATCATGCCACAGTTGCCCTTATAGCTCTCAGGGTATCCTCCTGAGCCATATAGACACGATCACTGTAATTGCTGCTGCATGTTGTCCTGAAACACATGCAGCTTCTTTCTGGATTCTGGAGAGATAGCTACACATGGAGACCTATTGAAGACTGATTGGTCCTGATCCTGCAGCTGAGTGCCCGCTCTAGTTTGTACCACAGCTGAGCATGGTGTAACTCAGCACTTTTGGGCATACTTTCTCTTTTGCAGCTGTAGTAGGAGCTGGTTGAGGACTGATACTCACAAAAAATTTAGCTCTTCTGTGTCTCCCCAGACTTGCTACAGAGAGTGTTCAAAGCTTTGCTAAGCACTAGTACATAAACAAGAAGGGCCAGCACATTCATTCTTCATCTTAAAGAATAAAAATGTTTGCGGTACACGTGTATTTGTGAGGTACAATTGGTTGCCATCTGCATATTGTAACTGATTCTTTCTTGGTTTAAATATCAACGATCTCTAAAGCCCTGTGCATTTGTTACTTTGGGAAAGTTACTAGGAAAAAAAGACAGGGAGACAAACTACTCTCTGGTATATTTTTAATTAGGATTAATGCACTTCTTAATATATACAATGATGGCACCACAAACTAGTGTATAGTCTGCAACCCAAGAGAAACATTCACTGTTATATTAAAATATTATATCTACTAGGCAGTGTGTAATTTGATCAAGAAGAGTTGACACAGATCAGAAACAAGGTACTTGTTTTGTAGCAGCACTTTCATTCAAAAAGCATTTATAATCCCTGCTGTGCGAGATAGCCACTGTGAAATTAAAAACACTTGTCCTTGTAACGCTAAGTAAGAGACTCAGTGGCATATTCACAAGCTGATGCTTCTGCTTGTTTTTGTTGGAAGCTGCCCTGTAGAAGTAATCCCTGCAATAATGTACATCCAGCTAGAGTATACAGGAAATAAGAGAAAACAATACGCAACTTCAAATGTAACCTTCAAATATAGCAATAACAGGAACTCCGCTAACTGTGACAGATGGGCATACTGCATGCTTTTCCCAGTGGGCTATATGCTTTTTGTGCATAATATCAAATGTTCCATTTTTTAATCCAGGCATCTAATCTCAAGCTTTCTTACTGGTTTTGCAAAAGGCTGTCACCTTGTTTGTACATTCTGGGGACAGGATTGGCATAAGAATTGATGAAGAGAGGCCAGCCACGTTTCCCAAGGAGCCATTAAGAAATCTTTCCATCAGCAGGCAGAGTAACTATGGTTGCTAACCTGTCCGTGCTCCAACAAAGACACCCAGTGGGTTTCATATTTACAACTCTGTCACACAGCGTAGTGCAAGCTACTGACTGCAGGGACGGAATGGTTCCCTCAGCTGATTCAGCCTGCCCTGGTTTTGGAAGTCATACTCATACTGCTGTGAGCTTTTGTGATCCTTCCCGTATCACCCCTGGAGCAGAATCACATATGCTGTGGTAAGCACCTGCTGTATGAAGCCCTCAGAGGAGCTTAAGTTGCGCTGTCTGAATCTCCATAGCTGTGTGGGAAAGTAACTTTCAGGCAATAGGGGAAAAGAGAATTGGTTTCAGTAGGCACTGAGGAATAAAAGAGTTCAAAAAGATTGATTTCAGGATAACGATTAAAGGACAAAAGCAGAGGTCAGAGAAAAGGGCAAGGATGAAAGCTAGAGAATCAGAGGATGAGAGAAAAGGAAATTAAAATATAGCAAGAACTTTAATGATCTCGGTAGTGAATTTCAAAGGAGGAGAAGGATCAGACTTCCTTCAGTTTTGGGTCATTGCTGGAGGACTTCACTCAGATCCTCGGATGATGAATTTTCCATCTTGACATCTAACAAGTGACTGTGCAAGCTGACTGGCAAATGTTTTTTTTTTTTTCAGTAGACTCATCTGCCTTTGGGATTTTTCTGGCACCATTTTTTGAGTAGAAATTGGAATAGAAGTGAAAAGACACAATAAAGCAGATTTCTGCTTTTCTCTCTTCCCTTTCCTCTGAAACCCTGTTCTTCCCACATCAGAAGTAATTTTGGTTCTGTGTGGGGAATATATATATTCACAATAGTAAATAATATATAGGATTGGGGAAAGGGAAAAACAGTCAGTCACACAAAGACAGGAAAAGAGAAATGAAAAGAACACAACACGCTCTCTGGAGGAGAGTATCCTAACAGTAGAGGACATCAGAAAAAAAATAAATGAAGCAATATAGTTTGTTTGTGCATGACCAAAGCAGAAATAGCAAGGCATATTTCTAAATGACTAAAGAAGCTTGTTAGAAGCCTTTGGCAAGAGTAACTTTTTGTGAGTCAGATTGGCATACTGAAAAGGTATAATAATATTCCCAAAAGGAGATTATAATTTCCAGTTTTGCAGAAATTTGTTTTTTTTTTTCAGCATTGTGATCAGCTGCAAATTGTGGCCACATCACACTACAAGTTTATTAATTGTGAAGCTGCATAACTTATAAATGCCTTCTAGTGTTATATTTAGCTCAAATGTCATTTGTAAAATCTTCATTTTGCTTTGCAAAAGTAGTGCTAATGACACGCTCATGGAATATTTTTATGTAGAGAGCTCAGAACAGTCCATAAAATGCTCTAGTGCAGAGTGATCTGGATAAACCATACTATTAAAAAGTTCTTTAGGCTTTGATACGGATCAGTTTCAAAGTAGATGGTAATTATCAATGAGTATGTGCATATGGGTGTGTGTATGTGTGCAGACAGAAAGGAAAAATGAAGGTACATACACAGAGGGCAAAAGAAAATGGTATAGAACATGGCCTTAGTCATGGATTTGTATCTGTTGAGTTACTGTGCCGTATTAGATATTTTATACAAAAATTCATATTCCAAAATTGCTAAGCACTGCTTCTAATAAACAAATGTTCTTCAGATCAAAAATGCATTGAACTTCTAAAACCTCTTAGGAGATGCCTGCATCTCCCTCACTGGTAGCTGTGTTGTCACAGTCTAAGCCAATGGGGGATCAACAAACTAATGAGAAAGTCTTTTGACGGAAGTGACAGAGCTGAACATCCATGTTGACAAAAGCCTGAGGCAGATGCCTGCCTGAGCACACAGAATGCATCTACTTCAAAAACAAGGCATAGAGTGAGAAAGCTAAATCAACTTCAAAATTGGCCTTTTTTACCAACATTTTTCCTTGACTCCTTTCTCCTTCCATCCTCCCTTTCACCATGCATTGAGTTTATTTAAAATGAAGATTAACATCAGTGAATAGTGTCACCATATTTAAAAATAAGTGGTATCATAAAGAGAATGGAAACTTTTTTTTGCTTGTCTTACAGGCTAACATCTTACCTACTTGTCATGTTGAAGATCTCAAATGCTAAATAACAGTATAAAAAAAATCCCACTATATACAAATTAGAGGGTCAAGAGTGCTGTCAGTAAGGATAGGAGCTTGAAGAGAGCTGGGAATCCAGACTTTTGAGGGTGTGAGTCATGTGTTCACTGGTTATGCTAAAGAATTACAGAGGAATGCTAAACTACAGCTGTAGGATAATGAGTAACATTTCAGATCAAAGTCATGTAGGTCATTGTTTTGCATTTTTTATTAGCTATCTGCTCGTTCTTCCATACAACCCAGCAAGGGTGCTCTTTGCCAAGGTTGATCGTACCAAACACTCTGTTGTGTTCATCTTGCCTCACGAACAATAATTCCCCAGGGAAACCTTTTTTCAATCACCTCCTTTCTTGTATGAGCATGTGGCTTGAATGCTGAACATCCTTTCTTGTCCAGTTACCTTTATTCCTGCTCCGATTAGAAATGCAAACTAATGTCAAAGACAGTAAATTGTTTTCAAATAAGAAGCTAAACACTGAGCATTGTTCAAGGTCCGCTGGTTTCCTTCAGCAATGTCCTTTACCTGACAGTGAAGTGAGGTATTCCGCAGACGGTTGCTCTGAGAGCTGTCACACAGAGAAAGAGGAGGACTTCACTTCATGATGGGCTGGGGCAGAAGATACCCATTTGTCATCATGCAACATGTATTTTTAAAGTGCTGAGGAGGTCCAGATAGTGTTTTCTTTCACTTGGTAATTCCTGCCTTCAGGCTGCTGTGTTATTTGGCATATAAGTACCTCTGTATCACTAGGAAACATATCAAACATTGCAACAGGGCTAAGTCTGACAATAATGATGCCCTTTATTTCATATTATCTTAGAAAGTGAAATGTGTAGTTCTTTGGTATTCCTCTTCTGAGAACGTGGCTTCAGTTTCTTGCTTTCAGGCTGCATAATCAATTGCACTTTATAGTTTCACAGGGACAAGAGAAGGACATAATTGAATAAGTAAGTCAGAGTAAGATTTGTGCCCATGGCATGTACTATGTGTAGAATTACATGGTTATAGTAAGCCTGTACCTGTGCAGGGGGTTTCACCAGTGCTCACCTGCCTGCCCTTCTGGCCAGCTACAAACATCTGACTGCAGCTGGCAGGCCAGAGGAGCACATCAGAAGAAGGGAAAGGGAAAAGCTCAAAAAGAGGCTCCATATGTCACTGATTTTCTGTTCTTGTCTCTTCTTCAGCAGCTCCTCCAATTTATGTTTGCATGAGTTTACTTCAAATTCCAGTCCCAAAAGAAGGAAATTTAGTAACAGCATTCATGAAGAAAGAGTTTCACTGTGTTGAACATCTTTTGATTTCTCTCTGAATTTAGCCCTATTGAACCCTGTGAACCAGCAGGCATGAAAGCCACCCAGCAGCAGGACCAGGGCGTTACTGCTCTCTTTGACAATATCAGTGCATCTGAAGATCTGTCTTCTCCTCCTTCAATCCTGCCTCCTCTTTTCTTTCATGATTCAGTGTCAGGGAATCAAAATGCCAAGCAGAATATTCAGTAGCTAATAGGTGGAAGGATAAGAAAAATAAAATAACTAGGATCAGTGGGAGCCAGCTAACCTTATTCTGTGAGGAAATATGTGAGTGGATGTATTAGTAGACAAAACAATGTTTGGTTTTGGATTAGGTGTACTGCCCTGAACTCACAGCAGTCATTTAGGTTGGAAAACAGCATAAGATTTAAAAAAAATGCCAGTGACAGCAGGAAGATTTTGTTTTCCCCAGGGCAAACCTGAAACTTCGCATGTGCCTGCATATGTATATAATTCCCTTTCTGTGACTGGGAAAGCGGCCAAATGAAAATGCTTTCATGGCAAGTGTAATTAAAAAAATTGCTTACTACCTGAGCAAGTCTTACCAGATGCCAGTGAGTACCAATGAATATCAATCAAGAAAATACTTGCTCAAATAAAAACATAAATTAACTAGCTAATTCTATTGGATACATGCTGTCCTTGATCAAAATAATACACCCCTCAAAATGTCCTGGATGAAAAGTGGGATTCAGCCACACAAAAACCACGATTGCACTATGTAACCTGGGGATCCATTCTAGGAGACAAATAAAAAGTCAATATTCTCGTGAATCTCCTTTTGAAGTACATACATATTTCAAATATAAAATTGAAAGAATAAAACATTTGTATATATAGATTAAGATGTTCCTAACGCAAGCAACGAAACTATGGAGGTCTAAAGAGAAAAGGAGAGCTGCTGTTCCCCTGGATAGAAACCTCCAGTTCTGTTGGCCCAGAAAGGCTGTTGACTTTCAAAAATGCTTTTCAGTGGGGTGATGTGCTGTTTGATGAAGAAGAGACACTACCACAGATTTTTATAAAACCAGTCTGAGACTACTGAACCCCGCTGTTCTTCTCTTACAATACAACTGCAGATTTTTATTTTTTTTCAAATAGAAGGCTACAGAGCTGAGGGGGAGGAAAGCCAGGCAGGATTAGAGGGAAGGCTTTGGCACAGCATCAAACTTAGGACCTCCAGGTTCATCAGTGTGCCACAGGAAGTTAAACCACAAGAGTTCATAACTTCTAACTTGAGAGATAAAGAATATGCTCTTTGTAGGAGTCTAAATGTTAGTGCTTCTACACAGCAATGCAGTGTAGAAGTATCCAAATTATCACAAGGACTAAGCGTAGTTAAGCCATATGTTTGTGGGCTTACCTGCATCTGGCCTCCTAAATCAGCTGAGACAGAAGGCCACAGTGTATAAAGACTAGCCTTAGTCTCTGAAACAGTTTAATTCTCAAAGTAGCTCAAGAACTGAGGGACTGATGGGACTTCAATTTTCTTTTGAAATGAGATTTTAAATATCTTGAATTACCACACTGCTTCCAAATGTTCACCTTGAACCTTGCTCTGTCAAGGATACAAGGTGAGCTACATAACATTTAGTTTTGCTTTGGTGGTATAACAACATTTCTAGCACACACCGTGACTTAGTTTACTGTGGATGATGCTGTATGTTTGACTACTTGCTATGTACATAAAGCTTGTGGATCTGAAGTGAACAACATTTTGAGGTCAGAGCTATTGAACCAGAAAGCACTGGGAGTTAGACTTATAAAGATACTGCAGAGCAAGCTAATTTGGCAAAGATACAGAGAGATCTTAGAAGAATATCTGCAAAGGAATTTTTAGATTACTCTAAAAAAGTGTTGGCTGGAACACAGATAACATTAGTTGGAAATTTATTTCCATGTACAAAGCTAGGAAGGTAGTGTACTACAAGAGGATATGAAAAAGTGGACTTTGAGGAAGCAAAAGTAGGATCCATCCTGTTCAAAGTAAAACAGGTAAAACAGAAAGTGGGCAGTGGTTTGCTGTCTTTGAGCTGGAGACTATTTAAATGCTCCCCAGGGCTACTTGACATGACTGAGAAGCCGTGGTAGTCACTTCAACACACAAGCAAACCTGCCTGGAAATGCCACAGGCACAGCAGCACCCTGCTGCTGACAACCCAGCAATGGGAATGATGCTGAGAACACACTGCTGGGGAGATGGTTTTAATCCTAAACTGGAGGAAGAGGCAGCTTGCGCTAGGCCACTATTCTAGCTAAGCACTAGAAAGTGAGGTTCTCTTGCTGGGGATGAAGAGTGAGCCCTGAGTTCACGTGGCCAAGGCTACACAGGTCAGGGATCATGTGCCTCCTGAGCTGCCTGGTATTTCAGACAAGTCTGACCTATCTTTCCATCCTGGAAGGGAAACACTTTCATTCTGAGCAGAATTTGTGCCTACAACAAAGAGCCTTGCCATGGTGTTGACCTCACATTAATAAAACAATAGTATGAAGGACTAGTACTGTATAAATCCATGTCCATGAGGCTATGTCCTTTGCATGTACTCTTTCCTTTTTTTCTTCTTTCCTCCTCTGTTCCTGCATCAGTTGCAGCAAAGATCTCTGCTCTAAGTAACAGAAAAAGAGAGAGGGAAATGATTTCATCATGATTTCATGTGATTTCCCTGGGTAGGTAAAATAAAGTTGTTAGATGGGTGACCATGCATGAATGTCACAGAAGCGACAGCACCAACTCCTCTGTGCTTTTCCTATGTATGTAGAGCTGAAAATAGCTGATACAACAGTGGCCTAAGATTTTATCTGTCTATATCAGTGTTCTCACAATGAGAATGAAACAACCTGGCAACACTCATGCAAACGCCAGATCAGGACCTTGTGTGGAAGACATTATATCAAGACCAACTAGAAATAATAGGGAGCTTTTCCATAAAAACTTATGAGGAGAAGATTTCACTGGGGAGAGTAGGAGACTGATTGGATATGGCTCAGAGGGTTCAGGATGAGGTAAGGTACCAGGAGGAGGCAGGGTGCAATTGATGTCCCATGTGGAGAATGTGAACCCCCCTTTTTTTCCTCCTATATGTAAGAGCTGTTTGTTTTTTTTTTTTTTCTTTTTTTTTCTTTTCTTTTCTTTTTTTTTTTTTTCCTGGAAGCCTGAATCTGATATCCGGATTCTTCTGGATTTGAGGTCACTGGATACCCTGAGATAACAATAACACTCACTGTCACTGTCTCATCTGCCTTTCTTCCTTCTGCTCCCAAGAATCCCAGTATACATCCAGTCGTATATTTTCTTTTGTTTTCCCTATAGGATCAAAACCTCTGTATTTTTCACAAAGCTGAACTTACACACTCCAGCCAGTACTAGGGAGAAAAAAAATGTGATGATTGAGAGTAACTGTGTAAAATTATTTTTCAAAGTGCTTCAGTAGCATAAAAGCTAAGGGAGGCAATAAAAACAGCTCATTGTTTTTGTTTTGTTTTTAGTCAAGAAAGAAAGAGCTCCTCTCCGATCAGAGTCCTGTCTCTGTACACCTTTTGTCCTCAGAAGGTTTCCCAGGAGTGGCTGGGAGAAGACCTGTCCCAAGCACACTTTCAAACGGAAGTTAACAGAAGTGGCTAATAGATGGATCATGTAACAGCGCTTTGTGATTGCTGTTGCTTTTCAAGCCCTGTCATGAGTAATCCCTCATTTCCTTCCTTCTTTCTTCCACAGGATATTACAAGGCAAACCAGATTGCCAAGAGAGCAAACGAAGGGATGGCACCAAAAGCAGCTGCTGAGTTTGGATTCCTCAGATAGGAACAGACTGATCAGCAGCAAAGCCCAAAGAAATATTTGGCTTTGAGTCATTTTCTTTATCACCATGGGGAACAGAAAATGGAGGAAGGAGAGCAGTGACAGAGAGCTGCAGATGATTCTGCTGCCTGATTTTTTTATACAGAGCAACTTAATTGTGAAGTAGAGTTTGTTCACGTGCATTACGTAAGAGAGTTCCCAATATGATAAGCACGTATCAGCTATTTACTAAAAGCCCGAAGGATGTTGGTCACATTAGGAATACTGGTACCTCAAAGACAAGATAATCTTTTACAATTTAAATTTACAGATATTTAAAAAGGAGAATTATTCCTATGCTAGATGAAAGCAGGGCCATGCAAAGACTTGATCAGCCTATTTGTTACAGAAATGTGAGTGCACAGTTCAAGACAAGACTTCCTAATTTACATGGCCGACCTTCATTTCCTTTCAGTTTTTATCTTTGGTGTCTGGTTTGCATTTTCTAAAGAGACTCAGGAGATTAGCGGAGTGTCACTATTTAAGGTCTGAATAGCCTTGTAAAGAGTTAAAAACAGACAGAAAAGATGCTTTTAACGATCTTTTTAACAGCCATATAACTGGTTTCAATGCTTATATGACACTAAGCCCGTGAACAGGCAACTTTCCAGTTTTTGCAAGAGCTGGCAGATAGAAAAGCTCCTTAATAAAACAGCAACATATTTTTCTTTCAGATTTGCAGTTTCTAAATGTCACTCTTTTCCTGCTGATTTATAAAGATCTTTTCTTACCAAACCCGGCCAGAGCAACACATATACATGAAATAGATATTCTGTACTTCAAAAGTAATGCCTTTTCCCTTGATAAAATCAAAAATTGTGGTGAAACGCTGAAAATTGTCTGCTTTACATGATTTTATTAAATAAATCAAATGGTTGGATCTTTCTGAAAGTCTTCTAATTCTATGCGTAAAGAGGCACAGTGCACTGAAGAAAAAGGATGCTAATTTACAGACACTCTTGACCATACATTTAATTTCTATAAAGGATTGGCTTCTAACTGTGTAATTCAATAAATTTGAGTAAATAATGTACCCGTGCTATTTACTGAAAGGTACACTTCAGAATTACTTCCTGACATGTAGCTTGAACAGTTTAATACCTCAAGAAATTGCATGAAGTGAAGAAAATTCTAGCAATAACTGTACTGTAAATAAGATTTTAATTGAACAGAGCCAGGAAAGACGATCAAACAGCAGTCTCACCCCTGCTGTTTTTCCTGAAGACAGAGACAGTATTCAGTGGCCACCCTTGAAGAAGACACTACTTGAGGGACAAAGGTGAAAATTTAGAGAAACAACATTTTCTCTTTATTTGGAACAGAAGCAGACTCTCATTTTGGTACAAACTTCAGGGAGTTCTGGAGTTATCCCATGCTCCTGGGCTGCAGGTGAGAAATCTTCAGAACAGCGTGAGTCACTGTGGTCAGTCATGCAATTTGCACTGGGCTCTGTTATAAATAACTCCTACTGGCAGCTAAAATAGCTGCTAGTGATGCTCAGCAGATTTGCAGGTTTCATGACTTTTAAGGTCCTAACTGGGCCAACAGCTTCACCTGGGCCCCAGCAGACACCAACACAGTCTATTTTTCCAGATGAAAAATGCTGTGTTGCATCACCCATCGCTTGCCTTGCCTGCTTTGTAGTTTCTGCCTTCCAGTGACTGGGAAGTTTAATTTGTTGCAGTTAGCTTTCTAATGCCTCTTGTTTTTTCGTACGTGGAAAACAAAGCAAATAATAAAAGAGTAATCTTTGCTGCAGGTGTAAAGATTAAGCCGTGAGAAATGCAGGGTCATCTGAACTTTGCTTCCTTGACTTGCGTGCCTAAAAAGGTTCCCTGAGCCTCTGATTTACTTGGGAAGCTCTGGCATGTGCTGGGGGGAGCCATTTCCTGGAATGTTGTTGGATTGTGGCTGAATATGTTCTAAAGAAGAATTCTTTGTACAAGTACACTGCTCACTTATACGGAGAGCATCACAGAAGAATAGTCCTTTATAGAAAACTCTCAAGCTCAGTAAATATATATTTTTATCCATCCATAAAACAAAACAAAATGGGGTAGAAGCCAGCTACTTAAAACATACCTGCTAAAGGTAATTTCAGGCATGGACTAAAAGCAGACCAGAGTATGAAGGGGTCTGAAGGAATGTACAGTAATTAGCATTAACCTCATTAATTAATCCATTAATCTCTTTATTTATTTACAAAAAAAAAAAAAAAGAAAAAGAAAAAAGGCAGAAATTAGGAAGGATTGAAATTTGAGGAAGGAAATAAAATATTTGCTGACATCCCTCTGTTTGAAGCTGCTATAGATGGAGTTTTCATACTGATATCATGTAAGTAACATCTTGAGCATCATATGGAGGCATGGTGAGATGGTGAGAACCTGCCAGTTTAACAGTTTAAAATGCTACAAACATGACCCAAGTTTGCTGAAGTAGAAGAATAGAGCCCATAACCTGCTCTGAAGCAGGTCCCCTTGTAAGGACATGTCACATCAGAGATGCTCTAAGCAAGATTACGCTGTTTCCTAACAGGGATAACAGTCCTGCATGCAGGTGGTTTGGTCACCTGCAGACTGTGCTTGGAACTTATCAGTATGTAGTGGGCACACTGGGCTGTAGCTTGAGTTGACCTTCAGCTACTTAAAAAGAATTCTTTCTGTAAAGCTTTCGTTTTTCCTGTCGGGTAAAGCTGATCCTATATGGAAGAAGAGATTTGAGTCACATTGAAATGATACTGAAATTGCTCTACTTGACTCAGTTTCTTGCATTGTTAGAGCATCAGCTATTTGTCTTATAATATCATTTGTTTTAATTGAGCAGCGTGTGCTCATTCTCTGCAGATCAGCCTTGAATGAAAGCAGAAAAAATGACCACCAGGACCTCTATGAGCTAGAACTGTATCCTACATACATACATCTCATCCACAGCTACACCTGACTCATTTTCAGTTGTATAAGCTGAAGAAGACAGAAGTGGATGTTAGTTAGATCAGTCCACACTGTGCCACACTGTGTTGCTCTGTCTTAGCAGTCAGGTGTCCCAGTCTGGGCAATACTTCAGTCAGACTTCTGAATGTAGCAATTGCAGCTATCCTGCAGGCTTTCTTCAAGTAAATTTAGCTGCAAAAAGGGATGTTTTCCATGGCTGCCTAGACAATAGTGACATTGGTGAAAAATATAGTAATGCAGCCTTTGATACGTGCTCCAAAACCTTTGAAACCAGTGGAACCAGACTCAGCACAGCAAAGCGCTTCAAGCATGCTTTCTATAGAATGTCTACTGGCAAAGGATGAGCATTTGAGACTTTCACAGAGTGAATGTACAGTCAATATGCAAAGTATTTAGATTAAATTTAAATGCAGTATATTAAATGGCTTTGCAAGGCCAAATACATACATATTTTTTACAAGTATGATACATTTTAGACAGTTCACACGACTGAATTCTGTAGGTGGTACCGAAGTTTCTCTATAATCTGAATTAAAGGAAGGAGAATGACTGCAGAGTGGGCCAAAGATGGTTAATTTAGATGCAGAGCTCGGCCTCAGTACGAGGTTGAATTTAAAGATGTAAACAGAGTAATTGCCAGTGTGAAATAGAACCATGTGTAGTAGTTGGATATGATAATTTAAGATGTAATTTTGGATAATAAGGGTGTTTTCAGAGAGCAGAATAGCAGCGAGTGTCTTTCCACTTTGGTGCACCACAATGCTATTATCATTTCCTGCAGTTTTTTAATGAAGTTCAACTGCATTATCTACAATAACTATTTCTGGGTCTTTGATTAAATTCATAAACAGACATTAAGAAAATAAAATTACAGGAAATAATGGGGAACACAGCAAAAAAAGAAAAAAACGGAGGATTTTTTTTTACTATGACTAAGGATACCTCACAGTGGGTGAAAGGAAAATAAGGTGAAAATAAGGAATTAGTAAAACTCTTCTTCAGAGGCACTTGCTGAACAATTCATCTCCTAAACTGCTGTTGAAGAAGAGGCGTAGGCAGAGGGTCTGTCGTGGCATAGTTGTTTTGTCTCCGTATTCTGGTTAGCTGTAATTGTGATGCTAAGTGCTTAAGTGCTTAAGATGCATAAGTGATCACACTTATGGAAGTAACAGCACTAAGTGCGCCTTTTCACACAAGAGCTTCTGCTGGTGGTGTGGCTGACTGGTAACGAGTACAGACGTGACTACCATATCCCCCTAATCACAGATGTGAGCTAATCACTAGTAAAAAGCTGCTCAGCTCCCAGTCCCTGCAAGAGATTCTTTATCGCCTGTGTGGGTTTAACTAGGGCATCCAAATTGGAAGCCCTGAAACTTCTCCAAGATGTGAATTAGATGCAGGTCTGTGACGAATTGAAAACTTGTCATCCAAGCAAAGGAAAGGAAAGTTAGCTGTGAAGGTTATCAGAAGCAGATTGGATCAGGTGCTTTTGTTTTATTCTCTTCTTGCACATTCTTTTCTCATATCGAATGGCCAGACCTGGTGGGACAGTCTTCCATACTGGCAAAGAAACATTTTGTTCCAAGAGGGAAAAACAGACTGAGATTTCAGACTGATGATTTTTGGAATTAATCTATCTACAAATGATTTTATTAATTTTTTTAATAGAAGAAAATCTGGAGACACTGTCTTTATTCTGCTTAATTCTTGCAGCGGCAGACTTTCATCTGGAAGGACTATTGCCTTTCGTCTAGACTTCATTTGTTGTGCTCCCAGCTACTGGGAGAGAGGAAGTACCCCTTCACACTGAGGCACAGCAAAAACATCCTGAAAAGCTCCAATGTGATTGCCAAATTCTGCCCTTAATTACCCTTCTGTACTTGCACTAATTTCCACAGGGATCAGAAAGCCTGTGTTTCCAATGCTGATATGTCCACACAGGTTTTTCTTCAATTAAATGGAATGTATACCCACGGATTTTTCAAAGTTTAAAATGTTTTCAGTCACTTCAGGCCACAGCACCATTAGCAAATAGTGCAGAATAACATGAATGGAGCAGTAGGCTGGAGCAGCTGGGGATGAGGCCCGGAGAACACTTTGGGGGGTTGCTGCAGAGCAGCTTTGGCCTTGCCCCACTATATGGCATTACTGCGGTCTCTGACGCCAAGGAAACTGACATCCTGAATGGGAGAGATGGGGACTGAAAAAGGAGGGACAGTGGAAGAAGAAAGGAAGACGGAGGCAAGCCCTTTGGAAGAGTTCATCCATGCACGGATGGTATCAGAGCAGAAAGAAGCGAAAAGATAGCGGTGAGGGGATGCCTCTGTTGGAGAAACAAGAGCTGTTCTCTAGGAGGACTGGCAGCAAATGTGGAGGTGCAGATGCCTTTGCATGGTACAGGGAGGATTTGGGGTTGACAGAGGATGACTCAGTTTGGTTAAACAGTGCTGTACAGGTGGATGCTGATACCATACATGCCTGTTGTAGCAGAAATGCTAAGTCATGGCTTGAACCAGTGATTGAGCACCTGGTGGGAAGGCAAGGCCAATCCAGGGAACTCAGGTGCATGCAATGCAGCTGAGTGACTAGAAGGAGTGGAGCCAGGATAGACTCCTTCCAAGAACTCATGTAAGGGCTGGCAGTGGAGGTAAGGGTATTTCCCTGGAGTTCTCTTTGTGCCTGAGGTCTTCTGAGGGTAAACAGTTTTTTCCTCTCTCCTTTATTTCCTTTGAAAGCAACTTTTATGTGGTACCATAGGACCTATCTATCTAAACTTTCAAGGTTGAAGTACATCTTTTACTTTCTATGTGTGTTTTTTAAATTGCTTTGCAAAGTCTGCCATTGGATTAGTATCCACGTTGCCCAACTAAATGTGAGCCACAGGGCTCTCTTGCAGTATTCTGACCTTTTTTTTCTATAACAGATATGTTCTTCATATTCATTTGACAAACATACATAAGATTACATGTTCTCATGAATTTATTTGACCTTTAAGATGCTGAACCATATGTGTGTTCAGTGACTACAAAGGAATCATGCCACATTAAACAGTTTTCATTTGGCCTGCAGCCAAAGCACCTAAATTAATTCTAACACCTTGGCTTGACAGGAAAATGTAACTATTATTTTTTCATTTTTTGAAAATACACTTTTATTTAGGTCCAAATAATGCTCAAATTCCAAGCAGCTCAGTGCCCATCTGAGACCTCCGTCATCCTGAGGATTAATTTTAGGCAAATGTCAGCTACTAATCAACACTAAGGATCAGACTAGTTGTACTTATTCCAAACTGCTGAATTAATATGGTGTTAGCCTTGCTGAATTGCAATGAAAATGCATTTTATATGGTACTTCAAATTGCATGTAATGCCTCTGTAACAAGAGTTCGCTTCTCTTTCTTCAGAAGTGTAATCAATGCCAAAACTCAGGAAAGAAGTATGTAAACATGAAACAAAGAGACCAGCTAGACTTTCAACAGCTTTTGCCTTCTTCAAATTCACAAGGAACCCTCTTTAATTAGCATCAATGAATGACAGAAATAAATTAACAGCTCTTTTGCACTGGAATAACATCAGCGAAGACTTTGGGACCAGAACTACACAGCACTGTGACATCCAAGAAGTATCTGTGCACCTAACAGCACAGCACTGAGACAGGAATTGTAACTCAGTGACCGCAGCCACACCTTAGGCCTGTAAGGTATGAGCAGTTTACTGCTATGCATGGTAAGCTTTCTTTTTACCCTTGCATTTATAATGCTGGAAAAGCAAAGGTATTCTGTTTGTCTAAAGTAACGCCTCAGGGGTGTTGTCCTCTGTTACGGTGACTGAGCTGCTCTGACAGAAAACTTGCCTGCTGCTTTTTCCCCTGAGAGAAAAGGTGACGTGCCAGGGACAGGCAGATGATGGGAGCACTTGGGAAAGCCCCTGTGAGGAACTGGGCACAGCAAGGAGAGCCAACAGGTGTAATGAGACCTCCAGTACCCCACCATGTAACCCTGCTTTCAGCCTGGCAGGTATTTATAAGGTAAAATGATTTCTAAATGGGTCAGTCTATGTCACAGGCTACACCTGAATCATTGCTAATTTCTCTGTGTTTAATTAATATTTTGGACACTAACTTTAGAACCTTGTACCCTATTAAATGTAGCAGTATGTTGAAAGCATTTCTATTCTGGTAAGAGATCAAACTTATTTCCTACAGGCATCACCATTTTTCTTGCCTATACATGAATTCAATCATTATAAAAAGCAGTATGTATCATTCCATAGCTGAAGGTAAACTATTATTAGGATGCAAAATGTTGTAAGGGTAGTTTTATCCAAGGACCAGATCTGTACTGGAAGTCATAGACATACATCACTTTGACAAGGATGACCAGAGCTGTGCCAACAAACACGCTTGTTTTCCCCCCATCTCTTGAGATACAGTCCCATAAGTGAGATGTGTTTTACCTTCAGAAGACAGCCAAGCTCCAGGCACTCAGTATGCTTGAATTAAACTGGCCTAATAATTTGTCTGAGTCTACCTAGTTTTCAATTGCCTAGCCAGCCAGAATCACTCTCTGATCAAACAGATCTGTTGTGTCAGCTTTGATTTCTCTTTCTGATCTTCTTGCCTATCAATCTGCCATCAGCTGCTAAACTGTCATCTGTGAAATGCTAATGAAATACATTGTAACTGCACTTTACTGGCCCAGTCTGAGAGCATCCTTTCTGGGGAAGAAATTAAAAAAAGAGCAAGTAGGTACTCGCAGGCCCAGAAAGAGCTAAGGCAGTGACTGACACATGGTGCTGTACAGGGAAGGGCACAACTGTGAATGAGTGACTATGGGGACACTGCTGGTGACACTCCGGTAGTTAAGAACCTAGGAACAACTACAATGAATGGCACCAAATGCTGTCTGAAACCAGCATCCTTCTCCAAATCTGGCTAGTAAAAGATGCAGAGGAAAACTAGAGAAGCAGAGAAAAGATTGTCCAGAAATACAATGCTAGTTTGCTATGTCTTGCAGCAAAGTGAATTCCTGGTCTTTGGAGATGTTTTTGTGTTCAGGAGCCCTTGGTAAACTGTGTGTTTGTCCACCTGTTTTCATAGCCCTGTAACTCAGCATTCTCAGCATCCAAAATTAGGAGACCATTTATTCACCATTTCTGCTGTTAATAGATCTGCGAAGGCTCTGTTCTCTTTCAGGGAGAGCCAAGTACTTTCCTCTTCAAGCCTTCAGAAGACATAAAAATGATTGAGTGTAATGAAGTTCAGAAATCCTTTGTGTGAGCTTTGTCTCTGACAATACATAACGATGGAGACAGGCTAGTGTCAAAGTTACTTCTCACTGCATGATCATTTGGTCTTTGCATTAGTTTTCTCTACTGACACCCAGTTCTAGACTTTATAACCTTTCCAGACCTGAATTAGAAATATAATGAAAATGACTTTTTGCTCGGAGCCACATTTATTTTCCTGCTTCTCGTTTTGCATATGCATTCGTGCCTGCCCTCACAACTAAAAAGCAATTGGAATTCCTTACTTTACAAGAACAGCAGTAGCAGTCATCATTAGTTTCACTAAGAGGCAAAACTAGCTGTATTGTATGAGGCGGGGGATATAGCTGCCACTGACCAGTTTTCAGATCAGTCAAGAAAAGTACTAGTCACAATTTGGTGATAAAGAAGGAATAGCTTACCCCTTTCTCAGGACAAGAGCTTACTGGAAAATTCCCAAAGGAGGCAATCTCCAAGTAAAAATGTTTCCCCTTCAGCTGCCAGCTCTAAAATGAGGTCAGGGATGGGTGGACATAAAGTTCACCCCTTCTGGTCCCACTTTCTGGCAGTGCGTTATAGGAGTGGATCAGGAGACGCATTATGGCCAGAATTAGCCATTTGAATGGATCAAGCAACCAAAAGCAGCAGAGCAAAATAGCATGGCAAGCTGATGTCATTTGTTAATGATTAATGGCAGAAAGCAGATCATAGTCAAGGTCTTGTGGGCCTCACTTCTGTCCTTGCTTTTTGATCACTTTTCTCCATCCTGCATGTATAAATTTTGGCACTAGTCGTGCCATATTTCTTTGCAGTGAATAAATAACATTTGGTTTGCTTCCAGCAACAAACTTTCTTATACTTAATCAAACAGTTTATTAGAGCATGAAGGAAAATTGGTCATGACTTCAGTTCCTGTACAGCCTGAATTAACAAGCTGGCTGTTGCCAACTCTAAACTTGGAAGTGCTAATCATAATTAAAATCTATTTTCACATAGATTTCACAGTTTTAAGGTGGAGAGGTACTTGAGACTCATGTGAATTTCCAGACTATGTATTTAAAAAAAAAAAAAAGTGTTTTTTATCTACAGGATGATGTTATCTGTGGGAAAGACCTAATAATTAATGAATTATTAATGTGGTGTGTGATGCGGCATTTGTTATCCTTCAGCGCGTTTATGAGCATATGTTCTCTGAAATCTTTTGAGAGAAGTTTGAAACTACAACTTATAAGTATTGCTATTTTTTTGTTAACTTTTTCATTGTTATATTCTTGTTCTAGCAGCAAAATGCAGGAAAAATAGTGCTAATATTGAAATGGACAGGCTATCTGTAGGCTGTCTGTAGCTTTGTTTGGCAGAAGTCCATGTGGCTCATTCAGTCAAGTTCCTCTCAGGTGCATTTAGGTAAAATGCCTTATATTAACAAAGTACTCTTACTTCAAGCTGAAGTGGCACAGTGTTCCAAAAGGTAATCTTTTTAATTATTCACCATATTCACACTATACAGTAAAGGAAATAAGAGAAGGATAATCATACTTTGTTTTCCACTTCATTTTCTAAGCCTGCTTCCTGGCTAATTCAATCTACTGGATCAGTGGGAGGGACAAGAGAGAGACTGAAAAAATGTTGACTGTCAGATCAACAGGGGATTTGAATTAATGTTCTTTAGCACAGAATGGAAGCATATGGGCTGCAGGGTGCAGCTCTCCTTGGAAATTTACTGCCAAAACAGTACCATCTCTATTAACACAGCTGCTGGCTTGTGAAGCAGAAATCAGTTCTTACTTACGTTAACCTTCAAGAAGCATTTTCAGAGTTACTGCACGCTAATATTCTGTCTCTCGCTTCACTACAGCGTTGCCTATTAAAACCCTATTCCAAGTCACACCTGCGCAGCTCTGTAAGCGTTACTGTAGGATGTAACATCCTATGGATTCTTCTTATGGTAATGTGAAAGAATCAAAGTTATGTTCACCCAGCCTGATAACTGTTACCAAATCTCACTTTTCTCATGTGAAAAAGGAAAGCACACTTTGATAGAATATCTTCCACATAAATATTGTCTGTTGCCTGCTACAGCGTACTGCTCAATTTGCCTGCATGTCAGCTCCTACATAATCAGATAGAGACATTTCCTTTAGATACCACTTCCACAGAAGTTCTAGTTTGCTTCCCCACTGTTTTCCCCAGGAAATAGCTAGGCTCTCTTATCTCTCATTTCTTCACTTGCAAGCTCTGAAATAAATGTTTCATCTGAAAAGAATGTCAAAGATTCAAACTTAAGCTCCAAGAATAAAATGCTGAAGTGTAATCTATGCACTAAGTAGGACTGCCTCCAACGTGCAACCTTGTCCAGCTGAGCACATGCCAGAAAGGATGTTTATCATTAAGGCTCTGTATGCAAATCAAAGATTTGGTGTTTTCTGTTACAACCTGTGCTACCATATCCTGTATTACAATCTTATATAACTTCCTTAATCTTTCTGTGCTTCATCTCAATGTAAAATAATTATGCACACTACTTCTCATTTATGTGGGAAATGGTGTAGCTACAGCTATAGCTTCTGAGTGGTTTAAGGGTCTGCTGATGGAAGGCACAAATAAGTTCAGGGAATTGGGACTGCTGAGAGGTTAGCAGGAGCGTGTAGGGACTGAAGGGATGGTCATGAGGACTTCTGCTGAAATGAAGTACCACTGACTTACACTGTTAAAAAACAATATTGGTGAAATACAGTCAGATATAATCAGAATGAACTGGTTCTTGAAAGTCTCTTTCAACTCACTATCCTTGCTGCCTGAGCAAGAATGGGTTTGAGTTTGATCTCACTGAAGGCACTGTCCTATCCCATAGTGCTGCGGTGTGCATTCTAAAGCTGTCCTTTGGAATGATGTGGAGAACGTAGTTTTCTAGTTCTATGTGTTCACCCTGAACTTTAACTGCTCTTTTAGAGTAGTTGCCTCATTATTCTCAGCTGAAAAAAAATTAATATAAAAAAGAACAATTTGCTCATGATTTACTGTATTCAGCATTTGCTTTCTCTATAAAACCTTAGGAGAACTGTTGGAATTTTTCACTGCTGTTAAATATAAAAGCTTCAAGGTGTCTTTGAAAAACAAAACAAACCAAAAAAATGGATGAGCTCATTTTAGATTGTATAATTACTGACTTTAGGGCTACAGGAACCAATACAATGCTGGTTACGCTGTCAGGGCAGTTGCATAGCAAGGACCAAGAATGTGGTTACTGGGTTAGAGATGCTAATTTAGCGTGCTCAGCCTATAACTCAGTGAACCATTTACTGCAATGTTTTCATTATTATAGTAATTTCATGTATAAATTTTGCAGCAAATCAATTCAGTGTTGATGATTTGACTAACGGCTCTTGTGAATTCACTCTGAGCCTTTGGACTATAGGCTACAGTGTAAAAATGTTATTTGTCTTTATTTTTCTTTTTTTTTTTTCCCTTCTCACATCTTTAGCATCTCAAGGCTGACTTCAGTGCAATATATGAAATGTACAAATGAAACACAGATCTGTTAGGAAATTCTACAATTTCTTACTTAAATGGACAGCACTACAATTTTTGCAACCCACAGAAGGGAATGAAAGCTAGTAGTAGCATTCAGACACTTCAGTTCCCAGTTACTAGAAGGAAAATGGATATATAATCACACAGTGGAAAAAAATTGAACACTAGCAAAACCAGTGATGTTCTATAGGAAATGAATTTGGTAAATTTTAAGGATGTTGTAATTAATGGCTACGACTTGTTCACAAATTACAACTCATTTTGCACTTGGCTACAGTTACTTGATTTAATGCTTTTTATCAGTGACTGAAGCTATTCAATTCCATTTATCAATCAAAAAGGATTTGTATGATATAAGCCCTCAAAAAACTTTGATGTTCATACCTTTCAGTTCATTTCTCCCATTCGACTTTGTGGAAGATGTAGGCGAGGCTGTCCTACAGATCTTTCATCCTACATTCTAGGAACATTCCAACACCGGTTGGAATTACTTTGCCTTGGAACTCTGCTCATTACTCCACAAATTTCACTTTCCTGTAGATGTTAGGTAGTAGGCATAAGTAAAAGTTGAGGTAAATATCAAATTTCTTGAATTTGGCATTTATCTATTTAAACTGAATATCTTATTAAAAACCACACAGCTAGTTACTTCCTCTGTCAAAAGCCACAGAGAGCAGGCCTCTGATAGCATGTTCTTGAGGAGAGTATTGACTCCCAGATGACTCTGAATTCTTCTCAATACCACTCACATCTCCTGCCTCATCTGTGAATAAATACCTCATTTTGACAGGATGCAGAAACTGCTTTAAAACTTCCCTTTTCTTCTGGCAAGTGCTACAATTCCTCGGATCCCTTCACTTTCTTTTTCATTCATTAATAGAAGAGATATTGAACTACTGAGAAACTATTTTCAATTCCTCTTTGGTATAAACTCCAGTGCTTATGGGACACAGGTGTCATTTGAGCTGCACTCTGACTCTGCATTTGCTTCTTTTAGTATGTACAATGACTGCTAATAAAACACAGATTAAAGCATTAGCCTCTTTTTTTAAGATTGTGGCAGCAAGGAATACAAATACTTTTGCTTTGTATGTTTCTGTCATCCAAGACAGGTATTTGTTTTTACCTCCAGCAAGAGAATGGATTAATTTTGCCTGTTCAAAAATCTAAAAAGCACTGAAAAGGGGGGGAAAAAATGTGTCAGAAAGTAGGAAAACCTGAATTTTAAAATAAACGCAGTTTCAAGAACTGATGAATTATGCAAAACAACCATTTTACCCCGACTTTGCCAAAGAAAGACTGGGTACAGGCCCCAAACAGTATATTCCTAAAATGTTGAAGCGTGAGAAGAAAAAAAACAATCCCAGCATATCTATTGTGTTTTTATTTATTTAATTTATTAGCTTATCCTTTGCAAAACCTCCCACCCACTTACTGGAATGTATAAGACCATCAAACTCACAACATCCCATTGTATTATATTGACTATAATCTTCTATGCTTTCCTAGACAGAAGCCACAGCCCTTAACAAGGACACAGCATAGTAACAACAAGAAAAAGGGTGTTGGGGAGTATAACTGGGGCTGCTCCGTGGAAAGGCATGAGCCAGAAAGAAGCCCCCAGCACAGGCCATTCCTTCAGTGGCCATGGCACAGCCCCGCCGCATCTGGCAACAGCAGGCAGAGATGAGCGCAGGTAACGGAGTCCACCTGCAGCTCCAGATGTGGCAAGTGATGAACCAGGTCTAAGGTCCTTCCAGTGAGTTCAGTTATAACCAGCAGCAGGCAGCCAGGTCAAGCCTACAGTGCAGTTTTAGTCCATGTAGCAGGCACGTTCCCTTACAGACAGAGATCAGGGTAGGCCAGAGACTGCTCACTGCAGTTAAGACCTATGAATGCCCTCGGAGCCCTAACGAAGCATTGCTTACATACAACATCCATTATATAACGTACACATTTACGTTCACCAAAGCGCTGCTGGTATGAAAACCCCTGCTAAAGACAGCAACGCCACTTCTGAACTTTGGTCTATTCATTACTGCTCTTTGACTTTCCTGGCAACTTGTGTTTCCCGTTGATAATGTGAAATAATCTGTACAAGTATGAAGCTATTGATAAAAAGGAAAACCAAGCCAGCCAACCATATAAATAAAAAAGTGTTATAACCTTTGAACTCCAGAAAGTAGGCAGGAGCAAGCCACAGGCCTTGTCCAACAAACCACAGAAAGAGCAGCAGCACACCGCGACGCCAGGACATTTTAATATCAGGTATTATGACGGGCAAAAGGCAGAGGTACCAGATAAAATACTGGGATGTGCACACTTTGTTAAAACTCACAAAAATAGCAGTGTGTAGAAAACAACAAAAAACAAGGTCTTTGTAGAATGCTAGGGACACAACCAGGAGCAGAAGCAGCTGCGGCAGGAAAGCTGCGAGCCCAAGGGCAAAACTCCATTTGCTCTCTGCAGTTAAATACAACATGTAGAAATAGGGGGAGAAATTGTGTCGGATATCCCTCCTGGTCAGGTGATAGAGGTAGGCGTGCTCCAAGAACTCCCAGCCGTAGAGGTGGTAAAACACGACGGTCAAGGCGGCCAGCACGGATCCAGCGACCGCTCCGAAAAGCAGCACATTGCGGTTCAGCACCCGCACAACCCGCCGCCAGATTCCTCCTAAGAGCGTAAACTTGGCCGTTCCGTCGCGCCCCGCACCCGCCGCCCCTTCCCCGCTGCCCTGCAGGTGCAGCGCTATGGGCAGCGCGTAGGTCAGCGGGTAGATCTTCAGGTGCACGGCCAGCCCGTAGCACAGCGCGGCCCTCCCTACGCTCCCCGCTTCCACCAGTTGCAGGGCGGCCAGCACCAGCACAGCCACCAGCGCCTCCGCGTTGCCGCGGCTAGACACGGCCATGGGCAGCGGATTAAGCAGCCAGGCGGCGGCGCAGCACCCGCAGGACAGCCCGGGGGAGGCCCCTCGGCGCCGCAGGGCCCGGTAGGCCACGCCGGCGGCCGCCAGGTCCCCGGCCACAAAGAGCAGCTTCCCGAAGAGCTCGCCGAGGTGAACGTTGGGCGTCAGCAGCCAGGCCAGCAGCGGCGTATAGCGGAAGGTGGCCCGCCGGTAGGGCGACCGCCCCTGGGTCACCAGCCGCGCCGCGTCCGTGAACACCCGGTAATCGACGTCGGTGTACCGCATCCGCATGACCGCGTCTTGGTACAGGCCGTACAGCACCAGGCTCAGCCTGGCCAACAGCCCCGCGCCCAGGAACGCACCGAATCCCAGCCGCCCCCCCGCCATGGCCGCGCTCAATCCATGCTCTAAGCAGCGCGCTTCCGCCAGCCCGCGGAGAGCACCCAGCCGTACTGCGCATGCGCCTAATAGCGCGTGCGCGATGCGGTACTGAAACCGCTGCCTTGCCGGGGGAGTGGTAAGACGCTTCCTTTAAGGAGCGGCTGGTGGGGGCAGGGCTTGTTTGTCGCTTTGGGCTGTAGGGGCGGATGGTTCCTGCTTCTGCGGTGGGTCTGGAGATAGAGACATCGGTACCAGCAGCAGCCGCCACCGCCCTCTGTTAGCGTGGCATTTGCGATGGCTTTTCCCTGTCTGCGTTTCCCGGCTGCATGGAGTGCGGTCCGGGAGGGCTGAGCTGGGGCGTAGCGCCTGTGGGGGCCGCGGGGCGCGGCTGTGGGCTCTGCCGCCGGTGCTGGCCCTCCTCGGGGCCCGGCGCGGCGTGCGGCTCCCTCGGAGCCGTAAAGCTCTACGCGTGCTGTGTAAGTTAAGAAAGAAAATCTGCTGTTTACGTTCTGCAAGTGGCTGTGTTTTGCCTAAATATCTGAGTTCACCCTAGAATACTTAAGTAAGCTTCCTTCCGCGTTAAATTTCTCATTTATTTGTATTAGGAACAGCACTATGAAAATCAGAATTTATAAAGAGGTATCAGTTTTTCCCTGTCTGTGTAGATCGCTACATGTTGCCACATGCAGATCCAAAAGCGATGCTTCCTTCCTTATTTCCGTGACAAATGCAACAGATACAAAGAACACAACAATACCGTTGGATAGAGCCAATTCTCAGGTGTAAAGCATTATTTCTCAGCATATCCACTGCTGTTAGCTGTGCATTTTTGTCAGCAGTGACCAGGAGCCTGCATGCTATGCTCCTCAAAACATGCACCAGTGGAGGTGACCCGCTGTTCCACAGCTGCTGTGATGGTGTTGTTGCTGAAATGCGGCACCCACTGCCTCACTGTGCTCGTATCCACTATTTGGTCTCTTTAAGCATTCAACAAGCATTGATTAATGTCAGCGGTACAATTCTTTCTGCATAGAGGAATTCAATCCTGCACGTTTGTTTCATCAGCACTTCCATGCCAGGCGCCTTTTCGTCAGACTGTCCCTCCGCTGCTGTCTGTCACATGGCAGCAACATGTAAAATCCATCTTCGATGTCATGGGCCAACATAATAAAATAGGAGACATTACTTTCAGAGCAGCCTTCATACCATTAGACACCTTTCATAGGAATCATGAAATTTCTCCATTAATTTACCACATGACACCATTAAGTCCTAAAGCTGATAATTAAGGTGTTTTTGGGATGGAGTGTGAGGGTGGTTGTTGCTGTTTCATAAGTAATTGCTTAGTCACTACTGCTTTTCTACTTCAGAACAAGAAAGATTGGTGATATTTCGTCTCCTTCCTCCTTTTACGTATCTTGTACCATAATGGTTGGGATGTTGTATAGAAGGCTTTGTCACCTAATCTTTTGCAGTGGCCAGGGTACCCTTTGGAAAACCTAGGAAATAATAGAGGCTTACGGAATCATTGGAACTGAAATCACTTGATATGCTATGGAACTACAAGTCCAAGAAAGATTGCACATGTAGATACTCAATTCTGAGTTTTTGTTTCAGGAAGTTTATTGCTAAAAAAAGAACTGTTCTTGCCCTGTCCCTGTTTCCTCCCAGGATTATCTGTGATTTTTCTGTTACTACCTTTAATGGAATACGTTTTATTGTTTCGCATACTTTGTGGAAGCTGTCTATTGCAGGAAGAGGATTCGTTGAAGCTCATTTGATGGTGTGTCAGAGTTAAATGTTACTGTTTAAACAGTATGGATTTAATAAAGAAACGTATCCATTTGGGGGTCTCTAAGATGCTTTTTTTGTTTGTTTCTGACAGTTTGTTTTCAGACAAATATTTTATTCTCCTCTGAAATTAACGGAAGTTGTGAGGCAGTCCCTAGTGACTGCTTATCTGGATTCTAAAGAAGAAAAGGTAGGTAATTTAATTTTAAAGTGTTCTAAAGTTAATAGGATAGAAAAACTACCTTAGCTATTGTTGTATATAATGTAACTGTATGACATTGCTCATGCTGAAAAAATAATTGATTTTCCTTATCAATAATTTAACATCTTGAAAATAAGCCTGAAGCTCTGCGGAGAATTTATGTCTGGCTCAAAAAGGTATTTGGCTTCAGATTTGTTACCAGCTTGCTTAACCTGGTTTGTCATGTACTGTAGACTTTAATGCAGGAAGGAGGGCAGTCTTATTAAAGCTGTAAATCTATTGTTCCTGTAAAATGCTGCTTTTATTTATATAAGACATGAGAAGCCACTTTTAGAAAATGCTAGAAAATAAAAACTAATAGAACCACCGAGACTGAAGCTGATTGATTCTAGTGCACATGAAGACGGAAACAGTATGAAGGAAAATGTGGAGTCAAACATAATCATGCATTAAATATGAATTAAATATAAATGCAGATGGGAATATATGCACATCTATTTATTTTATAAGTATCCGTGTGTATGTGCATATAGTAAACAGACCCTTTCTGTTACCCATTGTGTATTTGGGTTACACAGTCTCAAAGATGATACCATCAGATATAAACTGGAGGCTACTGAAGAGGTGTAAAGAAGTCAGCTGAACTCTAAGGTGATTTTGGTAGTATGTAGGATGGAAGATCTTTGAACTTCTAACAGGGTAGACTGCTGTGCTATGATTTATTTGGGTTCCCTTCCAATTTCTTTGGTTTTTGAACTTCATATGTTTCCTTACAAGAGAAATATTCCTGCGTAATGTATTTATCAACTGCCAGTGTGATTGATAAAGCAATTGGTACAGTCTGTTTCTTGCAGCACATAAAATTTGATAGAAAAACTGAGTAACATTTATGTTAGATATTTTGGGCTTGGTAAAAGAAATTATTTTCTGCAAATATAAGTGATGCCTTTCAGATGTTTGTGTTGGGTTGAACTTCAGCTATTTTTGGCAAAAGGAAAGTATGGCTAAGATTATATAATGACGTATTCAGTTCTGCTTTAATACTGGAATTAATAATACAGTAGGGTTTTCAAAAAGAAGATGAAAAAGACATTAGATCTCTTCACAAAAGAAAATCACTGTTACAAATATAAAGTCACAAGTTTTCACTTTTTTTTTGGTGTTAATGTATTTACTTAATACTGATGGATAAATCTATTCCCTTATTCACACATTATGCTAAAAATGTGGCTAGTCAGAAAATGTGCTATGATTGTAAAGGATGTTTTTTTTTCATCGCATTATGGTTTCTCACAACATGTTTTAAGTATTGCTTGCAGAGTTCTTGCAGCGATTGTGTTGGTTGTATGTTAGAGTGGTGAGCAACATGATACCCCTTCAGGGAAAAACAAGTACTTGATAAAAATTAGTTCATAGGGATACCTGATAAAGGTTAGCATTTCAGAAAAAAACCCTACCATTGAGAAAACGCTTGTGGAACATTTGTCAGCAAGAGTAAATCTTCTGGAGTATGACGCTGACCTAGGGAGAGATTCCAGAATATAGTCCTGATTTGATTTAAGGCAGCTATAAGTGTCCTAAACAGCTTTCAGTCACAAGACATAAAAAATAAGTGAATAAGGGAAATATTTTGTGTATTTTGAGTCTGTAACCACTTAATACGATGTTTTCCAATTATTCAGAGAAAGAAAAGAGACAAACCTTGGGAAGTGTCAGTTTCACACTTCTCACACAGTTCTTTTATCACATATAAAAGACAGGTTGTAGTTATAGCACATAAAATCTCTCTTGAGTGTAAGATAGACCACCACCTTCTATGTTGGTGAGACCTTTGCTGATACCCAGTTCCTGAGGTCATATCCATATAGATGGATGAGGCACAAAACTATATCTCAATGTTCTGTTCTTATTTTTTAGATTGAGAAGTAGACGTCAAATATAGAAAGAAAATCATATCAGCTCTGCTACTAAGTTTGTTTTTCTTCTAACACTGCTTTTGGAACAGATGAGATATAGACATGAAAAGGCACAAGAGCTAATCATCAATAATTTGTTTGGAAATAGGTCTAAATGACTTCTTTGGCTAAGTGGCTAAAGTAATAAGTGCAGAATTACGGGCTGTAACTCAAAAGTTACAGAGGCTGTGGTTGAGGCCAGAATTTTTATGCCATCCCTTGAAACAACACATGCTGGCACTGGATCACAGACCAAGCACTTTTCTGGGTAGCTGAACTATGGAAACTTTGAAACTTGACCTCTTCTAGCTTACATGACCATTGGATTCAATCTGATCCAGTAAGGTATGAGATTTGGTTAAATCTTTTCCCGAGGAAGAAGCAGTCATAGTTTTTTTCAATCTTCCTCCCGCTACCCCCCAGTTTCATTTTCTAATCAAGTTACTGTTCTTGCTGCTACCTTCTCTTCATAGGGTAATTCTGCTTTACCTGACTGCCTGTTGTCATGAAGTTAGTGGGAAATTAATCTCTGAGTATTGTTCAGTATTATGCTGCTGCAGTAGAGGTAGGGAGATGCACACAATGTGTATGAACTCACTGTGCCCAAAGCGCATGGAAGCAGTTCTAATTAATGAAGCCTTTAATACAGCAGAGAGCTGTAACCTGCCAGAGCTCCATTTCCATCACATCTTTCTGTGCTGTGCTCTTTTAATCACCCAGTTAAGAGGACTAGAGGAAGTAGTGTTATGCTGAGAAATACTAAATAAACCACCTTAATGAAAGGAATGGGAATGACAGGCAAATGAAAAAGTAGTGTAACTCTCTCCAGTGACCTCTCTTTGAAGGGAGAAGGCGAAATATAATTTCTTTGCTATTGCAATTTTATTTAATATAAATAATTATCACCGTGATAGACTTCTGTGTATTACTTGGCAGGTTGTGTTTCAGTGTAACTGGAATAAGCAATCAGATTGAGTAAGTTTGTCAAAAATTACAGATTACTGTTAACAAGTACAGATAATAATAATCATCATAATAATAATCATAATAATCATAATTTTCTATGATTCTATATGAGGTTTAGACTAGACATAAGAAGGAACTTTTTCTATCAGAGAGTGGTCAGGCACTGGAATGGCCTGCCCAGGGAGGTGGTGGAGTCGCCATCCCTGGCAGTGCTCAAGAGGCGTCTGGATAAGGAGTTAGGCAATATGGTTTAGTGGTTTTCTGTAGGTATGGTAAAGGGAGGATGGTTGGACTAGATGATCTTGTAGGTCCTTTCCAACCTTGTGATTCTATGATTCTATAACATTTCTTAAGAGTTCCTGCTGGAAAAATTTTTGGAGATTGGAAAGGGTAAATTTACAGAACTTCTAATAAGATGTGCCCTGTCCTTTGGACTGAGTGTCAGGTGATTTTTCTGAGATGTAGGACACCTGCATTTGGAATGATTTAAGGATGTTTTCTGCATCCCTGCAGAATAGTGTTGTGAACCTTGGAGAAGATAGTGGGGAAAGCCAGATCTTAACTGATAGTTTGATCTGAACTACTGTTTTAGGGTCGTTTTTTGTTCTTGCTTAAAAAAAAGAAAAAAGAAAAAAGTCTTTGTGAAATTACGCTGAGTAATTCTGGCTGAAGATTTGGTGGAGGAGCAGAGCTCTCAGTTGTTTCTGCAGGTTTTGTGAGAAAGGTGACTGACAGTATGAGAGCTGCTCTTAGTGCTTCTGCATGACAAAGGTTTGCAGCAGGTATTCAAAACACTGGGGAATGAATGTTACCCTGAACATTGCTCCTAAGTGCTGTGATCAGAGATTATCCCTTCTTCCAGAAGGTACCAATGGTCCAGCAGAGTTATGCAGAGCTATTGGGAGCCAGGCTTTGCTGTTCTGTGGCTATGTTCGTATTTGCATTTGCTTGTTGAGGTAGGGACAAATAATTCCACTTATGGATATAAACTCAAACTAAACTGCACAATATTGGCTGAGATGAACAGTATGAGATGATCTTCACCCCCGCTGTTTCTCATGCTTTTAAGCATCAAATGGAATTCCAAGGATGTGGTGTTGCTTTTTTTCCCAGCAGATGGAGATGAGTTCCAAGTCTCTACTGTAGATAGTTCTCTTATGTAGCACTAAAAGGTTTCTAAAATTACTTAATAAAATCAATGATGTGGTTTTTTGCTGTTGTCTTTATGGTCAAAACTAATCAATGTGTCAGGGAAGTTAATATCTTAAATCCTTCTATGTTTTCTGACCAAAAAAAAAGAAAAAGAAAAAAAGAAAAAAGCAAACAGCCTTATGAAGAGCTGTTTTTTCTTCTCAACAATAAACATCTTAAATGTTTCTTCTACCAATAATCTTGAGAGCATTGTTGCACTTCAACACAGGGTACAAATACTAAAAAGTACATTGAAAGAAAAAAAAGTCTCCTGACCTTAACCCTTCCTTCTTCTTGTTTCCTGATGACATTTTGATCGAGACACAATCAAAACAAAAAGGACACATAATTCAGGGAGGATGTGGGATCGGTGGGAATGTATCACAGTGCTAGCTAGGATGAGGGGTTTGTGTCCTACCACCTAGATTTTACTTGTACTGTCATAAGGTTTTGAAGAGCTATTCACAGATACAGGTAAGAAGACTGAAGTAGTATGTTATGAGAAAGTTTTAAAAAGAATCAGGCCTGTGAACGCTGCATTGGCAATATTTATGAGCAAAATTAGATGTCTTTTGCATTATTATGAGGCTTCTTATTACCTCACAGTGAAGCCTGTTTACCCAGCTGTGGTTGTGCAGCTGATGAGAAGCAGCTGTTATGAAAGGCAGTGCCTGGCTGCTAAGGCTAACTGTGCTGGGAGGGCTCCAGAGCATACAAAGAGCTGCAACAGGTGAGGGTGTGAGCGTGAGGAGTGTGTAGGATTTCTGCTGTGCAAGTGGTAGAAGAGAAGAGGGAATGTATTGTTCTATGAAGAGTTTTGTGTTTGATTTCCTGTTCTTCAGTCAGTGTGTCTAGAAGAAAGTTCACATGGGGTTTCTCAGTTCCTCTGTGCCATGAAGGAGGTAAAGTAACAGTAGCAGTCATTAGGGTGTTCTCCTCATGTGGAGAAATGGATAATTCTTTGACTTTCCTAAAGCTTGTTTTGAACTTTACTTCTAAGCTACATCTACTCGGGTAGGAAATGTGTGAGTTGGAAAGAAAAAAATAAATCCTCTCTTGGCTTTGCTTGTAAGAGACTGCTCTGATAACTGTTGGTTCTGATAACTGGATATACGAGTATATGAGGTAATAGGTGAATGAAGACCACTTGGGTTTCGGTGTCTGAAAGATTTACAAAAAGCAGTTGTTCTCTGATGGATAAAACTTAAGATATTTCCTCTGGTAAGGAAATGAAATATTCTTTTAGCTATCTGCGGTGCTTTTGGCCTTGACCAATAAAGGGCTTTCCTGTCTTGTAACATAAGTATTTTGAACTGGTTAAATATCTTCTGAAATCGGATAGCATGTTGCTACTACTGTTATTGAACAGTTTTCAAGTGATGGAATGGTGTTATAATTATTCAGGGAAGGAATCCTCAATTTTTAGAAAAGGTATTAAATGCTTTGGTAGGAAAATAAATACTTGTTTTGCTAATGCTTTTTTTTTTTTCATATAGGTATCCCTGACTAATAATTCTTTTTGTGGTATCCTATTCTGTGTTGCATAGTGGCTACGGTGCTGTTATACTGGGTGCTCCACAACTGTAAGCTGAAGAAAAAGACTACTGTAGGGAGAGTTAGCTGTAAGGGATGAATCTTTGTGTAGCTGCCTGTGGAAATTGACTTTTTTTTTTTTTTTTTTTTTTTCAGTAACTAAATAGTATTTTCCATCTCCTGAATATTTATTTAGTAATGCTTTATTCTAACTCTCTGACAACTATTGACAGTAACTAATCCAGCTATTGGCTGGATTAGTTGCTTATGAACACTTTCTGTTTGAGCCCTACTTCTTAAAGTATGCTCTCAGTGAGTGATGCTTTTACAGAGTATAATATAGTAGCAGAGCTGGTGCTGTCTTTGGCAGTTATGGTTCTATCTCTACCTGTTCCCTCCTTGTATAGCATGTTAGTATTGTAACTTTAAGTACGTGCATCTCTTAACTCGGTCTCCAGGGTTTATTCATTCACTGTTGATTCCAAGTGACAGCTGTGCCATCAGTCTGTTCATCAGTTTCCCCCCTTTTGGTGTACTAAATAATGTTATCCCTTGCGCACAACCTTAAGGTGCTGTTTAGCCCCTTCTGCTGTGCAGGTCTGTTGCACCTGGATCAAAGGAGAAATGAATACTCTATTGTTAGGAGCACACAGTGTTTCAGAAGTAAAAATCCTCAGGAAAGTAAAAAAAAACAAAACAAACTGTAGGAAAGTAAAGCCATAGTAGTGAATTTGGGCATGTTCATAGTTGTCAGAGAATTTGTATAGGGTGTTCTCTCTCTGCACTGTGTGGTGTAACTAGTAACGGGCACGGCGCTTCTGTCACTACTGTTTGGCTATCTTCATTCTGATTATTGTTGAATTTCAATATTTGTCCTTGCTGACTGCCACATTGCTGAGTTTGACAGGTTGTTGCCAGACTTTGAATCTGCTGACGTAAACTTTGCATGTGTCAGCAGAGAGTCAACAAATAATTTTCTTGTGGCAGAGCAGATCCTGCTTTGTTTATTAAAATAGGAGATTAGGAAAGGCTGCCTTTTGAGAGAAGGAGGGCAGCTATATCTGATATTTATTTGATGAGTCCTTCAAAGAGCTGATTGTGCCAAAAATACGGCACAAAAATATCCCTCAGGCAAGGTGTACCTAATGTTGAAATACTGATACAATGAAAAGTAGTTTTCCTTATTAAACTGCCTTGTATTTGTGCAAATAGTAAGGTAATTATTTCTGTAAAAATAACAAGTCAGCAGTTGATATTTACTGAGCTATGCTATTTTAGGATGATAGGAATCTAATTTAGAGTTCCCTGTATTACTCAGTTTGGAACAGTGCAAAATCAGTGCTGTGTTGAAATATGTGTCATGCTTGTACAAAATATAAATTATTTGCTCTGACTCTTACTCTTTAAATGTTTAGCTTCAAAGGACTTTCTGGAGTAGCTGCTGGGAATCAGAAGAGGAGAAAATTTTTCTACTTCCAGTAGAGATTACTCTGTAGAACTTTTTAGCTAACATGAAGTCAAGGCAGCTGAAAAATGAAATTTCCACATCAGTAAACCTCTGGCTTTCTTCAGGAGAACTGCTGTGTCAGGATTTAATTCCCGCTGAAGTATTTTTAGTAACTGTAAAAGCTATGATTTGTTTTGTTGAGTTGCTGGCTGCTTTACAATTGAAGTATAAAGACAGTTTTCCTTTCTGAGAGCCAGGCTGTCCCTAGAGTTGTTCAAGGGAAAACGGAATTGCGCTTGCCTAGGGAATATTGCTGCAGTCTCTCTTAGCATGATCAGCAACAGAAGGATTCATTTGTTCAGTATCCCTTTTGATGTTCCTCTGAATTTGAAAGCTCAGTCTTCTATGAAGTAACTCTCATGTGTAAAGCAATGCCATGGTGAGATTTAAGCTCTACATATATCCTTTGATGTCCTGTGAAGGCAAAAAGATTGAGTTCTTGTGTGCCTTTTCCAATGGAAATAAATTATCCAGTCTACCTGACCCCTTGGAGAATTCTTAAGAACTTCACAAGCTCAGGACAGGAAATAATCTTTAAGCCTTTATTTCATCTATTTCTCCTTCTGCTTCACAGAATTGCCATGCCAATTTTTTCTGGTGGAAAAAATGCTAAAAGCAGTCCTTGGTTCCAGGATCAATATGATTCACCACGATAACCCTGTTTTCTTTTTTAGAGCAAGACAATGCAGAATGTCAAGTTTTGGAGTGTGTAGACAGCCTCTAATGATGTTCAAGCCAATAGTGCAGAACTATGCCAGTTGACCTTCTATAGATTTGAGAACTGATTGCTTTCAGCATGTTCTTGTTGGAGGAATGGCCTAGAAATACTTACATGGTATAGCACTGAAATAAAGTGGCCTGAATTCCCTCTGTTTAATGTTAACTTTCTAAAAGTTTGATGTCTAACCTAAGCTATCACTACTCTAATTAACGTAAAGAGGTGTATGCTCAGTTAGCCAGAGCAGATGATTCCACTGAAATAGGACAGATGGAAAATGGTAGATGAGAGAGATACTTAGCTTCTCTGCATCTTTCATAAACTCTTAAAATGAATCATTAGATGTGAGAATTCCCTTCCTCAGGTCTTGCAGGGCATGGCGCTAATAATTCTGTCCCACTAAGGTATAAGGTCACTGTGCCTATTGCCTCTCTTTCCTACTCCATATAAAATATATTTATGGATACTCTGGATACTTTTTAGTAACAAGTTTCACTGGAGTCAGGAATGCAAGTTTGTGAATTAGGTCTTAGCTGTGACCTAGGATCTTAGCTGAAAGATAATAAAGAAATAACATGGGACAAATATGATTTCTGTAGTCAATCACAAGAAGAATGAAAGAAGCATATAAAGAATTTTATTCAGAAGCTGAAGCAGGAAGGCTGTAGCAATTGTATGGTGGCTTTTACTGAACCGTTTCTGCTGTGATGGTGTTCAGCATATGAACTAAGTATAAACTAAATCTAGTCCTTTAAAATAAATAAAGAGCCCAAGGTAGGAGGGGAGGGGGCGGTGGTGAAATCTTAATATAAGCTTAGTTCTGTTCCAAAGTTTTGTTGACTGGAAGGCTCTGTATTTAGGTGGAACCCACTTAAGTAAATTAATCAATGTATATACATTTCTGGCTAGTTCTGATTACGTGTAGAGAAAACGCAAGGATCCCTCTATCAGCAAATCATTTGATACTAGAATCTAGCCAGAACTTTTGAATAGCGAAGCCTATCTTGATATGTTTTGACTGTGCACAAAAGTAATTCTAAGAGTTAGCGAAACCTTGTTTTAATTTTTACTTCAGTGATATATTTTTATATATAATAAAAACAGCTTTTCTTTTTCAGAGAGAAAAGATGCTCTTGCCTATGTTTTGCTATTAGCTGTCTTTCCTGCCTCATGAAGGAAACTTTGTTGGAATGCAGCTTCCCTCTCTTCCCTCATTTAACCAAATAATAGCTGGAAGGTTTAGTTCAGTTCTGGAAGTTAGATGTTGATATGTATAAGTTTAAAAACAACAACAACCCTCCCCCCCCCCCCCCCCCCCCCCCCCCCGAAAACACACCCATATTATATAAATTCATATTATATAAAATATCAATGCTGCAGACTGTTTAGTGCTAACTATCTGAATCAGTAGCTGAAATAAAATAATAAAACTGTCTCAGTATTTGTCCTCACATGAAGTAATAACCCTCTTCTTCCCTGTCCCCTCCTCCTCCCCCAAAAATCACCAGTCACAACCATAAAAAAAGTGATGAATTTGTGAATATTAAAGTGTTTGACAATTAAAGGAGGGCTTACATGAGCTTTTGAAAAATGTCTACACAGAACTTCTATAGACTGGAGTAGAAGTTAAGTGTCCAAGCCTCCATTTTCTTTTGGAAATTCCCATGGGTAGCTGTATCTTGAAACAGCTTGTGTTATGTTTCTGTGAAAAATATCAGTGGGGGATAAAAGCCTTTTTTTTTTTCTTGTTTTTTTTTTTTTTTTTTTTAATTTTAATTTTTTTTATTTTTTGTGAATGAGAAGCAAATATCTCTTCACTGGAATGTTGCCCAGTGCTCAAATTCTGCATGGTCTGAAAATCCAAAATGAAGAAAATATGGAAAACTACTTCTAAAAATCTATTAATTGGCCTAATATGCAAAATTATTTCTGCCTGTACCTTCAATTAACTTATCAGCCTTTGCAGTTTCTGTCCACCTATGGAAGTATTTTGCTCCCATTCACTTCATATATTTTATTTCTATCTCTTCAGTGTCATCTTTTCTGCAGCCATTTATCTGTGATACTGTCTGTGGGCTCATCTGCCTCTATTTTGCCCATACTTCACTTTCTTTTACTGATTCATATATAGAGCCATAAAATGTGCTGACATCTCAATATATAGTCTTCTCCTTTCTTTAATAGCTTTTTTTTCTTGGCTTTAAATCCTGAAGTACCTACTCCTAGATAAAAGTCAGGAGATGGCAGGTATGTATGAATGCTTCTGCAAAGAAATGAGTACATTGTTTCCCAGGCCCCCTGCATGAAGTGATACGTTAAAAATGCAGACTTTCTTTCTATATGCAGGAATATACTCTGGGTTTCAAACAGTGCTAGATAGAAGTGAAAATTGAAACCATAAAGATAATAGGTTTCTTTTTAACTTTTTAAAGTTGTCTTGGAATGGGGAGGTGACACATACGAAGATTTTGCTAATATGGCTTGCAGTTCTAGGAGGAAATTTTCTTCTTCCTCAATTCTCTTTGTTTTCTTTCCTTAATTAATTCTTTCCTATCACTCATGTTTTCCATTTTGTGAGACTGGAAATGTGGGATGCCATGCTCTACCAAGTACTTTAGAAGGTCTTGTCTGTAACTGGTTGAAAACTTTTTCTTCTTATGCCAGACAGTGCAGGCATATAGAAAGTCACCTTTCTGTCTACCTTTTTCTTTGATTTGGATGTTTTATCTATATGGCTAAATTTACTGTACATCTGAGAAAGCTATCTCAGTGGACAAGTGACTCCAGGATTACTCAGCAGCATAAATTGATATCTGTCCTCCTTCAGATCCATCTGCAATCTGTCTCTCTGCCTACACTCCATCTCACACTCTCTTCTTACCCTGTTACAGTGTCTACTGCCTTGGATTTTCAGTTCATGTCCTTTTGTTAAGACCAGAGAGTTCTAGTACTGCTTTCCTATTTAAACTCCCTCATGTTTATGAGTTGGCCTTTCCAGGAGGAAAGGCTTTCTTTGTTCCTCATGCAGATCTGTTCCTCTTCATCTCTTGTGGCATCCTCATACAAAATGCACAGTTTCCTTCTTCCAAAAAGACGGCAGTTTGAAATGTAGAATCTGGCCTCCAGCTTGGTTTGTAACAGTACGAAACAAAAGTGTAGGGAAATGCCTGTTCATGGCACCCTTTCACCACCTTGCTGAAGACTTCAGAAAAATTCAGTCTAGGACCAACACCTTTTGTGGAAATTAGCCCATCAGTTTTGACAGAGTTCTAAACAACTTCAGCAATGTTTAAAAGAAGTGTTAGCCAGCTTTAACTCAGCCTCTTGTATGCTTGTTCATTCAGTCTTACATATTACGCTTAGTTCTACATATTTTACCTTGGCAAGTCCTTACTATGCTCTGAAATTCAAGAGGTTTGCTAGCACATTAGATTTAAACCAAAACAGGTTTGGTTCTGAGTTCATGGAAACAACAAGAACAAACAAGAACTGTTTTTACAAGACATTGTGCACGTATGCTTCAACAGCCCAGAACTTCTCAACATTGCAGTGCTTGCAATACAACCAGTAGGAGGGATATCTGCCTAAATTTGGAAATGAGATGAAATAATATGCTTAGCACAAATACTCTAAGTGCATAGCTCTTGCCATTGCCTGTAATTTTTCAGTACTGGACGTGTTATTTTCGCAAACTGTTCTAGTTCAGCTTATTTCTCCCCCCAGGTTTTATAAAGCAGTGGGAAGGAGTCACATCTTTAACATATCTTCGATATGATAGTCTGAAAATAATTTGTAAGTAAAGTAGAATATTCACAGTAACAAAAATGAATAAAGAAGGTGTTATCTTACACCTTGTTGCTTTTGTACTGATATCACAAGTGTGATATCACTGTCAGGGAGAGCTCAGAAAAAGTTGAACAAGCAGTCTTGTTCAAAAGACCTTCCTTAACAGGACCACAGGTCAGTTTCTCAGGCAACTTCACATGAAGCAATTGTGTCTCTGCTTTTGCATCAACTGGAATGGGAATGAGAGAAGGAATGGTAACCAGTTTAGGCCTTAAGACTGTGTCTGTGTTAGGAAACTTATCAGGACTGGAAGATATGTTTCAGCACTGTCTAGTGATTCAATATTCAGTGAGTTTCCAGGAAGGGTTTTGATGTATGGTAATCACTGCCCTCTGGTAATGCCTTGAGATGGACAGCGTGAGCTAGTAGTATCTACTTTTAGTAAGAAGTAGAGAAGAAGCCTGTGCCTTGTTTGGAGGGAAGATGAGTTAGATGGATGAAAACTCTTGTGCCATACTTTTTCACACAGTAAGAGATGGAGAGTGGACTCTTTTTATTTCCCCTAGAAATGCGGTTTTAATGAACACTAATTCTTGAAAAGCTATTGTTATTTCCTTTAGAAGTAGTGTTTTTTGACAGCCTACAAAAAATTCAGGTCCACATAGCTTTTGGAGCGTGTGAAAGCCTTGTATTTTTTATGTCTTAAAATACAAAGCAAATGCAATTATTGGTTTCAGAAGTAATATATTTTCTGTTTGAAACTGGTCATATTTTCCTGTATTCATTTGGATCTTTGACAAGCCCTTCTTTCTAGTTTCTCTCTTGTGCAAAACATACTTATGTGATCCTAGGCATACTTGACCAGGTGTTTTCAAAAGACAGATATCCTCAGACATAAATGTCTGTATGAATGCTAAAGCTTTGATTTTTGTACTTTGGTGTTCCTTTAGTGGAAATGCTCAGTCGCAGCCTGAAACAGTGATTGAGCACCTGGTGGGAAGGCAGGGCCAACCCAGGGGAGCTCAGGTGCAAGCAGTTTACCTGAGTGACCAGAAGGTGTGGGGCCAGGATCCACCCCTTCCCAGACCTCATTTAAGGGTCCTCAGTGGAGGTGAGGGCATCTCTTGCTAAAGATCTCTGCCTACCTGAGGCCTTCTATAGGTAAGCAGCTCTTTTCCGTCATTTCTGCATCTGTGGCTGCTGCATTTAGGCTTGTTCTCATTTGCTGTAGCCAAAGACTTTGCCACGCTGCTATTATTGTCCTGTCATAGTATTACACCAAGTAACTGCAATTTTGGAGTACTTTGCCATGAAAAAAGGAGTTTGGAAATTGTGGAAGTACTGGGCCTATCTGAGCTCTGCAGGCATCCTGTTGTGAAAGTCTGGAATTTGTGGTTGTCCTGGGAATGGCTTCTGGGTTTTTCTGAGCTCTAGGTAGGTTTGTCTTGCACTGGGCCCTGTGTTGGTATTTTAAATGTTCCTGTGCTCCTGCCTGGCTGGGCAGCCCAGGGAGTTGGCTGGTTTGGCAGAGGTCCCCATCTTAAATAACACTGGTAATTAATTTGCAGTAGTGGTTGTTGGATACAATATGAATATCTGAATGCACTTTCAGACAATTTGCTTCAATTTAAATGACCTAAAATGTAAGACAGCAAATAATAGAGCTCCAGGCTTTTCATCTTCATCTAAAGTGGGCCAGAACAATTTGGAAAGCTATTTATGTATTTATTTATCGTACACTGAGCTGCAGATGCAGGTATGATGGTAGACTTGATTATTTTCCCACCCTAATCCTAGCCTGATAGTTTTGGCTATTTGCTATATATTCCCCTACAGAGAATAATGAAGTCTTTGAAGTGGGTGAATAGGGTTAGGGTCTAACTTTTCAAAGGCAGTATCCATGGGAATACAACTAAAACCGAGCAGTATGTTTGTTTGTTTGTTTGTTTTACTTTTAAAGGTAATTTTTTTTAAAAAAGCATGATTACACTTTTGGCAGAGAAAGAGCCTACTTTATCCAACTTTCTTTTTTTTTTTCTACCTATAACAGTTGTAGAATATGTAGTGGTTTGACATTGAATGCATTGCTTGTGGTATGTGATCCAGGGCAAACTTAGTAAAAGAGAAAAGAGAGTCAGATTGTTATATAAGTAAATGTCTTTATCTCTTCAGCTTCTCTCCCAGCCCTCCTCCCTGTATGAGCTTTAGTAATAAAAACCAACAGAAAAATGCCTGCTGGATAGCTGCACTGTACTATTACACACCTTTCTTTGTAATGTTTCTGATTCAGTTGGCTTAGTATGGTTTTATGCAAAGTATGGAAGAAAGTGCAGGACTGAGAGGAAGAAAGCTAGGTGGAGAAAGGATTGTTGCTATCTTTGTGCTGGAACACTGTGGCTGAAGGGTGAAATTCAGGCCCCACTGAGCAGGTTGGACTTTGAATTTACTGTACAAGAAATGTTTTTTTTTCCAGGTCAGTTAGTGTCTCGCATTGGGAGCTTGTGTTTTCCTAACGAGAGAAAACAATACAGGAAGAAAAGAAGAGGGTAGTTTCTCAGCAACCCAGAAGTGAATCATACTGTCAGAATCACGATGAGGAGTTAAAGCCCTCCAAGCTCTATATTGGAGATGTTTCTCTGACAATCATGACTAGTACATTCAATCTTTTCAGCAACTCTTTGAGAAATAAATCAGACAGATATTATACTTTATCTGCTTGTTCAGTGTATATCTGAGTTGCAATACAGCAGGGCAGATGAGAAGAAATTCCTTCCTGTTTTGCCTTTCCTGAATTTTTTTTTTCTTGCCTTAGTCTCTGGTGATTCCAGAAAGTGAAATCCTTTGTCAGAATGAGAAACAGCCAGACAAGTCCCTGCACCCAAACCCTTGTATGGCATATTACTTATGCAGAGAATAAGAACCGTAACACTGAGGCACAAAGGTGTATGCAGTAAATTGTGTTTACTTAACAAATTAGTGGAGGAGATACTGGATTTTTTTTCCCTTCAAAATCAATTAATTTACATAGATGAAATATGTGATATGGTTAAAACTGATATTAAGTACAAAAGACTTGGTGACTAAAGCAACTTCACCTGCACATGAGTAACATATTTCCTTTAATTAGGCAGAACTTTAAAAAGTTACATACCTGCATTACGTTCTGTTTGTGATGCGTGAGAAAGCTCCTTTTTTCCCTGCTCCCTTTTTTTGCTTCTTTGTATGTTTGATTCCTAGATTCCATGTATGATTCCATGTAATTCCTAGAATTCCATGTTTCAAGAAAACAGCAAAAAATACTACACTATACATTGCATGAAGCTAGCTGAACTTTACTGGGTTCCTTTGTTTTGTAGGGGTGCTTGTCATGTTTGAAAATGAGTGTTGGATTTAAGTGTTTAATTTTTTTTTTTTTAAGGGAAAAGAAATCACCTTTAAAGTGGCCTATTTGAAGTTTTTAATGTCACATCTGATTTTCTGCTTCTTAATTATGGTGCTGTGTTTTTCTGTAACTTTTTCTTTTTTCTAGAAGACTGGTTTAGAGATTTAGAGCTACCTGACTTGCTCTATGAAAATAAGTCAATTATAATATTGCAGAGAAGACAGGAGTTATGAAACTTCACCATGGTCACCTCCTCGTGCTGATGGATGAAGTTATTTGATATCAATATCACTAAGTATGGTGACAGCATTCTTGCATTTGAGCTGTGTGACAGTGATGGTTTGAGGACCTGTGAAGAGAGCTTCTCTGTTGCTTTGCTAAGGTTTCCTGCAGACTTTACCTCAGGAATGACTTATTTTGAGCTGTAGGACTTCTGGAGGATTTTTATTTATAATAAAAACTACAGTGTAAGTTTGGCTACTTTGACACATGCTGTAGAGCAGTTGCTTCCTGGGTACTGGCGGACTGAACTACAGAATGTCAGTTTTTTTTTTTAATATTTGTGTACACTGTTGGAAGCAGAAAATAAATTATTCTTGTGTACAAGAAGAAACGTGTTTATTTCCTTCTGAATTGCTGGCATGGTGAGGTTATTCAGGTAGCATTGTTCAAATGTTGGGGAGTGAAATGGGAAGAGGCCAGAAGGGAGAGGTGCTGTACTAGCTTCCTGTGATGACAGCATTATTACCTGGTAACATTTAGAACTGAAACCTGCTACTGCTAAATTGCCCATCAGCAACACAAGCTCATGACTTTGTTCTTTTCCTGCTTGAATTAATGAATGTGACTTTCCACTGTTGTAAGTGTGGGGAAACAAATGATGGAGATATTGTGTGTACCCTTATGGATAAGTTGGGAAGGACAAGTAATTGAAAGATCTGTTGTGACTGGCAGTGTAGGCATTTGTGATGTTAGCAGCAACCTACCAGAATGTAGTTCACCAAAATACAGTGACATTTGACTAACAAAAATGATTAGGTAGGCACTTATATTACAATTTCATATCTGCAGTTTGCTTCCTAGGTATGTCTCATGCCAAATTAATCCAGCTTTGAAAGTGACTGTTACTTTGCTGGATGTTATCAGTCTGGATTGCAGGGTTGGTTTCACATTTCGAGGTTTTTTTTTTCTCTAAATGTGCTTGCGGAGTTTGGTGATGTTTTAGAACGAAAAAAATACTACTTAAGAGAACTGAAATGGTAGGATGGACACACAAGTCACCTGCAAGCAGCCAAGAAAGGAAACATGAAGTCAGCTGAAAAGAGTTATGTCTGAATTTGCAGTCCTAACCATTGCTTACTTCTGTATGTCTGTTGCATGCTGAAGGCAGTTACTTGAATTCTGCTTTTTCACTAGGTGTACTTCTGGTTTGAGGTGAACTAGCTGAGCTACAGCCAGATTGCACTTCTGTTTGTTTTTCCTCTATTAAATTACCTGAAACAATCTGAGCCAATGTGAAGCCCCTTTCCGTGATTAGTGTGTGCTAGGTGTAACTGCGTTACAATGATGTAATATTATCTACTGCATATATTACATAGCCACTGTTGTGGATGTAGAACAAGTAGTACTGTTATGCCAAACACACAAAATAACCTTTGCTTTAGCATTCTGTTGCTTTTTCAGACAAGCAAATGCTGTATAGGAGAGAGAAAGGGAGATTATGGAAGAAAATAAACATGCTGCTGTGAGTTCATGATTCTACATTTCAATTCCCTCTGTCATGTAAAAGTTTTTTCCTTAGTTTTTTTTTTTACATATTATCTATTATACTTTTTTGTGTCTGATGTCTTTAAAAAATCCTGGGAACTGCTGTAGCTCAGACTAATAAATTAGTGGGGTTTTAATTTTTTTTGTTGTTGTTCCCTTTATTTGTAGTCAGGAAGCAGATAGCGCCAATTAATTTTAAAGACAGTCTGTCCTTGCCTAGTAAGAACAGGCACTTTTGCTTTCTTTCCTCTTTTGTTCCTTCTGTAACCTGTAGTGCTTCCTTTTTTTTTTTTTTTTTTTTTTTGTCCAGTCCCTGAAGTATTTCAGTTTGCTATGAATCCCAGAACTTCACCCTTTCCTATCATTAATTCTCTTTTTGTTACACAGGTGAAGGATTGTTCTACTTTTCTGTAGTGCTCAGCTTATTTTTCCTTTATATCCTTGGATTTCGTTTCCTTTTCCTTAATTTTATCCTGATAATCTAATCATTTTGCGGAGAAAATGGGATTAATCCTTGCTTTCTGAATTATCCTTGCTTCCTTTCTCTCATCCTAGCCCATCGTCTTCCCTCATCGTTGACAGCTGCACAATTTTCATTTGGCATACAGAGTCACTGTGATTGTGGAGTCTGATTTCAGTCTGCTTCCTTATTTAATAAGTAGTACTGTCCTCTCCCACTGGGAAACATTTTTCTGTCTGAAAATTCATGCTGCCTTCCTGCCTTGACTATCATGACCTCTTGATTCACTTGCCTCCATCTCTTTCTCGTCCGCTACCAAAGACCTGTGACTAAACATCTTTCTCTCTTCCAATGCTTATTAAGTCTTTATATTCTGAAAATCTCCTGCTGGATGCCTGATTCCCTTTTGTAGAATGTACCTATTTAGGTAAACCAAAACTCTACTTTCTTTAGTCCCAGTTTACTGCTTCTTTCAGTTTCCCTTCGTTTGCAACGAAATAAGGGGAGGTGGGGGTATGATTCTTTTTAGGCTGAATGTTTTATCTTATGATATAAATATCAGGCTTCACGGTCTGCCAATACTGAAGTAGAAGACAGTGAGAAAGCTAGCCATATACATACATTCCTGTTTAACTAGAGAATGGTACTGTGCATTGTAATAAAGATGGACATGCTGGCATTTTGGAAAGAGTACATAAAATCTTTTTTTTTTTTTTTTTCTTTCCTAGGTGTCTTGTATCTTTTTATTCCCTTCTCCCTCTTGTTTTACTTCACTGCCTGGTTGTTCAGGCTAAGAGCCGTAGGTTAGGATGACTTTCTTTGCTTGCAAAATGCCTTGATACTACAGTGTATTTTAAAAAAGTGTATTTTACTCATTGTCCACCAAGTACTGAAAGCTGAGGCAAGTTTTGGCATATCAATATTTTTATGAGAGTTTTCTTTACTATCCATACTCTTTTAGCTGAATGCTTTGAACTTACATGTTTATTGTTTATTCAACTCTTTCCCTAATTTTCATTATCATTTTAGTGCAAATACAGACAAGGTGTTTTCACAAATACAATTTTCTTTGTCAGCTGATTATTTTAAAGTATAGAATATTCTCAGAGCTGCAGTTTCAGGTTTTAAGGCAGTTTCCTTCAATATATTTCCTCAAATATTAAAGTTGAATGTCAGCTAATAATCATGTAACCTGAAGGGGAAATCTTTGTGATATGGAGTGAGTTCTGGAAAGGTCTCAAATTCATACTATGGTTTGGGGAGGAAAAAAAAAAAAAGCAGCCCTACAAAAGCCCTTAAAATGCCCTAGTTTATGGTTTTATTATGTTCATTTAAAATATAGAAATCTTAGGATGACACAGACACCTACTTACATGCTTGCTTGTGTTGTTCAGTCTCTTGGGGCTCTGGAGAATTTAATTAAAAAAGCTCTCATTTCAGTCAGAATGCTATATAGAGTTTTAAAAGAATGAAAACTCCATTTCTTTTTGTGAGGATATTAGTATTTTTGTGTGTGTGTGTGTGTGTGTACTTGGGAATAAGTGAATAAAGACTGGCTCAGTTTGTGATGCACAGTCAGCAAATTGACTGGAGTTGATTTAAACCTTTAGAAAAACATAATGACCTTGGGGGGAAGAGGCTGTTTGATTAGATTGTATATGGATGTAAGGCAGGGAATTTGCAAATGATAGGGGGAATTTTGAAATGAAATGCAGGGAAGGGAAAGAATATGATAAACAAAGCTTTTTAAACTGCTGAGCTCTTATTTATTTATTTTTTTCCTCCAGTGCATTCAGCTTGGTGAATTAATTAGATTAAGTCGCATTACTCCTGGTTGTTGGAAGGATTTAGCAGAGAAGGGAATTCCAGTAGTAGCTTGTAAGCTTGTGGAGCTGGATTTGGCAATTGCGGGGGACCTACAGTGGGGTGGTGCTACCATTTCCTTGATAGCCAGGTAGCTGCCTCAGCTTTTATTTTTGTTATAAGTGGAAACCTGGGTTGCTATTGGGAAAGTATATTGAAGGAAGTTGTTGTGGTGTTTTTTTTTTCTAGTAAGAGAAACCACTTTGGGCAACTGGTAAACAAGCAAATAAATAAACAACCCCTCCCAAAAATATAGAATGTTTCAATACTTAACTATTCTAGAAATTTCTAGAAATTCTTTTTGTGTAAACAGGGGAGGAGCCCTTTATGGAGTAAGGAACAATTTTTATTTTTCAAAATTTCTCAGTTGTCCCTAATATCTCCACATTAATTTCTTAAATTAATCTCTGTTTATCAGCTTAATTCTTTGCCATGCAGATTTTTCCTCCATCTAGCTCCTGGTGACTCCTGGTAATTCCCTTATGGTGCCTTTCAGCAATTAATCTGTTCTGGTCTGTAACCATGGCATTCTCATACATGATGCGCTTTTCTCCTTCCCTATATGGTGCTGAAGTCCTCCTTTATCTAGTCCTTTTATGATGAAGGATTCTAAATCAGTGACTTATTTCTAATTAATCCTTTTAATAAGGGACTTATTCTATTTTGATCTGAGCAAATGCAGTCCCATAAATCAGGCCTGAAAGATTTTCTTGAGTAAAAGTATAAAGTTAATTTCACACTTGAGAGTTGTGGTTTTTTTTTTTTTTTTTTTTTAAGCCACAAAAACAACAATAAAACCCCAAGCCAAATCTCAAGGACTGATGATGATGATGATGTTGTTGTTTGTTTTTAACCTGAAACCAATGCCAGCTTGAATTACACTAATGGCTTGGCCTGAAAGAACTATAGCTATAGCAGAACTCATAAAAATCACAGCTGCTAGATGATCTTTGAGGTCCCTTCCAACCTAAGCTATTGTATGATTCTCTGATTTTGTTTTCTTATTTCATATAAGTTGCTCAGTAGTTACGACACTATGTGAGATATGAAGCATTTCTGAAGATGTGGATATTAGCCTATAAATCTCTTTTCTTTTTGCAATCCGGGAGAATGTCATAAGCAGCAAGTAATAAGAGATGCTTGAAAAGAATAGACTCTTATTTTAAATACTTATCTGAAGTGGAGACCAAGTGTCCCATTTCACCATCTCTAGGTTCATTCCATCAGTAATGTTGTGTCACAAAATGAAAAAACCTCTCCAAGGGCTGTTTTGGGAGTTGGGGGAGCAGGATTCTCAGTCTTTCTTAAGAGAGGATGCTGGCATACGATGCAAACTTGACTAAAACAAAAAATCTTTCCTGTATGTTTGTTTTATTCCTACATGCTAAACTGATTTTCCAAGTTGGTGATTTCTGACTTCAGAGTAAGAAGAGTAAATAATCTTGAATGTTCTGGGAAATTTTCAAGGAGTATAGTGTAGTATTTATTATTTTTGTAAACACTGTTACTATTCAAGGAAATAAGGGTGTATAGCTGGTTGTGATAGTTATTTGTTTGGAAAGAAAATTAATGTTGATAGTCTTGTATATCATATCTAATATAACCTCTTTCTCTTTAACTGAGAAAGACTGCCCTCTTTTGGATGTAATTAGAACTGGTTTAATTGCCAAGGCTACAACTACTTGAAGTTGCCCTGCTTTGTAGAATCTGATGATTTCCGTGGATGAATCGTCATTCATCAAAGCGTGGACACCGCTTTGATATCAAAATCTGTGTAGCTGTGGCTATCTATGACAGTAATAGTCAACATCTTCACCAGAAGATTTAGTTAGTTGCATTTAAGTTTCATATCATGCTATGCATGATGTATACAGTGTATATCATACTAATGAGAATTTGGGATTTCCTTATTTCTAATAATTTCCCCTTCATGTGAGAGTATGCGTGATCATAACCTAGCATTTTTTTTTTTTGTTGCTCTGTTTTATTGGTTCAATTTTTTTTTTTCTCATTAAATATAGAGTGGTAGTTACTTTTTTACTTTCTAATTTTAAAGATTCTCTTTTCTGTGGTTTTTTTTTTTTTGACCCCCTTGTCCTAATAAAATGAATGCGTAGTTTGATCTTCTGCATCATAAATTGATGAAAGTAATTAAACTTGGCCAATAGGTTTCAAACCAGATGCCTGTAGCTTAAAAATAAGTTTCATGAAGGAAATAGTGAAATTTGTTAAGTCAGTCTAAGGTACGTTTTTATTAAACATATACTGTAACTTGTAATATTTTGAATGGCATTTGATGACCTACACTACTTGGATTGATTGCCATTCATTCCTGAAGGAGCAGGTGTTCCAAATTTTATCAGAAAGGAGTCTCTAGCTACCAATTCAGAGCCTGGCACTAAAACACTCTCAAGTCTTTGGGATCGTAAATGTACCTGTTAGACTGAAGTAGGGGAACTGTCTTTATGTGTAACTATGCTAGCAGGAAAAAAAACCTTGGATTTTATACTCTAAGGCAGCACAGTAACAACTCATGTTAGTGTTTAGGGCTTAGAGCCTAGGTGACAAGGTTTCTGTTAGTTTAGTATATTAAAATGTGATTGTTTATAATGCAGTTGTGTTTTAAAGGCTTCATCATGGAGCTGGATCATACTGTTCTAAGAGTTTGCACATCATGTCTACTCCAAGGAACATTCAGTCTAGGTATAAAATGAGATAATTGATGGATATAGACAGCGTACTGACGTAATGCTACAGCACTGGTCAGTATAACAGAGATGAACATTTCTGATCTATTTTAAATCCAGATAGAAAAAACAGCCTGACATTAATGTTTTGACTTAACATGCCTATGTTGTGTGTACCATGTGCATATGATGTTATCGGAATATTAGAGTTGTACTGACAGTGCCAACTAAACACAGAAAATGTAGTCACCACCTTGCTAAATCATGTGTACTTTATTGCCTTGTTAGATAAAGCTGCCCCTTGGCAGCCTTTCCCATCATCATTGTTTTATTAATGAGTAGTTTTGCTTTGTGTTTTGAAACAAGACATTCCTCTTCTGGCAGACCATGCTTTCTGAGGATGCTAATGCTGATTGTATATGAGATGAGTGATGACTCTCAACATGACAAGATGCGTAAGTAATTTATGAATTATAAAGCCTTTTATAGGCTATTGAGCAAGCATATCCAACTGTGTTAGAATGAAATTATCATATCAGTTATGTATTTTTAAAAGAAATTAAGTTCTTTTTACTTGCATTTATGAAGCAGTCAACTCCGGGGTCTGTTTCATCACAAAGTAGTGTCGGACAGAAATTGTGTTGTTTCTGGTTTTTTCTTCTGTTTAGCCCTCTCGGAGATCAGAGCTTCTTTTCCGTTTTGACAATGGACAAGTGAAAACTTTTTGATATGCTTCAGTGTAGCAAGTCTGTAGGTAAGAGATAAGTAGCAGTGATTATTGACTGACTTTTATTTTCAAGGACAAGATTAAAGACTGTGAAATATTGCTCCTTTTGATGTTCATGGGCAAACATACTGACTTCAGCTGCTCTGTCTGTATACTTGAACAAGTTTACCTTAGAACTTGATTTATGGTAATTAAGTTCATTTTCAAAGAAGACACATAAACCTTGCCCAACCAGTATGACACTTTCATTTTTTCTGTATTTATGAAATTAATCAGAATGCTTAAGAAAAAAGCGTGATTGGAGGCAGCATAGCCAAAATTCTAACTTGGCTGGGATTACCCTGGCCTTTATTTTTATTTTTATTTTTTTAAGAGATACTTAGAATGTAAAAGCTTGGTAATGCGTTGCCTGAATTAGTCAGGTTTGTTGGGGAGTTTTTCAAAGGCACATAATCCCTGCTGAACTCTTTGTTTATGGCAAATAGGTAGATTAGAGACATCTTGTAACAACTTTGTGTATGCGGACCAAGAATTCCAGTACAAAATAATTTTGTTTTCTGTAGTGCTTTTTCACTTGGATTTATAATTAGATGAGACAAGTACGAGACTTTATTAGGAACTTGCTGATGATTCTTTTTTACATCCTTTAATGCAAATTCTATACTGAGCATTGGCTGGCCAAGCAAATAAAGGAACATGTGCATAATCAACGTTCTTCGTGATTTTTCCACCTCCTAAAAATTGAAGTATATTTTATGCAGTGTTTGGTTTTTACTCTGAAAGAGAAATTTGAACAACGGCTTAATAAATAAGAATACAAGTTCATTTTACCGCCATACAACTATTCTTGGTATATCTTGGAAGATATTTCCCTTGACTTCCAGTACATTTCTGAGCCACTGCAGTACTGCTTTCTTAGGAAGTGTATGCTGAAGCTGGGGATGTTATTTTCTCTTAGGTCATTTCAACTTTTACTTCTGCTTTCCCTGGAGAACATTCGTATTCATGCTTTGAGGTCTGCTCTCTACTCTGGTGTTTGTTACAGTGTCATTTTTAATCCTCTTTCTTTCCTCAGCTTTCTGAGAAGTCCAAATCAACCCTGTCCTGACTCCTTTACTGTGCAGTGGCTACTGAAACTCACTATTGATGCCTCAGCTGATTTGTCACGGTTCACTTTTGAAAGGACTGCAAGATATTTGCAAAGTTTGGAAGAGGAGTTAGTAGCTAACACTAGTTGCTAATAACTAACTTCCTGCAGGATGTCGCTGATTTGAATCTCGTTGGGATGGGAGAAAGGTAGAAAAAGTGGAATGATGCAGTATGTATTCTCCATGCTTGAATTTCAAGCAGTACACGGTCCACAAGGTGAACAGTTTTTTTTTTTTTTTTTTTTTGCAAGATCATCCTTGTAATAAGAGCTTATTTTTCCAGAATGGATACTTTCAAATGGGAATATCCCAAAGGTAACCAGTTAAATATCTCCTGTTCTTGTGGATGTTGAGTGCGAGGCATTTCAATGCATTTGGAAAATGAAAGCATTCTAATCCAATGAGCAAGTATGATTTAAGAGACCTCTTTTTTTTTTTTTTTTTAAATTATTTTTATTTTTTTTATTTTTATCGTGGTCAGCTCTATGCCTTTGCAAATCAGGCAGTTGCCTGCATATTAGCAAAGCAGCCCTGACGGTGTCCTGAGGTGTCCTCGGGACTCCTTCCTGCTGGCTGGAACAGTCTCGCTCTCTGCTCCCCTGCTGCTCAGAGGTCTGCAGTGCCAACAGGGCACGAGTTGTCCCCCAGTTCATCCTGGAAAAAATACGAAGAGCCCAGGCGGAGGAACGGGCAGATAGATCCCCGTTACTGTCGGGAAGCGTGTAAGGAGACAGGTGACGTCTGCTCCCCCTTAGTCTTTCACCACCGACTCCTCTTTTTCCTTCCCTAGCCCGCGTTTCTCTTCCTGCCCAGCCCTCCGGGCCGTCTGATCTCATTTACGGGGGCTACCGCCAGATCCGCAGGCAGCTGCAGTTTCTTGGCCGCGGGTTTCGGCGTTGGGCCGCTGCGTGGCGGAGCGGCGGCAGCAGCAGCGCAGCACAGCAGCACCTTTGACGTGCCCGTTCCCCACGTGACGGCCGCTCCATTGCGGGGCGGGCGCTGAGCTGCCGCCGCTCCGCCAGAGCGGGGAGAGCCGCAGCCGCAGCGTGTGTGCGTGCGCGCGTGTGTGTGATGAGAGATCGCCGCGTCCCTCCGCCCGCCGCCGGCTGACACCCCCAGCGCCGGGCGCGCCAGGAGCAGCGGCAGGAGGAGCCGACGAGCCGCGGCCACTCCGCACTGACCTTGGCCCGGGAGGTAACCGAGCTCCGCGCCCTCCCCGCGGCCGTGCTGAGACCTTTCGGTCGCCGCTGCCGCTGTCCGCGGTGCTGAAAGCGCCGCGCCGCTCTGCCCGCAGGGCTCCCCCGGCCATTTGCTGCTGGGAGGTGCGGGCACTGCGGGGCAGGCGCCGCCGGGCGGGGCGCGCCGAGGGCGAGGTGCGGCTCAGCCCCCATCGGGAGGACTAGGGAGGGGTTCCGGGGGGGGCTCCAGAGGGAGATGTTTGGGGCAGAGCTTAGTCCACCTCGCTCTCCGCAGCCTCCGGTGCCGTCTGTAGATGGAGCACATTCTTACACCTGCGTGCAAAGCCGGAGCTACAGCAGGGGCTGAGCGTTCAGTGCGGCTCCCGGGTGAGCGGGGGGGAGGGCGGGAGGAGCCGGAGGCTTAGACGAGGCTTTGCGGTGAACTATGAGGAAAGTAGGTGAAAGCAAGCGGGAGTGCGTTCTGTCGTGTTTCTTGTTTGATGACAAGAGAAGTTTAAGGAGGCTGTTCTTCTTGCAGTGTGTTTGTAGGTTGTGGAAGTTGCTTTTGACGGAGCTGTGAGGTTAGGGCAGAGCTGAACATAAAGTCGTGGGCCCAGTCAGTCCCCTCAAAACTGTGGTCAGGAGGGTGCCAAGCATCTCTGGTTGGAAGTGCATATCAGGAGGGAGTGCTTGGGGAGAGGCTCCTCATGATGTGGTGGTTAGTGAGATGTCAGGGAGCTATTTGGAGCAACAATTCATTAATGTCTGAATTAGATTAACACGTTACATTCATTATTTACAGGCAAAAGAGAGTAATGGCAGTAAATTGTGAATTAGCTTCTTGTTACAGTGTAAATATCTGTAGAAGTTTAGAGCATACGCTGAATCTGATAATGTCCTGGTATAAAATCACGTCCATTAATCATCAAGGAGGGAAGGAGACCTGAGGAAGAGTCTTACTGAGATCACTTGTACCTTTTACAGCGCACCAAAAGCGGATCAAATCTGTGGGACATGGCACAAGGAAATAATTATGGGCAAAGCAGCAATGGGGTGGCTGATGAATCCCCAAACATGCTGGTGTACAGAAAGGTAAGCTTTGATGTTTTTTTGAAATCTGAGGAAGGTGCTTCAGGAAACGGTGACGTCTTTGACTCTCTTGCCTAGCAAGAGAGACTGTTATTTTTACTGTTTCCCTCCACCTTCCTGAAGAGAAGCTACTGCTGTGCTTTGCCATGAATGGAGCAGTGTGATTTCAGAATGCGGTCACCTGATATGAATTGGGAATGTTTTGGCTGCTGACATTTATGCTACCTAAGGCAGATCAGAAGGCTTGTGAGATCTAGATCTGTATCTCAGGAACTGCTAGTGACTCTTTATGAAGTGACTAGATTTCTTATTTTGAATAGCAAAATATACATTCCTCAACTTTGCATCATGTTCAGAAACAGTTTAGAATTTGAAATACTTCATGTATTTACTTCACTTTATGCATTGAAACATATGATATGTGATGGTTGTGATGTGTCAGAGTCTGGAAAGTGTTGTGGGCTCAAGTGTTCGCTGGCAAAATCTATTAGTAAAATGAATGCATACATTATAATCATCTGCAATCACCAGAATGTAAACCCAAAACTGAAAATAAACACAACACAACAACGCAAACATATGCTTTGAGGATTCCCTCAGGAAAGCATTTCTAATGTAGTTATTCTAATGCCATTAATATACAAATTTCCAGACACTGAGTTCCAACAGTGTGGTTTATATAGCCTCTACACTTTCATTTTTGTTAAAGTAGATGCTCGGGGATGTTGTGATGGATTGATACATTATTATTTTTCTTTATTTTAAACGTCAAAATTGTTATCATAGTGTTTTTTTTTTTTATTCATTGGGAGAGTGATGCATTTTAATAATGGAGAAGAATAGCTGTTCTTACAAACTGAAATACGTAATTACATAACTACTTGTTTATTCCTAGAATGCAGTGCTTTCTAACTTGTTTGTGGTTGCTTCTATCAGGTGGAAAAATCAATATTTTTTTTCTATGAGCCTTTGACTTTTCTTTTTGCAGTTTAACTGTAATAGGAAATATCTGATGCATATTCAGATAAGTTTTTGAGGTGAATGGTGGTATCATCAGTAAGTGTGATGTTTTTTTCCCTAGGAATTATAAAAAGGTTTCAAAATGAAGACTGATTCGTACTTTTTCATTCTTATTTTCATGTATGTTGCTGATTTCAGTGAGTTTCGGTGGTATTTTCTGTGATTTGCCATCTTGGAAAAATTAGGCTTTTTACACAAATGAGATTTATGAACTTAACCTTAGTTATACATACATGTAAGAATATACATCTAGAAAAAATACAGAATACCTTACCAGTAACTTGACAAGTGTGTTTCAAAATGAAATAATGTGCATGAATTTATATGTAAAAAATGTGCTGTGCAGATATAAAGCAGTATAGCAAAACTAACATTGTCCTTTATAGGCTTCTGGTCTTTCTGAACGGCATCTTTTCATATTTGTCGTGTACTTCTATGCTGAAAAAGAAGTCTTTTATCTGCCTATTTATTAGACAGAGGAGGAAAAAAACAGAGAAACTGTCTTCTCCTGTGGTGTCTATGTTTGAGTAGCAGGCTGAGCTTGTTATCCACTGTATTTAGTCTGACCTTACACCACAATTTAACACTGCCCCTGAGCAGCCTCCAGACTAAAAGGGAAGTTCTGAGGCAAGTGACCAAAATGTTGGTGATGCAGTGAAAATTTTAAAATGAGGAGTGGGAGTAGGACATAAAACCTCATGTAGTCACTCAGCTTCAAATTATTTTTCAGTTTTCTGTAAATCAAAGGCATGGGGATGGTATCAATTTTGTGTCATCCAGTATAACAGTGGTCCTCCTCTTGATGTTAACGTGCAAGTGGTGTACTGAGTATTAAACTTTCACAAATACTGACCTTCTACAGTATTATCTGCCATATTTATTCTTATACGCTTCAATGTATATTTTTTTGGCATAGTAAATCAGAGGCTCATTTGGGATGGTTAGAGTACAAAGAGTAAACTAAGTAGTCCTTCATTTGGCAGAATTCAAGGAATAGGCAACAAAATAATATACAACCTTTTCAAAAATCACCTACCTTTTTCTGTAGTAAGATATTGGTATGGCTGAATGTTTTATAAATTCTGTCTAGAACATAAGAGATAAGATAGGTAGAAGTCATTTCACTTCAGAATATATGATCTCTGAATATCATTCTTTAATAGCAACAAGTAAATCATGGGATTCCTTGTAATACATTAGAAAACACAATACTTCTGTCTGTCATTATGTTGGAAATGAAAGCGTTGTGCAGAGTGAACAAAGAACTTGATTTGCTGGCTTCATGAAGGACTTTTTTTTTTGTCCAACTGAAAAAGTATTAATAGTTGTTAAAGAGAAAAAAAAAAATAATAGAAGTGCTGTTGGCTGGCTTCAGAAGGAAACTGAATTTAAAGCCTTGTATTTTGAGTAACACAACTGAAATATACAAATGCTAGAGTATTTTTTCTGTAGTTTATACAGCATGAATAGGGTTTAGCATGTGTTTTGAGATATGTGTCTGCAAGAAGTAGGTGAGATATCATTACCATGAAAAGAAGAACTAAAAATTGGCCATGATGAGTGAAGATGGTGCTTTTGGGTATAAAACATGATTTTGTAGTTTTGATAATTCTTTTAGTCTAACTTCCGGACACTGAACTAAATACAACCTAAGCTATGTGTAGTTTCAGGCCTGGATTTCCTAAATCCTCATTCTGTCAGGAGTATTTTAAAGAAAATGTGAAGACCATTCTTTACAGAATGAAGTTCTGGTGTTTACAGATTAAGTCTTTAAAGCTTTGAATTGTTATAGAGTCATTATTGCACTTAAAATACATAGAAAAGTATTGACACGCAGGCTTGTTTTTTGTTGTTGTTTTCTATTTTTTTAATGTCTTTGGTTTGTGTTACTCATCTGGGAGACTGAAGAAAGACAAGTTTATTCATATGCAGAATAGAGTTATATTAAGTGTAGACAGCACGTTATATTAGCCTGTATTCTCAGAGAAAGAAGAGTTGCATTCTGCTTTCAGAAATGAAATGTATTTTATGCTGAATTTTTGAATTAAATATTCTGCGCGTCTAATTCTGATTGCTTATTTGAATCTGTGATAGAAAGGGTAGTAACAAACATAAATAGCTCCTTAAATCATTTTTACCCTGACTCTTAAGATGCTTGTGTGTCAGTGCTTTTATGCCTTGGGGATTACTTTTTATTTTAATAGGATGTCAGTTGCATTATTCTATTTGGCTATCAGCCTAATTATAAAGTAATGACAAATGACACATCATTAATACTGACATACCTTGGAAAAAGTCCTGATTTTTTTTCTGCCAGTAGCCCGAGGCCAACATGAAAAATTTAAAACTCCTGCTTTTACTTCCTCTCCAACAGAGTCCATTTCAGTCAGCACTTAAAAGACATAAGACACTAGAATGCTTGCTCTTTGCTCATACAGGTATCTTAGATTTCCACAACATTAATTTACGACTTTAAGTTAAGTCTTAAACATCACATTACATTTGAAGTATTGTCTTTATAATGTGCAGTTTTCCCTAGTTTCAGAGCTTAACTTATCCTGTTTCATCTTGTGTGTGGCACAGATAATTAAATAAGTAGGAACTGTCTTCTGAAGAACCTCATTTTAGGCATGCTGCTGGTCCTTCTAAACCTTTGTTTATCTTTCTATCAGTTCTTTTCTTTTTTTTTTTTTTTAGTCAAGTATAGGCTGAAAGGATTAAGAGTTCTAATTTGGAAGGTTGGTGGTCATTACATTGCTGTCTGAACTAGCTTCATTTGAAAGGTGATAGACTGACCTAATCTGAGTTCTTGTCTCTTGTCCGAGACTTGGATTCTCTCTGCTTTCCTCACTGCCCCACATGTAAAAATCAGCCAAAGCTGATTAGAATTACTAATGGTGCATCCAGAATTGTAATGAAGCTAATGAGGTGTTCTGTTTTTGTGTCAATTGTTGAAGGTCATATATGCCTGTACCCCTGTATTGAAAATGCTGAATCTGTAATCTCAAAGTACTTCTTAGCTTACGGTCTTCTGATATTCTTGCTAGAAACTAAGCCTCCTGGGTGCGATACTTTAAAAAGGTTGTTGTAAAAGAGCATTAGAACGCTGTTACCAACTTCTTCTAATAACCATTCTATCTTCTGCTTGTACAAAAATTACACCAGATAACTGTATTCATTAGAGCCTTTGAGACCAAGGAAGGACATAATAGGTGGGATTTTTTCTAAGTGCTGTCACTCATTTTGATAAGAGAATTGCTTTGATACTCTATTTCTGAATGTGCTGTCGCAACCTATGTTTGCATTTTGCTCCCAGTGAAAACTGTGGAGTTTGTTACTACTATGTTGTAAATGCAAATGCCAGGGCAGACTTAGGGACACGAAACACTGTAATTTAATTAAAAAAATAAATATATATATATACACAATATAAAAATTTGTTTTGAGAAGAATAGTGATGTTGCTGGGGTTAGTGCAGAGTGTGGGTGCTGTTTTTGGATTCATTCTGACTCTCATAGATACAGAATTGACTTTGATATATCCACATTTATGGACCTCAGGAATTTCAACTGTAAGAAGAATAGAATTTTCCTCCCTATTCACTGTGAACATCATGAGGATGTTGTCATAGTTCTGAAGTAGTTGATTGCTGTTAAAGTAAAATAGATGGTATATTGGGGGGCAGGAACTTGATTCTGAAGAACAGTATAGTTACTGGATTCTGTGGAGTGCCTTTCATGTGTTGAGAATACATTTTGTTGTATGTTCTCATCTCTCTTCATACTGATTTTTTTCCATCGTGTTTACCTGCTGTGCTATCTGATGCTGTATCTTGTCCTGGAATGGTTATTGTCAATACTAGCTAGAGCATATATGGGCATCATTTGTGATAACAGTGGTATAAAGGAATCGACTATCTCACAACTATACGAAACCACTGATAATACAACCCAAGGAAACTTGATTAAAAATACTTGTACTTGAATCTGCAGGTGGCTGGATCTGCAGATGTTGAGAGGCACACCTGCTCTGCATATTTACTTTGGTGATTCCTGCTGATATTTTTCTTGCTTTCTGTTCTCCTCATCCTTCCACTAGGTGTAGAAATGTATAAAGTAGTTTTGCAGTAAGAGGTTTATTGCTTCATACTGTTCTGAGCTTGATGTGCTCAGATCAGTAGCATTACTGTCAAATACAAAAACACTGCAGAATTCTGTGCCACCATGCTACTTCCTTTCTCCATCCCACGTGTGCCATCTGAAAACTGTATGTGCCTGTTTTGATTGTGTATTGTCATTTTTAGTTTCTCTCCTTTTTGCCTTTGAAGCAGTCTACATTTGTAACTATGGAAACAATGATGCTATTGATAGTGATGCGCAATCCGAAGTAAGAAACTGTTTGTTTTGGAGTTATGAGTTTTATTTTCTTTTACTTCAGGCTTGCAACATGCTTTGTAAGCACAGGATTTTTTTTATAGTTACCTGTATCAGATGATAACATATGAAACATACGGACCTCTCTTCAAATCAATCTGTAAAGTCTGCTGAAAGAGAGGAAATTGTGTTTGTTACAATTGAAATGACAGATGAAACCATGAAGAAATAAATAAGTTCGAATAAAGTTGTCAGCAGAGCATGTCTGTGTAACATACAATAAAACTTTTCAGGCAAAGTATTGGGGAACGGGTTAAAAAGTGGCTGTATAACAAAATACAGTGTAAACATACGTTTTTCAAATATATCTCTGCAAAAAGATCTCTCTTTTGTAACAGATGTATGTAGTTACTCTCTGTGCTACCAGTGGACAAGCTGAGGCATGACAGTGACATGTCAAAGCAGCAGAAAAGCTAAAAGCTATTGTTACTATTATTTTTGTGAAATAGAAAATACCATTTTCTACAGAAGAGGGAGACATCAGGGCCGAGCTCGCAAAATACTACCTGGAATGTCTCCAACACTTTCCATCATTATTAGTTACTTTATTTAACAAATTACAGTAGTAGGGGGAAGGAGTTAGAAATACGGGAGCTGAGCTGTCTGAGGACCAGAGTTTGGAACCGTAGCTTCATCTGGAGGGTGGGAACTGCTTGGAGTTTGTGCAGGCAAGCAGGCTGGTTTTTTTTTTTTTTTTAAAAAAAAAAAAAAAAAAAAAAAGAGGTATAGGAACAGGAATAGTGCCCCCTCATAAAGCCATCATAACTGTCAGTAAAGTCTTTTTCTAGATAACACATAAACTTCTTAACTATCAGGGATGAGAGCTTGGCATAAAAAACAAACAAAAAGCAAACAACAAACAACCTGAAGCATGGGAAAGAAATGCAGCCTGCAACATTTAAATGTCTCTGTGTTGTAGCCTCTTAAATTGTTCAAAAATACATTCAGATAATAAGAAAAAATGTTCAAATAATGTATCTATTTTAATTAGAACTCAAAATGTTTTTAAAGCTGTGAGAGTTCAGAAGTAATTGTATGACAAGTTGTATGACAGCAGATTTAAGATTTTCCTTTCAGGTTATTGCTGAACTCCCCCATATAAGGAGTTGGTCTGTATTGTGAGCATTCAGTTATTCTTTGAAAAGTTCCATCACACCTTCTCTTGTTTATCTTTATGGTTCTTGGTTATCTTATCTAAGGCTAAACAAACTTGTGCTGAGTGTATGTGGTACCTTACTGTGGTGGGTAGTTTACAATCTTTGGATTATTTAGCCTTCCACAACTGGGGCCTGTTTTGTGCTCCTGTGAATGTGTACCTGTGTTTGAATGTTTAATTCTTCAGATGCTGCTTTGGTTCTCTTTCAGTTTATTTGCATATGTGTATACAAATGTGTATATGTGTCTGTGCATCTCTGAGAAGCTTCTTTATTTCTGAGGTGAACGGGCATTGCTCTTGCTTTTTCTTACTTCTGCTACCAGCTTTTCCTTCAAGCTGTGAAACATACATTGAAATGAAATACATGAAATCCTGTGGCCTTTCTTATAGAAGATATCTAAGTTCGTTGCCTGTTTTTCAAGTATTTTACCATTATTGAGCTATTATTAATTGATTAGGGTCTTTTTTGCTAGCCATAAAATGGAGTTTGAAGTGTAGTTGAACTTTGGTGTCATTCACATCAGAAGGTGAAGGGTTTATCGTGCTGTGTTCGAACAGAAGATGTGGTGATTTTGCTTTGAAAAACCTTAAGCAAGGTCTGAATAGATCCCAAAGCCTGGCCAGATAGAAATATACCCTTGACATACTTCTTCTCAAATTCTTGTACAGTTTTGTGAGAAGATGTTCCTGAGAACTGCATTTGAGGTAAAATTAGAATTTTGAAGATGTTGGCTCTTCTGCATTGTTTCTGCTGCGGTTTGTTTATTTTCTTCTTCCTTTGACTTATGGAAATCCCATTCAGCTAATGTAATGTGTAGTTCTAGAAAGGAAGGATTATTCCATGGAGAAAGAGATACTGAGTACAGTGCAGTTCAGATGTACAAGGATCATCTAGCTGGAAGTGAAAATTTCTCCCTTTAAGGACCAAGGAAATATCTTCTCTTTCTATTCCATTTATCGTTGATGTAGAAAAATAAGAAGAATTAAAAGAAATAGTTTGCATCCTTCATGGAAATTATTTTGGAAGCGCAGACTTCATGGAAATTATTTTGGAAGGAATATTATACCAACCAAACACTTCTCTTGCAATTATGATCAATCATGACTCAAACATATTACAAAAACACGAACAGAAAGCTTGGTTTAGTGAGCATGTAAAAGTTTTGTAGTCTTGGACAGTACCTCTACATATAATGTAACAGTATTGTACCTTTCTTTCCGTGCTGTAAAAATGAATTGCGCATATTTGTCTATATGATTCATTCCACCTGTACATGCATTGCGACTAAAATAAATCAGAATTTCCTTGCTCTTTGAGATTCTGTTTTCTGTACTAAAGTATTTTGAAGACCAGTTATTCAAAGTGCCCTTAATTCTGGTGGAAAAACCATAGTTGATCTGATCTACTTTTATATCAGGATGAATAAGCAGTTTACTGAATGCCTTTTAAAAGAAAGACATATTAGGGCTTCTTAACACCTACACTTCTCTGAACTGCAGACTGTAAGAAATATAAATCTGTGAACTAGATTCTGCCCTCAGGTATAGTTTCACTGTAGCTCTTGATATCAGTGGGAGCCAATACAGTTGCATTTGATTATAGAATCAGTATCAATATAGAATGGCAAAGCTCAATAAAAACAAAACTCCCCCTCAAAATTACGTAACCTCGAGGTAGGTGTTTTACAGTAGGAATTCTCATCACGTGGCATGCTTCTGTCTGTATGTAGTGCAGTATATGGAACATTTCTTGGCTGTAGCATGACTTTGGCGTGTTTGGTGATACAGGCAAGAAAACTGTGATCTGAAGAATAAACTCGATATTGTAAAATGGGATGACTTCTTAGTAGCGAGTGTAAAACTTACTGTATCAATTCATGCTATCACAGACGGCTAAGCTGAGATTTCTCCGTGGCTAGAATAGTTTGTGTCATCTGTAATATGGATAATCTGTACTACAATTAAACTTAATGATATTCTGTGAAGTTTAACTGTTTATTTTCTACAGAGTACCCTAAATTTATCAGAGTACTACATTAGATACTAAAGTACTATGATCATAGGAATTCTGCTTTAGCTACAGAGATCAAGAGTTCTACTCAGCTGCTCAGGGTATTACTAGATTTCAAATGCTTTTTTTTTTTTTCCCCCCTATAGTTACTAAGCAACCACAAATCTCATTCAAGTTGCTAAGAGGTGAAGTTTTTTAGTAACTTTTCACAAATCGTATCTTTTGTGCTACCTCAATGAAGCAGGGGAAAAAACAGATAAGGTTCTGTTTCCTGAGGTTAAGGGTAGCAAACAGTATCCATAAGAAGAGAAGAACCATACTAATGCTCATGAGAATGGAACTTTTATTTGGTGTCCTAAAAGGAGGCAAAATGCTTTTTTTCCTAATACATAATCTCAATCTACTTTTTTTTTTTAATTTCAAAAGCTTTACTCTTTGATCATTCACTGCACCTCTTCATAATGAGTCCCTTCGCTTCTTTCTTGTAGGTGCTCTTTAAATACTGGAATTTTCGATGTTTGAGCAACTATTCCATTGCTGAACTGTTCTTGTGACCTGAACTTCTTTGTTACATTTATTATGGACGAAAATAGTTCTGATCTTACTTTCTCTTAATCAGCAATTCCACAAATGTTAAATTTGGAACTTTAAGTGCATATTCAGTTAATTACTAAACACACTGTTCTGTCCTCTTTCAGGTAATGTTTGTGTTGTCTCATTCTGATGTATATCCAGAAAAAAAAGCGTACATATGGTTTATTAGTATAATTTCATTTGTATTTTTGTATTTATCTGTTTTGATTGATCTGTAGCTGTTATCACATTAATCTTTTAACAGAAACTCAGGAACATGGTTGATCAGACAGGCCATAATCAGTTGAATCATCTCCAGGATTCTTTAGCTTTACGTTTTAATTTTTTTTTAAAATTTAATTGTTTTTTCTCTCTAGAAATTGAGGGATAGCTTTGATTCCAGGACACTGGAGTTGGAGTCCTTTCTAGTTCTGTATTACAGTGCTTAGGAGCTCTCATTTTAAGGTATGGAAACTAAGGGGTCCTACAGCTATAAATATTAAGTCTAGATTGATTCTGTCTTTCCAAGTTGCAAAGACAACCATGGATGCTGTGATTTCAGTTTATGTTATCTGGAAGGATGTTACACAGGATTGTGTATGCATTTTTAAGTTCCTCTGATTTGTCTTCCATTCATTTATTTAAATGTAGTGAGGAACTACATTTCGTGCTTTGACTTTGAACTGGAATTCTGCTCTTTGTGTCCTGTGTTTCTTGAGCTAGATCATTTTATGGTGCTTGGTTGCTCTCAGCAGTGTTAAAAGACATGGAGTAAGTTCAAGGAAAAAGAAAATCGGCAAGTGAAGCATTGAAGGGAAAATACTTAGCATTTCATCATTTTGTCATTTGGAATATGTTCGGATGAGCCATACCAGGGGTTGAGTGAGGCCAGCACGAATCTGCAGGTGTTTCTGGAAATAATGCCGAAGCTTCACTAGGTGGTGCTCTTCCCCCGGGGTAGTGAACGAACATTGCACCGTGATGCTTGACAGGGTTTCTGCTGAGGAAGGAAGCAGCACTGGACTCATAAACCATACCTTCCATGGTAGGTGTTGGTGTTGATGTCCTGGTGAAATTGTTTAAAGCACCAAAAAAAGACTAGATCAATCATAGATCAATAGATCAAGTTACTGGGGTGGAAAGCCTTTACTATAATCATGAGTTCATCAACCAACCTAAACACTGAAGTTTATTGACTGCACTTAGTAAACAGAGGAGGTTGTTGGGCTTTAGCCTTCTGCTAGGAAACTGAAAATATAATTTCTGTGCTTGAAATTCTGCACTCTTAAGTGTAAAACAAAGATGGCTAAGAGAGATGGGGAGACTACTCAGTAGAGGCTGAGACCAGGTAATTTTCATCTGTTTCTTTCCTTGGTGCGTGGAACGGTCTTTGCCTCACCTTCAGAAGAGTATGTCAGAATCACTCTGCTGGAAGCAGAGCTTGCTACAGATTCAGTCATTCATATGATTTGTTCCTATATGTTACTGTTTTTGGTTGTCCTGGCAGGCCTTAGCAAGAAAAAGAATTTGATTTGTGTGTGGCCTCACGTTTCCCCATTATCCCATTTTTTGTGCTTATCATTTAATCCATAGTGAGAAATTTTAAATGGGTAGTCAAATTTGACATGAAACTTAACATCTGTCAGAGGTTTAGCCACATTGTTGGATATGTTAAAATATTTTGTCCTATTCTTTTTGCAAGCTATGCTGAATAGAGTACTTACATGCTTATTTGGCAGTTATACTTTATAGTGTTAACAGAAGCATTCAGCCTGATTGCATTTTTAGCAATGATTTTTTTTTTTTTTTCCTTTTTACTTTGTAGATGTAGACATGGGATTTTACTTTGTGTGTCCCCAAATGCAGAATAAATGCTGTCCACTCTCAGGTTATTGATGTTAAGTTGTTGAAAATTATGAAGTCATTTCTGTGCAGGTGAAATGCTATAGAAGTTCTTATTTATTAGTGGCCTGATGGTAGCATGCTGGAAGTGTAAAAAGTGAGCTTTTCTCACCAAAATTGGCTTTACTGTAGAATGCTCTAAATGAGATCTTATATTTTGTTTGTATTTTTCATTTTGCTTTCAAAGTAAATGTCATTATTAAAGCAGTGAATGACTTCTGACGAGTGAGAATAAATGACACGTTAGTCAATAGCCAGCGTAACTCCTTTTCCATGAATGAAGAGATGAATGATGCCTTGAGGATGTAGTCTGCATTAGAATATAGTAGAAAAGCAGTGGCAGATAAACTACTGCATTGAAATGCAATAGTAGTCATACTTTTTGCTAATGCTAGGATGATTTGCAATGAATGATCTGTTGTATCACGCTTCTAATCTGTCAGATCTCAGCCTGTTGCCTTCTGTTAAAGATTCAGTGTGGTCTTGCAGAGGGAGACTGAGAAATAAGGTTGTCTATGTTGTGCAGCTGAATGGTTTTGAAAAAATCACTGCATATCAAGGAAGAAGAAAAGCTTACAGGCCTTTTGTGCTTAGCTGTTTAGGATGCAGCTAAGTAAGACATGTTATTATTTAAAGTGGATTAATCAGTGTGTATCTTAAAAGTAAACAACCCTTACCCACATTTTTGAGAAACAAAATTGGAACTACAAAAACTGTTCATTTGTACAGTACTGCAAAAACTGTAGATTCCTCATGGCTGGTGAATTGTTGTGCTATTACAAGAATGCAGTTTGCGAAAGAGCAAAGAAGCTTGTCTAAAGTCAAATATTGCCTTTAGAAAATAAGGTACTGAGAATGTGGATACGATTCGTTATTCTGATTTCCTGTTTGACTAAATGGTAGCAATTTTGTTCCTCTGTTTTCCATTTGTAATTTATGGAGAATTAAACTAGACTTTAAAGAGACACTAAAGATAAAATTATGTTTTTGGACAGTGGGTAGTATGATGATGGCAATACCACAGTAATGAATATTGCCTTTTTTTTCCCCTCATAACTCTCCTTCCAGTTATATTTTCACAAATGTGATTCATTACAGATCTAACCTTTGGCTTTCTGATTAAGGGATTCTGTGTATTTTTTTTTTTTATTTTTTTTTTTTGAGTGAAGTTCTTCCAGCATGGAGGACTTTGACCTCCAGTGGAGCGTTGAGCAGAGATGCAGTGACTAAATCTCCACATGGTGTGCTGGTAATATCCTTCCTGAAGTCATCTTATCTGTTCTTTTACCTGTTTTGAGTTTTCCTCTGAGTGATGACAGAGGGAAGGAATGTACATGACCTACAGTACAGGCCCATCTGTGAATACCAGATGGCATCTATAATAGTTTTTCCAATGATTTGGTTATTCTCATTTCAATTTCTTGTAAGTTGTCTAGGGAAGCGCATGCACTGAAACAAGAATATTGGAAATACTGGCCTTTATTGATGATGTGGCATTTTGTGTTTTCTAACCACTGTAGCCTAACCTCATTTCTGTAATGCCAATGAATGCTGTGCTTGAAATAATATAAAATTCTAGAAGCACAGAGAGGATATCTGTATCTAAAGTGGTGTGTGGGAGCCATGTTTAGCCATGTTTGAGGGATTTTGCTTTCTAGCAGTTTAAAGCTAATCAGGATGCCAAATAAGAATCGAGGCAAGTGTAAGTAAAGAGGCATTCATTCACACTGTTTTCACCAAGCTTTGTTTATTTATTTCTGTAACCTATACTGTAATCGTACCTGTCAGCAGTATATCTTAATGTTGGAGCATTCACTGTGCTAAAGTATAATGTCCTGGTTTTTAATCTTCATTCATATGGATAGAATGTGTTTAATATGACTAGTGAAGATCTGAATGAACCTATGCTGTTCTATGTGCAGTATTCCTGTGAAATGGAGTAGATTTGCAGAACAGTGGACTATAAGTAATGTGTGTTTTGCACTAAGGTTAATGTTATTGACATCATGTTACGGCCAGCAATATTTGTTTCCCCAAACTGCGTGTACATGTGTTTGCAGCTGTTTGAGTTATGACTAAGTTTTTCCATCTAGCATAAATCAATCTGTGCTTTATTAGTGTGGTCCTTTCTTTTACTATAATACCATACACTGATCTGTGTAAAACACATAGGAGTGTGTTTGAGGTGATTTTCTCCCTAGAGAAAAGATTATAGTATCAAAAATGCATCTTGTCTATAGAACTGCGTTAGCAGGTTTGGGCATTTCAGAACCATTGTTATTCTGTAGGATAATTTTGTGATAGCTGTGTAGTGTTTAATTGAAGACATTAAAATATATTCAATTTTTTTTGCAAGTATTGCTTCTGAGCTACCAAGTCCCACATATTCCCTCTTAACCTCTACAGCTAGATACTGCAATTTCTTTTTGGAAGTCTATCTTCATTTACTACTTCTACTCATAAAACTGTAGCTCCTGGAATGATAGCTTTGCTAAAGATTTAAAATATTTCCTTCACCTCGTATTAGCATCCAGTTTCTTTTTCACTTTTCATAAACTTTTATTAAGTAAGATTAAAAGCACCTTACTATGTCACTTATAAACCAATTTATTTGCCAAAAGCATCTCCTCAGATGTCTTTTTTCAGTTATTTATAACAACACGAAGATCAATATCACTTTAAGTTGGTAGAGTTTTGCTGGACACTAATGAGGCTGAGTCATAATCGTAGACAGTGCAGGATTTTGAGTCTGATGTTATGTTGGATTTTGTGCTATTTCTGGTAGTGTCCAAGGTAGGATTATTTTAAGCCTGATGATATGTTGAGTTTTGTAATGTTTCTGTTTGTGTCTGAGGTAGGCATATGACAAATTACAATTTATGTCCAGTCAAGCTGTTCCTCCTCCAATCACAAAACTTTTTTTATGAGCTATTATACATTCAATTTTTTTTGCATTTTAGTTCATTTTTCACTGATTCAGCTCAGTACAGAAATTTAATAAAAGCTTAATTTTATTGTATTTAAATTTTAGCCTAAACCCTAGAACAAGGAACCAAATCACACACACAATGCAGTTGGAGATCTGCATTAAGAGATCTGTTTATTTATAGATACAATGCTTTAGTAATTATTTGCATTTAATAGATATTAGTTACAGGAATTTGGATGGTACGTTACCAAAATTACTTTATAATATAGCAGAAAACAAGTAAGTCTGGTTCGTAAATTTGAAGGACGTTATTTAAGCTTCTAATTTTTGCCTTGTCTGAAGTACCTGGAAAGCCACAGGATTTGTCTTGTAAATCTTCCATGGCCTAAGATTTGTGATCCACTTCAAACCATTGCTTCTCTTTGCCACTTTTAAGCAATAGAAGTTCTAAACGAGAAAGACTCCTCCTAGCTTATTGTAATTATAATTTACAAGGGCCTTGCTTGGTTTTGACTGTCTTTTTTTTTTTTTTTCCAATCTGCTATCTTGCACTGCTCACCAGACTTTGCAGTTCAGATGAAAAGAGTCTTTGATGGTCTGTGCTTCACTAGGAATGCAAGAGCAAATGCATTTCATCTTCTGGTCTGACAAATTGATTTTTTTCTACAGAGTATTGCTTGATCTTAAAGCTTGAAAGTGATGTGTTAATGTTTCAGATCTATTTCCATTCACTGTTCTTAAAATGGAATACGCAGGTTCTGAATTTTGTCTGTTTTGGAATCTTTTTGAAGGAAAAGAGACTTAAACACGAAGTTTAAGGAGAATGTTGTATACGTTATTTCATGACTACCTTCAGACATGCTTCTCTAAGGGAAGATATTTTTATTTTCTTTCACTTAAAATTACTTTTCCAGTTTTAGATTTCAGTTGCAGTATTACATGAAGTTCTGCTTCAGTATGTTTAATTTTTTTTTTATTTGGAGATACATGGATGATTGAAAACTAAGCTGTACATCCTTGATTTTGTTTTGAAGTATGTACTCAAATGTGATGCTTGTCAATACAAATATCTTCCAAAAAATTTCCTGATTTTTTTTTTTTCGCAAGCACCGATCTAGTGCAAGAGTGGATGGATTTACATGCACAAGCTAGATTGTTTAAGAAGTTTATTTTGCAAGTTAAGACACCTATTTTATTATCATATTTTATTCTGTCAAATCATCTTGCTGGGGAAAAACATGTTTAGGGAGGTACAAGGGATGCTCCGAAAGTAATACCTCCTGTTTTATTATGTTGGCCTGTGGTGTCAGAGGTGGATGTTGGTGGTATGGCAGTAGAAGTTGAATCTTCCCATCAATATTCCATTACATCTTGTTTCTGTGCATCATGCGGCAGCAGAGAGACAGTATGAGTCAATCATGTCTTACATGGTAGTACATAAGAAGTAAATGCATGACACTGAATACCTCCACAGGGGAGAAATGGCATCCGCTGATGTTCATCAGCATATGTCGAATGTTTTCTGGAGACAAAAGAGTGGACATGAGCACAATGAGGCAGTGGATGCTCTGTTTCAACAGTGGCAGCAGTGATGTGAAAGATAAGCTAAGTTTTGAAATGGCCATGTCACACTACTTAATGGAGAGTGCCTCTATCAGCTTATTTGTGTGAATCTGCTAATGGTGGTGACTGTATTGAAAAATAGTATTTTGTAGCTGAGAATTTGCTCTATCAAATACTGTTATTGTGCTCTTTTTAGCTTTTGTAGATCCCACGGAAATATGTAGGAAACATTACTTCTGGAGTTACCTACATATATTACCAAAAAATCTTTGGCTTTTGTATTGCAGTTTTGAGGGATTAAATATACAAACTTGTTATTAATATTATTTGCAGTTGTCATAAAAATCTTGTCTGTTCTGTTCATAAGGCTCTTAAATAAGTCTCAAAATTGTATTCACAATCTACCATGTGATTGCATAACCATTTTCAATCACCATTTCAATCTTTGGTTACCGTAAGGCTTGAAATATTGTCCATGCTACCCATTGATACTTGTCTGAACAATCATTTCTGTAATTCTGCAAGCGACTGAGGGGTCAGTGTAAATTCTCAGACTAGTGCATGCTTTAAAGAAATCTACTACACAAGAGTATCTCAGTTGCAGAATAAAAAATGAAAACAATTTTAAATAACGTGAGGTCAGAAGCACAAGATCTTGATACAGTGACCAAGTCTTAAAACTGCTAGAAAGTTTTTGGCACTTCATGTATTGACTGTATGCTAAACTACAGTAGTAGTTTTCCTGACTGCATAGTCATGGCCGCCTGAAGTTTGATAAGTATGAACACCTTTCTTTTGGTGAATGCAAGTCATCTGAAGCAACAAGGCTGGTTCCCTGAACCGTAGTGGAAGAAAAATTTCAGAGTGTTGCAGAGTATTTAGGATACAAAAACAATAAGGCATCCATTCATTAGTATGACTACTTGGCTGTGTATTTTCAGAACCTTTCTGTAGTTCAAGGAAGTCAAATTGTATGTAATTTGTCTTTGATACAGCAGCTACTGGATGCAATTTGCAGTGCTGGCCAGCATGACTTTTGGCTTGATACCTCTTCTTGCATTTCAGAGCATTATTATAAGAGACAAACACATGGAAAGGTTTTCTTGTGGGTAAAACAGTTGAAGGCGTGTATTTGAGTTTAAATGGTTTCCTTCTATAATAATTTTAGCATTCAAGGCAATGGTGAAACTTAGTGCACCTACGGCAGATGTTCCATATTTGTCTAAGAAAAAAAAAATAAGCTGCTCATGAAATTTGCTGAAAAGGTTTTAAGAAATAATACTACTGTTTTTATTTTTACCTAGGAGAGTTCTTCATGCACCTGCCTAGCTCTCAATTTTTTTAAATTTTTTTTCTAGCTATTCCCTGTTTTGTAAGCTAAAAAATATAAATGTAACTCTAAATCAATTATTTAGTTTTCAAATAGACTTTTGAAAGGAATTTTGCACTTTTCTTATTGGATATAAAGCCAATTTTGTTGTTAGTGATTTTCGTTAATGCTACTTTGCATGTGGTAGCATTTGCCGTTTGATGACTTTCTTTCAGGAGCACTTGGTGGTTGATGCCATTCTAATTTATCAGTATAATGATCTTAGACTGTGTTGTTTTATATAAAAACTACTTGCTTTGCCACTGATAAGTATCTATTGGCTCAACTGCTTACCTGCACATTACTCTATCGATCTCTCTGCTTGTCTTGTATCTTGTACTCTTGTGTTTGAGTCAATTTATTCCAAGGACACAGAGTACTTTTCAAGCCATTTGAGCACACAGCAGGAAGATTATTGAGATGGTAGTTTTATCATTGAGTTTTATAAGAGTTTGTGAGAGCACAATTAAAATCTAGCTGCAGGTAAGGGGATGCATTTGAAGAGATGAACTTTATGTTGGAAGTGACAATAAATGAATAAACATTTTCCATCTTTTGTTTCTGAAAACATCTCTGCCAGTGTTGTTGTTAATTTTTTAAACAGCAAATGATTGTGGGAATAATTATTTTTGTGTTCTGCTTTTGGATTTTGGGAAATGACTAGCTTTCCTAGGCTTGTGATCTCTTAAAATGTAGTCTTACGGAATGTCAAGTAGAGGTGAAAATCCAGGCCCTTCTAAAATTGAAGTTGTTCTCTATGATGTCTTATCTTTACATTCAGTTTTCGAAGGGTTTACGTAGGAGCTACCCTCAGCCTTGAGTTTGCTGTACAGTAGTTCTCCTGTACTTGCAGTGTTGCACAACCTCATCTGTAGTGTTTCCCACTCATCGTTCCTTCATAATTTTGGTTTTCTGTTTTGTAGTAACTTGTCAAACTGCTTTACGCCTTTGTCAGTTATACAGACAAAATTCTACGTGACAAAGCTGAGTGAGCTCCTCAAAAGCAGTTGAAACGCTGTGAAAATTGAAAGTATTGGTAACTGTGTTGGATAGGAGGTACATTGCTTTAGGTCTGATGGTGCTGAAAACTCGGAATTAGTCCTTCAACCATCCTGCCTGCATTGTGCCAATATGCAAGAGGAAAATAAAATGCCTTTCTAAATATATGATTTAGTTTGCAGGCCCAAAGATAAAAATAGAACTCCAATTTCTGTGATGTTACTGGAAAAGTTTTCTAAGTATAAGTTATTGCTAATTTTCTGGGTAGTGACATAATTTTATTCTTTTATTCATCTTTTTGTAGACCCTAAGGCAAAGAGTTCTGGTGTCTTGTGCTTTAACGTACAAAGCTTAATAATTTTGCTCTCACTGAATAGTTCTTCCCTGTGCTTCATTTTCCCATTTTCCTTTTTTTTTTGTTTTTTTTTTTAAATCTTACTCTATCTTGCCATACTCCAAACAGATCTGTTCAGTAAAGATGCCTTATGTCTGAATTTCTCAATATTTGAGTACAGTTCTTTTAAGTCAACTGGTAAATAGTAATGTACTCCAATCCTCTTTGAAACAGAAAGCATTTACTCCTAATGCAAAGCTTTACATGCATACGCAGAGCTGGAGAACAGATAACCTCCCTGAAATGTGAAAGTGGCTGCAGACGCAAAGTGACTTGATAGGAATAATGTGACATGATAAGCTATGAAGATGGCTGATTGTAACCAAAACAGTTGAAATACGCCATTTGATATCAACACACTCATTTGGGGGTGAAAGATGTTAAGCATTTAAATAGCCCCCTCCACCTGTATCATTTTGTTGTTGAAATCTCCTTAAAGACATATTTTGAAGGGGAGAAATGAAATAAGATGCACTAGAAATAGAGAAAATATTGAACTGGAAAAGTTCTCATCTCTAAGTTATTTCCAGATTTATATTTAAAATGCCGTGATTACAGTCAGTGTCAAAAAAAAAAAAAAAAAAAGCCAGTGTGACTTTTTTTCAGTGCAGCCTTATGAAATAGATAACCTACCATTTCTGGATAAGGGAAGGCTGTATGGCTTTTGTTAGTATTGTTGCTGGTGCTCCATGATACCATTTTCTGATAGCTGAAGTATTACTCTTACTGATCTTAACTGGGAAGTTCAGTGATCTATATCTGAAAAGCAATAAAACTAGATAGAAACCAAAGCTTCAAGTGAGCATCTTAGTTGTGCTTAATGGGTCGTGAGATTTCCAAAACATTTGGATTGATGTTTCCTATTTTCTGCAAATGACAGACTTTTCATTTCAGCGTTCCTGCTTGTAATTGTATGATCATGGAACTATTGTTTGGAAAACAAAACAAACCCAAGCTCTGGAGATCATTTAGTCTAGTTGCCAGCTCAAAATCATTGTTGCTGACACTAAATTTGGTCTTATGGATTTGCCACTAGTTCTTCCCTTTTTGTGAGCTGCAAGGGAGAATCACAGAAGAGATAAGCGTTGTACAAATGGAATAGAAAGAGAAGTGTTGTGAACATATTTGTGTGAGGTTTCTTTGATAAATTTGGTTAACATTGACTCTTGTTTAAAATTTGCAATCTTTTTTATATAAGAAAGTTTACAGTTGATTTTTTTTTTTTTTTTCTCACAGTATTTCAATGTTTGGATGCTTCAGCAGAAGATGACATTTCTTTATTCAATCAGTGTGATAAAATTGTTTGGAGGCACGTGCAATAATTTTAACTTGGGATGACTGAAATTAAATTCATTAATTTAACTCATACAGAAAAATGTGTGTTAATACTGATTTTATTAGACACATTTCTGGCAAGGCCCTCTAAGGAATAAGGAAAGCCCTTGTAATGCAAAGTAGAAAGGTATATTTGTAGCTTGGACTATGAGATGTTTTGGGATAATTGCTTGTTCTACAAGGTCTTTCTGTTTAAGATTGGGAAATCTATCAGTCTTTCTGTCTTAGATCCTCAGCAGTTAAATACAAGTAATGTGTTCACTGTTTTACTGTTTTAATCTATAAATTACTACATACATTAAATGTGTAACATACTATGTACATGAAAATATTTCCATTTAAAATATCAACCATGGAAAAACTGCAGGAAAGGAGACAATTTTGCAATATTAAGATGATTAATTTGAAAGACTGGTATGGATCCTTTTGTTTTCTATACCCACTTACTCTATATTCCTCTTCAAATCAGTCTAAATGCAGATCTAACTTTAAAAGCATAATAATTTCAGTTATTACCAAAGAGTTGGCAAGTGTGTGCGTTTTCACATAATTGTTAATTATAATGTTAGTTTCAAATATGTGCTCCTATTAGTACAACTTTAATTACTCTTTCTTTGCCTGCTTAACATTGCCTACAGTAATCTGAAACCAGTTCTGTTTAACGACTTCCCTTTTCCAGTTACTTGTGAGAGTGGATGAAATGGTTGGCTAAGCATCTGTGCCTTGTAAAATTGCTGTTTTAAAAAAAATAGGCATAATGCATTGTGTCATCTGCTTAGTGAAGTGAGAAGTTCCAGCCAGTTCATTTTGAGCCACCATAGTTACATCTGCGTAAACAAGTGGAAGGTGAATAGTTGCTTCTTTTACTCTTTCCTCTCCATTCCAGAGTGAGTCTTTCAGACTCAGAGCTCCGCAGTAATTGGCTGTCCACTGTTGCACCAATGACTGCTTAGTATAGAGTTTCCTTGTATAAAAAAAATAAAAAATATTAAGCTGGTGGAAAGTAATTCCAAATTGCAGACCTCTCACATTCTCTCACCAAATACAAGCTGCATCCAAAACATGTGGTGATAATAGGAAAAAAATGCGGCCAGCTGCGTATAAAAGAAACCTGCTTTGCAGTTAACTGTTCTGAAATCTATAATCTTTTAAGGAAGGGAAACATTAATTTATTGTCTGTTTGATTAATTAATATTCTCTTGCGAAACATCTCATTATTTTCTTTGGTTTCTAAAGCCAATTTACCTGTGCTCTAGCTGGTGGAACTGTTCCTGATACTACATCCTGTAGGAATACACTTTAAAGGGTGCTGGTGCACAGCATGCAGATTATCCAGATAGTTTATTTTTTTGGCACATTTTGAACTTTGCAGTAAAATTTTGACAAATCTTGTCTGGCTTATATTCCCCTATTATTTTATACTGGTGAAAGAATCTTTGAGGAAATTAATGACAAATGTTTCATATGCTCAGAAACTTTCTGCTATACCCTTTGTCATGTGCAAAGCAGAATGAGGCTGCTACGCTCTCAGAGCACTTCTGATGGGTTTTCTTCCTGCACTGCTATAGGGAACCATATGTGGAAGGCAGCTCCAGGATGTACTGGTCATTCCTTAGACAGTGCTCTACTTAGCACCACCAACTGTGCTTTCTCTTTATAAAGAAGGAGGGTTATTCCTTTCAGAACAGCCCATTGCAGATGGTTTTTAAGTCTAAGCTTTGTATGTCATAAAATGTTTGCTCTTGCAGTTCTATCACCATAGTACCTTCACTTTGAGGACGTTTTCTGTGTTCCAAGTTAAGAACTCTTAACTTTTACTAGCTGGTAAGATAGAAACAAATGTTGTGAATGAATGTAGATATAGATGGGAGTGTTAAATCTAAAAAACAGAATGCGACCAGATTCTATTAATAAAAAAATCTGAAATATCTCTTAGCCAAGTCATATGCAGTTTACTACTTATCAAGGATAAACTGTTTCTACTTTTAGAACAAACATTAAATGGCAGATGCCCACAATTCTAATACCAGATGCCAGTGATGGAAGGGATTTGTGACCTAAATACTCCTGAACAATTTCTTCCCTAAATGCACATTCACAGTGGCAAGTGGATTAACTGATCTAGGTAACTGGAGTTGTCTCTGTTATCTCTGCTCATATTATGACAGCTGCATTGACAAGGTGCTGTTGAAACCCTTATGTTTAGCTAGAAAATGCCATGCTCTTTTGAAAGGAAAAAAGTCTGATAGGTGTGGTGTTACTCTGTTTAATGAAATCAGTGAAAGCTCTCTTTTACTTCAATGTGAATGCCTTTAAACCAATGCTTTAACTAGGATCTGAAAGTATTAAAGAAAAATGTTGTCCATCTTTCCCAAAGTGGGAAAGCTTCTCATACCAGTGCTGATTTATGGAGAAAGATTAAGGTTTTTTTTTGTGGGGGTGGAGGAAGGGAATTGTGAAGACAAGGAGTGCAGGAGTTTTTTTTTTTTTTTTTTTTTTCTCTCAAATCCAGGTAGAAGACTTAGGTTTGCTATAGAATTACCTAAAGGAGATTCTGTTCTCCTGTGTTATGCATAAGGCCATGTTAGTCTGCCATAGTGGTCTGTTGGAACTTCCTCTTAAAACAGTCAAACAAAGATATGTTCTTCTGTGAAGTATTATGACCCAAGATGGAGAAGATTCCTTTTGTTTCTGAATGAATTGGCTTTGCTGCTTTGCCATTATATTTTTTTTCTTCACCTTCTTCCTTTTTTTGATTTAAACAGAAAAGAATGTTTTCTGACAGTCCTTGCTTTTACCTGTCTGGGGCTGTAATTCCTGAAATAAGACACTTGAGATAGGGACCGAGAGGTACCAATCTGTGGTGGACTGTTGTTTTAAAAGCTAGTGATCAACTTTAAGGTCAACTTTAATTAGTGAGATGGTTGTGCACTTGTCTCTGGTCATTGTGACCTACATCTTCATAATCTCCCTTTTCTCTTTTCCGGAAATACAATGATTGTACATTAAAAAAATAATAATAATTAAACAGAATGTGATAGCCTTGCTATGCAGTTAATGCCTGGGTACATTCTACAGTTAAAATTGGTCTTTTAATCTAAAAAAGTTTACTGCTGTCATTTTTTTTTTTAAAGCAAAACAAAAACACACATACACAACAGTTGGTTTTGATTGTTCTGATGCCTCCTTTTCAACGGTTTTCATCTAATCTATACTTGCTTTTGCTTTTCTTAGCAATTCTGTTTGTCCCATCTAAACTGTGGGCAGGCTGTTCTCTAATGATATGTAGTAATGCTTTGTAGGAAATATTCTGATTTTGCAGGTGGATTAACCTAGAAATATGAGACTGTGATGCTTTGGTTCAGGTTTGTTTACAGTGCTTGTAGACAGATAATGTGGAGATTTGAGCTGCAATTATAATAAACCATATTCCTTTATCCTAGTTCTTTCCCAGAGGTTCATATAAAAAATTGACAGTGATTGAAGGGACAGAGTGTTGAATCGGAGTTCTAACCAGAATTTCTAACCAGACATACAGTGAATCAGCAATCTACTTACTAGAATTGGGACTGTGACTAAACCATGAACTGTACTACTAAATGATGTGAAGTTTGATTTTTATTTTTTATTTTTAATTTTCCCCTGTCACATCTAGAGGCATTCTTCTGTAGTGTTGTAATGTAATGTATATGAACCTCTAGTTGGCGGTACTTGAGAGGAAATTTCTGCATCTGTTTCTTGATAACAAAACCAAGTTACTTTCTAGAGACATCTGAATACGGGAAAGGTATACAAACACAACTGAGGCAAACTCATTTGAAATGCATGCTCATTTGTAGAAAACATTTCCTTTATTTTATTTGTTTTCTCTTACTGCTTGCCTATTCCAAACAGAACAATGCTGGCAAGCTGAAGTGAGCTAACCTGCTGTAACTTGCAATCTAAGTTCGATAGAATTTGTTAAATGTCTCAGAAAGCAATGGCACCTCATGATGTGAAGGAAAAAAAAATCCTCTACGTCTTTGATGGTGGTATATTGCATAATGTGGATGATATACTTCTGCATAGGGATACAAAGAAAAAAAAGATGGGACAGTATTGTGTTATTTATTAATTTTAATAAGGGCAGGGATTTACAAGAAAGTGTTTTAGGCCAGCAGAAGTTAAATTTAACTTATCCCCAATGTGTATTTTAGGATGTATAATATCATTTGACAATAGTTCTGGTGGAGTTGTAGAGATAGAGGAATCTCCAGTAAGTTTGAATCTTGAAAACCAAAGAACAGAGATGTCTGGTTCCACTTTTAAATGCTCACCAGTGCTGGAAGCTTCTACTATGTTTACTTTGAGTTTTAGTGATGTTTAATAGGACGTTGTCTAAAGAATTGCAAGGTAGCTTTTTAGTAAAACTACTGTTTAGAAAAAGGAAAAAGAACTTTGTGATGGTTGTAACTGTCAGGCACAAATAGCAACAGGAATAGAAGTTAATAGGAAACTAGCTCTTATGATATTCTGCATGAACAGCATGTGTTGCAGAGTCCTGTTACACACTATGATGTCTGCATTGTGCATCAGCTGTCCGCTCTTGTGTACGGAAATTTTGATTGGATTCTAATATACGGTGATACCTATTTATTGTAGGCTGATTTTTTTTTTTTTTTTTTCCACAAGCTGAGGGTATAACAACTCTTCTAGGAAGAAGGAAAAGCTGTCAGAGACAAAGGTATATAATGCATATGTCATTTCAGAATATGAGATACATTCAGTCTTTTTTGTTTGTATGATGGAACTGATAAAGATAGCTGTTAGTATTTAAGTGGCACTCTGTGGTATTTAAAATAATAGAAGTTGTCATTAAAAGTACTTTTGGCTCTTAGGAATGAGCTTATACACTTCATTATTTGTACCAGCTCTTGAAAGTGGTGTAGATGGAAAGATGAGAAATGTGATGAGCTCTTTCATCTATTTCTAGCTAACCCAGGACAATATTGTAGAGAATAATTATAGCACAACAGAATATTTTTCAATAGTATCAGTTTACACCAGTGCTGCAGCAGGTGAGCAAACACCATTAACAGCTCTTCTTGGAGTCATGTGTACACATGCAAATATTACTTTTAAAAACAAATGTAGAAGACTGAGTGATGTAATAATGGGCTTGAGGAAAGCACTTATGTTGTCATTACTGCAAACATTCATGCTTTGAAAAAAATGAAGAATATATGTTTATATAATATTTTTGGTGCTAAGCAGGCAAATGAGTCTACTGATTTGCATAGATGTAGCTGCCCTAAATGTGTATAGGAAGATCCATATAAAAGTACAAATGATGGAATAAGAGCAATGAAGGCATAAATATGGAAATTTAGCTCATACAGTGTATCAAATATGGAAGAATTTTAAAATATGCTATGCTGTAACTGGCCTTGGTTTTGAGGAACTGATGAGATTTCTCAAGGGTCGCTGTTGAAACATTTGTACTTACAATGGCACCTTTCTGTTCTCAGCCTCTTTTCTGATCCTTCCAGTGACTATTTTCTGAAAGGAATGTGTCTATATTTTGTTTGACGGGGATAAACAATAATGACAAAACTAGAAAACAAAACGAAAATCCCCACACAAAACCTTCAGCAGTACACTTTATGCTGGAAGCTTTCTCTTTAGTTTAGAGGGATTTTAGCCAAGTCCTTCTGACAGGATTTGGTTCTGATCTGTAAAGCCTGCTTGAGTTCAGTGGGGTTTGCAGCTGGTGAAAAAGTGCTCCCTTAACGCAAGGCTTTTTCTCTTCAAAAACAAACAGAAGTCTTCCTCCCTCTCCAGTGATGACCATAATACTTGGCCTGGTCTCCACTTCTTCAAATGTTTTCTTTGAAGATATTTAAGGTAGACAACTGCATGTAACTGTTGTATATTCAGCTAAATACATTGTGCAGATACTATTTGTTTATGTAAGTATGAAGCGATGTAGCTTTTCTGTTTTCGATTGTGTTCTTGCTTTGACATTAGTATTTGCATTTTCTTTAGAAAAGTTTTGTTCCTCTTCTATTAGTTAACAAGCTAGAAGGCTTGTTCAGCATAGGAGAAAGAATTAAATAATTCTTCCCTCTCACTCTTCTTTACAAGCTGGCGTCCAAGCAATCACATAAATTTTGAAAGGAATGTATGAGTTAATGACAGTAACAGCAGCTTCCTGATCCAAATAGTAGAGGAGCCATTGGAGAAAGGTGCTGTGCTGAAATGACTGTGAGTTGCTGGAGTTCAGGATCCTAAGAGGAGGGAGCAGCACAAAAAGCAAGATTGCAGTGTTGGACTTCAGCAACCCACACCAGTCTTCAAAGATCTACTTGGTGGAGTACGAAGTGTTTAATAGAGAGTCCAGCAAAGGGCCACTAAGATAATTATGAGACTGGAGTGTCTCTCCTATGAGGGAAGGCTGAGAGGGCTGGATGTGTTCGGCCTGGAGAAGAGAAGGCCTAGAAAGATCACATCAGTATATACAAATAATTTAAGGGAGGGTGTAAAGGGGACAGAGCCAGGCGCTTTTCAGTGGTGTCCAGTGACAGGAGCAAATGAGCACAAACTGAAACACAATAACTTCTGTCTCAACATTAGGAAACATTTTCATTTTAACTGTCTGGGCATCAGCATTGGTGTGGATTTCCTAGAGAAATTGTGTATTTGCTGTCCTTGGAGATATTCAGAGGGTATCTGGAAATGACTCTGGGCAGCCTGCTCCAGGTGTTACTTGCTTGAGCCAGTGGGGCTAGACCAGATGACCCACAGAGGTCCCCTACCAGTAATATTCTGTGGAATTCCATATATCCATATTTTATCTCTATGGATGGCTAAATTGAGAGCAGATAAAAGGTATGAAATATGTGGAATTCCATTAGACTTCTGAAGATGTGAAATGATAGTAAGAAAAAAGTCTAGAAACCAAAAGTTGTCTGCAATTAAAATAGTCTGTTAACTATTCAACTGTCTCCTAATTCTGAACTTTCAATTAGATAAAAGTGGAAAATCTCAAAACAAATTACTTCATTGATCTAGATATATGCAATCACTAAGAAACCTCTTTTGTGAAGATCCAACATTCTTATTTGATAAGTAAGCTGGATTTCTCTAAGGGATTTTAAGTTCAATGCCGCAAATCATGATGTCAGTTTATTCTTTCATTAAACTAAGAAAACCTGATTTATAGACTGTTTTTCAGAGAATACTATTCCACATGGTTTAGCATGGTTAAAGTGTCAGAGCTGTGAAGTTCTTCATGAGTGTTTGTTAATTTTTTTTCTGCTCTCAAACGCACTAAAAGTTCCAAAATTCTTCAAAGGAAAGTATTGATTTACAGAGATTCCTCTGTATTGGTAAGTAGATGGGAAACATGTAAACTAATGTTTCAATTAAAAAAAAAGTCACAAACCTTATTTTTTTCTGCCTTTTCCCATCTTTCTACAAACTGCTTTTTTTCTTACGAGAGACTGAATATGCTGTGATACTCACTTAAAATTATTTCCTAAATAACTCTGTTGCTATGGCAGCAACTGCTGCTGCTGGCATTTACACGCACTCCAGCAAGGAGATTTACAGCAAACTCATTGAAAATGGTCAGGTTTGTCTGTGTTTTCATAGCCCACCCACAAAGAAGTTCGTTATGCATCTCTTTGTTGGAAACCAGAAGATCTGTTGTAACTGGCCCAGCTAGAAATGTAATAAAGAAGAAAGACCCAAATCGTCTAGGGTAGGGTCCTGGCTTTTTTTTTTTTTTTTTTTTTAACCCTTGCAGGGCCTCATTTGCTTCTGCACAGGAACAGATAGTACTTCCCACCATCAAATGGTTAAATATATTGACATTTTATATATATATATATATATATATATATTTTTTTTTTCCCCCCTGCAAAATAAATCTGAGCACTTTGGCAAAGAAAGATGCTGAGACAAAAGCAGTCTTTTCCAGGACAGATTTATTCCTGAAGTCCTTTTAGTAAAATTGAGATCATGAAAGAAAATCTTGCTTCATTGTTCAGAAGTGCTGTTTGTGCATCTTGCCTTTTCTGTATGCTGCTGACATGGATCGGGGCAATTGTATTCTGGTTTATCAGCAATAGCTATGGGTGCTTCAGAGGCATCATCAACTCAGAAGGAACGATGAAGAATATTTTGGCAGTGACCTGTTCTTTATAGGAGGAGTTTGATGGCATTTTTTGTAGTTCACAGTGCTGTGTGTCCAGGAGAAGTAATCAAATATGCATGGAAAAGTTGACTTAGACTTTTACTTAACAGTGTAGAGCTCAAAAGAGGACAGTGTTCTGGAGAGGAGGCTATAGAGATGCTTTCTGGCATTTGTTTCAGTCCTCACAGTAGTAATTGCAAATCCTTCAGTATTAAGAACACATTTTTGTTTTGTTAGTCAAAACAGTAGTGGCACTGTTAATAGTAGTGGCACAGTAGTGGTAGATGGAAACAAATGACCAAATCCTGGTGTGTCTTGTATCACGGACTTGTCTCCTTCACTAATTATACATTTTAATGCTATTTTATGACAACTTGATAATGGCATAGCAAATGTTTTTGTTTTTTTTTTTTACTGTTTTCCATGGATATGACAAGCATTAGATGCAGGGAACTGGAGATGCAAATTTAGTTTTGGAACCTTGGATGTAAGAAGCTCTGTGAAGCTAAAGAGATGTCCATTGTCTCATAAATGCAGAGGATATGGCTTTGATGCCAAGCTGTCAGTACAGGTTAACTTTAGAGGAAATAATACTTTTATCCACTGCTGATGGAACAGAGTTATGTTACAATTCTTCGTAAAAACTTGATAACAAACAGACTTCTAAACTAACTAGAAAATTTTGACCATGTACATAGATTTGACATTTTAAATATCTTTACAAGGAGACCTGCTTTTGTGAAAAGGTATTTTATCCTCTAATATCCTCTTTTTAAACCTTCCTATTCTTCAAAAACAAACCAACCAACGCCCCCAAAATCCTGGGTAGTTCAAATTACTTCAGAAGTTAGGTAAGTGAAACTTTTTAGTTTAGTTTGTAAAAATTCTACTATAGCTAGTTGGTTGTTACATTGAGAAGTGTGTTGCTGGGAATGGTATATTCTTCTGGGTAAGGCACAGTTAACTTCCCTTTTATGTAATCAAATTATGAAGAGCTCTGAAGTTCTCAGCTACATCTTCAAATCAAGGTAATGGTAGAAGTTGTTAGCGGTAGCTTACTAAGTAGGATTTTTTTCATTTGTAGCTAATGCATTTCAAACCATAGAATCACCAAGGTTGGAAAAAACCCTCTAAGATGATCCAGTCCAACTGTTCACATATCACCAATATTTTCCACTAAACCATGTCCCTTATTACAACATCTAAACATTTCTTGAATACCTTCATGGTTGGTGACTCCACCACCTCCCTGGGCAGCCCATTCCAGTGCCTGACCACTCCCTCAGAGAAGTGTTTCCTAATGTCTAACCAGAATACCCCCTGGCACAACTTGAAGCTGTTCCCTCTAAACCTTTTGCTAGTTATGTGGAAGGGGAGGCTGAGCCCCACCTCACCATAACTTCCCTTCAGGAAGTTGCATAGAGGTATAAATCACCCTTGAGCCTCCTTTTCTCCAGACTGAACAATCCCAGCTCCTTCAGCCGCTCCTCATAAGGCCTGTGCTCCAGACTCCTCACCAGCTTCATTGTCCTTCTCTGAACATGTGCCAGAACCTCTTTCTTGTAGTGACGGGCTCAAAACTGAACACAGTAGTTGAGGTGCAGCCTCACTAGTTCTGAGTACAGAGGGATGATTGCTTCCCTGCTCATGGCCACCTGGGCACACTGCTGGCTCATGTTCAGCTGAGCATTGACCGATACCCCCAGGTCTGCAGTCTTCTAGCTGCTCTGACCCAAGCCTGTAGCATTGCCTGGGGTTGTAGCCCAAGTGCGGGCCCTGGCACTTAGTTTTGCTGAACTTCCCCCCACTGGCCTCAGCCCAGCTATCCAGCCTGTTCAGATCCCTGAGGGTACCTCATTCCCCTGAGGGTAGGGTCTTCCTACCCTCAGACAGATCAATGCTTCCTGCCAGCTTGGTGTCATCTGCAAACTTACTGAGGGTGTGCTCAATGCTCTCATCCAGGAGCATCAACAAACAGGACAGACCCTGATACCAGTCTCTGGAGTACACCTCTTGGGACCAGCTGCCAGCTGGATTAAGCTCAATTCATTACCACTCTTTGGGCCTGGCTATCCAGCCAGTTCTTTACACAGCAAAGGGTGTATCTGTCCAAAACATGGGCTGCCAGCTTCTCCAGGACAATGCTGTGGGAGACAGTGTTGAAGGAACCATCAAACTATGAGTATTGAAGTCCTGTGTAGTTCAGTTGAAGTCACTGAAAGTGAATAAAATATATTCTGTATTGAAATAAGCTTGAATTTTGTATGTTTAAAAAATAAGAAGGTTTCATACATTCAAAATGGCAACTTGCCTCTGCATTATCATAAATCCTTTTTAGCCGAATTTGGCTGACTTCAAAGGCAGCTGTTTCTGTCGATCTTTGTGCATTACATATCCTTGAATGCTATAAGGCAGAGCAGCTTTCTGAGACAGATTCATATGAAGCCACAGAACATCAGAGCAAATAGGCCACGCACTAAATATTTTACTGCATATTCATGCTGTTTGGTCTTCATGTCCTGAATCAAGTATTTCTTCTTCTGTAATCCCTTAATTTAGTGGGCATAGATGACTTTAACAAATAAAAGTTTTGGACACATCATATCCTTCTCACAATTAATCAATTTAGAATAATTCAGTGTACAAACCTGGCAGTGGCCAAAAGGTCTGCACAGCTCTTCTCTGGTCATTCTAAGTCTGAATAGCAACATAAGGCAAATTTGGCTTGAGGTTACAAACAACAATATGTATAGGAAGTAACTGATTAAAATGGTCTGATCTTGTACAGAGGGTGCAATGTTATGAAACTCCACATCGGACAAGAACTTTTTAATAGCTCTCAGTTTCTATGACTCCTTTTTACACAGTAGAAAAACGAGGTGGCATGCAACTTCAGTAACATTTAACCAAATGACAAAAAAAAATATTTCCTTGGATGGGATGGAAGTAGGGAAATAAAAGATGAGGCTTTCTTAAATATTACAGTGGAAGCAGTAGTTGTATAATTTTTTTGAAATATGAATTTTCATGCTTATCGTGTGTAATGATATGTTAAGGGCAAGACAAATGGCAATCAGCTCAGACTGTGATGATAATACCAGAAAAAGCTAAAGATAAGAAGTGGTCCATTCCAGAAAATCCTACTTTTTATCCTAAAAGCAGAGAGAAGCTGTGATTAAACTCTTGCCTAAGCTATAGATGACCCAGTTAAAGCTTTGTTCGTAACAGAAGCTGCAACTTTAATCAAGCCTGACTATAAAATCTAATTATATTTCAATGCCTACTTTAGATTGAGAAGTATTTGTGCTTAGCTGGGGGCAACAAGTCACAAATTCCTATATAAAAATTGTATTCTAGAAGGAATATAAATCTGTATTTCTGTTTACTTAGTATTTTAATTGATAATGTAATAATAATAAAAAATAAATTGATAATATAATAATAAAGAATACTTGTGCAAGTGTTCACATTTCACTTTATTAACTTTTTTTTTAGCCTCTTCCTCTGCACACGCACTGGCCCCCTTTTTTTTTTTTTTTTTTTAGATATGCAACCTATTGTTTCCTGTAGCTTGCTTTGTCTTTCAAAATAGGCGTTTCTTCTTACTGTGAAGTAAATAGGAGCAGGAGAAACTTTACATCTAAATAACTAACCTGTAAATAGTTTAATCATCTCTATTATTTCAGTGGAGAAGGAAACAGAGAAGTAGTAGTTATAATTATTTGAAAGTAAAATACTTAATGACTTTGAAAGAAAGATCATTTGATCTTTCCTGCCTATAAAACAATATGTAAAAGAAAAGAACCTTCAGAGTAAATTACTTAAATATTGCCCTGGAGTAAAGTAAATTGGTGTTGAAATGACTATGATCCTGAAAAAAGAAAAACAAACAAAAACAATGTCACTTTAGGTGATTAGATTCCTTACTTATGGTCTTGGTCCTTCCCTACTGATATTGCTGGATTCATGGAGCAGTCTCCCGTATTGCTTGTATTTACCTTCCACAGAAAGAAACAGATGTTATGAGCCAGACTAAAAGTAATGGTCATAACAGCCGTCTGCTTGTTGGAGGTAAATATATAAAACGGTGCAACTTTTAAACCAGGAAGCTGGTTTGAGTGGATCCTCAAAACAAAGCTGGAAATAGCGCCTTTTCTTCCTTTCCCCACCCTTTTTACTTGAGATGTATTTTGTTTAGTGAAAATTTTTCATATCAATGAAAGAGTCAGAGATTAGGGGAAATGAAACAGTACAGGGCTGGAAACTAAGAGATATAAGAGAGTGTTTGAGTTGGTAACTAAACAAGTGAGCGAAGAAGCTGACTTTTTTTTTTTTTCCTTTCCATCCCCTCTCCATTTGGTTATCTTATATATTTGGAAGAATTGAATTCTTTAATTCTTTCAATTAGGACTGTTAACCATGATAGGTTTAATATTGTTCCTTTCTTGAGAAATTTTTCATTGCATGCAACAAGCTTCAAGAGGCCAGGCTTTAGGTAGCTGATCAGGTGAGAGCTGAGAAATAGCATGTGTCTGCAAATAAGTGCTAATTCTGATGTAAATGTACTCTCTTGATTAATGTCCTTTTTTTTTTTTGGGGGGGGGGGGGGGCACTTTTTGTGTGTGTGTGTGAGAGAGAAACCTGCTATTTTTCTTGCGTATTCTCCAGATGAAGAACATAGCTAGAAAAGGGGTAGGTGATGACAGTTTTCAGTGTGCAATGGCTATTGAAGATATCTCAGCTGTGTTGTGATTGACAAAATGTAGAAGATCCTTAAATCTGTTCTGTGTCATAGAAGGCTTTAAATTGTTCGGTGCATATCATAACAAGCAGCTGAGCTCCACTGGCATTCTTGTTTTTCCTATCTTTAGAGTTCTGAACCAGGATCTGGCTAAAATTATGCCACTGCCATTGCAAGGCTGTGACTTACATCTTTGCAGAGTGAAGAAAAGAGATGTACTAATCATGGTGACATTCTTTAAATTATTTATCACATTCATAAAATTGCTTCTTTTCATCTGTGGTCGTGGGTCGAAAACTGAAATATATGAAAAGCAATAGAGAAGAAACTGATTTAATGTCTGTGGCCCTACTGAACTTCCATTCTAAACTGGATATGCTCTTTTATTCTGATACGATTTGTTGTAATTGAATAATGTTAATATTTTATTAAATATCTGAAAAATCTGGAGGTTTTATTGTGAAGGTGTTTCAAGTTTTTGAGGATTTTTATTTGCTACTTACAGCTCACCGACAGAAACTAGACTTCCACTCTTTAAGGAAATACATTTGTTAGATAAGCAGTTATGCAATTGTTATTAAAAAAAAAAAAAACAACCCTCACACACATGGTAGAAAGAACAAACTACATTCATAGAAAAGGATGAGTGGGAAGTCATTGTGGCTCTCAGTGTTGTTGTTAATTAGGTGGTACTTTTCAGAACATCACAATTTGCTTCAAACTTCCAGTACTGTTTCTGGATTTTCGTCATAATGACTTCTGAAGTCAGATTTTTCTTTTTGGGTTTAAACACATTACCTAATAGTTAAGCTTTGTTACTTGGTTACCTCATGGCAACTAATTGAAAATTATGCTAATTTGAATCTCTCCATCACCCCACTCCACAGTTGGGTACTTTGCCGTACCTGCTGTGATCAAACTTGGTCATCTCTTGGGAAGAGAGTACCTGTCATAATATATGCAAATCATTTAACCCTGAAACTGCTCTGTTGTTCAAAGGAGATGTTTTTCTTGACTCAGTACTAAGTTCCATCTTTTACGGACTGTCAAATATGTGAAAGTTCTGTTTGTATATGATTTGATTCTACAGGAAATTCATTTTGTCATAACAATGTAGGCGCTCAGGTTTGCGTTAAAGCAAAAGCCTAGAGCGCCTTTGAGATTTATCATAGCTCATTAGGTGCTGTAGAATCTCACTCTTTGGAGTGCCAAATCGGATAACTTCCACTGAACTTCCAGAAGAAAATGGTAGAAGTCTGTAATGGATTAATCTGTCTCTATCTTCTGTTATAAGTTATATGAACATCATATTGTATCTAACCCATTTGTGACTTCAGTATGAAAGTTTTCTGATACCTACAAGTTGTCTACTTAAAGTGTTAACATAATCTTTTGTAAAAGTAGAGTTCATGACTCTATACTCAAAGAGGCTGTCTTTATACTTGCAGAAAGCATTACAATTGACCAAATCCTACACCATTGTAACATTCTTTTTCTTCGTTGTCTGATGTTTGTTGTTGTTGTTGTTGTTGCTGGGGTTTTTTTGTTGTTTTTTTTGTCTTTTTTTGTAAAATTCTTCTTCAGTTTTGAGAGAGTTTACATGTATGCAAATTTCGTCCTAAGTCCCTAGCATGATTTGGAGAATGCAAACTGGCATCTCTTCCTTCCCACAGTTCATGTTGGCATGAGATCCAGTCTGCTTTTTTTTTTTTTTTTTTTTTTTTTACTTTAGATTTATCCTCTATACCAACAGCCAAGTAAATAGAGAGATATGAATGTTCCTGTTCACGCAGAGTTGAATTTAAAGCATATATTCTGCTTTCTGGATTAAAAAAAAAAATACTTTTAGGAATTTGATTTCTGGCATTTGTGTAAATGTGATATGCATCTACCTTGAAAGCCTTGAAGAATAATGGCAAGTTAGCTTTAAACAGTAACTCCAGACCAAGCTTGTGTTTGTTTGAAGGTGATTTGCCATGAGTACAGACATCAGGTTCCTGCCAAATTTGCCTCAGTTCTCCAATCATCTTAAACACCAGCTCCAGTCAGAAATATATTTGATCTGCAGTTATAGTAACATTGCAATAGGTATATAAGACTCTTCTGAAATTGGCCAAGACTGCTAAGTGGCTGCTGGCACCAGTTTGCCAGGGATTATGGCATGTTTCTTTATAGTTGTGAAAATTTTAAATTGCAGTTGGGAAACAAGCAGCTTTTTAAAACTGCTACATATCTGAAAAAATATACATTGTGAGAGCATGCTGTATTGAATACTGAGGATGAAGTCATTTTCTGGAAGATGGTTAATTCTGCAGCTGGAGGTTTTTTCCATTGATTTCATCATAAAAGATGAAATTGAGATCTGTACAGAAAGTTTTGACTATAAAGTAAATAGTGTAGTGTCATTTCCTTGGTGATAAAAGTTTGTTAAGGCAAATCTTTGTAATGGCTTAGAAATAACTGGGGCTTATTCTATGCAAGAAGATGTAGGAGACAGCTTGGTTTGTCTGAAAAGCCTGTTTGATTAACCACAAAATAATAAATGGTGATGCTGAAAGTTCAGAAAACGTAATTCATAGCTTTTGTGTCAGGCTTTCTGCAAATTCAGGCAAATATGACTTCAACAGCTTAATTGCCATTTTTGTTTTTAGGGTTTTATTTCCTACCAAAAAGCTACACTAGTCTTATTTTTTAATGCTTCATTTTCCACAGAAATTGTGTGGCAAACTCTGCAGCTGCAGAATTTAATAACATTCAGACTTTAGTATGATTATTCAGTTCTGGTAGCTTACTGATTAGACCTGTATACTTGTGAGAAGTTTGGAATAGATTAATCAGGAAAGTATGTGCTATTTCTTTTAGCATGTTTTAGTAGATAAGCTGTCTTTTCTTTTCTTTTTTTTTTTTTCTTTTAGCCAAAATTTTTCAGCTTTTTTGTCCACACACACACAGGTGTAATCATGTAAGTACAGTTGCATGGGACGAATTCTATGCTCAGGTTTTCCTAATATTCCTAACTTTTAATGTATTTAAGTAATTCTGATAAGGCTGCATACAACTTGATAGCTAATTAGGAGTTTTAATATGATTTCAGCATAACTTTATCTGTGTCAAACTGTTCTTATGCCTTTGAATGCATGACATGGCTTATCTTCAATAACGGATTAGTGCCCGTAAGCAGGGAGAGTTCTTTGAAATTGATGAGTCTATTCATCAGGCTGGTTTGTTCTGTGATTTGTCTGCAATTGCCCTGAGCAGAAAACACCATACTCTTTCCACCCTGAAATAAGTGTTGCATATATAGACATCAATGAATCAAAGTAAATAGAAACCTGAATTCAAGTTTGATAACTGAACAGGTCTCGAAGACCTGTAAAATATACTTAATTTTAATTGAGACACAATAGGAACTGCCAGCTTCTGCTCCCAAGTATCATTGTCAGATGTGTCTATTTGTAAAGAGAAAGCTAGAACTGAGTTGTAAAAGGAATTATTTTCTTAAGTTTTATCTTTAACATCACTATGAACTTAATAGTAGAAGAATTATTGGATGAAACTGTCAATAGTGATAGAAACTGTCAATATCAATAGTGATAGAATCAGGCATTTCACTTCAGTCTCAGTGTAGTTCAGCATATCAGCAAAAGCGTGCTAACTGCAAGTAGTGCATTTCCTAGGAAATCTAGTGTTATATATTGTCTCAAAGTAGGAGGATTTGATGTGTCACCTTCAGGGGTTTAGCTGAGCATTGAGGTTTGCATCACTGTGAGAATTTGGTTTTGGTTTGAACCCATTTTTAATTTTTACTGGTGATGGGATTAGACATGATCATCTGAGTCATCTCTGGGCCCTCTCCCAGTTCTCAGAAGGTAATTATATGTTAGGTATCTAGCTCAGATGAGCTCATGAAAGAGTTCTCCCCACACCACTAAACACATCCCAGCACTTCATAATAAAATACATATGCTGCCAGATGGTAAAAATTCAAAGCTTCTTCAAATATATGCTTTAAAATGTATGGTGTCTGTTTTCTCCCTTAGTTTCCTCCTCCCCTCAGGTTCTTGCTCACTTCTTTCCCACACCTTCCCCCATGCTTTCATAACTTTTCTCTCCAGCACTGATTCTTCTTTCTCCACCCCTTCACCCAGCTGCTTCTATCGCTCCTCCAGCTCTTTAGTTGCATTTTCTGCTTCTTTCTCTTTCTTTGAATTTTTGTCACTCTTCAAATTTTAAAGCTTTAAATTGCCTCCTAATTTTTTAATCTGACATTTGAACCCTTCTTTCAATTTGTCATTATGATCCGAGTCCACCCTCAGCAAGTTTGCTGATGACACAAAGCTGGGAGGATTGGCTGACACACCAGGAGGCTGTGCTACTGTTCAGCAAGACCAGGAGAGACTGGAGAGTTGGGCAGGGAGGAACCAGATGAGGTTTAACAAGAGCAAGTGCAAAGTCCTGCACCTGGGGAGGAAAAACTATATGCATCAGTACAGGTTAGGGGATGACCTGCTAGAAAGGAGCTATGTGGAGAAGGATATGGGGGTCCTGATGGATACCGGGTTGGCCGTGAGTCAGAAGTGTGCCTTGATGGCCAAGAAGGCCAATGATATCCTGAGGTGCATCAAAAAGAGCATGTTTGAGGGAGGTTATCCTCCCTGTCTACTGTGCCCTGGTGTGGCCACCTTTAGACTACTGTGTCCGGTTCTGGGCTCCCTTGTTCAAAAAAGACAGGGATCTCCAAGGAGTCCAATGGAGGGCCATAAAGGTGGTGGGGAAAGGCTGAGTAGACTGGGTCTGTTCAGCCTGGGGAAGACTGAGAGGGGATCTGACAAATGCTTATAAATATCTACTGGGAGGTGGAAGGCAAATGGATGAGGCCAGGCTCTTGGTGGTGCGTAGCAATAGGACAAAGAGTAATGGCCTAAAACCTGCACGTAGGAAGTTTTGTACTAACGTGTGGAATAACTTCTTTACGGTAGGGGTGATGGAGCACTGGAACAGGTTGCCCAGAGAGGTTGTGGAGTCTCCTTCTGTGGAGAGAGATTTAAGACCTGTCTGGACACCTACTGTGCAACCTTTTGCAGGGAACCTATTCTAGCAGGGGATTGAACTCGATGTTCTCTTGAGGTCCCTTCCAACCTTTGTGATTCTGTGATCTTCATAGAGAAACTAAAGGTATTTGGCTAACTTTTGCTGCATTTCGGTTTTGTGTCCCCAGTGGCATTTAAGTCTTAATAGAAATTCATTGATTTTCTGCTTATGTAAGATGATGTCACATATTTACTGCTAAAATCAGTTATGCACCTTAATATAGCTAGCAGATGCACTTAAAAAGATGCATTTCTGGAATCACCTGTTGATTGTCTGCATGCTGTAATGGTTCAATGAACTTTAAATAGTTTAGAGTGTGACTTTCCTCCTGTCTCTAAACTGTTGTCTTCTCAGGTCCGCAAATGATAACTTGATGTAGCTTAACATCAATTATTATCAAGAGGTTCTCTCTCTCATAGAGGATAGCACAGTGACAAGGAGGGGAAGCAGGAATCTCTTTCTGTATCCTTTCATCTCAAGGGGATGTTGACATCAGATCTCCCCTACATAAGGCAATAGATACTGTAACTGAAAGTACTTTTAAATGCATTGCTTGCATTTTGAGATGAATGGACATATTTTGAGATTTATTTTTCTATGAAAGTTCTTAATTGACAATTATAAGTGATGATGGGAAATGTTTCAGGTAGTTCACAGTTTTCATCTGTTTAGTCCATTTTATCTGGCTACTTTAGGAAAGTAAGTTTAGGGAAGTAAGTGAACACTTCTGCTTCCGATGACTCCCTGTATGTGATGTTTTTGTCAGCTCTCATTGACTTTATGATTGTTAGCATAGACTGTACAGCCAAGCATTCTAGGTGGTTTTGTTTTGTTTTGTTTTAAGCCGATAGAAGTTTATACACAGAGAAAGAATTCTCCTGCCCTTGTTTCAAAAAAATATTTATATCACTGGGGCTTTCTTCATGAAATGGAACAAAGAGGAACCAAAATCCCAAATGGAGGGTTTTTGTTTGTTTGTTTGTTTTAATAGATGAAACTCCTCCAGGAATCAAAGCTGCTTCTGGGCAGTTTGTTTTGTGGGACTGTAAGGGAAAGTATGAGAGTTGCTTGAAAAGATATATATATATATATATATTTAATGGTTTCAAGATACAAAAATCTCGTTTGATACTGGAGAAGTGAAATCAAAAATGCTACTGCAAGAATCTTGGTTATACTCTGAACACTACAACCAATGGGCAGGCAGCCCACACATGCTGTACTTTATTTCTGTTTTGTCAGCGTTGTATTGGATGATGCAGTTTCATTTGTATGGATGAATGGCATTGTGGGTTTGGGGAACTTCCTGGTGACAGAAAAATTAATCGAGTTTTTTTTTTTTGTCATTCACCTTATGCTTCTATGAGGGCTCAGAAACAGAAAACACTCTTTTTGTGATTCTGGAAACCTGTAACCCACTCTTTCTCAGTCATGCTATTTATATCCTGGAAAAAAAATCCAAAGGTGATGGAGAAGAAGTAAACACATAATTACCCCATGTGCATTCTGTGTGACCTGACAGGAACAGCAATCTTCAGAACTTTAAACCACAGTGTTGTTATTTTGGCATATGACTGAAGAATTTATTTTGGAATGACTAGATAAATTCTGTCTTCTGATTTGGCATCTCACTGAAAAGGAATGAAAAACTATGAATAACTCTGAATGAATTTAGCAAATTGTTACATTAAAACCGTGAAAGGCTCATTAGTTGAGGATTTTTCAATCTGTTTTATTCTGATGAGTGCCATTGCTGGACAGTAAGATTCTGTATTTGACTACCTGTTGTCTTTGTATTTTCTGGTATTTCATTTTTATTCCTCCACCATAATGTATCTTTTGGCAATTGCACCTGTGTTCTTCTTGTACTTGATTCTAATGGAAGATTAGACTGTGATTTCTCTATAGCTGCTTTTGTATATTTAGACAGCTTTGTACTTACAGAATGCTCTTTCATTGAGAAATGCCAATATTTTTCTCAAAGTTTTATTTTCTGCCTTTTTTTTGTGGGTGAGGGAGGGTCTTTTGTGGAGAAAAATGTCATTTGTATTAACTTCTGTGCATAAAGTTCTGCCAGGTAATAATCTGCCTTCATGGGAAGTCTCTCAGATGTCTAAAAATGGTTCCACTACTTAAAAACAGTTTGTGTTGTTTTAAGTCATGCTGAGGTAATTAGGATGTAGAAGATTGTTCCACTGTCAAATAGACTAGGCAGTAAGAAAACAGTGTTTACTTAACATTTACTCCTTCAGGATAATGCATTTTCCAGAAAGAAACAGAATTTGAGCATGAAAAGGGGCTCAAACAAGGCTACCAAAAGCATTTCAGTTAGAACACTGCTGTCACCAGAAAAAGAGCATGACACTATTTTACGAGTCTTGAAGCAACTTAAAGATGACGCTTAAAATGTACAGTAAGTATGCCTTTATGTGGCTGCCTTTTGGAGTAAAATGGAAAGAAAGTAGCTTATTTTGTTTCTTTTTTCCAGTGTGTGAATAAATGTCTAATCCAATGAAATGTTAGAAAACAAGAAACAAAGTATTTCACTGCAAGCATGAAGTAAAATTAATTAATTTTCTGAGTATCAGCCTTGAAATGAATGGAAACTGATAGAAAGGACTGTCAAACCATCATAATGTGGACTTCTAAAAGAATAATGTTAAAATGTTCAAAGTCTATCTTAAAGGTAGACTTTCTGGGCCCAACTAATGTGTAACCAGGTCAGAAGTTTCTGATAACTGAATGAATTACTTAGATACCTGTGTGAAAATGCCGGTCTGTTACTCTTGGGTCCAAATGGTGAGTGCAGATGCCAAAATTGCAGCATTTTTAATCTGTAAGAAATTCTGTGTTTTCCATTGTTTTTGTCTGGGTTTGGTCATAAGTAGCCAGTACTATTTTTTATTTACTCTTTAGCTGCAGATTCTGCTTTTCTCTTTCCTAGAAACACTAAGTGCAGTGTTTCTAAATTTTTGCATTCCTGTGCTGTGGTTGCTCCATGACATTATCAAGACAGCAGCCAAGGGCTCCTGAGATTCTGAGTCACAGCTCTGCAACAGAGTGCCAGAATCCTTACTAGACTTCCAAGCATGCCTGATTGCAAGCTGGGGTTCCCAGGACTTCTAGATTGACAGGTCTATGATAGAAATCCTGGCATAGCTTTCTTCACAACCCCACATTTGAGTTTTGAATACCTCATTTCATGAAAAATCTGCCTGGCATGTCTATGTAGTATAGCAATCAGACATGCCCTATATCTGCAGGCTTTTTTCCATTTCACCTGTGATCTTTTGTATTTGATAAGGATGTTTCAGAGCTCAGAAAGTGTTGGAGGAAGTTTTGTGTTGCAGGAGGAGACTCACTTCTATGTCCTTTTTCTTCTAGAGAAGACATTAGGTTTAAAAAAGTACTCTTTTCAGTTGTGCTTTTCAGTGTGCCGGATACCCAGATACCTTTTGAGTTAAACACTTAAAGCAGAAAACACTGCTCCTGGAATTTTAAAAGACCTTTTTCAAAAGATGTCATAACGTATTAAAACTGAGATGAGGACTTCCAGAAACAAAATCAGTGTAAACTGATTGTGGATATCAATTTCATGCTTGACTGCCTTTTGTCCTTCGAAAAATCCCCCCTACAAAAGAACAGTAGCTATTAATGTGATATTAAAATATCAAATACTAGGACTCTAACAATGCTTGGTGTTACTTGTATAATATGATTAAAGAACAAAAACAATTTTCATAATGTATAATGGAGTTGACTGAAAGCACTCCATGTGTTCCTTAAGCCTGATAAACATTTCAGCATAATGAACACAGACCTTGAACCAAAAGCATTGTTTCATGGCAGTTCCTCAAGCTGTGAAGCAAGAAACTGACTTTTATAATGAAGAATCAATGAAACATGGTAGTTCAGATAATGGAGACATTTGGACTTTATTCTTCAGTCAATCCCTTATTATTATGAAGCAGAATGGCTTGGGTCTAGCATCTAACCTGGAAATATTTATTAGTACATTAGAAGTCAAAATTAGTAAAAATGTATGTGCTTATGGGTGGAGAAAACCCCTCAAAGGTCTTCAAAACCATGTCTGTGAATTCCTTTTTGGTTCTGTTATATAAATGATTAAGGTAATACTATGAGATCATGTGAGAAACTTTTAAATGTGAAATATGAGTTACTCTTAACTAATGTTTGATATATTTTCTCCCATGTACTTACTTGCTGAAGGACTCTGCTCTGTACTTTACGTGTTACCAAATATTAGCAGAAGAAAATCTAAGAAAATGAATCCTTAGATATTTGCCATAAGCACCATGTTAGGATCATCTGCATATTTGTGAAGATATAATGTGAGTTTGTGCATTGTTGAAATTCAGAGGACTATGTTACTCTTACTCTTGCTTGATTGAAAAAAACACTGAGTTCCCCGTAAGTTCTGCTTTTTCCCAGTATGTCAGTGGGGTTTCTAGTACCTCAAAGCAGTCAGGTAATTTATGCTGAAGATATCAAAAGCCAGACAATAAAGTACAGCAGATGAATTTGATTCATGTGGTTTACTGAATTGCTAATTTGAAATGTTTAATTATATCTGATTGCTATACTGCATAGAAATGTGAAACAGGAAGAATCTTGCCGTATGTCTGGAGAGCAAATACTGTCTTAATAACAAACTACTTGGAACAGATGGTGTTTGCTCAGGAGTGCTACAGGAATACAGGGAGGAAATAGCTGTATTACTATTGGTGATGTGTAACTTTTCCCTAAAAATTTTCCTAGCACCAAAGATTAAAGAATGGCAAATATGACGGTGGGTTTTAGGAAGCATTTGGTGTGGAAACTGAAGTATTACAAGCCTACAAGTAGAAATTTAGATTACACTTAGTGGACAACTACATAAATATGACACAGATAGGATAGATATACTTGGGACTAGTCAGCATGTCTTTTGTGAAAAGAAGGCTTGCATCACAGTTCTTTTGAAAACAAGGCAGCCAAGACTGAAGAGCCTTATTTGATTGAAATTCCACTATGAACCCATTTAACAATATAATAATTTCCAAGCAGTTTTTCAGAAGGCAGAAGTTTTTCAGAGCTTAATTGAAATCAGTTCGACAGATACCTATGAACTGCAATAGCTACCCAGAGCAAATGAAGGGCCTGCTGTTAAAATTTGGTGAACAGAAGTACACTGGAATGATACTGAACCTGTACTTAATCTACATTTTTCCTTACAGATTCCACATACAGTTTGTGAAACATTCAGTGGCAGAATTATGCCATTTTGGCTGGGCTAGGGCTTGGTGTCTTATATAACAGAGCAGCAATAATGTAAACAGTGGGTAGTTTTGCTAAGTGTCCACTGAATGCCTTCTCCCATAAAAATAATTATTTCTAACTGAATCATATTTCACGAGGAAAAAAAAAACCTTTCTAAAAACTGTTCCCACTGTTTAGGTTGTTGTTATGATGGTTAATATCTGCATAAAACTGTGTGACTTCAGTGATAGAACAGGTAATAGAGAGTAGGGCTGAGAATATTTTTGCTAGCTCTTTTTTTAAGGAAATGTTCAACATCCTCAAATACAGAAAAGATGCTGAATGTCATTTGATTGCATTAAACCAATGTTTGCTGCAATAAATATTTTTGCAAATCTCAGCTACTTGGCATTTAGTAGTTGGTAGATATGGTAGTTTCTCCATTTTTTTCTACTGTTTGCAATTTAAAATTGTATTTCAGCTATTGACAGAAGAAGTTATTTTTATTAAGTACAGGCAGATGTCTTCTCTTGCTTTTGGCAACTTTAATATAAAAGGAAAAAAAAAAGATGATGATTTGCTAATTAATGTTTTTGCTTGCTGTTGCTCCTTACCTTAAGTAAGCCCTGTTTGTCACAGTTGCATTGCAAGCTTTTTGTCCTGAGGACTAATTAGCAGGCTAGATGGACTGTGACATTCAAAAATATGGAACCGGAGAATGTAGCCAGAATGTTAGACTCTTCTGTGCATTTGAGATATTCTCAGTGGCTTTTCCTAGTGTTTATAACTTCTGATTGTTTTATATTGCAGTGAATTGTGCAGCTTTTTCTTTCTTTTTCTCCTCTAGAATATTAACATCTGAACTTAAACATCTGTTTTGGAAGTTATGCCAGTTTTTGTTTTAGATAATGATGTGGCTTCAGCATACTGCTCTTCGAAGATTGTAGTTCTTGATTTTTCTTTCTTTTCTCTTTCCCTGTTTATTTTTAATTTGCTGCCTTTGTTTTTAGTATATTAAATGTTACTGGTATTGTAAGTTGCCTGATCCTACTGAATCCATTGTGACTACTGACAACATTCAAATGGTTTGAAACATTTAATATTTCCTTATAACTGTGCATTTCTTTCGCTTTAATCACATTTATCCTGTGACTCTCTTTTTTCCTTTTCCATTCTAAGTGTTATATCTTTATTTGTCTTCTATATACACTGTTTAGAATTAAAACACCGGGAGTGCGGTCCTGTTGCTCCACTTTCTGTGGTGCACTTGGAGCATTTTAACTATAAATAACAAATAACATTAGAAAAAAACAGATGAAGCTTTAGATCTCCTGAGTTTTAGAAGATTTTTATTGGAAGGCAGCATGCTGAAGATTGCTGTAGAGGAAGATCTAGGTTTTTCCACTCATTCATGGACATAGTTGGCAAGTAATTTTTGCTTTTTGGTCATCCATTCCATGCTTGTTAATTAATGTAACGTAAGTTACTGTGTTTGGTACAGGAAATTCTGGATGTATGTCCAGAATTCAACAGTATGACTTTCATGGCCTTAATGCTTAGAAAAAATTCCTTCTGTATGTGAACTTATGAACCAGCTTATTCTGAAATGAATATCCATGTATGCATGAGCTGTATGTTGAATATAGTTGAAAAATGCACATAAATGTGCATAAGGGTCAGGACTTATTATGTGATTATGTGATCTTATTAATGTTTAGAAATATATTAAGTGTGGGAGTCAAAGAGACATGGCCAACCTCTTTTCAGTGGTCTGTGGGGACAGGACAAGGGGAAATGGCCATAAACTGGTGTATAGGAAGTTCCTCACCAATATGCAAAGGAACTTCTTCACAGTAAGGGTTATGGAGCACTGGAACAGGATGCTCAGGGGGGTTGTGGATTCTCCTTCTCTGGAGATATTCAAGACCTGCCTGGACACCTATCTTTGCAGCCTGCTTTGCAGGGGGGTTGGACTCGATGATCTCTGGAGGTTCCTTCCAACCCCGACAATTCAGTGATTCTGTGACTCTGTCCAGATAACAGAATTGCAATGTATGCAGGCACAGGAGTTTCTGCTGGGAATCTGATCTCTTTCATTGACTGATTCTCTTCTATGATGTTAGTCCTTTTTGCAGTTTCTTCCTTTCTTCTACCAGCAACTTAGCAGGTGAGGATTAAACACCATTGATAGTTCTGACTCAATATAAAAACATTAATGTTACCTAAGGAAACTTTAGCAAAAAAGATGCTAATTTGGTGAGAATGATTGCACATAATATTCTTCTAAGTGTCTATTCACTTTTGTTACTTACTGATTTTTACTGTATTAAAGTTTGTGGGATAGTGGAATTATCTAACTAGTTTCAGTAACAAGCAGAAAGCATTAAAAAAGGAAGATTATTTCACTAATGAATCAATAGAGTTTGCAGTTATTCAGTCCAGACAGATTGCATCTCCAACCTTTCAAAACTTCTTTGTATTAGTAAGAGGCACCTTACAGTCACTTTGTTTTCCCTTCTGCTGTTCTTTGTGAGAAACTTTGCATAATGTATTAAAACGTTAGCAGAGACTATAATTTTCATCTATAAAACATTGTTATTAGAAAATACTTGTCTGACAGATTTAGTTGTTATTGATTCTAGATAGCACAGAGTGATGGTATGCTCCTTCTACTCACACCCCTCCCACCCTCTTGGCTTCTTCCCTTAACTCTCTTTTTCAGCCTTGCCTTGCATGTGAAGACAGTGAATATCACTACTGATAACAGTTGCTAAAAGAGATTAATGACCATAAATTTGTCTTAGACTGGGTATCTAAAAGAACTGATAGCAGACCCATGGTTCAGTAGCTGAAGACCAATTGAGCATGCGCCCAGAAGGGGACCTATGATTATGAGTTAGTTATCTTACCCCTATAAATTGTGAGCAGCCCAAGAGTCTTTAAACTGTCCTGCAAGCAGCTGGCTGCATGACAGGATCTCCCCTTGAGCAGGAAAGCCTCTTGAGGTTATGCCTGCACAGAAATCCCTTTACACCTTGGTGTCGAGATGCCTTACTGATACAGATCCTCAGCAAGCAACAAGTAGTTTGTTTTAGGCTTTGTTAGCCTCACTAAGATCACATAGTAGATTGCTTTGTAAACTCTATTAGCTTCACTACATTTGTATCTTAGATTGACTGTGCACATACAATCCCTTAGACATAAACCATTTACCAAGTCTAGGACTAAGAGTAGATTCAGCTGCATCTAAGCTCTTTATCTCTGTGGTTCAGGGAGTTTAGAAAAGCAAGGGGATACATTCTGAATCTCATGACACAACAGGAGGGCCTCCCATATGTGTGTTTAACCCTACCCTCTATGCAGTAAATAATCAAGTTTATCCAGCTGTCTTGAATCTTGTTATGTTGCTTTTAGTTGCAATAAAGCTTTGCACCATATTGTATCCACATTATATCAGTAAATATATTCTAGCTTCTCTTCTACCAATGCAGTATAGTGTAGTTGTTTTCCATCCTTGACACATAACTCATGGGAATTTCATTATAAAATAATCTACATTGGAATTACCAAATTTCCGTGTCTGTTAAATAAAGCACCTGTGAGTACTTCTGTATTTTTTTCTAATACTGCTGGTCATTGAGGTAAGCCCAGTTGTTAGACCAGCAACTGCAGTGGGGGAAGCAGGTATCTGAAGTAGGAACGTGAAGAAAATAAATGCTGTGCTTCTGGAGAGAATGCAATAGCCCATACTTTGATAGTTCTGTAGCATATTTACCTAATCCAAGACATGCCAAAAATAAGGCTACATTCAGCTGTAAAAAAAAGTAAATTGACAAGCAATTATAAGACAATATTTTGCCTAACTTCATTACGTCTTACATTGAAGAATACATTTTATATATATATACACTGCAATACTAATGTACTTTGTAGTTATGTTTCATATGGCTTCCAGATGTTGCCTTTAACAACATGTAAAGTTAGAAAAATGCAGAGTTTAATATGTGTGGTTTTTTGTAAATCAGTGGACCCTTTTTTTTTTAATTATTTCAGACAAATACAACTTTTTTTTTTATTTCTTTTTTTTTTTTTTAATCTGATGCTCAACTGGGTTTTATAACACAAAACAATTGTGTAATTTTTGAAGCAAAGCAATACAGTAAGAAGGTGAATTTAATGCGCTAGGTTTGTTGCAGTCTTATTTTAAAGTATTTCAGTGTATTTGATTGCAGTATTTCAGAAAAAAAAAAAAGCTGAACAGGAACAATTTATGTTAGTTTGTGTAAGAAATTCATATGAGAAGAGAACATCAGAAATATATCTTACTGGTTTTGTGGGTGAGAAGAACCTCCGGGAAAACTAAGCCTTTAGATTCCTGATGTAGGAGCCACCTAATTCAAATCTGTACTAGTTGGTCTGTAGATCTAAGTTATAGTAAATAACTGTTAAAAAAAAATGGCACATCTGGTCTCTAATACATATCTAACAATAATTTATCTGCAATATAAAACACCTCAATTGCACAATAAAGGAAATTTCCTTACTGCAACTACCTCTCAAACACTAAACAACTTCTGTGTGTTTGCAGAAGTCATATAGGTAAGTTATTTAAGATCATTAGGTAATGATCACTGAAATGGAAGTAACTAAGGGCGACTCTTAAGTGCCTGAATTGCAGTAATGAGTATAAATCTCATCAGAAAAAGGTGCTTTTTTTTTTTTTTCCTTTGGGAATCCTCTGAATTTTGCTTCTGCTAAGTAGCTCATACTAGCAACTGTATTTTGGACAACAAGTTGTCAGTTTTCCTATGCAGTCTAACCCTGTTATGCTTTGAGGTAGCACATTAATGACCAAGGAAGTGAGAGCCCGGAATACTTTGGTTTATTTTTAATGGTGGTATTGAGGAGAGTTTTAATTCTTAGAACAATTAATTTCAAAAATGATGTTTGGAAAATAAGTAATTTGTTGTTTCTCCTTTTTTAAAAAATGATGGCAAACTGTGAGTCTCTACTATTGATAATTTGCTCATTTGAGGCATGGTTATTTAATCAATTTCGTGGTTTCATAATGTTGACCTGCTCTTTTGAGAATACTACTGTATACAGTTAACCGCATCTTCATTTGCTGTCTGATTACAAGTCAATGCAGTTAGCAGTACAAAACCAGCTAGTGAAAGCACAGCCAATACTTGTTTGTATTTTCATCGTCTGTTAGCATGTTTTGTTAAGTATAATCACTCTTCTTTGTGCACAGATGCTGGTGCATTCAGTATTTACAGTAATTAAAGTTCAAGTCTTTACCTCATCAGTGTCAAATAAAATTGAGTACCTATTGAGCTTTTAACATTATATATGTAAAACCTGCAATTGGCTATTTAAAACAATAATAAAACAAATATGCTAGTTCTACCTTTTTCTAAATCACTAAAATTTTAGTGATTTGATTCTTCTTTAGAATCCGCTATAAACAGTTATCATGAAAAAAAATCACATACATACTTTTTAAGTTGAATTTTTAAAAATTATTATTACGTACATTATTTGTTTAATGTCTGAAGGATAGCTTAGATGTTGACAAGAATAGTACTATTTGGTGTCTATTAAAGTGACAAATTTTTCAATTTTTTTTTTTTAATAAATGAAATTCTGGTTGTATAGTTAAGGTGTACAAAGTTAATTAGTTAAGTGACATTTTATTGCTTTGAAAAATACAGTGATTTACACAAACTTAAACAGCATACTTACTATGACCTCCTTATTTAGCATACATAATTCATGTCTTATTCTACCTAGACTGGTGCTTGACAGGAATTCTCTCATATTAGGCAGAAGTAGATTCGAAACAGATCAAATCTAAGAAGCTTTGTTAAACTTATATCTTCTCAAAATAGTATTTCAAAATATTAAGTGGTACCTTAGCATACCTCAAATTTTCATGTGTTTCAGCATTTGAAATACTGATGATTAAACAAAGCTTTTGATCACTGTCTGTCCTTGCGCCTGATTCTATACTTAAGTGTCTACAAGTTCTGCAGTTCGCTTTGTTTCTTTTGGGTTCTGCTGTAAATAATTGTCTGTAATAGAGCTACAGACAGCTACAGATGCATATTTTCTTGGATGTTGGCTGTTTTCATGAATTTTATCATCCTTTGTCGTACTTCAACTTTCACATTCCTCCAACTAATTTTGAGTCTGTTCTTGCAGCACCACATTGAAAAGATATTGAGATGCACTTTGTCCAATAATATCAGTGACTTCCATGTTGACCTGGATGACTGATTTGTATACATTAGTGGCAGATGAATATATTGCATGTGAACTGTTTGAATTCCCTGCATATCAAAGTGGTGGCCTTGTTTGTTTACTTGGAATTCATTCTTACCATTTCATATTTCCCAATTAATATGTTTTTCCAGGGCTTCAGTTCTTCATAAAGAATATGAAATTCAGAGCATGTGTATTAAAAAAAACAAACCAAACAAACATTTTTCTTATATGTGGAGTTTGAATTGTACATGTTTGAAAATGTAATGGAACGTAGCAAAATCTAACAGTCAGTGGAAACACCTAGAGACAGTTCCAGTAGCTTTTTGGTTAGGCCCCTCAAGTACTATTTGTAAGATGTGTGAATTTGAGTATGACAAACAAATTCTACGTTTGGCCTATGATTGTGATGCATTTTGGTTTACTATCTCATATGTCTATAGAAAGCATAAAGTCTGAAACAACTGAATAGATACTATCTTTAAGGCTTGATGTAGTAGTGCATTTAAACAGCAGTGTGACCTAGCTGAAGACAGTGGGTCTATTGGTAGGATTAAAAATAATAATGTGTGTTTTAAAATTCATTAAGAAATGAACATTTAGCATTAATGCCAAAAAGTTTTGATTTAGAGGGGGAAAAAACCCCTGTGTTTTAGAAGTTTTTTTTAACCTAACTACTACAATTAGAAAAGCAATGGAATGCATTTTATCTTTACATTTAATTAAAAAAAATAATTATTTGAAATAAGGCATAATATACTGATTTATCTGTACTTGTGCTCTTGGTGGGAAACGTTTGAGGCTGATTCTTCCCTTCTGTTTTGCTCCTTTCTCCCTTTAACTCAAAATTTTCCCTTATGATAGGGAAGAAATGTCTTATTTCCTTCTTTAACTGCTGAAGGTTAACAGGGCTATCTTGGGTGAACTGTTATTTTTGTCTCATTCATCTGCAGTTTCCTTGGGAATTTATGAAACTGCTAAAGACTTGTTCTGATCTGGAATAACTCATAGCTGAAAAAAAATCTGCTGTACAATTTTTGGGAAGAGTGTTAGTAGAAGAACTAGAAGGTTATATATCTTTAAAATGTATTCAAAAGACTGATATAGCAGTTCATATATTCTGTCAGAGATTACCTTGAATACCTCTGTACGGTTTTAATATGTTCTAATGGAAAGTTATATTTAGTACTTCAGTATTTTCAATGTTTTCAGTATTTTCAATTAGCAACACTGAAAGCTTTCTAAAACCCAGTGACACGTGTTATTCTCACCTTCTTTATGAAGAGTCACCTCATATAAAAGAAAACGAAGAAACATGACTTGGTTATTTTTTTACTGAATATCATCTTATCTTGTGGGTACCACTAAAGTACTTTAACATTGCCCCATATTTTTCTGAGTGCCAAAATGTGATGGTCTAGCCTGTAAGTGTTCAGATTGTTCTCTAGCTTTAAAAGAAATTACTATGTTTACATTTCAGAAATACATTGGGATTTTGTCAGTCTTCCTTAACTATCAGAGATTGCTTTAGCTGGCTCTAATAATGTGGTAGGTGAACTTCTCTAAATACATTTAGCTTCCTCATTCTGACCTAAGTTCCTGCAGGCAACAGTTGTGTTCTTTGGCATATAGAAGTACTTGTGAATACAGAAAGAGGAAAAAGAGTCAGGTGCAAAGCTGGAGCAGTGATGTGCTTTCCCCTTTGCCTGCAGCATGAGTGGCTGATTTGATGTTTTTCACCCAAACAGAGAGTGAGTTAAAACAACCTTTTGTGCAAGACTGAACCAATTTAAAGACTTGTAAGTTACTATTGATCGTAATTATTGGTTTTACCATTGGTTCTCTATCTAAATATTAATTTTGAGCCTATGTGGACTAGTAACATCTCTTTTGTCTTTTTGATAACATGGATTCTCTAGTAATTAAGATATATATCCCTGAAACACATCCTAAAATTGAGATTAGTTGGGGTTCAGAATGAGCTGTCATCTAATCCAGTATCTTCTGTTGGAACACACTTTGCTTTTGTTTATCAGTTGAAGTAGTATGATCTCAGAGCTTTAGGATTTTTTTTTCCTCTTATCTGAAAAAATACTACTGATTTTATAGATTAGATTGAGGATGTTTTTATTCCTTGTTTTGCTCAGACCTTCCAAGTCAACTGAGATTAAGAATTGAGAAGTAACTTGCACATTTCCTTTATTAGTTTAAAACTGTAGTATATTGTAGATGCATGTTTTAAAACTTCATAACTGACAGCAGAATGGAAAATACAATTTTATGAGAAAGAAATATCGGTATAAATAATAATATTATAGACCAAATTTGAAGTTATGTATACTTTCATATGGGAAGTACAAAGATTCAGTGGAAGTGACATGGTTCCTGAGGCATTATGTTGCAAGGAAATACATTCTCAGAACTAAGAGGAGAGATGAAATGCCTTGGGCTATCTTTAAACTGGGGGAAATGCCTCATGTAAAAATAGCACTAGTAAGCGTGTTTGATCATGTGTTAAATTTGTTCTCTGCTTTTTGCATTACATCAAAAATACAGTCAATACATATCAATTCAATTTACCTGCACTGAACTGTTATTCAAATGCCAACCTGAATGTTCAGGCAGGGTTAGCTTTGGGGTCTGGGAAACAAACCCCTAACATACGCTGAAGTGCATGCCCAGAAGTAAAATGGGCAGGATTAGCATGTGAAGTGTGGCCTTGTCCGTGCAATGTCTTGTCTTATGCCAGCTGCAGTCGTAACCTGACTTCTCCTCAAGGCACAGCGTGGTAGCATATTATGGCTGTGTCTGCCCAAATGGTTCAGTCAGCTGTTTTACTCCTCAGAAACATTCAGCGTGTTTTGATTCTGTAGGTAAGTGCTTCCAGCTTGAATAAAACAGGAATTCTATACTTGAGCATAGCTTATTGCTATGTTGAAATTAATATGTCTGTATGTGTTGTTGTTAAAAATTGTCACATAATGAAGAACTACTTGTGGTGTAGGTGTGTCTAATGTGCGGGAGGCTGTGTGCTCTGACTGCAGGTTTAAAATATCTGAAAAATGGAAGCCAGGTAATTAAGAATTCCATGTCATGTCTCTGAGGATACAGATTGCAAATCTTAGGTCCCAACCCATGGTTTTTTTTTTTTTTTTTGTTTTTTTTTTGTTTTTTTTTTTAATTAACTAAAACTTGGAAATAAAAATGTCTGTGCTGGCTGATAAATCATGTGGCAGAGCAATGAACACTCAAAATATCTAGCAAACACTAGACTGAAACTCACTTTTAAACTGCTGTTTTGCTTATAGTGAGTGAATAAATGCTTTATAGTAAGCCATCAACAGAAAAAAGAATTAGATATTGTTTTAGACTTTAAGAATTACCTCACTGTTCGTGATTGCATTGAAGAAAAATATAAATAAACTGTTCAGAATGCATTTAGAATGTATATGAACTGCTTAAGTTGAGTTTGCATTAACGCCTGCTGTCTGATATGTAAAATTGCTTTTGGAGAAACTGCTTGAGAATAGCTGGCCATTGATAAGTTGAAATCTCTTGCTCTTTGTGCAATTTAATACATCCCATGATGAATATAAGGAATTTATCTAATAACAGCATCTTAAAAGATTACGTTCAAAAGAAAATATAATTTGCTTATGAATACTCAACTTTTCTAACAGATGTTTAGTTGAGGAAAGAAGATGCTAACTATGTGTCAGAATAATTTATACAATACTAATTGGAGTCTTGATTTCGCCAAACAGACAAAAGGAAAGGATCAGAAAATGTGTAGTAAGCTAGATCTGAGGGACAGCTGTGCTCACATGTTGGAAGAATCTTCACAGATGTGGATTTATGAAACTCAGTTTTATGGCAGCAAACCAAAGATGCTGTGACTCATCCAAATTGAAAGGTGCTGTACTTATTCATTTCTTTTACAGTTGTTGTTGTTGTTGTTTTTGTTTTTGGGGGGGTTTTTTGACATGTGCATTAGTTACAAAAGACATAGGACTTTATCTGGTTACGGTGAGTTACTGCAGCTTTTCCTGAAAGAAAAAAATTGCTATAGAAATGCAATAGCTAAATACTAACTCTACTACTTCAATAAATTTAAAAAAATCTGTAGTGTATAAGGAAAGATATTTGAGTAATTACTCTTCATAATGCACTGCATGTAATTTTTCAGTATCAAGCACAGTTTGGAAAATACCCACATTTAGCATCTGAATATTCTGATAATTAATGGTGCATGCTACCTTTAACGTTTTCCAAAAAATCTCATAAATTCCATTATGGTTTATATATATGTTTATTCAGGCTTATGATGACATCCGAAAATGCTATACATGAAGGAGTTCCATTTACACAAGTTATTTTAGGTTTAGTGAGCTTCCATCCAAATTTGAAGTGCATTACTTTTAGCTGGGGTTTTGTTTTGTTTTTGCTATTGTTTTGCATAGTCAGTTCTGTAGAAAGCAAGACAAACTGTTCCCATTGGGAGTGTGCAATAATACTAATTGTTTTGCAAGAAAGGAGCTGAGGACAGAAGGAGCATGTACCCCAGATTTTTAGGATGTGCAGTATTGAGTTTTGTATTTAATAGTTGTTTTACTAAACCATAAACAATGTTAGAAGGACTGCTTCAAAAGTAATGTCTTCTATTTTATGATGCTGGCCCATGATGTGAGAGGCAGATGTTGGTGGAATAGCAGTAGAGGCTGAACATTTCCGTAAATATTCCATTACGTTTTGTTGCTGAGCAACAAGTGACAGCAGAAGGGGCAGACTGACAAAATGGGATCTGACATGGAAGTGCATGTGAAGCAAAAGTGCGGGACTGAGTTTCTCCATGGGGAAAAAATGGCACCCATTGACATTCATTGTCGCTTGCTTAATGTTTCAGGAGACCAAACAGTGGTTGTGAGCACAGTGAAGTGGTGGGTAGTGCATTTCAGCAGTGGACTCAGTGACAGTGCATCACCTCCACTGGTGCAGATTTTTATGAGCCTGCTAAATGCAGGCTCCTGTTGATCACTGGCAAAAATGCATAGCTCATGGCGGTGACTGTGTTAAAAAACAGGGTTTTGTAGCTGAGAATTTGCTCTATCAATTAGTGGTACTGTGATCTTTGTATCTGTTGTGGTTCCTATGGACATAAAGAAAGAGGAGGCATTACTTTCAGACTGTCCTACATACCTCAATAAAACTGAATTGTATTTGTTGGGCACTGGTTTTCAATTTTTTGACTTTTCAGAGCATGTTTTTATGCTTTGGCTATATTGTTTTCCTTTAAACATGTTTATATTGTGCTACCACATCTCAGTCCTGTTTTATTCAGGGCTCTCAGTTCTTGTAAAAGATCACATTAATGTTTTAAGAGCTATAATTCATGTGAATATTCTCAGTGATGTCAGTGACGAAGACACTCAGAAGTGAGCCAAAGATATAACTTGTTCTTCTACAGTAATTTATGCTTTTGGTGTCCTCAGATAATCCCTTAGCAGAGCCTAAAATTGCAGTCAGTGTTTTATTATGAAGAGAAAGATGTGAGTTGTGGTCTTGATTACTGTGATAGTTTAAGGTTAGAATGAGTTTTTAGGCAATGCTTCTCATCACTTGTCCTTAAGGTGAGTCTTACGATAAAAGTATGCATACAAAATAGGAAATAAAAATACCTTCAGATCCAAAAATCATAAATGGTTTCCAAACAGTTTACAGTAGGTTTTTATTCTGTCTTTGAAGTTACTTTTGTTTGCCTTCTTTAAACACAGTTTTGAAACAACCCTAGCCATAGTCTAAGCAAATGAATTATCTGAAAAATGGAATTTGAGTTTCTTCATCTATTTTAGACACCTTCTGTTTCAACTTGTGGAAGATATACAGGCATTTTTCTGAATCTGCAAGAAAATTCTTCCTTCTATTTCAGCTTGTGGCAGATATACAGATATTTTTTTTTTCTGAATGTACAAGAGAATTCTGCCACCAGTCCTAGGAAAAATGACTGGCATCTCAGCCATCAAGCAGTGTCTTAAAAGCTCAGCGATATAAATGGAACAGGTACAGTTTCAGTTCTCAGGAGCAATTTAGTACAAGAGTATAGATTCATCCACTTTAATGCCAGGTATGCTCAGGTTATAACCTCTTCTGGAGCTGACCACATGCAGCCAGCAGTAGTTCCAGTGAGAATTCACCTTCTTCTACCCATGTGCATGGTTTCCACATAGGTCCCTGCTGTGCAGCCATCTGCTGGATTTGTTGCTGATCTTCTCGTCAGCAGCAAGCTGCTTGCCAGCCCTATTTCTCCAGCCAGCTGTCATTCTGCTGCTTTTACCATCTGACTTGTGTCTTCATGTTATCCTTTTTCATGGGTGGTGGTATACCTGAACTGTATCATGGCAGAGGATCAATGAAACACTTTATATTAAGTCTCATAAGAAAAACTATACTGCTACATAATCACAGTTATTGGAGGTCTGCGCCAAACATGGAATGTATTCCATTGAAGTCCTCAACCTAAGCTCCTGTGACTCCTTTATAGGATCTTCCATTGCTGGATGTCTGTGGAGCCATAGGACTCTATTTTTGATCTTTATCTTCCTCAGTGATAAAGTCCCAGAATAATTTTATTTTTGATGTAACTTCAGCTACTATTACTATTCTAAAGTAATAATATTTTTCTGTTTCAAACTAAATCTTCTGTCCAAACTAAATCTGGTTGTCTAACCTACATATTCAGCTGCAAGCTTAACTAGCAAACAGATTTGTCTCCTAAACCTCTTTTTCAATTTTCTTGGCTGCTAGACACCTCAGGCTGATAAATACATCTTGAATTCAGAATATGAGTGATTCTGACTGTGTAGTTGTGAACAATATTTCTGTTACTTTTCCTCTTCAGATATGCAGCATTAATCTAGACTGTCAAATTATTTTGGTTATTGAAATAGCTTCTCTTCTGTTTTAGGAAGGTGCAAGCTAGTCACACTTATACCTTTCAAATGCTTCTGTAGAGATCACTTCTTTATTCTGTCTATTGTTTTTACTGTCTGTTTCTTTATCTTACTTTCGTAGCAGAAGCTCCACAAATGCTTCATGTGCAAATTTTTTTGTCTGCAAGTTTCAGAATAGTTTATTCAGAAAGCCTTCCTTTGCAGCATGATGTTGCAATATTTTTCTGACTGCTTAATGATAATGCATATTATTTTGTTTTTGACTGATTTCAAAAGGAGCACCTGTTTGGAAGAACCTATCGCATAGTCAGTTAACATTTGGAAACTCAGCTTTCCAGCATCATCTTTTTCTTTCTATGCTGTTTTGCCTGCGTTAGTCCAGTCCTCATGTAATGTCTGTAGCACCTCATCCTTAGATGGTGTTTCGTTGTCTGTTTTTTTTTCCTCATGTAATATTTTATAACTGCCATGGTCCTGTCATTCTGTCTTACCTAGACAGATCACTTTGAAGCATGTGCTGAGCTTTCCTAAACATAATATGTTCGTCCTATCATAGAGTTTATTCCAAATACATTTTGAACACTAGATAGTCTAATAATTAATATTTGTACAAGAATAAATGCTAATTGAGGAAGAATGTCATATCACAGGCTTCCTTGAGTAGTAGATTTAAATGCTTAACTGGAAGCAGAAAGTGTCACTCAAAGTATTTGTAAAGGTATTCATCTCCATGTCTTGCAAGTTGGCTTATACCTGATTATTTTCTTTTTTTTTTTTTTTTGTAGTGACGGGTTTTAAGGCAGAAGAAAAATAATAGGACAAAAACAGGAATAGGTGTGTGTCCCAAATGGTGGGCATAGTGTTCTCAAAAATGCTAAATTTAGACACTCTTGACGAGTAAGAAATGGATTTTCCAAATCAATAGCTGTTTTTAGAGATAGAGATAACATAGAAGTTCTGGTGACTGTACTGAAAGCATAAAGGTGATTGAATACTGCAGTTGCTCCCCACACTGCCATGGTCTAATTCCTGACTGTGGTCCTTTGTAGATAGGCTCCTCTCCTGCCATCTTATTTAATTAAGATAAGGTAAAAAGATAGCATTCTGGAGAAAATAAAGTCTGTTTCTTGACTAGGAGTTGAAAATGGGAAAGTTCTCTGAACACTGCAGTTCCCAGTTCTCTTGCTGACAGAGAAGATGTGAATGGTCTGTATTTAGAGCACAAGGACCACAGTACTCTTGTACATAATCTTCATTAGGCAGAACATTAGGCAGAATATTGGCAGAGCTTCATGTTAAAAGATCAGAACTACAGAATTGGTAAAGATGTGTGAACATTAGTTTAGGTAAGCCTAAAACAATTGACTGGCTTATTGTCTTGTTTTTCTCATGAATAATGTAGTTGTGAACAGACAGCATTGCTTGTATTTATATAAAAAAGGGCTTTTGTTCTTGTGCAATACTCTCACATTCTTAGAAGCATGTAAAACTCCTGACATCCTATTTCCTCTAGTCAACTGGTGGAAATAGTTTATCCATAGGTGACAATCACAGTGAATTTGTAGAGAACTTGTCTTTTGGAAAAGACTTTGTGTGATTGCAATTGACTACTCACACAAAGGAAATCTTTGGGTAGAGATATAGGTTCAATCCCAGACTCAGAGCTTCTGATTTGTTGCCAGAGTTTTCCACGGTCATAGGCAGAAATACTTTCCATCCATGTTGTCAGACCACAAGAGTAGGAGTCTTCTGAAATGCTGTGCTAAGATCAACATCACAGCAGTGTATGATGGTTACTGCTGGTTTTGCTTGTGGGATATAGTCTGCAGATTTATATAAGCTCTGTGTCTCATAGGAAGTGAAATCTGGGTTCTTAAAATGTATCTGAGAGTACAGCCTCAGCATGCTTTTCATAGCCAATCAATGTTTTGTTTCCCTTAGGCTTAAAGAGTTTGAAAATTTAGGTAATGACCAAAACAACAAAGAGACACAGAGTCTCAAGCAAACTAAGGGAAAGGAGACCAGAAATCTTTATTAAGTATGTAGAAAAAGGAAAAAACATATAAATTATCAGCACTTTGTACGCTTTACATTTTCTCAGTCAACTGATTTCTTTCATGTGAAGTATCTGCAGAACTGGAATTCGAATTAATGCATTGAGGTTTTTTTGTTGTTGTTGTTGTTTGTTTGTTTGCTTGTTTTTTTATCGCCCCTGGGCTTTCTTGAAGTAAGTCCCAGTATTCTGCCTGAAGGCATACTTCCTAACTGACATATTACAAACTTTCTACTTGATGTCATTTTACCCTAGAAAGTTATTGTGGTAACCTTCCAAGAATCTGCAAGTGGAACAGCAGAAAGATCACTGAGATGGCTGAAATCCTCAAGCTCTTCAACATCAGGGCAATAACAGCATATAAAAATGTTAGTTATGTAATTTGTGTTATCTAGAATCATAGAATCACCAAGGTTGGAAAAGACCTATAAGATCATCTAGTCCAACTGTCCACCTGCCATCAATACTTACCTGCTAAACCATGTCCCCTTAGTACCGCATCTAAACATTTCTTGAACACCTCCAGGGATGGTGACTCAGCCACCTCCCTGGGCAGCCCATTTGGAAAACAGCCACCTCCCTGAGCACTCTTTTGGAAAACAGATTTTTCCTAACATCCAACCTGAACCTCCCGTGGTGCAACTTGAGGCTATTCCCTCTAGACCTGCTGCTAGTTACACCTACCTCGCCACAGCCTCTCTTCAGGCAGTTGTAGATAGCAATAAGGTCTCCCCTGAGCCTCCTCTTCTCCTGACTAAACAATCCCAGCTCCCTCAGCTGCTCCCCATAAGACTTGTGCTCCAGACCCCTCAACAGTTTCGTTGCCCCTCTCTGAACACGCACCAGGGCCTCGATGTCTTTCTTGTCGTGAGGGGCCCAAAACCGAACACGGTACTCAAGGTGTAGCCTTCCCAGAGCTGAATGCAGGGGGACGATAACCTCCCTCCTCCTGCTGGCAATACTACTTCTGATACAAGCCAGGATGTCACTGCAATAATTCTGGACAAATTCTGTGCATTGGATGTGGATAGAAGTGAAAATAAATATCAACCATGTCGACACTTCATATTATTTTGAAGTTCAAAGGCATTTTGAAGAATAATACGTTCTTATGATAAACTAAGAGATAAATATAAATAATTTTTCTAAGTCAAAGTGCAGTTTTTTCATTCCTAAGGCATGAAAAGAGGACTACCTCAGGTTCATTAACATCTTAATTTATGTTGTGATATTTAATGTTCATTGGTAAGTATATTTTTAACTCATTTGTGCAGTTTTAGAATGTTTACCATTGTTTAGTGTAATGGTAATGCAGAGACTTGGAGGTGCAACATAAAGATTTAGGTAGATAGTTTTAGACAACATAAAATACGAATTACTTCTAGTTTGAAATGCCCTGAGATTACTGAATAGAACACAGAGGTTTTGCAGCAACCTGACAGGTCCTCTGAACTGCTTGCATTTAATTGTAATTTGGCTGACCCCATTTTAAGCAAGTGGCTGGACTAGGCGATCTCTAGAGATTTCTTCCAATCTCAATGATTGTGATTCTGTGTCATCGTAAAAATGAGCAGCAGTCGGTGAAGGTGTTTGAAGAATGCTGTATATATTTACTAATTGAGCAGGAGGAGGCATAGGATGGATCTATTTCTGCACTTTGCAGATCTCTTCGGAGGCAGAGGAAAGGTGATTTGCAGTGTCTTGGCTTCCTGGAATGCCATCTCTGAGGTGAAATCTAAGATTGTTTTTGTTATTTAAACTATTCTTCAAAAATGGTTTTCTGCCACTTCAAAACAAAACAGCCCTCCCACTCACCCAAGCAACAAAGTGCGCGTGATCTGGACACTGAGCCAGCTCTATGCCAAAAGCTCAGTGATGGCCACCTACATCAAAGGGTCTGAGATAATACAGTTACACAATACCTTATTTTTAAGGTTGCAGAGAGTTGCTTCTATCTGCTAAAGCAAAGCCCTAAAGCAGCAAAAAGTTCTGCATTATAGCAAGTTGTCTTTTTGCCATTATATCATGCTATGGATTATAGTTCTGTTAGGATAATAGCTGTAATGTTGTTTTATATTGTGCCTATCTGCACCATGTAAATATCTTAAGCCTAACCCTGTGTTTCATTGCACACTGTACCTAACCTGATTCAGACTGAAAGCTGGTGGAGTAGAAATCTTACCTCTCTGTTCTGGATAGTCCTTCTTATGTAGGTAAATCTCCTACTAAACTTTATGGGAGCTTTTTGTGTATTAGGTCCTGAGTATTCATTCAGTCAGGTGTTACTTAGGGCTTTCTCTTTAAATGACATGCTTGGACAACTACTGTGCAAATATTACGGGTTCATTCAGGAATCCTTCCTACAGAATGCTTATATAAGAAATATAAGAATGGAAGCCCTCATGCTTCAAAGGAAGATCATACGAATATATAACTGACAAGAAATAGTTACTTTCTCCATGGGAAACTGAAGTAAGATATGTCTGGAATCAAGATAATGGACTGTTATTTGCTCCTGTTTGTTCAGAATGTCACATATGAGCTCTTTTAGAACATAATCTTTCCCTTATTTGCTGACATTGGTAAAATACACGCATCCATTTTGGCATTTAAAAAACAGCCAACCAACCTAATTTCAGTCCTTAGAGTTACCCAGCAGGTGCTTTTGATCATGGTTAGTTAACTAGTACTTCCAAAAGCAGGGTATATTGCCTTTGCTTTTAAAATTTTTCACCCAGCTGTAATTCCTGTTACTTACACTAAGTAAGAGCTTCACTAGACTATTGTTTTTCTTAACATGGGCATGAGTACAAACTCTTCTTCTGAAATCATCATTGCTTTCTTTAATGGTGTGAAAAAACAGACACAAACAAAAAGGAATAGCATTTCATTTCTTTCTGATTAAAATGATGAGATGTTATTAGACGTTTAGGTATGTTGGTGGGTTTTTTTGTTTTGTTTTGTTTTTTCTTCCCTGATTTCAAACATACTTTTTAAATTGCAGAATTGCTACTAAAGAGAAAAAGAAGGCAGGTAGTTTAGAATTTTTCTTTTTTCATCCTATTAAGTTCATCCTGCACTAGTATTTTCTAAGAAGCCAAATCCAACCAAGCAAGCAGAAACAAAACCCCACCAAGTCCTTGATTATTTTTTCTTCTTTGTGTAGTTACATAAAATAGCTGATAAGGCTTGAAATGTAGCAGAGAACATTTTAATGAGACTGAAATACAGGTGTGTTACCTGAATCTTCTATTATTTCTATCCTGTTGTAACTGTTTTTGTAAATAAGCATCACTTCTATTATGAGGCCGCTGCTGTTTAAATTCACAAGCCACTTGGAACTGAATAGCAAGCTTATGAGGTATTCCAATTTGTACATTTGAAACACCTTTTTCATTATTCCCATTTGTCATCCTGTGCAATTTATTCCTACGCCTCGTATCTCCTCCAAGACACACCAGATACTTTTCCTGTTTGAAAATGTTCTAGAATATAAAGTTTACATGGTGCCCTTTTGAGTGTTTAGGGTTTTTTTTTGTTTCTTTAAGGAAAGATGTTTCTGCAATGATCTCTAATTGGATATGATTTTGTAATCAGCCAGATTAGACTTCTGTGCTGTGCTGGGACAAATATTTGTAGAAAGCTCCAGCAGTGGTCTTTATCCCACGAGGAGAATTTGCAAAGTAGAGTACACGAAACATGGTCTATTTATTTCTTAATGAAAAACATCAGAGCAAGAGTAGGTTCAGTCAGGCGAGCAGAAAAGCAGACAAAATAGTGCCTGGATTATTAATAGTCTTCTTGTAGAAAACAGAGACCCCTCAGATTCCTTAAGAAAGTTGGTAATAAATTGAGGATGTTGGTTTATGTCAGTGAAAGGGTGATAGTCTCCAATTCAAGTTGGTATTGCTGTGTTGTTTGCCCTTACTGTATTGCTGCAGTAAGTCAACTTTCAGAAAATCTTTACAGCCAAACTAGGGGAGCTGCGCTTGGTTTTTAGACAGGAAATGCTCATATTTGGGTTGAAAAGCATGGGAAAAATGTAACTAGGTGTCAGTAGGTCTTTACCCCCAGTGATTACTACAGCCGCTTCTGGTGCTTTTGCTACTTGACTAGCAGTGGTTATTTTCATTGATCACAAGAAAGAGTAGAATGAAAGAAACAGCTTGTGACTGCCTGTCAGTGAACTGTGAAGTCAACAGCAATTTGGACTGTTCAGATAAATGCTTTTGCAGCACCATGAAAAAACCATCCTTTAGTGTCGTATCCAAGAGCTTCAATAAACTTTTAGCAGGTGTTGAGACTTGCTGGATTTGCGTTCAAGATTGAACAGACTTAAGTACTTTTTCTGTACTACAGTCTTCTGTCTTCTCTAAAACTTACTGAAGACCATGTAACTGCGTTCAAGAGAACAGATTTTGTTTGAAAACAACAAAAGGCAGATAGTTATTAATTCATAGGTTTCTGCATATGAACTGTTGTACATAAAGAAACCTGTAAGTTTTCCTATCACAAATGTATTCAATTCTTGTAAGATTACTGTTGTTTTGTTTTCATTTGTGAAAGCTCGCCATTTGTGAATGTGTTGTCCAAAGCTCTGAAAAGTTGACAATACGTTCTGATTTTTTTAAAGGTTATTCTGGTTCTACTTTGAAAAGACCCCAAATTCATTTTAAAAAAATGGTGGTTTAGGATTCCTAAATGTCCAGAGATTATAGATTAAAAAACTCAGTAGAGTACAACTATAAACTGGAGACTGCAGAAAAAAAAAACCATATGGAGTTGTCAACTGTGCCTCATTGTTTTCAGTTAGTTTTTCATCTTTTGAAGAGAGACAAAGATAGTTAGATGTTAATGTCAGAAATGGAGAACATCAGGTCAATGAAGTAGCACTGTGCAGGCAATCCTGAATTACAAGGGTGTTTTTTTTTCTTTTTCCTTTGGATTTTTTTTTTTGTTGTTGTTGATGGTGATGATATTTTTGTTTTAATGCTTGAATAACAATCCAAGTTATTGTTGATTAATATTTTTATATACATACAGTGATTACATATATTGTATAATAAGAATGATTATATAAAAATAATAAATGCCTTGTTTGTGAAAGAAATCACAGTCCAATTATAATTGGAATGAACAAATGCATCTTTATACTTAGCATAGCCTAAGGCATTTTTAGGTATTCATTATCTGTACTGTAAATGTTCTTTTATGTTTTTGAGATGTGAACATTTTGTTTCCGAATCCTCAACATTAGAATTCTCCTAAAGAAATTGAAAAGCAAATTAGAAAAAAAATCTAATCTTATATGTAAATATTGGTGTCTTCCAGATGGCAGTATAATCTGGAAGAAGTTAAATGTATTTTATTTATTTGAAATGTGTTTTGATAAGCGACATTTAATAGTCATTCACAAAGAGACCATTTGCTGAAGAAGGCATTTTTCTGCATAATAAGAATGAACAGTTTTAGAACGTTAAGATGAGAAAATTGAGTTCTAAGTAGAATTTAAAAAACAAACTTTCAACATGGCATTTTCAGTTTCTATCACTTGCGTCTACCTTAAAATAAAGCATGCAGGGTTTTATTTATTGCTCCTCTGTTAATGAAGCTTGTGTGGCTCAACACGTAGGATAATGCTAAAGTACATTATTTTCTACTTTGTAGTGCCGAAAAACATTAGCTGCTGCAGGGAAACTGCTCATTGATTGGGTTCTCTGTGCAGGACGTAGAGATTTTTAAAAGTTTCTGTGGTTACTTTGGATGAAAAGCATAAACATGAATGAAACACTGAATGAAAGCTGCTGTAAAAGTCAATGGGAAACATCAATATCAGTAACATTTATACTGAACTAGATGGAGATCTTTAGATAACCCATTTAAAGGGAGTATACCTTAGTCAAAGCATATTTCTTCCTCAGTAGAATACTAGAAATATCAAAATATTTGTCACAATACTTGGAATACTCCAAATTACATAATCTTTGCTTTGTCACTGAGATGATGGGAGTAGTAGGAAAATCATATTAAATCAAAATTCCATCAAGTCTGTTTTTCAAAAGTCAAATCGAAATTTCCGACTCAGATATATAACAGCACTTCTTATATTTGTAGTTCAGGAGCTGCTTTGCTCTACCTCCAACTAAACCATTGTTCAGTCTTGGTTTATAAAAAACGTCACCCCAGTAAATCATTAGACCAGAAAAATGTAGTATGTCCGTGAGTGGTTTTCCAGACTGCTCAATCACGAAAGGGAAAGGAGGGGGAACAGAAAAGGGAAAAGGCTGGATATCTGCTTTTGCCTGTTCTGTATACCTTGTTGAATTTTCTTAACAGTGGTAGTTTTTATCAGATGTCCCCAGCAGATTTGTGAGATGAACAAAGTAACCATTTTTCACCCAAAATGGTACAGCTGTATCTGGCACAGGGTAGCACCTGCCAGTGCTGATCTTGCAGCTGTTGAAAACACACGTTCATATTGTATTCTGTGGTTCTTCTAAATGTCCATAGTGCTGAAAAGGGAATGTCATTTCAGTCATGGCAACAAATCATGGGTTAGAAGGCATTGTGTTGGCAGCTGAAGGTGATTACCTCAGTTTGGTTGCATTCCCTGCGCCTGACCAGGATTCTCTCAGGTTTTGTATCACATGTGTTTGCTGCTGAGTAACACCAAAAAAGTCATTTCACTGCTGAAACAGAGGCATGGTCAGAAGAATATGGATATTATTGCTATGAGGCTGGGGAGAACAGAGTGGTGTGTGCCCTGGAGCCCAGAGAGAAGATGGCTCCCAGCTGCTGCAGGCTCTTTTCAGTGCCGGTGCCTCTCCTTGGTGCTGCACTCTTAAATGCTGTCCTGAAATGTTCAGCCTGTGCATCTACAGCAGCATGTATTTTGTAACACGTGCATGCCAATAGTACCAGGTAGTTTTCTTGACCTTGAGACGAACTTTTCTAACAGAACGCCAGCTCTTTTTAAAATTCGTATCCTGCTGATTGAATGACCTCCAAATGCCTTGAAAAACAAGACTTTCATACCTAGTGTTTTTATTCTCTTATTTGACAGACTGATGACTCATTTATCTGTCAGCCAAACCGCAGCAGCTTACGTTCTGGGGAAAAAAAAAAAAGTCCACATGAATTACCATGCCTTGTTATGACTGTTAATAAGAAGCTTACTGTTCTAAAATGTTACCTTGGAAATCACAAAAATGATTGATTTGGCACAGATAAGGATTGAAAATCACCAGCAATATAGAAAGGGTGTCATGAGAATATGAGGTGCCATGTCTGCATTTGGTAACCTTCTAAACAGACAAAATGTTAAACGAATAAAAAATATCTCTATCAGTGGTAGATCTGCTCTGTACTTGTATGGGTCTTACCTACTGAACGTTTCTACCTTTTCAATTTAGCTGCTGGTCAAATAAATTCTAAGGTGTTACCTTAGAACAGCAAAGGGTAGAAACTTCTCCCAGTTGCAATGTTTAAAGCAAAGCCTGTTTTCAGTTGCAATTTTCTGAGGTTTTGTTCTTTGTAATTTTGTAAAACTTGTGACTAGACCTAGGCAAAAAGCTGTAACACACTTTGAGATCAGGGTTGAGGTTGAGGTCTTGGCTTGAAGAATTTCTAGTCATGACGTATGGAATAGGAGGGCAGAGTTTTAGTTTAAAAAAAAAAATGAACTGTATAGTGAAGATGTAAAACTTGAGTATGCATATGGCGTCCTTGCTTGAGAAATTGGAAGATGAACATTTACCCTTTCATGTACTGGGTCTTGTATAAACATCAGTTTGAGTTGAAGAATTATTTCTGAATCCAGAAAAGCGAAATAAAAAACAAAGCTATTAAACCTGAGTCTCAGCAGGTAACTATTTTGCCCAGATGTCCAAGATTTAAAAACAAGAACAACATGTAAACACGGTATTATATTCAATCTTTAGTGTAAAAGCATTATGAATTTTATTTTGGACCTTAAAATTAACCAGCATGCTTTCAAACAAAATGTGGCTATAGTTTCCATGTTGTAAGGAAATTCATTCATTTTTTTTTTTGGTAAATGAGTTAAGTAAAATTCTATTACTAAAATAACTTGGAGCATCTATTGTAGCTGGGTAATTTATTATAATGCCCTGTTTTTTTTTCAGAGACCTAGGCTGATTAGAAATATTCTTTTGGAGACCCAGTGAAGAGATCATTGTTTATTAAATATTTTCTGAAAGATTACCTAACTTTTTATGCTTAAATTTATGCAAACAACTATGCAATCATTTAAATGCTCTTTCTTCTCCTGTTCGTATGTACCTTGGGAAGTTTGAAAGAGAATGCCTTCTCACTAGTTCATCAAAGGAAAGATTTTAAATTTGTTATCTTACCACAGCAAGAATTCCAACCACACTGATAGCTTAAAAAGAACTAAATGCACTGACATTTCTTAACTTGCCTCTTAGTGTTTAAAAATATAGGAAATCTGTGCACAGTGATAAAGAGTAGTATTGACTGTGTAAGATGGAAATCTCAAAAATCAAGGCATTGTTAAGTTGTCCATGCAGTGTGAATACGTGTATCACTATACAGCCTGTTACTATGAGCTCATGTATGGTTTTTTTTTCACAGGAAATTCTCATTCAGAGGGTAGTAGGTGGGAACTGTGGAATAATGCAATGTCCTGTGTACAGAGGATAAGGATGAAGATATAATTAGGATGTATAATGTAGCTCCAAAAAGAAATAAATTTCTACACCATATTTTAAATTTTATCCTTGGGTACTCTACCCCCTGACCTGGAAGTCTCAGATGGGAAGCAGATGAAACCCCCTACGATTCAGGTAGAAACAGTCAGAGACCTACTGCTCCATCTGGACTGCCACAAATCCATGGGGCCTGATGGGATCCACCAAAGGGTGCTGAGGGAGGTGACAGAGGTGATTGCCAAGCCACTTTCCACCATCTTTCAGAATTTCTGGTCTACTGGTGGGATCCCAAAGGACTAGAGGCTTGCCAATGTGACTTCCATCTACAGTAATGGTTGTAAGGAGAATTCAGGAAACTACAGGCCTGTCAGCATGACCTGGGTGCTGAGGAAGGTTATGGAACAAGTCATCTGGAGTGCGATAACAGTGCATGTGCAGGGCAGCCAGGGGATCAGGCCCAGCCAGCATGGGTTCACAAAAGGCATGTCTTGCATGACCTACCTTATCTCCTTCTGTGTTCAGTGACCTGCCTGGTGGATGGGGGAAAAGCTGTTGATGTAATCTACCAAGACTTAATCAAAACCTTTGACTCTGTCTCCCTTGTATTCTCCTGGAGAAATTTGCAGCTTGTGGCTTGGACAGGTACGCTCTTTGCTGGGTAAGGAGCTGTCGGTGTTGGGGTCTTCCTGTTTTGTATCTTTATTATGACCTGAACAATGAGATTGAGTGCACTCACAGTAAGTTTGCGGATGACACCAGGTTTGCAGGAAGTGTTGACCCTGATGGTAGCAAGGCCCTACAGAGGGATCTGGACAGGCTGGATTGCAGGGCTGAAGCCAATGGGATAAAGTTCAACAAGACCAAGTGCTGGGTCCTGCACTTTGGCCACAACAACCCCAGGCAATGCTAAAGGCTTGGGGCAGAGTGGCTAGAAGACTGTGTGGAGGAAATGTTGGTGGACACTCAGCTAAACATTAGCCAACAGTGTGTCTAGATAGTCATGAAAGCCAATGGCATCCTGTCTTGTATAAGAAATAGTGTTGTTAGCAGGAGCAGGGAGTTGGTCACCCCCTGAATTCAGACTGGTGCAGCTGCACCTTGAGTACTATGTTCAGTTTTGGGCCCCTCACTACAAGACAGATGTTGAGGCCCTGGAACTTGTCCAGAGGGAGGCAACAAAGCTGTTAGGGGTCTGGAGCACAAGTCTTATGGGGAGTGGCTGGGGGAACTGGGATTGTTTAGTCAGGAGGAGTCTCGGAAGTGACCTTATTCCTATCTTACAACTAACTACCTGAAGGGAGATTGGGGTGAGGTTGGGGGTCAGCCCGTTCTGCTATGTAACTAGCAATAGGACTGGAGGGAACAGCTTCAAGTTGCACTAGGGGAGGTTCAGGTTGGATCTTAGGAAAAATTTGTTTTCTGAAAGAGCTGTCAGGCACTGGAACAGGCTGCACAGAGAGGTGATAGAGTCACTGTCCCTGGAGGCAATCAAGAAATGTTTAGATGCCGTACTAAGGAACACAATTGAGTGTTCCTTAATAAATATTGGTACATATTGGTGGTAGGTGGACTGTTGGACTAGATGGTCTTAGAGGTCTTTGCCAAGCTTCATGATTCTATGATTTTATGCTAAAGCAGGTATCTGTTTTTGCTTTAACCAATACTGAAATAAAGCAATTTTTTCTTGGATTGGAAAATTTATATTCTTTAATAGAAGCAAAGCAGTCTCTTCATGTTTCACTTACTATGAGTAAACTGGGTTTGAAAAGATTGCTGCATTTTGGTTATATCATTATAGTTGGTATTGTAATTGACATTATAAAATACTTAAGTTATTATTTCATGGTGTACACATGTATAACAAAACCTTAGTTATGGTCAATAAATTGTATTGATATAAATGACAACAACTAATTTTCAAATATAGTACTAAGACTCTCGAGTACAGACAAATTACACATTATTGCCACTGGCTCACAATAGAAGTCCTTTTATCTTTGACTATTACCTAAGTCTTACTTATTTCTGTCTTGTTTGCATAGAAAATGCAAGTGTACAAATGGAAGGCTTGCTACAGTATACGGGGAGAGGCTGTGGGAATTCCAAAAAGCAGTTGCCTTAGTATGTTTCTATTTTTGTAGCTCCAGCAAGGTGTTCTGTAGTACCATCTGTTCTTCTGAGTGCTTGACACTGAAAGGTTTATCAGACATCAAATCATAAACAACACTGTGCTTTGCGTTATCTTTTGTAGATTAGGAAAGGAGTGATACCTGGTTATAGCCTACTCAAACTGAGTGCTCCTACTTTTGAGATTCTTCCTGTCGGCAATAAGTAAAGAATAAAAACTGGTAGACTTATGATAGAAGAAGAATGTGTTCTGGGTCACTTAGGTGAGGCAAAGAAATAGGGGCAATGACAGCACATTACAATTCACAATTTAAAATGAAGGTGAAATAATACTAATAATCTCATTTCTGCTGCTGGTTTTGCCAGTTATCATCAAATAGAGGGACAGAACCAATAGTTTAAATGGATTAGATGCTAGCACTCCGTACAGTGTCTTTCTGTTAAGGACACAATATTGAACAAGAAAACAAGGTTTTTCCCTTCTGACAAAGATTTCCTGGCCATTATTTCCGATGATGCTTCATGCCCCTACATTAGAGCATGGGTCACCAAAATGATTGATTTGGCACAACCTTTTACAAGGTTGTAAAAATAACAGCAATGTAGAAAGGAGTGTCATGAAAAAAAGAAGCATCTGGTTTTGACAACCTTCTAAATAGAGGAAGTGTTAAAAGAATAGAAGTTGTTTCTATCAGTGGAAGTCATCATCTGCTCTGTAGATGTCTGAGTCCTACCAGCTGAAAGTTTCTACCTCCTCAGTTTGGCTGCCTGCCAGAACAGCACACCAATTCTTGACTTTTCACCATATTTGAAAATCTTGGAATAAAGTCCAATTAAAATACTATTTTTTCATTGATATCAGTGGTATCTGTGATGCTTACAGCCACAGCATTAACAATCTCATCATTTTTTTAACCTGAAAAATCATTACAGATAATTTCCAACAGTTAGGTTTTCAGTACGCAGAATTCTTCACAGTGCTTGTCGTGCTACAGCATTTTACTCTTGTTGTGGAGGCGCTGTATTGCAAATAAAGGTGGCTGAAGTTCAGAATTCACTAGTAAGATTTTACTATTATGAACCAGAGTTATACTTGAAAGAAAAAATTCTTCTCTCCTATGGCTATAACTCTGAATTAAATTAAGGGAAACACGTATTTTGAGTTTGTGAAGTGTATAAAGTATTCAATATTTTATATTCATATTGGGTTCTAGTTATTTTCTTTAAACACAATATAATTCAATATTAAAAAAAATGAAGTTAAGAAAAACAAGAAAAAGTAAACCATTTATTGATGAAAGGAACAGGAAAAGGGAAATCAGTAATAACAACAGCTTCTTAGCTCCAGATAGGAGTTAAAATTTTCATTTAATTCCAAGTTTATGAAAAATTATTTGATTTTTAAAGGCGGACTTCTTCAAAGTCATCCATCATGGTGCATACTACTAGCTACTTGGCACTAGAAAAATCTATTGTAAAATTGGGTTAATTTTCTTGTCTTTAGCATGTTGCGTGCTTCTACTGTTTCACTCTTTTAGTAAGGTCTTATTTAAAATAGCTTGTCTTTCTGTAATTGAGCACAACGTATCAGAAGATGTGTTGATTATATTATTTGCAGTGCAACATACTAAGTGCATGGTTTCTTATCCAACAGTACCAACTTCCAGTTTCCTCTTCCTGTCCTTTTTGCTCCTCTTTCTTTTAAAACTACTCTCCTTAGTAATCTACATAAAAGAAGCTGGTGGTATTGTATTATTCAGTGGCAACAGTGTTTTCCAGCATTTAGAAAGAGACCTGGATTAATTAAAAACAAAGGAAATGGAAAACTTCTAGATTGAGGCTTGAACTGAGATCATGGTTTCTCAAGACGTTTCATCAGCATTACTAGTTTAATCTGTTCTCTCTCCCCACGGTTTCTCCTAACATTTATGCCAGCAGTTCTTCGTGAAACCGAGCTGTAGTCCTGTTTCACAATCAGCATGGCTTGCCCACATCTGCCAGATGGTTCTTCCTTAGCAGAGAAGAAAACTGAGGTAAATTTGTTTGACAGAGGTATTTATTCAGTAGCTTCATTTGATTTAATAGTTTCAGTTGCTTCACTGCTTCATCACCAGTTGTATAGCCTAAAGGGCAGATAGGGTAAGCTTCTTGTAAAAGCAGAGGAGTTGGTTGTCTTTCTAGTATAGGCGTGAGCTCCCAGTGCTAAAATCCTTCCATTTCCAGTCAGACAGCATCTGCACAGCATCCACTATGTCCTTGAATGCCTTCATGAATGGGCATCGCTGGAAGCAACAGTTGTGGTCTCACTGGTTCTCTTGTTTGGTTCTGTTTGTTTTTATAGTGTTGTCTGAGTATGCCTTGAGTGTTTTATCATTGATTTTTATTTCAGTCCTTGAAAACACTTCCAGTGTTATGAAGAGCTAGACTTACACTTTGTCTTTGGAAACCAGTATAGGTAGGTGCAGATACTTAGATAGTAAGGTGCAGATACTTAGATAAAGTATACAAGAGGCAAGACAAAAGGAAGTAATCCTTCCTCAATGTATCCTGTTCAGATTCTGATAGTCATCACCTTGGAAATCTTCCATGCTAGGTGTTTTGTTTTGTTTTGTTTTATGTGTGTGTGTGTGTTTTACTTTATCAGGGAAACAGAAAGAGCCCTACACTAATCAAAGAAAATGCTAAAACTTTTAATGCTGTTTTAATCAAGCTATTTTTTTCTCTTTCATTCAGAAGCAGTACATCTTGCACTGTAAAGAATCCACAGTGTTCATTATCTGGCTTAACATCTGTCAGTAACAGCCTTTTTTTTACCAGACACCTAAAAGAAACTACAGAAATTAATCTACATAACTCGACTACAAAATCATAAATAATTGAGTTGGAATAGCACTTGGCCATCTGTCTGCTGAATTAGATTATTGAATCCCAAGATGGTGCTTTGAAGATATTTACAAGTAGTTTACAAATGAATCATTGTAGTGGATCAGGAGATGGTAGTTACAGGCTGTACCTGAGTGATCCATGACACGGGAGACACTTGCTATTTCTGGGCTACCTGAATTCTGAATGGTAAATGGTAGAGCTGAGTTTTGTTTTCTGTAACTTTGGTTCAGAAGCACTAGGATCTTAGCTGGGTTCAGGGATATATACTAGCAACTAGAAAGCAAATAGGGTTCAAAGGAGAGGAGAATGGCTTACATCTGAGAAGGAAAAGAAAGACAAAGATACAAATTGCCAAAATTGATTCTCAAGGGAGGTGTTGGCATGCTCCTGACTATACAGTATTGAGAAGACTAGATATTGGATGTTGGAGTTTGATTGTAATAAGCAAGACAAAGGATCCAGCATGTATCTATTGACCAAGGCTATGAAAAAAAAAAAATCAAAAACCTGCAAGAATTGCCATGTAGTATGTCAGGAACTGATCACCTCATTTAACTTTCTAACTGAGCAATTATTTCTGTACCACTATCACTCCTATGTATTTCTTCATTAATTTACGCTTAATCAATTCAAACAGTTGTTCACAAATCCAAATGAAATTAAAAAATATATTTGCTCTGAAGCCACTTTCCATTGAAGTAGAAAAGAATCCATGGATTTTTTAAGCTTTTCAGTACCATGGGAATAATTCTTTATTACGACTGAATTAAAAATATATTCCATAACGTGCTGCAGTAGAGTTGGTTTTATTTCATTCTTCACTGTGTTTTTTAATTGTATCAGTTCCTCATAGTTTACTTAGTGTGCTAAAGGATAAATTTCAAAATAAGAGGTGTAAGCTTTTCAGCTGATACCCTACAAGCACAATATATGGGAAAAAAGCCATTATGCAATGAAAAACATAATTCAAATTTTGAGATTCAAGTCTAAGACAAAGGGTGGAAAACTTCAGGAAATTGCAGGAGAGTTTCACTATCTTGGAACTTAAATAACATCAAAGGAATTATCAGGGAGTAGATAGGAAGTAATCAAGTACATACAATGTTTGTGAAGTTTATATGAAACATCATTGTATAGTTTACGGACAAAGTACTTCTTCTAGGGCATAGATTTATTCCTGAAATACTGTTTTGCAAATAGAGTTTCAACGTGGAATGTCGGTGAAGAGTTGATATAAACAAGAAATAAAAATACAATGAGAAACAAGCAAATGGAAAATAGGTAAAGTACTGTGTCAAAGGCCTTAATGAAGTCCAAACATTGTATCAGTGGCTCTTCCCTTGTTTAGTGATGCTGTTATGCCATCATAAAAAGCAACAAGGTTGGCTAGGCAGGACCTGCCCTTGGTGAAGCCATGCTTTTTATCCCGCATCATCTCCTTGTCTTCATTCTGCCTTAGCATATTTTCCAGGAGGACCTGTTCCATAATCTTCTCTGGCACAGGGATAAGGCTGTAGTTCCCTGGGTCATTCTTTCTACACTTCTTACAAATGGTTGCTATATTTCCTTTTTTTCTAGTCACCGGGGACTTCACCTACCTGCCATGGCTTTTCAAATATAATTTTGAGTGGCTTGATGACTGTGTCAGCCAACTCCCTCAGGGCTCTGAGTGCATCTCATCGGGACCCATAGACTCATATATGTTTAGATTCCTCAGGCAGTTGTGACCCCGATATTCGCTTAAAGCTGGAAGGGCATCACTCCCCACTGCTCTCACCTTCTGAACCATCTACTCAAGGGCAGTGTGTGAATAGCAGTCACTAGTGAAGACTGAGGCAAAAAAAGTTGTTGAGTACCTTGGTCTTCTTTTTGTCCATTGTCACTAGCCTGCCTGTATTGCTCACTAGGGGGGATATGCCCTCCTGGACTTTCCATTTCTGGTTGTTGTACCTATAGAAGACTTTTTTATCCTTCTTTGTGTCCCTTGCGAAGTCCAGTTCTAGTTGTGTCTTGGCCTTCCTGACCTCATGTCTACACAGCCTAGCAGCATTCCTATGCTCCTTCCAGGTTACTTGCCCCTGTTTCCACTACCAGTGCATTTTCTTCTTGCTCTCCAGTTTGACCAGCAGGTCCAGGTTCTTCCATGCTGGCCTCTTGCCTTCTTTTCTGAACTGTACACGTGGGGTGGAGAGCTCTTGTGCCCTAAGGTAGGCTTCCTTAACAATCCGACAACTCCGCTCTGCTCCTTTGTCTTCAAGAACAGATTGCCAGGGGGTTTTGGTGACTGTCTCCTTGAATAGCTGGAATTTGACTTTCCTAAAATTAAGCTTCCTGATTTTACTCTTTGCCTGTCTGATATCTCTGGAGAGTTTGAACTTCACCATTGCATGGTTACTACAACTCAGGCAGCCTCCAATATTGATGTCACCAATCAGTTCACTCACTGGTGAGCAACAGGTTTGTCATTACATCTCCTCTAGTTCAAGAAGTTATTCTCAATACATTCCAGGAGCCTCACTGATTGCCTACAGCTTGCTATGCTACTTTTCCAGTAGATGATAGGGTGGTTGAAATCCCCTAAGAGGACAAGAGCCTGCAAATGCAATGCTTCCTGTAGCTGGAGGAAGAAGCCTTAATCAACAGTCTCCACTCGATCAGGTGGCCTGTAGCAGATAAGAACCATAAGGCTCCCTTTGTTGCCTTTAACTCTCACCCTTTTGACTTTTGACTTGCTTGTGGCCATTCTTCATGTTCGGCTCTTCACACTCTATGCCTTTCTTGATATAGGGGGCAATGCGTCCTCCCCTCCTTCTGAACAGCTGTCAATAGCCACATTCCAGTCTTGGGAATCATCCCACTAGGTTTTGGTGACAGCAACTGTATCATGGTTTTGCAGTCACACAGTGGCTTCATTTCCTCCTGCTTGTTTCCTAAGCTGCATGCACTGATGTGGAGGCACTTCAGCTGGGCAGCTGGTCTTGTCATCTTCTTGGAGGATAACTCCTTAATTCCTCTGTAGTACTTACATTTAGTCTCTTTGTTGCTTTCAGCATCATAAGATGCAGCAGGTTGAGGTCTCCCACTTCCATTTTCTCCCTCTAACTTAGCTCTGCTGTCCCATGCTCTGATATGATCTGGCTCACTATCACTCCCTTCCCCCTTCAAACCTAGTTTAAAGTTCTGTCAATGCACCCAAACAGCTTCTGAGACAAAACTCCTCCTGTGACCCAGGTGGACTCCATCTGCAGCTGTTAAGCCAGGTGCTGAGTAAAATGCCCCATGGTTGACACTCTATTCCATGTCCTTTAACTTCTGGGGTAACATAATGGAATTTAAATTAATTGTCTTTGTAGTCCATGTGCCCTAGGCCTAGCAGTTGCAAATTGCTTCGGTGTACAGAGTAAGAAGGAAACAAGCATTGGTACTGCGTGATAGGAAAGGTGGATGATTTGCTTGTAGTCTGTCCTTCTGAAATGCTGGTTAAAGTTATTGCTTTTCTGTATTTACTTCTTGATATAGCACAGATGCGTTGTCCTTTGTAGGTGAGTTGTATACACACAGTGTGGAGAACAGGGTGGCTAACCTAATGAGGCATGCTTTATACTTAAGGAATTGTAGGATGGTATCCATAATGACAGTGCTCATGCCATTGCAGTTGACAGGGGAATGAGCTATGACAACAATAGGAGTAACAAATGTTCCTTAGCTACCTGTAATGACAAAAGCCAGAAGGCTAGCCACCTCAAGGGTGAGTATGCCTATGCCTTCTTGTATCATTCTAGGGATACCTGCACCTTCTTCTTGCCTAAAGTTCCTATGTAGTAATGCACACAGCATGTGAAATAAACAATAAGAATTAGATAGCCAATGCCGCTCCAGTCTTCAGAAAGGGTAAGAAGGAGGATCTGGCAAACTACGGGCCAGTCAGCTTCACCTCTGTTCCTGGAAAGGCGATGGAACAACTTGCTCAGGATACCCTCTCCAAACAATTGGAAGAGGAGAAGGTTAACAGAAGTAGCCAGCATAGTTTCACCAAGAGGAAATTGTGCTTGACCAACTTGGCAGCATTCTACGATGTCACCATGGACTGGGTCGATGAAGGAAGAACATTTTTCCATAAAAGCACACTGTGAGGAAAGATACAGTCCATATTATGTCATGATATTTTCTTACATATGTCCTGAAAATAAATGAGAGAGAGAGCAATTAAATAATACTGCTAAAGACAATCTTAGACCTGAGACCTGGAATGGAGAAAGTGTCTTCACTCTCAGGCTGACTATTACACTGCTTCTCAAAATGCTGTCACTTCCATATGTTCTCACATACTCACTTTTTCAACCTTAAACTTGAAATGAGAAATATCTGGAATTAGAGTGAAAAAGACTGAGGGGAAAGGGAATTTTTCTTTTTATTTTTGTTGAAACTGGTTTCCTCTGGAAAAAATCGAAACTGTTCAGTTATAGAGGTGAGCACAACGTCAGCAGTAAAAAATAAATTCATCAGTGCACTGATGAAATCCATTGTATAGCTAAGACATCAATGCATGAAATAAAATAGTCTGAAAAGATCTTTTCAGGTTTTATCTGACTGTTCTGTCAGGTATTAAATGACTGTATCTTTCAATCAGAGTCTCCTTTTGTATTATTGCTGTCTTTTAAGTTTCATAATTCTACTTGAGATTTGAGACTACATAGACAAGATTCTATAGTTTATGTCTGGGTTCTCTTTTTTTCTTTCTTTTTTTTTTTTTTCCTTCCTGCTTATTTGTGCTGAAAAAAAAAAAAAACAACTTTGCTTCCAGAAAGAATTCTTCATTTTTTTCAAAACATTTAAAGATACTCATCAAATAAGTATTTTTTAACAAGTCTGTGTGCAGTGTCCAAAGATGCTACAAAACTTCTGTTTATATATGGAATATTTTCTTGCTGATCGCACTAACAGAATAAACTGAATAAATTTTCCATTAGGTGCATTAAGATACAATGAAAGTAATTCATTAGTTGCTGAATAGCTTTCCTCTATTAGTTGATTGAAAGCCTTCATTTTGTCAGTAGGGAAACCAAGCAGCTAAGTGCTGAGTATCTTTATCATTTCATGGAGATCGGTGTAGATGAAGGCATTCATCATTTTTCAAAATTTTGAGCCCACCTTTTCATAAAATCAGTTATCCAGAGACTAGTAAGCTTCTCTTCAGGCATCATTGATCCTTTAGATCTCATTTCCTTGCCATTCCTTGATATCTGCAGATATTTTATTCAGAAGTACATGCTAGCAAGAGGGATATTGCAAGTGATACTATAGGAGTGCCATTCAGCTTTCTGAACCAGCAGAAAGTGGTTGAATGTCAAAGCTGGGTTGTGTATAATGTCTTTTCACTGCCCTATAAAATCTCAGAAATAAGGAAGTTGCAGTATCTTTATTGTCTTTTATCTTTTTTTCTGTTTGTTTGTTTTTGGCTTTTGTTTTTAAATACAAAATAAAAATGAGTGAGGTAAAACTTAGGAGCAGTAAACCAGAAATCTTAAACATTGCACTGTATCTTAGGCTGCTGATGCATCTTTATGCTGATGCTTTAGATGACAATTTGGTCGTAGCTTAACAAAATGCTTCCTGAAGTGACAGAACTCTGGAAGCTGGAACAGACCCCTGGTGATCACCTCGGTCAACCATAAACTCTACCTGTTTATGAAATAGAGTTAATCTGATCTGGCTTCTTACGTTCATGCCCGGATAGGTTTTGAACATCTCTAAGGATGAGGACTCCACAAGCTCCCTGTTTTAGTTAAAGAAAACATTAAAGAAAAAACAATCACTTGGATTTATTTACCTCACAGTCCCCATGTGTGCTCCACTGGCTTCTCATCCCAAGGTAGAGCTTCATACATTCCAAATGCTCTCTCACTTAACAGGAAACACCTCATCCTCCTCTTTCAGCCTGTCCTTCCCAAATAGAGCCTATATATATCCACTGCAGCGCTCCTGCCGGGTAAGCTATCCCACTGGGTCTCCATTATCCCAATGAGATCAGAGCCCTGCAACTGCAAGCAGCTCTCTGATTCCTCCTCCTTATTCCCCTTACTATATGCACTGGTGTACAGGCAGTTCAGAGAAGCATCCTGTTGTGATGATATCCCTGCTAAGGTATGAAAGCTTCCTCCACAGCTCTACAAGAGCTGTCTTGTAGAGACAACTTTAATTATGTGCAAGCACTTTGGGTATGCTCCTTTCATTCCTGTTTGGTTGATATGAATTCTCTCATGTCTACATCACCCCATACCTTTTGTTTGCCAGCCTAGTCCACCAGTTCCTCACTTGAGTTTTTGATAATACCTTCCCTCTCCTGTTGGTCCTGGTTTAAAGCAAAGATGCTATTCCCCACTTTATTTAAAAAAAAAAAAATAATAATAATAAAAAAAATCACCTGTGCATGGAAAAAATATGAAGAAAAGCTTTGCAGTGAAAAAATGTCAATTTTCAATTGTAGTAATTCAAAATGGAATTAAAAGAATTACTTGATAAAGATTTAAATAAGGTAAATGTTGACAGTAGTAGCATTAAGTAAAATAGTTTTGTATATCAACTAAGTTGCTGGTTATCAGAAATTTTGATAGGTTTGCAGAAGGGTGAGTATGTAATAAATCGATGGGAAACAAATTTTAAAAAGATTTTTATGTCTGTGTGCTCATCCATGTGCCAGCATGCACAGCTCCGTACGTTTGGGAAGAAAAATTCCAGTTTTCTATTGTTTCACTTTATTAGTATGTGAATTCATTGTAGAGCCTCTACCTTATTTTCTTCCTTCTTTCATGTATGAAATATTTTCAGTTGTGTGCACAAAAGAAACTATTAATATATATAGCAGTCATTTGTCATACATCATCCTAACTGATGCATTAAATGGTTTTTAAGGCTCTCAGAAGAAAACTGTCAGTCTTACCCTCCTATCCTTTTTACAGTGAAATTTTGAAGATACCAAGGCAGAGGAAGCATGAACTTAATTTGAATAATACATTTAAAGGTATTATAGCGTTGATTATACATCTTTAAAAACTGTGACATAGGTTTTTGCAGCAGCAAAGCTGTGCTTTTATCCCAGCATGATTGACATATTGCTCAGTTAATTTTTAAAGTCTTTCATATGCTACAGAGGCTCAAATAACCATCAATTTATATTTAGTTGAATTGGAGTTGCTAATCTCACAACCTATTTATGTATACATTTCTTTCTTTGTCTTAATTTTTTCGCTCAGTATAATTTAATTTCATATCCTTAGTTCACGTATCATGAGAAATATTAATTTTCCTGTATTCATTTTTCTGCCTTTCATATCTTTCACATTTGTCTCCTCACCATTTGATAATATCCGTTCAAAATTTTTGAGCCCACATTTTATCACTTTCAGTGTGAAGCCCATTCTATTCCTTTTCTCATTCTTGCCCACCTTTCACTTGTTTTCAGTATGTCTTCTCTACCCATAAATATTAATTCTTGCTGTCTTGTATATTCTGAAGAAGGAATGTTACTGTTGATTTACCAAACTGACAGTTGAATTTAAAATCTAGAGAAGCTGAATGTTTTATGTGCTGTCAGTGTAACAAAACCAGTGTGAATCTTTTGAGTCTGTAAGCCTTGCTATATATCTGAAGTTGTGAAGTAAATTTCAAGTTCAGTACCTATTAATTATATTAATTTGAATTTTTATGATGTCAGGCATTTAACAACTCCTGAAATGATAGTAGGTGAGCACTATGGAGATTGAGAAATAGTTATTGCTGTATTAATGTGCTTGACAAGGACGCAAAAGCAGGCAGAAAGTCTGTTGCTACTTCAGTGAAGGAGCCCTTGAGGGAAGCTATGCTGTCCTGTTGCCCATATGAGATCTCAAGAGGGACTGAGTTTGGACAATCCCTGTTCTCTACCCTGCAGGCAAGGCCAGAGAGGGCTCAGCTCTATATTACAATCTTTAATAATATGACCAGGAGGAGTATTTGGTTATGCAGTGTGCTCTTATTTAGACTTGACATAGCCTTTGAAGAATCTCATATTCTCCTGTGGCGAATTCAGGTGAATTTCTGTCATGAATCTTTATTTGAAAATTTTACTCTCTCTCTTTTTTTTTTTTTTTTTTTAGGTATCTCATTCAAAACTCTTTATGCCTCATCTAAAGCTTAAAAAAAAAAAAAAAAAAAGAAAAGAAAGAAAAGAAAGAAAAATTTAAAAAAGCTTTAGAAATGATAGTCATGGAAGCAATAAAGAATGCTGAGGATTTCTTTGTAAATAATTTGAATATACCATGTTATTGTTTAGATTCACTGATCTGTTTTGCTGCCGCAACATTAAGTGAGAAGGTGATAAGAATGAGATATTTTGATTTACAATTTTCTGACATAGTTTCTGTAATGGATAATAGAAAGTGACAGCACCATGCTAATAATCTAATTAGTTATCTCAGAATAAAACAACATAGAGAATTAGTTGGAAGGCAGGAAGTCTGCATTATCTTTTTCACATTCACATGTCCTAGACTAAGTATGATGTCTCACAGTCAAGCCTATTGATGAGTTTTCCATTGAATTGGTGCTTGTATTTGCTTAACTGTATGGCTATCGGGGCACTTTCAAATGTATAGCTTGGAGTAGCACGATGTGGGAATAGAACACAGCAGAACTTTTATTATGGCAGCTTTGCAGCTCAAAAAACCCACCACAATTCATTATATTTCCAGTGTTACGGTCTTGAATATTGCTTTTGCCTTCAGAATCTCTTGGTTGATTGAAAATAATTCTCTGTGCTGCGAGGAGGGTGATTCAGTTTATCCACAATAAAAACAAAAAGGCATCTGAAAAAATAGGTAGTAACTTCATAGTAATTCAGTGGTAGTTCTTTTACTTGGTCATAAGTAAGTAATGGATTTATCATGATGTCATACTAATTTATCAGTACTCCAGGATGACACCACTGTGATGCAAGTTATTGATGCCCAGAAATTTGCTTTGGCACATCACAGTAATTTCTGTTGATTTGATCCAAACTTACAATTTTGTTTAATTAGGAAGAAATAAGAAAGTCAAGATTCATGGAACTGGAACCCTTTTTTAACCAACTTCGGTGTAAAGGGAGAAGTAAATCCATATTTTCTACTGAAAAGAGTAGACCTAGCACACAAAACCTATGATAGTTGGTGCTAGTGTGCTGTGGGATTGTTCTCTTGATGTTCTTCTATGTGTCTCTGCTTCCAAATGCGTGTGTGTGAGGCATGTTATCCTTCAGTGCCAGACTTCCTCACTGATTGATAAAGAGTTATGTATGTGGTGCAAACATGAATAAACAAAACCTCAGGGTAGACCTGGTGGATAGAGCACTCTCCTGAAAGATGGTGGTATTGGAAAAGTTACATAAATTGGATAAGTTTATGCAGTATGGGATTGAGGATGTTACATTCTCGTTTCGTAAATGTAGCTTTTCAGTCCCATGGCTTATTTTCTTTGTCTTCTGGTTTTGCATGAGAGATTTGTTTAGTAGCTGAAACAGGAAAATAATCAGCTGCAGGTTTTAATTATTTTTTAATTATATAATATATATTACATACTGGAATTTTAATTATATATTACATACTGGAAACTGACTTATTTTTTATTCTATTAGCCTACATAAGCTTTTTGTCCTCTTTTTTTTTTTTTTTAAATCTGGTGGCCTTGCATAGCAATTTATTGTTGTATTTATAGAATAATAATAATTTGGGAGGTTATATATAAAAAAAAATGTATTCTAGTGCATAACTGTAGGAAATCCAACAGACTAGATAATATTAAAACTTTATTATATACAGAAATGTTTGTTAGTATTAAAAATTTTAGCCTGGTATGTTGAAGAAGTGAAAAGAAAGAAAGAGATAAAGTATCATACAGCTGTAAATTGTTCTCAGCTCTGAACTATTTGTTAAGTATTTGACCCTACTTACATGCCTACATTACAGCAATAACTTTCTGGAGGAAATACAAGAAGACAATCATTTTAAATTGTGGACTTGATAGCTTAGGACACGTTAGTCTGTGATACGCTGATTAGAAATCATAGTGTTGATTCAGATCCTTAAAACTCCTGATATTCAACTGCAGTTGGAAAAAAAAACTTTCTGCCCTGTAGATGGGAACTAGTGTTACAACTGGTGGAAAGGGGGATGGGGCTGGCGGAGAAAACTGGAAGTTTATTGCCAGTGTTCCAAAACCTGGAGTTTTGTAAGAGAACCCAGAATTAATTAAGTTCAAATATTCCGTACATGCTAGGATTTACATTATTTTAAAATTACTAAGAAATAAGATATTCATAGCAATGCATGACGACTTAGTTATGAAAGGCAATAAAATAGATTTTGAGCAAAAAGAATGTGTATAAATAATCAACGTGGTTTCTGTTTCCATTTCTCGTCAGCATTTACATGCTAATACGTAACATAAATCTGGAGGTATATGAGATACTTTAGAAAATGGAAAGAAAATGTGTTTAAACTTAAATTGAAACCTAATGTGAATCTAGTCTATATAGTTAAGCTTTGGTATCAATGCCATATAGCCATAGGTGCTGCACACATTGAACACACTTCTGGGTGCTGCAGATTCTGCAGTGGGCAGCCACATTCTGCTGTGATGCACTGAACTGTCATTTTGGCAACTAAGCCAGGCAACAGGGCTAAGGAACATCTATTTAGCCACATAAAAAGCAGCAGAAATGACGTGCTTTCCCAGTGTGTTCGTGGTAGGCTGCAGGAAATCTCGAGTGAGCAGGCGGCCTGCTATTTTGAGAGCTGCCATCACCCTACTGTTCCACGGTATGGAATTGCCAGGACCCCAGTTCATTCGATTTGGATTCATTAGATTTATTAGAAGTTAGTCATAATTCCTTGAACAAAATGCAAGCTTAGAGGGGAAAAACAAACAGATGAAAAAAACCTGAAGACAAATAATAGGAAAATATAGATTTTAGTGCAGATATTCAATTTTTCAATATAATTCCATCTCAAAATGTTACATGAGTAATATGCCTTCAAGAGGTAGGATCTCAGAATGAATAGTTTTAATCTAAGAAGAAATTATATAAATCATATAACTTGAACCACATTTAATCTTTATTTTAATGTCAATAATGAACGTGAAATCTTTGATTCTTAAAGCAATACGGGTTTCAATGAAAATGCAGTAATTATTCAGAAATGTCAGTGTTTTTCAGAATTTATTCCACAAGCCGATCAGCTTCTAAGGAAAAGTGAATTCATGGAGGTCCTGTAGCTTTTTTTGAAGATTATTTCTAAAATAACCTTTTTACTATCTGCCCACTTCTGTTTACAGTTTATTTGCAAAATTTAACTATTCTTCTTTGGCATTCTGTGATTTTTTCTATTTATTTATTTATTTATTTATTTATTTATTAAGCTTGCCTGCATCCCAGTTTAGCCATATATTTCTTGCATGTATTTACTGAGTGTACTTAGGCTATTTCATTCTTGCTTCTTTTTCCAGTTCTGCTACGTGAAAATGCTTGCCCATATCCACTGCAACTGTTCAGTAAAGCATCCCATCTCACAATATTGGGCCAATTGAATTATTGACCTGATTGTACCTACAGAACATGATGGCTTTTCAAGGCAGGGATTCCTTTCTTTATGCGTCATGTTACATTATGATGATGTGCACTTTAGAATTGACTAGAATTTAACTTGCTAGTGTGTTGTATTGGCTTATGTTTAACATTATGGCTTTGCTTTACCAGTAAAAAGAATAATTTGCTCTGAATATGAGTGGAGTGTTTAGGTGGGTTAATCTTCCAGGAGTCAGATGCAACAGTTTTCCTTACAAATGCGTTCTTCTTCTTGCTGACACCTGGTTTAATTTTTAGTTTCTGTTGCTCCAGGATCTATTAAAAGATGTACACTGCACTAGTCTTAAACTATTGGTTGGAAACGACAGTTTTATGATCTGATTTGGAACACTGACTGATTCAGATGACTAGGTTCAGTCTTTGGGAAGTCAACTCTGGTCATGCTAAGCAATTAGTTGATGTTGTTCCTGTGTTCTGAATATCATACTTATCCCAGTATAATTGTGTAGTTTCTGGCTGTTGAACAGCAAACCCCATGACTTGGAGTGAATAGGGATAAGAGGAATTTTCTGTTAAAGATAGAACATTCCTTTGATCTTTTGTATGGAGGATTTTGACATCTGAACTACCAACTTAGCATAAAATTTAGATTTTGAGCCTAAAAACTATTGTTATTAATGGTTTCTTGGTAGCAGTAACTCATTTCATTATGTGTGCTGTTAATAAAACTCTGATTCATGGTTTCCAGTTGGTTGTACAACTTCTTCAGATGCTTCAGGGTACACACTGGGAATACTCTGATGGGATAATGAGTATAACTGGCTTATGAAAGAAAACAATCATGAAGCAAACCATCACTGGGAGAAGGTCTGAATTAATCTGGTTATTCAGAAGGCTTCTAATGAGCCTTCTGCATCTGCACATTTCTTGTATATTTTCTTTGTTTGGAAAGTACAGTTAAATGCACAAGTGATATTCACAAGGTCCCTTCTAACCTAAGCTACTCTGTAATTCTGTGATTTTCAAGTCCTTGTCAAGTGCTTCATCTGCTAAATGAAACTTGCTTGTTTCCAGATACTAGTGGAATCTTATCACAGTTGATATGTTTTCGTCTTGGTTTTTTGTTTTTCTTTTTTTTCCGTCGGTCTGAAACTGAATCTCATTGTACTGTTTTTGTACAGCCCCTTTAATTTTGCCTGAGTAAAAGCTAGTTGTGCAATATGTTTACTCTTTTCATCTGGAAGTAGAAATCTGCATTTTTTTTTTACATGGTAGGAGTAGCTACTTAAAGAGTACCTCTAATGATTACGTTTTGATTTATCACTGTAGACTTCTCTTGTAGGGTAGTTTCTCTGTATAGGGATACAAGGTTTCTCCAGTAAGTATCCAATCTTCTAGCAGTTATACTTCTCCTGTATATTTGCAGTGTGAGATGGATTCTTCTGAATGCTCCCATGCACTGGTTCAGAACTGTCTCAAGAATAGTAATGCTTAGGTTGTTAAGCACTGTTAATTCCTATCCTTTAAACTACTAAACCAGGTAAACTGTTGGTGGAAAAAATGTATTTCAAAAAGAGTTGGCATTTTTTTGAGTAAGAGAGAACTTCATTTTTATCAGGCTTCCTGGTTTTGAGGGTAACTTTCTCTGAAATTTGGGGTACAAAGTTTCTAGGACACATATCTGAACTACTAAATTGATCTGACTGGAATCTGCACAAAGACTCCCACTCAGTCCAGTTTCATTTGCAGTGATGGTACTTAATTATGCCCACTAAAACGGAGGAAAACCATGGAAACGCTTCTATTGGCAGATTATTTATGCTAAGATCAAACTTTTCTCAGTTAAATAATCTGTGAAGTTTTTTTGCTATTAAAATTTAATTAGGCTTTCTGACCCCAGAGAAAAGACCAGTAAGGCTTGTTTAAAAGTAGCCCAAACTTATAGTTGAATTGGTAAATACAGGTATTACTACAAGTATCTTCCTTTGGGTCAAAACAGAAAAAAATATTTTTACTGATCTTTTTTTTTCCCCCTTAATTATATGATGGATGGGTAGCATTTGCCTGAAACATTATTAATTAAATTTGAGGAAGGTTAATTGAATTCTTATTGAGTCTACTGCAGCATAGGCACCTGATTAACTCACCTTGATATACAGAAAGCATAGCTGGCAAAGTAAGAAAATAGCATTATCTAGGATGCAGGCTCAATAGGCCTAAGGGAGAAACTCGGGAGTAAGAAATGTCTTAGGTGAAAAAGTCATCCAAGCAATTAGTAATTCAGAAACAGGAACAATGAAACTCTGGATTCCAGTAAATGTAAAGACTCTATGACAAGCTAGGAAAAAGCATATTCACCAAGATCTCATTTAATTATATGGATAGATTTGTAATGATGTGTATTCACGATCTTTCATGGGTTTATGTGCTGTGCGAGATTATAAAGTTATTTTTATGTTTGTTACACTTTAAATACTTTCAAAACATGCAAATGCCCCATGAGGCCTTCTGTGATCATGGTAATGGATTGGAGGACTAGAGATTCTTGCTCTGTTTGCTAGGTCACTCAAAGCTGTAAATCCCTTACTTCAACTAACGGATAACACCCCTCTTGGCGCAACCACAGTCAGCTATATCATCCTGGCTCCCACTTGTCTTTAGCAGGATGAGTAGTTAGATACTGTGCAAGAACTACTGGATGTCAAATTATGCTGATTACATGAAAGAAGACAACAATTTAAAATTGTTACATTCATTTGAAATGCCATTGTCTGAAAAACCGAATAAAGGGTAAGGAAGATAAACTCCTCAGGTTAACCAGGTATCTCTCAACTGATGTTGTGAATTATTATATTTTGATAGAAAGTTAGGTAAGGCATACATTCTTTCATTGAGCACTCACCTTCTTCATAGTAGTCTTGATGTTATAGGTTTATGTGAAAACCTCATTTTTTGTTTTCTGCTCAACAGAATCCTAATCTGCTTAATCTTTCCTCCTTCAAAAACTACTCTGTACCTTCTTCCTATTTCTGTACCTGTAGGATTTACCTTGTTGAGAAGAAGGATGGGGTTGCTGCCAAGTGAGTGCATTATTAAAATGTGGTTGCTCTGAAAGTAATCTCTCATTTATTCCCATGACAACTACAACAAATACAAAGAGCACAATAGCACTACTTGATAGAGCAAAGTTAGATAGTTGCAATGCAGCAGTCAGAGATGATGGTTTGTCAGGGTCCCAGAAAAACCAGAAGAATCACAGTGCACATCACTTCACCTGCTGAGGGCTGCATCTTGAACTTTTTTCTTCGATGGGGAATTCACATGCAACCATTCCATTGACAGCTGTTTTGACTCTGGCTCACAGTGACATCACATCTCTGCATCTCATCCCTGGTTAATGATGTGATAGAGAAAACAGTCATCTTCAGCCTTGTATTGGTTCAATAGCTCCCAACCAATTTACATATGGTGTACTTTCTGTTCTTGTGTGAGCTTTTGTGGGACTTACCTGGTGCAAACTTTGTGATATTCCAACGTTGCCATCGTTGTTTCCAATGCATTGAAGCCAATATCCTGCTTTGTACATAGTATCCTGGTTGTAATCTGCTGATTTGCACAGATGAGCTGATTGAAGTGCTCTTCACCTTTGGGGTGACAGCTGTGCATGGCTGTCCAGAATGTTGTTTGTCTTTCATGACACTGTTGCCACTGCTGAAACACACCACTTACCACCTCACTGTGCTAACAGCCACTGTTGCTCTTCAAAAGTATTCAACAAGTGTCAATGAATTTAATATGTGCAATTTTGTCTGCGGGGAGGAATTCAATTCTGCACCTTTGCTTCATACACACTTCCATGTCAGACACCTCTGCTGCTATCTGTTGTACAGCGACAGCATGTAATGGAATACTGGTGAGAAGGTTCAGCCTCTACAGCCATACCACCACCATCTGACTCTGACATTGTGGGTAAATATAAATAAATATAAATATAAAACAGGGTAAATATAAAAATAAATATAACAACATAGGAGGCATTATTTTTCAAGCAGCCTTCACATGTATATACGCTACCAATAGATTCTGTTTTGCATTTTGTGTCATTCCTTTATGCTCAGTTTGCATTTTTTGACAGAGTTTATGCTTAAAAAAGTATTACAAGGACTCTTTGCTGAGAAATGATAACTTATTTCGGACTCCATCACACCACAGATAGCCCATCGGTCCTTTACCAGCTTAGGTGGCTAATTATTATAATTAATTCATTAGCTTAGGTAGCTAATGAAATCTATTGCAGCATACAAGAGGCACAGTCAAGTGCTGAAATCACAGGATCACCAAGGTTAGAAAAGACCTGCAAGATCATCCAGTCCAACCATCCACCTATTACCAATAGCACTCCCTAAACCATATCCCTCAATTCAACATCCAAACATTTCTTGAACACCTCCAGGGACGGTGACCCCACCATCTCCCTGGGCAGCCCAGTGGCTGACCACTCTTTCAGAGAAACAGTACTTCATAACACCCAGACTGAATCTCCCCTGATGCAGCTTGAAGCCATCCCCTCTAGAACTATCACCAGTTACACAAGAGAAGAGGCTGACCCCCAGCTCACTACAACCTCCCTTCAGGTAGTTATAGAGCACAATAAGGTCTCCCCCAAGCCTCCTCCAGACTGAACAATCCCAGCTCCCTCAGCCACCACTCGTAAGGCCTGTGCTCCAGACCCCTCACTAGCTTCGTAGCCCTTCTTTGAACACGCTCTAGGGCCTCATTGTCTTTCTTGCAGTGAGGGGCCCAAAACTGGATGCAGTACTTGAGGTGCGGCCTCACCAGAGCTGAGTACAGGGGGACAATCACTTCTTTGTTCCTGCTGGCAGCACTGTTTCTGATGCAAGCCAGGATGCCCTTGGCCTTCTTGGCCACCTGGGCACACTGCTGGCTCATGTTCAGCCTAGCATCAGTCAGTACCCCCAGGTCCATTTCCTCTACACAGCCTTCCAGCCACTCTGCCCCAAGCCTATAGCGCTGCCTGGGGTTGTTGTGGCCAAAGTGTAGGACCCGGCATTTGGTCTTGTTGACCAAATGAGTAACTCTTCAATACTGTAGGCCTTCCATTTCCTGGATAGCTAAAATTTTTATGCTCTCTTCATTCTATATGCGGTTTCTAAACTGCTAATTCCGTGAATCCCTCAAATGTATACTTGCAACACTTTTGAACATGATTTTGATGGGCATCTCTTTCACTAGGAAGAACTCATTCAGTGCAGTCCATGAAATGGAAGGGTCTTGAAGTAATATCCTTATAGGTTTGCTAGTTTATGTTAGTCTATTATCCACTTCAAGTTGCTTACATCTTACTTTCATTACTCAAAAAATGTATAAATTTTTCAATCTGTAGACATGTGGTTTGTTTTTCTTCTGATTTTATGAAATATAGACACTTGAAGTGTTTTGAAGGAGTGGACAGCCTCCAGTTAAAAACATTGTGTAGATATGTCTGAAGTGACAAACATCAATACAAATGTTCCCATTATGGAAATGATCTATATCATTTCTTTCCATACTTATCACTAAAAGCTCTGTCTAAATGAATAGATTTTAGAGGAAAGTAAAAGCAATTTGGCTACCTCAAGCAATATATGATAATTCTTGAGCTGAAAGTGCCTGGTCTATCCTTGCAGTCGGACCTTTTGGTCATACAGTCTAGGGACTGTTGTGTCCAGTATATTTAAAGTACTCTCCTACCTGCTTGTAAAGAATCAAGCATTGATTTATACTGAATTAATTAAATTTGTCATTTAATCAGTCATTAACTTTAAACATAGCTTTCAGTCCTACAAACAGCAGTGGTGCACATGAAAGTCCATGGCTCCATTTCATTCTTTAAACTGGTAGCTCAGTGACAGTTCAGTATCCATCCATTGAGTAGATTAACTTCAGTATTGTGCTACTTTGCCCCGTAGTAAAAATCTGTTGGAAAACAAAGCTCCCTTTGTTCCTGTACATTGATTTAGATTTGAGTGAGTTCATTTGTTAGTAATAGTGGAAAGCAAAATCCCTATCTCCATGTGCAGTGTACTCTGTTATTGCAACTTACAAGTCCAGGAGACATCATTGTCATCCACAGGTTTTCTCTAGACCAGTTTGACATGGTAAGAAGTTACGGGTTTGGTTTGTTTGCACAGAAAATATAAGATGCAGGACAGCAAGTTTACTGAAGGGACAGTGTGCCTTCTATCCTCTGGTAACTGAGTCCTTTCTGAAATGTGGAATTTTCCCTGTACTGGAAAATCTCTGATCTGGGGAGTAAATGTTGATATTCTTTTATGTGAATGTTCAGTGCACTCCACCAATTGGGTTCAATATACAAGTGATCTATCTGGAAGGCGAAATTATTCTGTGTGATGAGTATTACTTAATTTGATACTCATTGTCCACCCCTGTTTCCCCATGGATGTTTTCTTGATGATGTAAGTTGCTGTGTTTCCACAAGCTTGTACTAGGTTGCAAGAGGGCACTTTACAAGATACAAGCTGGAATATTTTTGTTTATCATTTGCAATGACAAAAGTAACGATTTTTTTTTCGTGCGTTCTGCTCATTATAGCTAATACCCAGAATGAGTCTGTACTTCTGACAAAATCAAAAAAACCCTAACATTTCTCACAAATGCACAAGTGATTAGATTGCTTTAGTCCTTGAATTATTTAGATTTTGAACTCACTCAAATCCATTTTCAGTTTTTGGTTGTAAATTATAGTGTGTATGATTTTAGTATTATTATCGTCTCATTATACACATGGAGAGAATGTAATAGTATGTGAATACTGGAATTGGTTTCTAACAAAAGAATATCTCCTTTCCTAATTGCCTATCATGTAGACTAAACAAATGGTTTTATATCCATCATTCACAATTTTCAGAACTCATATTTCATATCTGCTAATGATTGCTGCTCTACTTTCTTCTGTGTCACAAGCATGATTTGACAATAAAGACAATGTTTCTAATCAAAAGGAATATGACTGCAAAGAAAAATAAAATGTAGATTCAGTAAATGTCAAACTGACTAAATTGGACAAGCACAGAACATTCAGACCTGATTTGCTTTTAAGCGTCAAAATTATAAGAATTCAAAAGCTGGTGTTGTGATGGCAAAATAGACTAAAAAATGAAATTAGTTCCTTTTTTTTTTTCATAAGGCAATTAAAATATGGTTGGATTTTCCTTAACAGTATAATGTGAACTCATAAAAGAAGTTCCTTTTGGGAGGAATAAATAAATAAATAGATAGATAGATAGACAGACGGATAGACAGATAGATAGAAAATAAATAAAAATTATGACAGAAGGGAATAGTTCATTTTAATCTCTTTAATTCTTTTCCAGCAACCAGAAGAGTCTTAAAGCTGATGTAATCACTACATACATTGAAAGGAAGTATCAGAAAATGTGTTCTTATTTTGCTGATTATACTGTGACCAGACAAAATCTGAACTAGAAAATATTATATTAGAATGGAGTTCTTTTTCATGAAGTACAAGAAAATACTCGTCTCTGTGCCAGCGTCTATATTTTGATATGTCAGCCTACCCTTTTTTAATGTTGGTTAGGTGACTAGATACTTCTGTTTTTTTCTTAAAAAAATTCAACCTTTAAGTTTGCCAAGTATTTAATGCTTTGATGAATAAAGCTTTATTGAAATAGCTCCTGAACTGCCACAGGGTAGAGGATCCTTGTGAAAATATGGCAATGTAGTATGAGAGTAAGAAAAATAATGTTTATTTTATGAATGGATGAAGAAGGACAGGGCTTTTAGAAATCATGTAAATTGAATACATGCTTAATTGAAGAAATGAAGCCAAGGCAATAACTGTGTATGTCTGTGAGGTAACTATATGAGATGAAATTTAGAAGCTTTACGGGATTTCATCAGACTGGCTCTACTGAACTTTTTCAGAGATTCATTTTAAGAAAGCTTCTAGGAGAATTGCGGTGATAAGACTGTATGGCTAACTAGGCTTTTTAACAAGGAATTTTCATTTCTGTTTTTTCTATTCATTGTGTAGAATTAAAACCCTTGTCAATACTCTGACTTTTATTCCAAGTACCTGTTAAGAGAAACAAAGGGCAACATTCAGTCAATCAAGATTTTAGCAATTTTTAGGGAAATACCAGAAATTTAGTGATAGCATGAAAACATTTAATCAGTCGTGGGATAACTGGATTTTAGTGAAACCTTAATTACGTCTCAGAATTAGGCAGATATATCTAGAATCTTATACTGAAAAAAAAATCTCTGGCAATGTTGAGAAATTATAAATCAAATGATGGTGATTTTGGCATTCTTTGAAAAATACCTTTAATAGTTTTAATTATTCTTTAATTGTAGTATTGATGAATAGAAGACAGAAGTTTTGTCAAAATGAAAGAGTTCTGACTTCAACTATTTGTTTTCAGTTTTATTTCTTAGCAAGCACTGACTTTTTTTTTTCCCCAATTCAGATTAAAATAAATTTCAAAACCATAAAAAGCTTCTGCAAAATAGAAGTAAAGCCTAAGTTTTTATATAATGAGTGTGAGAGAAAAAAATGACATGGGGAATTACCACTGTAGGGTAGGCTAATACACGTTTTACTTCAACAAACCTATGGTTTTCACTGCAGTTCCTGAGTTGCTACTTCACAGGAGATATTATGTAGCTCTGACATGCCAAACTACTTTTGTATGTGATGTTCTCAAGAGCAGTAAGAAGATGAACAGGCCTGAAATTTCTGCTAGCTCAAAGGATTTTTAATGAGGAGGGAAAACAAGAATGTCAGCTGTTGAATTTTTATAGAAAATGGTTTAACTACTCTGTTTCATTTGTTTAGTACACTCCTTGATATATTTTTCTGCATATAGAATGTGTAATGATTGTATTTTCTGTTGAATTTGTCCTTTCTTTTTCTAGAATATCGCTTGACAGATCAGTACTTCAGAAATTCATTTGTTTTCCTTTCATTTACATTGTTCCTAAAGTGAAAACAGATAAATTATACATGCTTCAAGAGCAGAAAGACAGAATGTCTATGACTCTAGCTTATGTCTATTCAGATAAGGTAAAATAAAATAATTGTTTTTAAATAATTGTGTAACAGAAGGTGAACAAATCAGTGGGAAATGTGAAATCAGTCCGTCTCTCATGTAACACTACATTACTGCATTATATCAGCAGCACCCCCATTTTGTTATTATTTTTCAATGCCAAATGTGATTGATCACTGAAAGCTTATCATATGGTAATACAATTCTCAAGAACAACTTTGTTACATGAATACAGATGTCTTACAAGAGTGTAGCTATTGGCAAAAATCTGTTTTGGTGGTAGCAGTTCTATTTTTTTGTATTTAATGGAGCTTAATGTGCGAGAGCAATTGAAAGACCAACTAGAAACATAGTTCATATGTGGTATCTCAATTTCCTAGATGCTGAAGGGTTATCAGAAGTTCAGCTTCACTGTTCCATCACCACAGGGTAGAAAACAATGCAGAAATCACCAAATGAGTTAGGCTTTCTTCTCTAAAGTGTCCCTCCTTGCATTTTCATTGTGAATGGACGAATAATGCCCTACTTTGATCAGCATTCTCACCAGCTGTTCTCCAGAGCAGGCTGCAGGCTGTCAAAAAATAAGAAGGCTCATTTTTAAAATTGGCATTCTATTTTATTGCCATCATTTACCTGGTAATGTTGTTTGTCTCAATATAGGGTTAAATATTTTTGTAATTATTGCTTCAGTCTTCGGTATTTGAATAATGATATTTATTTAAAGTTCTCCTTGCCTGGCAATAGCTGCTTCTAAACTGATATGCTGCTGTTTTGTGGCTTTGTTGTGTTTTGGATCATCTGATAAGCCAGGAGAAGTCTCTAACCACACAAATTTGGATTTAAAACTATTAATAACAGATGACATAAGAAAGCTGTACTAACATAGGACATATCTGTTCTGTATACTTTAAAACTGAATGACAATATTTTGGAATAAAAGTTGGAATAAAAGAAGTATTTTCCTGAGAAATAACGCCTTTTTTTTTTTTTTTTTTTTTTTTTGGCTCTGCTATATCCTATTGCTAATAGTTTTGCATTTTTTGTTTGAAGGCACGGTGCCTCATTGCTGTCTGTCACTTTTGTAGCTGAAGGTGCTTTGTTTAAGCTAAATCTGCCCTAGTTTTGCATTTCCAGTAAAAATAGGTGTTTGTGTTTTCTTCTTCTTCAAAATATTCTTTATAATATTGGCCTGTACACAGGGTACCAGAATCTGCTCTGGCATTTGTCTATTGAATTTTGGCATTTTGCTTTCTCCAAACCTTTTTGCAGTATTGTTTTGAAATGTCAATCTGGGGCCACGGAGATCTACTTTCCAGTTGAGCTGGCCTAAATCACTGTGTGCAGAATGTACTGTACAGTATCTTCAAGGTTTTCCATTCAATATCGTATGATGTTATATTATAGGTATTAACCTTAATCCGTTCTTTAGTTAGGGGCACTGACAGCTGTAGCTTGTAAACATGCTGTATGGTTACAGGTTATTCACCAAAGTTCAAAGCATGCTTTAATTTATGCTTTCTCTAAAAAGTACAAAACAGAACTAAACTAAATTCTGTTTCAGCAGACCATTTCCTGTAATGTTTCCCAGCATTTTTAATGTTGGCACATTATTACTTACTCAGAAATACTTTCTCTTAAATAACATGTAAAATAACTTTGTAGAAGATTCTTTGCAGTCTGATGGTTATTAACATTTGAGCTGCCAGTAATTTAACTGACTGAATATTCTATGTGATTTCAATATACTTTGTATGAAGACTGTGCTTTTTTCTTCTTTGAGAATACATATTTAAGAATGGAATGATTTTCTTCAGCTTTAATATTACATAGTTCAACAGTGCTGAAAGGTGGATATCTCTGTACTTAGATGTTCATTAATTGTCCCTAAGACTCTAATTTGCCCTGGTAACTCTGGACTCAATAATAATTGCACAGAACTGGCATTGATTTTCAAGCAAATTCAAATTATTTTTAAGAAACACAAAAGCTTGCCTTGCACTTATTTAATGTAAGCATATGCCTCTAGTGTATGTAGTTCCACTCATTGCAGCCAGTCTGGAATGGTTTGTATATGCTGTATCTGAAACAGTACAAATGAATAGGACAAATAAATTTGAATCTTCATTAGATATTCACAAACTGATAATTACAAATGCAATCATTAATACTGAACATAGATAATGCCTCAATGCAGAGTTCACTATTTATGCAGCTGGAACTTCTTTGGCCCTCCATAAGCACTTCGTTTGAACAGAGAGTATGAACTACTTCCTCACTCTGGTGACTTCATTCTGAAGATAGGCAGGACCGTGAGATGTCAGTGTTGCACATACGCTCCCCGGGAAGGTGGTTGAGTCACCATCCCTGGATTTGTTTAAAAAACGTTTGGATGTGGTGCTCAGGGGCATGATTTAGTGGAGGGTTGTTAGTTAGGGTAGTGTGGTTAGGTTGTGGTTGAACTTGATGATCTTTAAGGTCTTTTCTAACCTGAGCAATTCTATGATTCTTCATTTTATTTTATGGTGTCAAATAATTTTTGCAGGAATAGAGATTTTGAAGAGGATAGAAGCGATCTAAAAAGTCCTTTTTCATTGAATAAATTATTCTTGTATTTGATATTCTTAAGGCATCTCCCTACTCTTATGTGTGTCTGTCATTATTGGTGTGGTTAATCTTAGATATTTGAAGCCAACTTTCACTTTCGTACTTTGGACAAATGAAATGTTATGGGCTTGTGAAGGGTTTAAACTTTGATTTCATCTTAAGTGGAAGGAAGAGTTGAAGTAATGCAATACTTTGTGAAAGGAAAAATGCTAAAATCTTGGGTATACAGATGTCATACTATTTCATTTCTATATGATTTAGAGAAACAGTTGTCAGTACTCCTGACCTGAGATGATTTGCTTTAGTTTGGTGGATAACACTGAAATATTTTATCATATGATCAGCTTGCCTGTGCTTGTTGGTGCATCCTCCTGGGAGCTGTGGTAGCTGCATTTTGTGTTCTTAACTTCCCTGTGATGCAGCTTGACTAGCTGAAAAAGACCTCTGGTTCACTGAGTTGGGCAGCTCTCAGGTGGCACTGTGATGATTTAATTAAAGAAGGATATTACAGTGATTGTTGACATGTGTAGTCCATGCAAAGAGCAGCTCACATGGGAAGAAAGAGACTGAAGCAAGTAGAGCGGGTCTGGTGGGGTAGTTCAGCTATTCATCTAAACATACAGATTTTTACCTCAGTGAAGCACAGCAAAAGGCTTTCTTCCAAATTCTCTGTACCCTGTAATTGTAGGCTTTTTAGCTGATGGGCGTTTCAACAGAAAATCTCTAGTAGAGAGTGCATGAGGGAGCATGTGTAATAAAATGGAGTTTCAAAAGAAGATTACTGCTGAAAGCAAGAAGAAATATAGGTAATTCATTATCAATATACTACTAACTACTTATTCACACGAAAAATGCTTCTTATGAAGCACCAATGCCAAATAATGAGCAGAGAGATTAATTTTTGCAAGATTTGTATGTTAAGTAATGGATTTCATATTTAGATTTAGAAATTTAATGATCTGGGTCATCCCAAACCACTTGTCTTTGAAATTTAAGAAGCTATAAAAATTCTGCTCCTAGGAGCTGAATTCATTTCTCTCAGCTGTTAGTACATAACGGATACTAGTATATGTTTGTTGTCAAGCCTTCCACTATCCATCATGGAGATACCTTTGGGGTAGAAACTGATTAAAGACAGAGGCTTTCTTGTGGCAGAAAGCTATTATGACCATCAAGAAAGAAATTTAGCCGAATTAGCACAGTTCTTCCTCAGACCTTTACAAGTACGCTCAACTGAAAACTCTCACCTTTGCTTCTGTCTTGATAACTTTCAAGCTGTTTCTGCTATGCTCAGATACCACTGCCTGTGGGCTTGTTACCTGTCAGTGGGTTCTGCCTGTGTGGTAGGCCATGCACTTCTCCATTCCTAGCTCTCGCAATCATGTTTTTTCTTCTCATAAGATGCATTCTCAGTGTTGTCATTGAGTTTGTCTTTGAAATAAATTTACCCTTGTATATCAAGACCAAGATTGCAAATTATCTTCACAAGGAGGTGAGTGAAGTTTTAAATAATAATACTGAGTTTTAAGTTTGGTCTGAGTTGCCTTAGGCATCAGAAGTTTAATGAGTTTTGCCAGGGTTAGAACTGACTCAGTAGTAAATAAATATCACAGTCTTTGATGTTTGGAATTACTCAGAAAAGCACCTGCAGAATCCTTGCTGCATTGGAAGTTTCTTTCTAGTATACTTTCCCTATTAATTCTGTAACTGTGTCTGAGAAGTGCTATGAAGTGTGCAATATAACTTATTTTTTCTCATTTACATTAAGCTTTGTTTTAAGAATGATCGTCAGGCAGTTGTTTGTGCATTTGTTGAGTTCTCCAAGAAGGCTTAGGGCTAAAAAAGTTAATCCCATTGTATAGTTAAAGCTGGTCAGGTTTAGCAAAATAAGCAGGAGATAAAAGACTGGGAAAACCTAATTGTGAAGGGAAATGAAGGAGCTACGTTTCCCTTATGAGCATCAGGTCAAGTGACTCAGATGCAAAAATAAATAAATAAAAATAATAATAAAAAAAAAAGAGAACATCTGTATCAGGCATCAGCTTGTATTTCTCAGATTAGAATTCTTAAGCAAATTTAGACAAACGTTTTTGTTTATCATTCTAATTAAAACATTTTGCCCTTCTCATTGTCTTAAGTCATTGTCGATGAATGGCAGCCTTGAGTGCTGCTTCCCAAATATAATTAAGTGAAGACATGTTTTCTGTGGAAGAGATTATACGTTTGCTGCATTTAAAACTGCTAAAACTGCAGAAAAGTTTACATGTACTTGAAGTTAAACTGTGCACCTTTGTAGCCTGGATTAAATGATTTTGAATATTTAATTGAAGCTTTCCTTTTTTAAAAAATTCACACTTTAAGGTTTAAGTTGACCATAAAACACAAATGACCTTTTAGTCTTTTGGTTCAAAACGGACAAGACAAATAAGAACTTAGGAGTCTGACTGATAGAAAAGTCTACCAGGTCACTTATAACTAGTAAGGTGTGCGTTGTGTTTGATCTTGTGTCAGATCATTTCCAGTTATTATGCGGTAATCTTTTTATGCTGAACTAACCATGCTGCTCACAACAGTGATGTCTGGTGTGTGATCTGACTTTTGCATAAAGGGTGTTCACAATTGGCACAGAACAATATTTTGAGCTAGACCTGCAGGAGGTGTGTAATTTTTCAGTTCAACTGTCCTAATTATGTTCTATGCAGTTTAGCTTAAAACCTGTCCATGACTCAAGTTTAGGGAAGCATATGTGAATGTCAGTTAACTGTTTATTCCATATACACTGGAAAGACTGATTACCAACAGCATGAATAACGCTAGTCATTGTTTGCACTTTTGTGCATTCCAAAGAAAGAAATATCTGCATATCACTTCCTGGAATATCATATTTCAGGATTGAGTCCCACTTATTATACTGTAAATGTATCTTTATCATGTTGCTTTATGTTGCTTACAATGCATGTGCAGAATTTATCATCAAATTTACTTCTGTATATTTCTGCAGAAAACCCATATATCTCTAAGTGCACTTTATTGTTTGAAGCAAAGATACTCACTTGAATTTGAGAGACTTCCTTCACATTTAGAATCTCATAAAGATGGTTTCCCATCTGAATTTAGGAGTTGAAAAACTTTCACTTATTTGTATGGACAATAAATGTAGGGACAGATTCAATTTTGTAGGCAACAGCTTGTCTACTTGACTGTTTCTTCAGAACATTATTAGTAGCTTTTTCTACTTAAATAATTAAATTCCATGCTAAATGAATGTCATAAATTGACACAGACAAAAAGCATTGCTGCCTTTCTTTGTAATTGTATTTGTATATTCTTTGAATGAGAACAGTAATCTCAGCGTTCCACATCTTGCTCCGTGCTATAGTGACAATGTGTGCTTTTTCTCAGTAATTTTTTGTTTTGGACTACACCACTGGATTTGTGTTCCTTGGATTGTTAATACATTATCTGTGACTAAAGGGAGCGTTTTAATCTCTAGACACTGTGTAAACAGGTTTTCCATAAGCAATGGAAGTGTTTGATTTTGTTGTCACTTTTGGCGTGGATTTTTGTTGTTGTTGTTGTTGTTTTTTTCCCTAAGTACTCCACGTATGTGATCCCAGTTCCCTCTCCCTTTCCTGCATTTGTACAATGCCTTCATTGTGGGAATTTATTCACAGCTGCTAATAATGCTGATTTGCTATTTTCTGATTGCAGTCATCAGAGTTCTGGAGAAAAAAAGAAAAAAGGTGGTTAGAATAATTTGTTTTTCTCTTTTTTTCCACATCACCCAGTCACAATCTTTTAAAACTTTCTTTTTTTTTCCACAGTTTTTTTTAAGATTTGACTAGTAATGTGAAATGTTCAGTCACGTGGAGATTCAGTTTTCGTTGGTAATTTAAGGAAAGAAGATATTTGAAAGTTATTTCACCAGAATATTATTTTATATTTTGAGAAGGCATTTAAAGAAAGAAAAGGAAGAAAGGTGGAAGTTATTTAATATGTAATTAAGATATTAATCCACTATGAAATTTGCAAAAAATAAAAAATGGCATTGTCAGCCAATGATTCTGTCTAAACAGTCTTTGTATTTTCCAGCAGAAGTGTTTGTAGTTCATATGAAAGTGAACCTTGGGGTTGAGCTTGAATTATAAAATATATGGACCACATTATCTTGTAAAAGTGAGTTGAAAAAAACTGGTTTATGTGGAAAATATGAGAAAAATACAGCAAAGTCATTTTAAGTGTTTTTATATCCACTCCATTAGCGATTAAAAAAATTCTGTTTCTGGCCCCGCTGTTCCCAGAGATGCAAAATTGCATTATATCATAGTTTTTTCCACTTCTCAAAAGAAAAGAGGCATTTTTTTGCTTTGAACTTAAAAGCTGTATCTTTTGTTTTGAACAGCCTTTGACAACTGTGTCAGTACTGTGGAAAGCTGAATGAGTGTATTATACTTTTGTATTCGATATGATACCAGTAATACAATCAAACATTAAATTTTGCACCCAACAATAGTATTTAACTATGTTTATCTGCTTTATACCTTTTCTGCATTGATATTTCCTTCTCTGAAGGCTTTGAGCCCATACATTAAGTTATTGGTGACTATGGTAAAGTACTGCCAATACTTTATTATGTTCAAAAAAAATCTAAAATGAAAATTGTAAATTGAAAAAAGTAGCAAGAATGGACTTTTCATTCTGCAAGATTGGCCTAGGTTTTATTGTAGAAGTTCTTATAGGAATAATTCTGACTTTCTTTATTCATTCTTTATTTATTTATTTTTTATCCGTGTCCAGATGGAAGACGTCATAGCTCGCATGCAAGATGAGAAAAATGGAATTCCTATTCGTACAGTCAAAAGTTTTCTTTCCAAGATCCCCAGTGTCTTTTCTGGTAAGAGTCAGTGTGATTTTGATATTATTTAAGTTTCCCATTTTACCTTGTGTAAGAGGATGCTCAACTGGCAAACATTTACCTTAGTGTTACAGGGAATTCAGTTACCTGGTCTGATGAGACACTGACTGCCATTTCAGTACTTTGAAAATAAAAATTGTTTATATGTTTCTTGCACATTGGAATGTGTTTTCGCATATATGTTTTTGTCCAGTAGTTTTTCTGAAGGCAGTACTTACTGCAAAAATTCAATTTATTTTTATTGCAGTGTTTTTTGCATTTCAGATCTGATTTTTAACCTGTTTATATGGCAAGTATTAAGAGTTTAAGATATAGGCCAGCATATGAATGTAAGAACTATCACAGCATCAGCACAAGAAGATAATAATCATAGCACTCTATAACTGATGCTGAATTATTGGCATTTCTTACAACAGTCTGCTTTTATGAGGTTTGGCTGCTGGTGCCCAAGAAGCTAAGGCTGAGATGTCTGTGATGACATGCAAAACAGCTGTAAACTTTATAGGTAGCTCAAGCCAGTACTTTAGATGCACAAAAATATGTTCATTTTTTAATTAACTACTATTAACTAGTAACTATCTAGTTAATACTGTGAGGAAGTGGAGGGGAGGAAGAAAAAGCACAGCAATTCATTTTTTTCCTTTTCAGGTTTTCTACCTCAAATACAATTGCAGTAAGTTTTGCAGCGGGTTACTAAAAAAATCCCCCAAAAAGCAGCAATATTTTTAATGCATTTAATATTTACATTCCTTCTGCTAGAAAAAAAAGTAAAAAAAAAAAAAAAAAAAAAAGTAGTGTATATATTTGAGTGTATTTATTTAGATATCCTTTGGGTATGGGGAAGGGGGATAGAGGGGATGTTATCAGCACTTACAAATATATGAAGAGTGGATGTCAAGTGGATGGAGCTAGTCTCTTTGCAGTTATGCCTGACCACATGAGCCCACACTGGAGCACTGCAAGTTTGCTATGAAAATGAGAAAAAAGTTTTTTACTTTGGTATTACACAGCACTGGAACAGGCTGCACAGACAGGTTGTGGAGTCTCTTTCTCTAGGTATAACAAAAACCCGCCTGGACACTTTCTTCTGCAACCTACTTTAGCTGGGAGTTGGACTTCATGATCTCCAGAGGTCCTTTCCAACCCCTACGATTGTGTGCTTCTGTATTCTGGGCTACCATTATAAAAGCAGGAGTGGTATTTTAATTTTTGTTTTCTTGTATTCATACTGCTGTTTCTAATAACAGTGAATGGCAGACTAGTTAAGACAACCAGTAGTCTTTATTGCAGAATTACTATGTCTATTAAGGATGAGTAAATTAGCAAAAGAAGCGTGGGGAAAGGTATCCGAATTTGACCTGTTAGTAGACTGTTATGATTATAAAAAAAATAGGATAATGTGATTTTATTATCTCATTTACTGAGTCATTCCTTTGATGTTTTCACAAGTAAAGTATACACACAGAGAAACATTTCAGAAATAGGTAATTCTTTACAGCCAGTACACTACACATTGTTACTTTTCACAAGAGCACAAAAGGAAAAATAATGGTATGCTAAAGACTATTTCACCTTGTGAAATTTTGAAAAAAAAAAATTCTTTATATTTCACGTTTTCATGGAGAGCAGATATGTTGCTTAATGTTGAAGTCTGATGAATATGTTCCCAGGTATGTGTAAGCTTCTTGAATTCAAACACTATTTTGATTTGATTTCTTTCTTGAGATCTTTCAAAAAGAAATAATTTAGTTGAGTTTAGCAGATTAAAATATGCTTAGATTGAGTTTGCAAGATATTTGATGAAAAAGAATACATGTGTCATAATACTACTCTTACACAAATCTTATTTGTAATATGAGTGTCTCTTATATTACTACTCAAGATTGACTAAGCAGCAAATTTATCTGTGCTGTAAACTTACTAGAGCTAGTGAATTGCAGACTAATTTGGATAACAGCATTTCAGTCACCTACATCCAGGAGGTGAAATGAATTATGAAAAAAACCTCAATTCTTGACTGAACTCCAATGTGCCAATATACAAAACATTGAAAACAAGGAGGTAAAAAAAAAGGCATGTCCTGTTCCTTATACTCCATCCCTTGGTTTGCAGAAATTCTTCACAGCTGTTTAGCATCGGTGATGTTAATGATACTCATTTGAATTCTTTTATACGATAAAATTACACCTCATATTATTCAAATAACTGTGGTGAACAACTCAGTATATTGCAAAGTTCATAACAGAAATGACAGGGCTTATTATACATATTAATGAACAAATATTGAAGAAGAAAAAATGCATCCTTGACTAATTCCAAGTGGCACTTTGCATAAAAGAATCATTGGAAGTGCAGTACTGGGAGATGACTACTGACTTCTATTTGTATTTCTGGCAGACCTACAACCTGTTGTAGTCATCAGTCGATGTCTGTGGTGCATTTTAATTTGTCATAGCAAGCAACAAAAATATCAAACCTCAGAATTATGCTGCAGTGTTTCTTCTTAGATGTGATGAGCTAATGGTTTCATTGCATTCAATTTTTTTATACCAGTGTTTGTGCCATTCTTAGAACAGGTATTCTACTGACTACCCAGCTATAAATTGCTTAATCAGCATGGTGCTTTACTGATTATTCCTGACAGTAACTAACTTCTGGGGCCATTGTAACAGGATACCGTATGCCTAGTGTGATTTTGGCCAATAATATTTTTACACTAGATGTTACTGAATCTTTCTGAATGACCTCATTCAGCTAGTGCTTGTGAGGTCTTTGAACAGAAAGAACTTACAGTGTGCTGTAGCAGATGGTCTTTGTAATGATAGTTTATATCAAGCTGATTCACCACAATGTTATTTGTAGCTAGGCTCAGAGTAGATACAAACAGATGAATAGGCATGTAGAGTTCTGTAGAAAACAGACTAATGGGCCTATGCATCCTCGAACATCACTGGTTAAAAACAGACTTGTTGTATTGTTAGTACCACACTGGTCATTGCTTATGGAAATTCTTTTAAACTCTAAAATCTCTAAAAAAAAAAATGGCAAATCTATTAGAGAGCACCTAAAGGAGGGCTGTAAAGATGGCTTAGGCTCTATAGGGCAGGGTGCATGAGGAGTGCCTTGGTTTGTTCAGCCCAGAGCAAAGAAGGCTGAACCTCGTGGTGGATGCAGCTCCTCACAGAGAGAGGAGGGTCAGCGTTGAGCTCTGCTCTCTGGTGGCTGCAGAGGAAACAGCATGGAGCTGTCTCAGGGTATTAGGAAAATGTGCTTCACCAGAGACAGTTTGGGCATTGGGACAGTCTCTTCAGGTCGGTGGTCTTGGCCCCAAGCCTGCTGCAGTTCGAGAAGTGTTTGAACAACACTCAGAAATACAGTTCGAATTTTGGGTAGCTCTGTGTGGAGCCAGGAGTTGGACTTCATGATTCTTGTGGGCTCTCCCAACTCAGGATGTTCTGAGATTCTGTGACTGCTTAAGCATATTGCCACACTATGGTGGAAGATATGGTTGCTGTGGTTGGACTTGATGATCTTTGAGGTCTTTTCCAACTTGAGTAATTCTATGATTCTATGATTCTATGAAGATATCATTGTTCAGATAATAGCTTCTGGGTCTTTGTGAGTGGAATAACTGTTTTTATGAAGAAGAAATAGTCTGCTTGTGACCATTCATGTTATTATCTTAATAATTTGTAATAGCCATGGAGTTTGTCTTTGGGCATCTTATAGAATCATGGTTAGGATTGAAAGAGACCTTTAAGATCATCTAGTTCCAATCCCCCTTCTGTAAACAGGGACACCTCCCTCTAGACCAGGTTGCTCAAAGTCCCATCCAGCCTCACCTTGAATGCTTCCAGGGAGGAGTCATTTCATGTTCATCTTCTAATTGTGTGATCTATAGTAAGTGTTTCTGAAAACACAGAAGCAGACTTTCAACTAAGTATTATTTCTCCATGGAATGTTCTCCCAGACTTCAATATGTATTATTTGTTCTGTCTGGATCATTTTACTGTTTTTTTATTACGTTAGGTCTCTTGATCACCTTGAGTCTGTATCAAAATGTGCAGAACAGAGACCATGATGAGATCTAAAGAGAGACTATGTGAGAAGAAGACCCAGGAATAACTGATAGCCAAATCTGAGTTCAATGAATAAAGCCTACATGTACATCTCTGTAGAGACAGGCTGCATTTTCATCAGGGCTAATGGATAAATTAGAGAATATTTCACACATGAGATGATGGAAAGACCAGTAAGTATAATTTGAAAGTAGCTGTTTTCTTTTTATTGTGCAACATGATGAAGAGAATAGATTTTCTTGAGTGTTTGGCCCAGTTCACTGTAGTGTCTAGCATGGAATGGATAGATCTCTGTGCTTCAATATGGTCTTTCACTAGTATAAATTCATAACCTTTATTGAGGGTTTAGTGACTGCACAGTGATTTAAAGAATGTATTTTAAGATCAAGTTAGTGAGCTACTAAGGCTAGTACAGAATCTGCCATAGTAACCTACTTAAATTATTGGCTTGAAGAAGCAAGAAGAAATTTCTGATCTCTAAGTGGACACCTGTGGAGCTATAAAATGATGATGTGATAGAAGCTGGTAATGTAAACTAGATGTTTGTACGGAGTTTGTTTATTATGTAACATATTTTCTATAGCACTGCTCCAACTTAGAACTGGTGAGCTGTACAAATGGGTGGCTTTTGTTTGTTTGTTATTAAGTTGTGTTATTTTAGGAGCATATAAGAGAGCCCAAAGTATCGCTGGTTCAGTTCATGTAAGCTAGAAGTTTCTTTAGGGAGAGACTGAATCAGTTTTCTCAGTAGCTTTGAGCACATTGTTACAAATCTGGGCATCTAAAACTGAGCTTGAATTGACACCAGTGTTGCTTCCATGTGGTTCCTGGGGAATTTGATGGTTTGCCATTCAGTGGTAAAATTCTAGTTATCCTTGTCTTGGGATCAAAGTAATTTTGTACCATTAATTCTGATTAATTAGGCATAGGCACAGTTTTCAGGAGGCACATATTTGAAACAGTAGTTGATAGCTGACTAAACTTAAAATAATGCAGGACCCCCCACAGGCCTACAATCTGTAGTCTAAAGGTGAAGTCATAATGATGTTATTTATCGGATACATATTATGGCTTTGATTTGAAACTTTAAAGGCTCCAAGAAAAAAAAAGAAAAGAAAAAAAAAAAGATAGTCAGGAGAATTTGCTCCTTCCATGTGATTATTTTTTCATTTTGATGAACAAAGGAAAGGCTTGCTGTTATTGTCTCCATGGTTTTAAAATTCTTTGGAGGAGTGAAGATGTTTATATAGACATCTTGCCAGTCAACAGTAATAATTGCATGAAGATTGTCATGTACGTTCTTTACTAACAGTGATTAGAGCATCAGGAATAAAAAGAATACAATTTGCCAGGGACATGGTTCACCATTAGGCCTGGAAATGGATAAAAAAACTTGCTTGAAATGATGATGAATGTAGGGAGTCTGACATATGAATCATAAGGATTAGGAGGAGCTCTAAAATATCATCCTTATTTTTACTAAGGAATGATAGCAAGTAAATGCCAAAGTTTTGATGTTCACTTTCCAGCAGAAAGAGGCATTCAGAGTTTGTGGATAATGCTCTGAAATACTCAAGGACTTTTTTTAGGGATCTTAGCAAGGCAGATCAATACTAGTACAGAAAGATTCATAAGCTTATCAGAATGTGGATATTTTTAAAGACAGATATAGTGATGTAAAGATATCATGGTTGTTACAGATTACCAGAGTGATGCTTTATAGGACTTTAAATTATGTAGTACTTGGATATGCTTGCTGATGAACATGATGGCAGGAAAAACTGAACAAAATCTGTGGAGAATGTGCCCATTGAGTGGTGTGTAAGTGTATGTGAGGGATGCTGCTTAGTGTTTTTTTGAAGGAATGGGGAGATGCATGAGAAATGTTAGTTCAATTAAAGTGTACATGCAGAGGTAGAATAAAAGGTATCTATCTAAGGAGAGAGTTTTCATACAAGTTGTTCCTAGCTGTTTCTGTTGTGTGGCTCAGTACTTTTAGAAAGGAGTCACAGCTTGAAACAGCAATGATAGGCAAAGGTCAGTAGAAAGATGGTTTATAAAGTCTCCTGAGTCACAGAGAAGGTGAAAAGACTCATTTATCTTTTCCAGGAAAATATAATCCGTATAAAATCTTTAGCTTTTTTCTCCTAGATGTGAAGATGACATTGTGCCATATATGCACTGCATTTTCCCATTTTTAGAAAGTTTATTGCCATCATATGACATTTTAATCAATCAGTTTTCCTAATCTCAGAAAATGCTTTTTTCTTTTCTTCTGGGGAAATTGTTAAGATAATGAGATGCTGCATTTTGATTTGTGAATGTATTCACTTCACATAATCATAATTTTTCAGTCTTTATTTTAGCATTTATAGCATGCTTGATGAAAATAAGGAATCTATATTTTTAACCCTGCAACACCCAGCCCAAAAGCAGACTGGCAGTCTCGTAGTCTGGTCAGAGGTAGTGAGAGATACGCCAGAAGAAAGCAGTGTCATGGTAGCTCGTCTCAGCCACAGATCATTGATGGGTGAGCCCCAGATATGAATGAATCACAGGAGCTGCCTACAACAGTATTGCTTGTTATAGAGAGGCAAGCAGCAAAAAATAAAGAGTGGTACAGGGGAAACTGGATGACTCAGGGGGCTAATGACAAGAGAGTGTTTCATCTGTCATTAGTTTTGATCTTGCCCAACTGAGTAATGAGTTGCTAGCATCTGATGACTGTTCAGTGCTGCATATGAAATGAGTTGATAGGTTTATCCAATTCAGTACTGAAAATTACCAACTGAAATGATACAAGAGAAAGCTTTACCACTTGGATTGACAGAAAAGAAAACCCCACAGAAGCATAATACTTCAGTCATCTGGTACCTTTTGAAGCAATGTAATAGTGCATTATAGGTAAATGCAAGGAGTTTTGAATTTCCATTTTTGGTATATTTTCCAGAATAAATGAACCATGCAGGAGAATTTAGGATTCCCTTATCCCAAGCCCTTGATTTTCATGTACTTTTTTCCCCTTCAGTGTATCTCCAGTGCTAGGTTGGTAAGAAGATCCTGCTTTCTGTAATTCCTTCAAGGCCCCTACCACCTTCCCCTTTTTCCTGCATTCTTCTACACATATAATTCAATAGTAATTGATGGGTACTCTGTGCCAGGTCAGCCTCTTGTTATCTGTAAACAGAGCCTTCAGTGCTAAAGCTGAAAGCTGGCAGGCTTGATTGGGTTCAATATTAGTAAAAGGTTTGATGAAATAAAAAGATCTTTGTAAGTACAGAAATGACAGAAGTTAGCTTATTCCCTCTTTTCTGCTATTGCAGAAAGACAGGAACTTGCCATCTTTACAGTTTCAGTTTTCAAACCAGAACTTTTGAGAATAAAAGTTAATGCTCTATCCCCAAATGAGTAGTCATTTTGAATTTAAAATACCAATCATTCCTGTGTATTGTATTCATTATTTTGTCAAAAGGTGACTGATTTGCATTTGTATGTTCATGGTCTTTTGGGAGTTGATATTTTTCAGTAGAAGTCTTGTTTTCTTATTTATTCATATCATGTTTATGATTTTTTGAGCCTTTAGTAGAAGAACTTACTAAAGTTGCAGAGTAAGATTGGATATGCAGTCATTTCAAAATTCTGAGATAATGAACTGATTAATCAGTGATGCTTTGTATGCTTTACCACTTGGTGAAACAGAAGTAGATATTTGAGTGCTGTTTGCATACGTTCACCCCACAATTCCTGCCTGTTTGTTTGCACGTCTGTCTTGGTCATGTCATGCATATTGGAAATATGGCCATTGAGGGGTTATCTTAAACTGCTTAAACCTTGACAGAACGTTTGTGTTTTATCAATCAGTGCTATAGCTGTGGGGCTCAGAATGGTGGTGATTACCACTGGAAGAATTAGTAAAAAGAAGAAAATACAGTAATGAAAGTCTGAGGTAATTTTGCAAAATTGTTCTAAGAAACTGAAACATACTGAAAACCCGCTGAGAAGTCTTTCAAAGTAATCTGTGTGTAAGACAGTCATTATAAACGTCTATTCCCTTAAAGTCAGTAGATTATGAAAAGCTTAATTTCACAGATATTTGCAAAATAAACAGGTCCAAAAGTCATGCATTTACAGGAAAAAGATCTTAATAATTGTTCTTTCGTTTAGAGATTTGAGATCAGTGGAAACATTCATTTTTTATTTGTTTTTCATCCATTAGAAGTGCACTGTTGGAATTAGATGACCCCCTGCTTCCCAAGTGCTGCGTGAAGCCTTACAGCTGAACGTGCTTCCTGATAAATAGTTCCGGGGCTTGCTGATCATAAATACAATGTTTTTTCCTAACTTTTCCTAATATGTTGTTTTGTCAGTTTCCCTCAGTCCTTGGGAACAACCCTCTTCTTCCAATCCTCTTGTATGTAAAATTTTGCCTGGTTTTTTTAATTTTTTTTTGGGGGGGGGGGGGGGGGCGGGGGACGGGGGGAGCGGGGGCGGTTGGGGAAAAGGATTTTACCTGTGATGTCTGAGTACTTCTGAGCAGCATATGAGAAAACTGTTATGTTGAACTACTTTGGTGTACTTTGCCATTGCTTGATGTCCAGTCTCTGGATGCTGGACATTCATGAAAACATGGGGCTGAAAGTGGAGCCTTTAGGCTGTTTCACTTCAACCTGAAACTAGCAGAATTTCTCCAGTTTATCACAACTTCACTTTAGCTGGCTTGCCTTTATTTTTCTGGTGTAATAACATCCATTAGTAACTGTCTTGTTAGGTTGTTGTTGTATCAGCAAAATGAGTAGTACTTACAAAAAGAATGACCTCCCCCAACTTGCACATACAAGCATATATAGTATTCATATGCATGTCATATGTATTTGTCCATAGAAATAGTGCATAAATTATCAGCTTAAAAAATAATAATAAAAAACCAAACAGAAACAAAACAAGAAAAAAAAAAAACAAACACAAAACCAAACCACTTCTAGTCTTAAAGAAGTATCTGTAGAAACGGTTAATAATAAAGGCTCACTGAAGTCTGTTATGTGTGTAATCAAAACTTGTACGAAGACAAGGAACAGAGCAGCAGCCCGTGATTCCAGGGAAGTCCTCCCTTACAAAGTCCTCCATTGTTGGCATGAAGGAGCATACAGACCTTGTCATAACGTGGATAGAGGAGTGAAACCCCAGTGGAAATAATAGAGAATTTATATGTGAATATTTATATAAATAAATGTATATAAAGGTGAAGAGAAAATAAGTATTAGTATTCCCTCCACCACACATGCATTTTGGAACATAATAGTTTTAATTATGAGACCTGGTTGTGCTTGAGTGAAGGAGCAGAAAGTGGAACTTTTGGGTATTTGATGAGTGTCTCACTGTTAGAATAATATAGTATCTGAGGGATTTCAGTTGTTGCTTAGAATTTGGTTCTATTATATCTATTATATCATATGAAAAACACTAGTCATGGGGTGTTTGTAGCAGACAGTTGAACTACCTCAGCTCTTCCTGAAATATTTACCTTCTGAAGTGTGTTAAATGCTTGAAAATAAAAAAAGCTGTTCTTAAAAGCAGAAGTGTGATACACATCTTTCCCTGCCACAGAAAAGGTCAGTAGTCTTTTGTACTACAACAGCTATATGTGTAGTTTTGATACATAAACACCAGCAAGGCATTGTAGGTGTTTGAATATGCTTGTTTGGATCTTGATTCAGTCATCAGTTCATGCAGATAATTCCTTTTATTCATTAATAATATTCATATTATTCATTAATATCCATGTAGTAAACTGCATGGATATTAGCCGTTTAAAGCTACTGCATGACATTCTAACTCATGTTCAGAATATGTAGCGAACTTGTGGAAGATACTGAGATGAATTGTGTAGTAGTTGGAATTGTTAGATCACTAGGTTGCATTTTTCTTTCTCTGCAGAGCCAAGTACCAAATTAGCTTGCGCACATGAGTATCTTATGGATGTTGGCACCCCATGTGCTTGTCTGATGTCAATATTTTTACTGTTAAACCTCTTATAATCGAATGTGATAAACTATAGAAATGCTTTATAGATTTATAGACCTCAATAGTTTTTGTCAAGAGTACCTTCAGATATATTGTGGACTTGTTATGGGAGGAAAGATTTATAGATAGTAAAGAAAGTAACTATGCAGTAAAACATCCAGTTGTTACCCAACTTATTTCTAGAGCAGGAAATATTTTATGAATAGAAAAGAGGCACTGGGCCAAGCCTACCCGTTAATGGTTTGTTTACATAAATTCTACCTTCTGCTTTTCTTCCCACCCATTTATCCTTTCCTGATTTTTCTGCTTTCAGTAATCTTGAGATCTCCTTGTTTATGTACTCTTAAGTGAAAAAAAACACCTTCACTGTTCTCTATTCAGTTGTTTCCTGGGCTAGTAGTGTTCTTGTGTTCCTGCTGTCTGAACTGTAGATGTTTTAAAACAATTTTATCAAGTCCTTTCATGCTTATAAAGGCTTCTCTTCAATAGAACAGATCAGAACTATGTTTCAATGAAAGGTGGAGGCAGTTACTTGTCTCTTTTGTTCTTGTGCTTTCGGTCAAATACTGTGTTATGGAAATACAATTGCATGTTATCTACATTTTTTTCCAGACTGTTGATAGATTATCTAAAAAATTACCATGAGTTCTAAATTGAGAAGTCATAAAAACATACTTACAATGATCAACATTTGCAGATGGACCCAGGCTGCTCTGCTTGTGCTCTGGGCTAGTTGCTCTGGGCTGGAAGTAGAGGAGAAATACAGATATGTTACCAAGACCATCACATTCTTTGAGCTGGATTTAGGGAGTTAATCTTGATTTTATCTCATGCTTAAATGAAAGCTTCTGTCAGGGATTATTTCCCCAAATCCTAGACCAATTAAAGACCTGAAATTGAGGCTATTGTTCCAGAAAGTGTCTGGAAAATTCATCATAGCAAATCACTCATGTATGACAGTTGTTGAAAGAAGGAGAGAGCAGCTTGTCTCACTTTCCTTTTATTTGCCTCTTAAAAATGCAGTTCTCTGTGTTTAAAGAAACAACCAACCAACCAAAAAAACTCAGTTGGTATATCTGTCATTCTCCCTGTTTTGATCATAGTTTAGGCTATCCTGCAAGGGACATAAGAAACTATGTACAATGTTTAATCTAGCCAGTCACATAACTGGTTTTGAATTTAGTCTGATATAACTGTCCTTTAAGACTGATAGTTCTTGTTTTTAATTATTATATGTAAAATAGAAATAATAAATTAATAAAGCATCTGAAGAACTTTATAGAGAGGCTGCTGTATTAATATGAAGTTGTATATTAGGCAGAACACCAAGCTGTGTGGTGTGGCCGGCACATCTGAGGGATGGGATGCCATTCAGAGAGACATAGACAGGCTTGAGCAGTGGGCCCAGGTGAACCATATGGGGTTTAGCAAATCCAAGTGCAAGATCTTGCACCTGCATTGTCACAACTCCTGCTAGCAGTACAAGGTGGGGAACAGAGCACAGCTCTGCTGAAAAGGACTTGAGGGTACTGGTGGATGGGAAGCTGGACAGGAGTCAGCAATGTGCCCTCACAGCCCAGAAAGCCATCCATATCCTGGGCTGCATTAAAAGTTGTGTGACCAGCAAACAGGTCAAGGGAGGTGATCCTGCCCCTCTGTGCTGATGAGACCTCACCTGGATTATTGCATCCAGACGTGGAGTCCTCACTACAGAAGAGATGTGGACCTGTTAGAGTGTATCCAGAGGAGGGGCACAGGAATGATCCAAGGGATGGAACCTATGGGGACAACCTGAAAGAGCTGGGGCTGCTTAGCCTGGACAAGAGAAGGTCTCTGGGAAGACCCAACAGTGGCCTTTAGATCCCTACAAGAGGAATATAAGAAAGAAGTGGGCAGTCTCTTTAGCATCATCTGCTGTGACTGGAAATGGTTTCAGACTAAAAGAGGGTTGGTTTAGATTGGATATAAAGAAGTTTTTTACAATAAGGGTGTATAATTGGAATAGAGTACCCAGAAAGATGGTGGACTCCCATCCTTGGAGACATTCAGAGTCAAGCTGGACCAGGCTCTAAGCAATCTGGATGTTGCTGTAGGTGTCCCTTATTCATTTCAGGGCAGTTCGAATAGATAACCTTTAAGGGTCTCTTCCAACTCAAACTATTCTGTGATTCTAAAAAACCCAGCAGTTGATGACCTATGAAAAACCATGCTAATGTAGCAGACTAAAAGTCACTACTTGTTGACTGAACAGCTTGATAAAGGAAATTTCCTTCCAATTTTAATTTAAAATATACATGAAAGTCAGTGAATAAAGTAGCAAATTACTCATATATACATTAGATCTATTTTGAATCAAATGATTGTTGTTCTTCTGAGAAGTTGACCCCAGTTTAAGAATTTCGTGCCAAATATCCTTTGTTCTAAGATGAGAATTCAGTGGTTGTGGAATGTCCTCGTTGCAGACTTGAGGGGCCTGGCTTTTTAGTCCACGCTGTTAAACTCAGACATCAAGACTTGCTGAGCCCCTGTGTTCAGTATAATACTAGTTGAACAAGGATAGAAACTGTCTATTATATGTGCTCAAGAATGGACTCCTGATGAAGACGTAGTGAGAGATGTAGAAGGGCTAGGAGGAATAAAAGTGTGAAGCTGATTTTCCTACTAAGTGTGACTCTTGAATCAGCTGAAACTGTGCTCTATTACTGCTCGTATCTTTTCTCTACAATGGTGCTTGATTTACAGCAAGAAAAACAAGCTGATGAGGAAAAGTGATGAAAAAAAGTGAAGTTCACGCAGCACAGGTGAATAGGCTTTCACCACCTTCCTTTTCCTTATGCTGTACACTGCCCCCAGAGATATCAGAATGCTTTGTCACTAAGACCAGAAGTAAAACTTTTCACATGCCTTGCTAGACTGTCCCATGCATTATGTGTGCATCCTGTCTACTGAAGTCTGAATTTTAAAATCATTTCATGAATGTTTGAAAAGTGAGAATTAGAAAGAGGGATTCGAGAGTGCTAATCCTTTCATGAATTATGATTTACAATCTTCTGTTTGAGACAGTATGTACTGGTAAGTTGATGATTTGTTTTATAAGCTAAAGTGTTATTTTGGATTTATTAATGGAGTCACTGAACTTAAATGCAAAATTATTTGTTTATTTTATAATATGCTATCCAAGTAGGACATTTCATCCCACATACCTTCCCTCTCACTCCCCTGACAAAGAAAAATGAAATAAAAATAGAGAATGCACAGATCACAAGCAAGAATCCCTGTTTTATGCTTTACTGCTATGCAACAAGCATAAAAACAAGCAGAACAGGTAGCAAAAGGAAAAATCAAATACATTAGTTTTTATATTTGCAGGAGATGTCCTCAGTCAGCTGAAACTTTGCTCAAATCAACAAATCCGTCAAATAAAATGTAGATTATAGCCTTGTGTCTCAGATGTAATAAAGATTTGGATCAATATTAGAAATACGTTGGAACTATCTTTTCTATTATTTTAGGAAGTCAAAACATTCTTCATGCTGACATCATTTGAAGATAAAACATGATTTTGATCTGAAATGAGTATTGACTTGGAAGGACAGAATAGAAACAGAGAAATCCCAAATAAATTCTGTCCCTTTCCCCTGCACTGAGCATGGGTAGTTTCAGATGAATCTAAAATGACATATTTTTATTGGATATTACTTTTGCCACTTCTCAAACTGAATAAAATACTAGTGTTTTTTTCTTGTGAAATAAACATTAAAATTGTAGTGCTACCAGAAGGAACAGATTCTTTAGAAAGATTTGTATGCACACACATTTTTAAAATATCTTCTGCAGAAGAAAAGCTCGAGCACAGATTTAACTAGGTCTTTCTTTACTCAGGATCTGCACTGCACTATGTGCCTAAGCATTGATGTATAAAGTATGTGTGTCAGCAGCATCAGAAGTCTGCTTTTATACTTACCAGTAAATCATCTGCAAACATTAATTGATTAAAAGTGAGACAGCACCTAGTAAGGCCAGAGAAATCCAAGAAGAACGCCACTCAGCCCTGTCATCAGGTCGGTCCGTGCTCCTTCTGCCACTACTGGGAGCTGAGGACTTGCCAATTTTGTGGAGATGCCACCTGCTGAAGTGCAGATCTGGGGATCCACAAACTACCTTCAACCAGTGCTGCGCTGTATGTGCTTGTATCAAAGAGAGACTTCTTCTGTGGCTGTGCCAGAAACTTCTCTAATTATGTCTAGAATCTGACAAAATGTGGATGCACCAGTTTGGATCTGGGGTTTTGCCATGTGTATCTGAAGGCATTTTCCCAGAATCTGCAAGATACTTCTCTGCAGTTTCCAGTTGAGGGTGTTTATTAAGAGTGTCACACTTAGCATCAAAGGGCACAAACTGTCCTTTAATAACTATACGTAGCTGCAAAATAAAGAAGCGCATTTTGCAAAACAGTTTCTGTGCAGTACATCAGATGGAATGTATCTTAGCCCTTTGAGCAGCAGAAAGAAAATGTGGTGGAAATTGAAGAGTGACCTGTATTACAGAAATGCTGTAGTTTTCTCATGATCTTTGTATCTGGTAGTAATATATGCTGATGGCAGAATGCTGAGAGAAAGATAAAGCCTGAAGTTAAGCTCTTTCTTTTACTCAAGTATTCAGTTTACATTCCCTTTCACCATTTTAAGAAAATGAAAACCTGGCAAAACAGTGCAATGCCTGTAGATTTCATGCAGAGTCGAATCAAAATCTTGGAGATTAGGACAGTATTTGAGATCAACATATATAAAAATGAGATAGGAAAACAAAGACTAGGTAGTGCAGTCTCTCCGGTTCCACTGTTTCATCAGTGAAGTTTGTGTTGTTTTGAATCATGAGTCAAATAGTAATACTCAAAATGTCAAGGTAATGTTAATGTTTTTTTAAAAAAAGAAAATAAAATTCCAGAAACATATTTTAAGAAGAGTTACACAGTTAAGCAGTAAGACACAAGAAAATGTTTAGTGTGAGATGATATATAGCTCAAGGGCATTGTTACCTAGGAAGCTTACTATCTTGCAATACAAAGACCTTTGCAGAGTCTTATTGTGGTTAATAAATAGATAAATAGCAACCTGTGTACTGAGAAGAACAAAGAATTAGCTGTAGGGGGCAGCTACAAGCAGTAGAGAAAAACTTTAAATGAATGCTGTATAATATGAATATATGTTGACTTCTAATGTGTTAACCCTATAAGGGTAGATAATTTTTTTTTTTCCAAAAAAAAAAAGTCTTAAGTTTCTCTGGCAGGCAGTGGTAGTCAGCTATAATGATAATTACTTCATGCTTTGCAGTGCAAATGGACAAATTGCCTTGCAAATACTTTCAATTAACTATATAAATGAAAGTAAGTCTAACAAGCCTCTTCAAATCTCTTTTCTTTAAAAAGACATAGGATAGAATGTGATATATTAAAACCAAAGTTTTAATGTGATATATTAAACCAACAAAAAACGATCATATGCTTAGACACCAATGCAAATGATATGAGGGATTTATAAGAAAGATAATATTACATTTCTAATGCCTTCTGTAAAGCGAAGCGTATCATGCCAAAGTAGCCTGTATGCTTCCTCTTTATAAAGAACAGTTTGTGATGGTGTCCATTTTGGAGGACAGTTGCCTCAATTCTCATAGGGCAGGAAGCTCCATGAAAGGCATTCCAAACATCTTCCTTAATAAGACTGAGAATTGGAGCCTTGTTCTTTGTGTATTTGCTTCACCTGCCTATGAAAATAAATTAGGTCAGTTTGTGGAGAAATGAGTTGCTATAAGGACACTTACAGATTTTACAGATATATCAAAGGTGTAATTGGGGATAAAATTGTACAGTAGTGTATTATTAAGTTCCTTTTTTGGTTTGAAGTTAAATACCCCTAAATTGCTGACTTCAGTACAATTTTACATGCATGCACACTGGAGAAAAAATTAAAAAGTAGACTTTAATTTTCTTATAAAACTTAGAATCACAATTTGTTTGGTGTGAATCTCAGCATTTGTCGTAGTGGAAAGAAATGTGAGATATACTTCAGTAATTCTGTTAGCTATTTCCTCAAACTATATGGATTTGAAACATTTAGACAATTATATTGATTATAGTAGAGTTGCTTTGCAACTAAGACAGTGAATGATTTTATGATATCCCTTTGGATTTCACAGTCAGTAAATAGAAATTGTTATATATTATAGTACTATAGTGTAGTACCAAAATGGAAGATACACATGAAAGTAAAGCTTAAAAGTACATGGGTTGAAACTGCTGAAATACTAAGTTGAATCTTACTTCACTTTTCAAGTGATCATCTTTTAGAAACTAAATCCTAAATAGTTCCCAAGTGTTTTCATCCTGACTGTGCATAACTCGCTCTCTGGAAACATATATAGTAGTTACAAGGGTTGTAATTACACAAATATATTTTCTAAACGCTATTTGCTATATGAAATTGCAAAAAGCGGTAGCTTTTCAAGGCTCATACATTTTCTTTACTACTCAGTGGGAGGAGAAATAACTAATTATCAACAGCAAGGCATGATATGAGCTTATCAGAAATATCACCTCTGTGGTTAGTGTTTATGTTGCATTATAAGAATTTCCTTGAATTCAAATTAGATTATAATGAAAGTAGCTTATTATTAATATTGTAATAACAATTTTAATTTGTTCCTATAGAATTAACCATCGACAAGGTAATGTCTTAAGAGAAGATGGAAACTGGTATTGACCTTTATTCTCTTTTCTTCTTGTCTCCTGTATCTAAAACTATCAACTAACTTTATCTGAGTGCTCAGTATAGCAGATCATAAAGCATTGTCCTCTGGACTTGTTGAAAAGGTGAGAAAATCATAGAATAATGAAGCATGTCCATCTTAGTTGTATTTCAACCTTCTGCATCTGCTTAATTTAGAAGAATTATCCATTAAGAGCTTTCTGTGAAGCTTTATGTAGCAAATCAGTTTTCTGCTGGGAAATGTTTTCACAGCCAGACTGTTTCATAAGAATTTTCATGAGAATTTTTTTGATATTGTTATCTGGAAATACTGAAATACTGTGTTTTGATTTTATTGTTCTGTTACACTATTAAAAGTTTTCTTATGAGTCAGACAGATGAAGATGAAACACTCTGTTTGTTTTATAATAAAAAAAAAAGACTTTGCTTCTGTTGAATTAAACAGTTTGATAACTTTAAAGTATTTTGGAATTTTTCATTTTGTGCAGAGTTTGATGTTTGATGTTGGACTTCCAGTTCCGAATTAAATGAAGTTTGAGAACCTCAGAAGTTGATGCATGGTAGAAACTTTGGTGTTTAATGATTTCTGTAGTTATTCACAAAGTATCCTTTTGAGGATCATCAACTAGTGCTTTTGTCTGGGGAAACTCAGAGGATAACAGAGAAGGAAGGGGCTATATTGAGCAACTGCGGAATGTTGGTTGTTAGAAAGTCTTCATTATCCATTTAAATCATCACATCAGAAATGGGGTCATTAGGAGAGAGACTTGTTTTGCCAGTGTATTTAAATTGCACTTAGTATAAGATACTTCCATGCTAAAATTCTTGAAGAAGCTCTGAAACACCAAACTGCAGGGAAGCTTTACCTTTGCCAGATCTTATGCCTTCTGTGATGTGCTTGGCTTCCTGGGCATTGTCTCCACTAAGATTAGAGTATAGCAAGTTTAGGCAGCATTAAAGTACAATTTTTGTGTATATTTTTGCTTGATGTGCAGCAAGTTAACAGTGGGTGCTTCATCTTAAGAAACTGTGCACAGATCTGTAATTTTCCTCTATTTTCTCAGTGCACATTTGTTCTTCTTTGTAAAAGAAGTTGTCTATCTTTGTTAGCTCACTTGCTAAAAAGAAAAAATGCCAGCTTAGAAGTACATCTCTTATAAGCCAAGTTATATGATGATTCTAAACACAGAATAAGGAAAAAGAACTGGAACTTAAAGATGTGTTGCTTATGGTGAGATCTTGTTACTTTGTTTTCCTGGGTGACCCTGATTTCCAGATGCATAATATCAGAAAAGAGCCTCATTACTATTATTAAAAAATACCAAAATCAAAGTTGTGGTGTTGAATCTATGAATATTTTTTTAATATATGCACCTAAATTAACAATCAGTTTATTCTAAAAACATCTCAGTAGCATGTGAATATGTAAGTAATGCCTCCTATTTATTTCCTGGGAAACTATAACAGATACAAAGAACACAGTAACACTGTTTGATAAAGCAAATTTGCTACTAGAAAATGTTGTTTTTTCAGCATAGCAGCCACCATTAGCTATGCATTTTTTGCCAGCAATGAACAAGAATCTGCATTCTGTACTCATAAAAATCTGCACCCACAGAGGTGACCTGCTGTGGCTACTGCTGATATGTACCACCCATCGCCTCACTGGTCCTACATCCACTGCTTGATCTCCATGAACATTCAGCAAGCATTGATGAATATCAATGGGCACCATTTTTTTTCCTCATGGAGGAATTCAATTACATACCTGTGCTTCATACCCACTTCCATGTCAGACATCATTTTGTCAAACTGCCCTTCTGCTGCAATTTGTCACACAGCTACAAAATGTAATGGAATATTGGTGGGAAAGTTCAGCCTCTGCTGCCATACCACCACTGTCTGCCTCTGATGTTGTGGACCATCATAATAAAGTAGGAGGCATTACTTTCGGAGCAGCCCTCATGTATCGCAGCAGGTGTTTCTGAAAACCATGGAATGTGTATGTTCCAGAAATAAAGGTGGTCAAAGATATACTCTTTACATAGTCAATAAGAGGTGAAAGCTAGTGAATCTAAGCTGAACAAAGACTTCTGACTCTTCCTGATTGGCTTGAATTGCTGTCGTGTTTGTGTGTTTTGTGACAAACTGACCATCTCTAGGTGGCGTGTTTTACTAGCTGTTATGTTTGGGACTTTCACAGCCTGGAGAAATGAGTTGACAGGAACCTCATAAAGTTCAGTAAGAACTGCAGAGTTCCGTGTGAGGGAGGGCACATCCTCACGTGGTAGTACCTGCTGGGTGCCACCCAGCTGGGAGGCAGCATGGTAGGAAAGGACACCAAGCTGAAGATGAGCCAGCACAGTGCCTTTGATACAGAAAAGGCTAATGCATTAGGAGTAGTTTTATCACTAAGTCGAGTGAGATGATCCTTCTCCTCATATACTCTGTGGTGAGGTCACACCTGAAAGACTGGAGTCCAGTTCTGGACTCCTCAGTATACGTGAGACATGGACATACTGGAGTCAGTCCAATGAAGGTACTGGATATCTATTTGTATTATGTTTTTTTTTGTTTTGTTTTGGTTTGGTTTGGTTTGGTTTTTTTAAACTGATCCTGCTTTTATTTTCCCAGGGTAAAAATATGTGATCCATTCCTGAGTCTGTAATCAATGCTTAGGGAAGAAATGGCCATCAACAATTTTGGATAAAATATGTGCAGGTCTTAAAATAATATCTAAAGAGGTAAACTAATATATAAGTAAATTACTGTATGTGTATGGAGGGTGGGAAAAAGAGGAGCAGAACTGCTGGTTTAGATACATCTGTAAATACTTTTGTGTATGATTCATTAAAAGGTTCTTACTCTGACAGTGTAAACAGCGAAGACTCAACAGGTGCTAAAAGTAGTATTGACGTCACTGCATACTGCTAGGCAACCATATGAACTTAATTTTTTCTCTGCTTTTTGTGAATAAGAAAAAAAAAAAAAGAGCTACAGCCTCATCCTCACAAAGAGCTTTTGTACTCACGAGATTAAGTTGTAAAAGACCCATTCTGTGTTCACAATAAGGCACCATCCCTTCTCGTGAAATAAAACATGAACATGTTCACTCAAATAATATGAATAGAATCCGTGCTCTAAGATGCACAATATTATCTATTATACCATACTTACAGGTAAATCCTTGCAATGCACTTTTCTGGTCTTTCAATCGCCTGAATCCACAGCATGTTATGGGTAACTATTATCTTTACAATAGAGGTAAATATTCCTCCTTCTTACATGCAAACATTTACACCACAGACTAGTGGTCCAACATTGTTCAGAAAATTTTTGGGGTTTTTTTTTGTTCCTCTGCCTGATAATAGATGGCTGAAAATGGCTTTCTCCTGCTCTCTCACATAAACTTCCAATTACTTTCTGGAAGCCAATGGATTAATATATCAAATGATAGTTATGGACACAGCGAACATGAAGGTAAGGATGGGAGAAGCCAGGTGGTTTTTGTAGTGGTCATTGTTTTGTCCAGACACTGAGAAATGTTCCTAAACTGGAGCCATTCATGATGGCTTCATGGTTGCTATCAGAAGCTGATACACTGGAAAAGAAAATGCTTTGCTTCTAAGAGACATTTGTTTAGATGTTACCAAGTTACTTGTAAGAGTACAAAAACTGCTTTTCAATTCATGTGAAAATATCAAAGAGCTGGTACTAGATACAGAGCTGCAATTAATATCTCAGAAATGCTAATGTGAATGTCCCCAGGAAAACTCATCAGCACAGGAATGAACTTAGTGGACTAAAATGTAGAGGAATTTATTTTCTGTAAGCCGCTTTGCTAAGTTTACTGTGATTTGAGGGAGCACAGTTTTTTGAAAGAGGTTGGCATATATGAGCATTCACCGTGCTTCAATTTTCAAATTTAGATGAAGTAGTGTACTTGTTGAGTATGGTATGATTAAGGATATCTTAAACTCAAGAACAGTTGATTACGTATTAAAATGATAGTTCATGTCTATTTAAATTTTTTATGAATATACACTGACAGATAAATCATGCTAGAGAATTTTGGTTGTCAGTACACATTACATTTCTTTAGGAATTATCTTGAAGAGATAATACCATTTGCCTTCATTGTGGTAGAACAGCTGCAGTGCATGTGTACTTACATGCATTACCTTGAAAAGAACTACCATGAAAAGAACTGTGAGATTTTTACCATGAAAACTACCACGAAAAGAACTGTGAGATTTTTACTGCTTTGCGAAAAGATTCAGTGAGGAGAGCATCAATACTGCAATTATTGATATTGAGAATAAATTAATTCATAATGCCTAAATAAAGATGAAAGGCTGCATATGAAAAATATACTGAATTTGGTGGAAGTATCAATATCAATTCCATTTCCAACAGCTCATTCTGTGTGTGATGTAAATGATTTTTACCACACCAAGCACTTGAGCATAATAAAGTCTTGAAACAATTCCATATTTTGGTAAAAGCTGAAAGGGATTAGATTTTCAGCCAGACAAATGGCCCAAACGATAGGTAGTTGCAATTGTAGTTCATTACTTTTTCATTTTGAAAATGCAGCCTTACAGCAGGTCTTTGATGTGTAAACTCTGAGACACAACAGTATTAAAATAGCTTTGGATCTGGAGGAAACAGCACCAAACCATCCAGGACAGCTTAATAAAAAATAGAAATTCATTTGAACTTTCTATGGTCTATTGAATGTTAAAGTATTTTGTATTTCAAGTAGAAAAAAAGAAGCCTTGAGCAAAGTTTTACAGGGAATTGGAACTTGATGATCCTTGAGGTCCCTTCCAACCCAAGCCATTCTGTGATTCTGTGATGCTTCTGGTGTAACACTTGAGTATTGGGATTAGGTATGAATGTTTCTGCTGAGTTTCAGCAAACTTTCTCATATATTATGTACTTGTTGCTATTAGCTGAGAAACAGATAGTCTTTGCTGGATGTCCTGAAACAGTAGGATCTATGTGTTAAAAAGCACTGAAAAAAAAAGAAAAAAAGAAAAAAAGAAAAAAAGAAAAAAAAAAAAAAGGATGACTACTTTGGCAAAACAGAGTATTTTAATCCTAAAGTTTCTTGGCAGTTCATCATTAAATTTGTGTTTTGGGACTATTTGTTATAGCCGATGCCCTCACATTGAGTGCTGTCTTTGAAGGCAAGTATTTTGTGCGGTTGCATAGAGTTTTCTATGGATGAAATTATGCATTGTAAATATTTCTGTAGCTGTGAGAATGACTAGCTAAAGAGCTAAATTCTCAGGGAATTTTTGGAGTCTTTATATTCAGTTTTCCAGCTTGTATCGGGAGTTGCTGCATAGCATCACTTTATGCTGCTGTATTTAGCATCATTACCTGTCCTTAAAGGATGTATTTTATTCGGAATAACTAAGTAAAACAACTTGGGTAATTCAGTAAATATATGATTATCAAAAAGGTTTTTTTCAGCATCGGTTTTCTTTCTTAAGCATAGAGAAGTGTAAGAGCATGAGTCACTGAGTGTTTTGAAATAGCAGTAACGAAAAAACCCATTTCCAGACCAGCTGTATAAATGGACTGTTGTTGTGTGGGAGCTCTTTGTGATGAAGGAATCACATTGACATTATTGCTGGGCAAACGTCGAAACAGTAAGTCAGTCTGTCTCCACCGGCTTTTTTCCTGCAGTCAAAATTGCAAGACAAATGATATATTGCTTACATGTGTACTTCCGCTACCCCTGAATGAGAACTTTAGGATTTTCCTCTATGGATGTGAAGTGCCTAGTAAAAATTACATTGCTGCTTCACTTCCTTCCGTTGCCATCTGTGTGTGGGTGTCTTTGGGGGGCAGTATGACAAGAATTAGAAGAACCATTTCAGATGGAAAATGCAATATTTCTTAGACATATGTAAGTGACGATATGAAAAAATACAGAATTGTTTGAAGTAATGGCATGCTGAAGATTTTTAGTGTCTTTTTGTTGGACCTGAAAGCAGTTTTTAACCGCTATTTTCAAACTGGTAATATAAAAATCTCAGGTAACATAAAAATCTCAAGCAGCTTTTACTTCATTTTAGAGATTATTAATGTGCAACTTGAAGACAGTTGCTGATGTGTATAGGAAGTGAAAGGAAGAACATGTTTGACTAATGATAATATGCATTCTAGGAAAAACTGAGAGGTCAGAAGCTGCAGTTTGTGATGACATCACTGCAGAAAGCTTGTAAGGTTGCTTTGGATAGTGTCACTTTGATTTTTTTTTTATTTTTTTTTTTTGCCAGTTGTATTTCTTTTCAAGACTTTATAATTGTGAAATCTGCAAAAACAGCATAAATCATATCTCCAACCAGTTACAATGTGTTGTTTTTTTTGTTCCTAAAAAAATTTTAAAAAATATATATATATATATTTAAGCATGTAGAAGTTAAAGTATTTTCTCTTGTTATCTATTTTCTCCTATTACCTCCAAAACTATTTAACACAAACTTGTTACAGCTCCAGTATAGCAGTTAGAAGGGGCTTTGACAATAATGCCTGAAGACTGAGATGGAGACATTTATTTTAAAGTGCCTCGAGCTGCATGTATCTGAGCAGATTTGGGTGAAGATTGTGCTTCAGGAAATATCAGAAATAGCAGGCAGTGGGAGAGAAAAAAGAGTTTGTACTCTTGGCTGGTGGCTGGGCCCACACGTGCACATGGGGTTCATGTGAGGTTGAGAGAAAAGGGACAGAGGTTGCATTACAGCTTCATTGCCTGTTGAGTTGTTCAGTGCACACTCATGTGGGGAAGAGTGCTAGACCATTGCACATGGTGCTGGGAGGATTCCTGCCCTCCACATCAAGACTGATGCAAATCAGAGGATGGGATTTAGCTTGAGAGTTCCTGAACATAATGGGGGAAGGAGAACATGATGGGTTTCTGAATTCTCATCTTTCTCTCTCTTGTCTTGAAGGTTTGCTCTCTCAGAACTGGTTGACAGGAGAATATGGATAGGTCATAGGGATGAGAAAACTTTAAGTCACTTAGCTTTTAATCTTTTATCATTATTTAAGATTTTTACGTACAGGAAATCAAGTAAGTCTCATTGAAAATTCTCCCGGGCTCCTTGCTCATCTCAGACTTCAGAAGATTTGATTGCAGTATCTGTCAAGTATTTTAGAATTAAGGCTTTTTCTTTTTTCTGCTTTGTGATGAAGATTTCCCAAAAACTTCTTTGGGGAGACCTTATGGTGGTCAGAATTTTACTTAAATTTCCTAATTATTATTATTTTTTTTTTTTTCCCACAGTTAGTTTTTACATAGAAGAAATTGTAAATTTCTGCTGCCAAAGGAATGGACAAAGTAGTATTTTCCTTATCTGTGTCATCTGAACACTGATATTTCTTGATAGTCAAACAAGATCACGTTACTTTACAACATATTGAAAGAAAGCATAAAAATTTCTTTACTGTAGAAATCTGTGCTGAGTTTTCAGAGCACACAGTTTTTCTAAATGGCATCATTCTTGTCTTGCAAATGTTTAGCATGAAGCAGGGTTCTTCAGCAAGATGCTAATCTTTAGTGCTTATTATAACAGCTTTGGGATTACAGAGGTCCCATCTGTGGTTACTGGTATGTTGCCAATTACGCACAGCTACAGTCATCTTTAAAACAGTCACTTGTGGCTGTTGAAGAGATCTGACTAGAGGATGTCTTTTGAGAAACTTTAGAGGCAAATGTTGGTGGAACAATGCTGCAGTTCCTTTTGCTTGGAGAAAGCATGGTCCTGTTTGTATTTGTGGTGTTAAAAGAAAGGGTGGGCACAGATGCACAGCCATGATTAGACTTGTTGCTCTTTGTGTTTATTGACAAGAATTTGGACAATATCAAGGGCTGCATTATTCTTCACAGGGTTATGCTACACAGAAGAACATGTCTTTCTGTCATTCTAGGCTTGAGTGTTTTTGAGAATTGTTTGGAGCTTGGAATGAAATGGCCCCATTCGAAGCAAGAAGATGATTCATTCGAGACTATTTCTGCAAATTCCTCAGCCAATTTACACTGGGGGGGGGGGGGGGAAGAGAGAGAGAGAAATCCTTGCAGCTTATTATATTGTTTTTAATCCAGAAAACTGTATTTTGTGTGTGTGTGTGTGTGTGTGCTTGAGTAGATTCATTAAAATATTTTGTATTCTCTGTAGAGTTAGGAGTATTATTAAAATATGATTCTTAAATCTGCAACTAGCTCCAGGCTTCCTTGAGGAGTAAAGGGACTACAGCAGATGTGTGGGACAACTTGAATTGTAATAAGTCAAAAGAGTAAGTTTATGCATTTGTTTTCATCAGTAATTTAAAAGAGAAAGTGGCAGAAATAGATGTGTGAAAGTTGAGATGCAAATTTCATTAATCAAGCAGCACTTTGATAAGTGATATCTTTCTTCTATAAGCCAGCATATTTAAATAGTAAAGGTCAGTATGTTAAATATGTAAATGTAATCAGCAGTGTATTCAAATTATTACATATTCAGCTCTATTGCCACTTATGTTAGACCATAATACTGGTTTAAGTCTATGAATTTATCTTTCAGTAATCCAAAGGAATACAGAAAATAAAAGCTGTTAAATAAAAATTCAAGGTAGAAAGCAATGAAAGCATCCTTGTATTCAATTTTTTTTTATTAGATTGAAATCCAGTTTAGAACTGACTGGAGCTGTAATTTAATATGAAATAACTCATTATTTCTTCGAGCACCACTGCAAGCCTTAGAGAGGAGTCCCCACACCCTTTTATTGTTTACTTTTCTATCCATAGCCCTACTAAGTGTCTGATGTCAACCTTTTCTCTTACCCGTGATCCACATAAGGAATAAATAATCTGAAAATAAATCAATATGGATGCAAGTATGGAAAAATATATTTAGAACTTTAAGTGTATCAAAAGAGTTGGCAGTGAGAGTTGGCAACCATTGCTTATTTTCTCTCAGCCCTTCTGCCATAAAATTTGTATGGTACTTGATTTCTTTCAGATGTATGCATGCAGAATTGATACACAAACTATACTTCTCAGAAAGAAAGAAAGAAACTGTAAAATATTTATGGTGAAATAATTCAGTGATAACCTATGCTCATGGTTTGTGACCACAAAAATTTCAGGTAGAATGTAGATAATCTATTCATCAGTGAAGACACTTTCTCACAGATTCCAGCTCCATCAGAGAACAATTTATGTGAGTGGGTGAAGAGAAAAGAAGTGCGAGTGCTGAGAAACTGATCTACATCCAGTTTCTGTTCCCAGTTTCTGAATAAATGATGAGGACTACATTTGCACGTGATTTTCTTTTTCAGTCATGAGCAAGGATTTCGAAGTGTGTACCAACAACTAAATTTATTTTCTTGTAATATTTCATCCACTGTGACAAAGCAACGATGTTGAAGAAACCAAAATTACACTTGTCCCTTTTCTTCTGACAAAAAGTAAAATAATAAACTAATAGAAAGGCAGTGATCTTACCTTATTAAGTTAGTAACAATCACGTTGTCATAAATTTAGAAACTAATGCTTTGTGTGTAATGTTTATTAAACTTCCCCTACAGTAAATTGTTCTCCAGGTTTCTGCAACTTAGTGTGAAGCAAGTTAAGCAAACACGCAGCTTCTGGACAAACCCTGCCTACTGGCTGTTACAGTACAGGCAATACTCTGCAATGATTAGGTTACCTTGAGAGTTCAGATGACAAAAGCCTTCATGAATATACAGTCTTTGCTAGGTTTTCATCAGCAAAATCCTTTCTTTTGGTATCAGGAATGCAGAAAACATTCCAAACTTCCCATGCACTTCATTCTATGTAAATACTCTGAAGACTACAAGTGAAAAAATGAATAGAATTCAGTTACAATAGCTAGATGTTAGCAGTAAAATAATATATATTTTTGCATGATCAAACCTGTCCTCTTGTGAAATGACAGATCACTATAGCTCAGTTAAGTTTTTCAGTGGGCTCATGGCTTGTGATTCTGGTGAACAAAGTGTACTTTCTTAGAATTTCAATGTTTCTCAAATCAATAAATGCATTTTGAATTTTTAAAATAATAGAGCATTTTAATATTAATTCGATTTTGCAAATCTAGTTAAACCTCCTTCTTGTCAGATCAGGGGTTACATGGCTCATTGTGTCCCTGCATAACAAAAAACAAATCTATAATTCCCATTAATTTTGTTGGAATTTAGAATCAACACCTTTTTTAAATGTATTCTGTAGAGGCTTGTTTAAATTAAAGATTTTGTTCTTGAAAGATAACTTTAGCATTGCCCTGGTGAATCCTTAAGATGTTGTGACAGCTTCAGCAACTGCTATTTTCAGACTGCTTCATTTAAAATTAATCACCAGTTGGCTTTTCAGCAGATGCATTTTACATATTTTTGCTTTCTTTTAAAAAGTGGGAAGTCTTTTGTATTTGTGGACTTGGATAAGATCTTGTGAATTTTATTTCCTTTATCTGGTTGGCTGCAAACATTTTCTAATGTTTTGTGAGAATTATCCCTTCATATTGTTCAGTTGTATTTGATGCAGGAATTTGCATGAGAGCTGAGGGTTGCTGGATTTCAAAATTGAATTGGTGGTTGGTCGGTAAGGTCTCTTAAACATTAGAGATCTAATACCAAACTTCCCCTTTAGCTGCCTCCCAGAAGTGAGACAGGGAGACTTGGGGAATTTCAGTTGGGAATCTGCTTAGAAAATGTTATTACAGAGTATTTGTTACCGTACGTTACCAGTGACTGCCACCATAAGGAACTGACAAAAACTGAAAAGGTGTGTTATCATGTAAGAATTAGCTCTTGCTTAGAATTAATGAAGTCTGTAACCTTTTTCATCCTAATTCTTGGGTTCTGATTTCTTTAGATGCGAAGTACAGCGTATGAAAATTGACATGAATTTACTGGTCACCTGATTTTCAAAGCTGGGACTCTAACGAAATACTGTTTTTGCTTAAAGCTGTTTTTTGCTTAAACCTGTTTTGCTGCTTTGTCCTTTTCTTGAGATAAGAAATTATAATACTGGTCTCACTTTCAGAAACACATTTGCATGATTAATAAACTCTAGAAAAGGGGACAGATGTGAGTGAATGAAATCACGTTACTGATTAGACACTTAAAGTAACAGCTAAAAAACACTCAGCTATTAAAGGTGATACTTTTATTATTCTTTTTAGAAGTAGAGTTGCCCACAAGATCTCCCAAAGAAATACGGACTGATAAATTTCTCACTTGTGGTGTGACAAACTACTTGCAACTTTGCTTCACTTGAATGCCCTTCACAATAGACAGAGAGTATATAAATGTTAATATTGATTGGCCTGAGCTTTTGTCATCCAAATCATGCAGCTCAAGTCATGGCAGTATTTAAATGTGATAGCTGACTTAAACTGCTGTTCAGGCTTTTGTTACCAGGGAAATGGCTTCATTATAAAATAATATAGAGTGGTAGTGATATTTCAGAAACAGATACTATAGTTGTCAAGCAATCCTATTTCCCACTGTTATTTAGAAGACAGTGTAACGTATGGAGGTGAAATTTCTGATATGTAGATCACGTACACAAATACAGTGCCAGGAGCTGAGGACTAAGATTTGTAATATGTCACTGTAGGAGAGTGTTCAGGAGAGGTGAAGAGAAATGAAGCATTTTAAGGTGAGATCAAAAGTAGAAAATTTCTTCCCAAAGGGGACGTGACGGATTTGAAAGAAACAAAAGTTTTTAAAAATTCTGTGTTGTTTTTCTGATGACATTTTCCTCTGACCTTTGAGGGTCTAGGGAAATATTTAGGGCTTACTATTTCTCTGTTTAGCTAATGGAAATAAATGCTTAGTCTTGGAAATGTGTCACTGAAACCTATGAAGTTTCCTCTTAGAATGAGCTAAAATACATCCTTCAACATCAGTCTCACAAACTTCGTTTGAATAAAGATAGGAATGGTATTTATAAACATACACAAAATTATAATATTTTGAGGTAGGAATATCCATCTGAAACATTCTATATATGTCCAAAACTAAGAGCATGTAAAGGTAGATTGCTTCACTTAATAAATAATTCAGTGTAAATACTATGAGAAATTTTGCCACTGAAGTTCAATCTATCCAAATTTAGATGTAATAAGGTAATGAAAATCTTTCTCTGGAGACAGCTGTAAAATTTCCAGTTTTCACTGCTACATAATCAATTTAGTAATGTGAATGCACACGAAAAGTTATATTAGAATCAGCTAGGCTTTCTAAAATAGATGATAAAACTGTTCATAAATCTGTAATAAAATAGAAGCAACAAATTTTTTTTTTTTTTTCAATTAAGAGAGTAAAAATAGATTTCTTTCTTCTCTGAATTGGTTTTTTAGTGCCTCATATGCCTTACATTACAAAGATAAAAGAAAGTAATGCACTATTAGAAGTACTGGAAGAAATCTGAGTCCTGAGAGTGATGGGGAAATGTGCGGATTCTAATATTTTATATTATTGCATACTTGTGAGATTTTATTATTCTCATTTATTTTTCACATTGATGTATGTTGATTTTGATGATCTTTTCACTTTTTAGAGTTACGTTTCTTTAAAAAAAAAATGAAGTTACTATGTTCACTTAGAAATGGGTAAGGAAACTTAAAAATTGGACATGTCTCTCTTTTAGATTGCTTGTCTGAAATGGAGACGTGCTGCAACACAGAGAACATGCATATCACCCCCAACTGTCTAGAGTATGTTTTCCCCTTGGGCCAGTTTTTGTTTTTAAAGTTGCTTAAATCATGAATGTCTTTTTTTGTCTGCCAAACTACTTCATAATCTATTTTGTAATTCAGTATCTTCAGAGTGGTGAAGTCCAACTGCAGCTTGCAGTCTGAAAAATGAGGCATCCTTCAGCTTGGCTTGGTACAGAAAGTGTGAAGTGTGATAGGAAGTGCACAGCCAAGAGAGAGTTAGAAAGCAGGAGGTAGAGTTGGAAGGATACTCGTTGTAAAACACAACAAGGAGTCTGGTATCAGAGTTGTTAAGAGGACAGCAATAACATATGGCCTTAAGATAAGTGAAAGAAATGAAATACAAAGAAATGGATAGGCAGTAAATGCAGGGATAAAGAAGTGCAGTGTCTGGAGTAGTAAGGAAAGGGCTTCAATAACACAGAAAAAGAATTTCTATCAAGAGCTAAAGTCAGAAGGCAAAGCTGAATACAATTGAGGTCCTAAAATGAGCTCATAATGGTATGTATTAGTCCCAAGGAGGTCTTTCATCAGAGATGGCCTGCAGCATATACTGTCACATATTGCAAAATCATCTGTATTGCATTTACTTTTCCTAGGCTTCATTTGACGCCTAATTTGGAATGTGGGGAAACTGTCATACAGACTTCTAAAAGAGTGATTTTAATGCAAATTTTGCAATAATATCTGTTTAAACTGTAGGCTATTATCTGACATTTCTGTGTTTTATGAGTCTTGACCTAAGGAAAAGAGGGAGTAGTATGTTTCTTTGGCTGTGGAGAAACTAAAAAATAAATTTAAAAAGTAATATAACAGTCTGGATGATTTTAGACAAACTGAGCAAAAGATAGAGATTTCTTTTACATGTAGAATAGTATCAATAGATCTAGGGAATAGAAGAATAGGAAAACTTATTAATCTAAAAATATCTGTTTCTTTGTTCCTAGGTTCAGACATTGTTCAGTGGTTGACAAAGAACTTATCTATAGAAGATCCAGGTAATTTTTTTTTTTATATATATATTAGAATAAATATTTTATACATATTAGAAAATTCTAGATTATCTTTTTAAAGGATCACATTCTGCTTGTCTTCTGTTGCAACGCAGAGACTGCGTTTCATCAGTATAATTTCTACAGAAAAAAAAGACATCATCAGGCTTCAGATACTTTTGCTAAGAATCTGATGATTTTGGTTATCCATTTTGTTGGAGCATGTACTTGGAAGCAAGATGATCTCCAAGAAAACAAGTGCTTTAATTAGTAGAAAATTAATTTATGTTCTACTCTGTTAGGAATTAAGTCATAGTTGTATTAAATAGTTTCATAAGCACATGCTGTTTTCTTAACAGAATTTTGAATAGATCAATGAATAAATGAAATTACTAAAATGTGCTCTAGTACTGCTAGCAAGAGCTGTGTTTGTATTATTAACTTTAGATGCTTTTATAGTATTTTAAACAGAGTGAACTGCAAATAGCATCAGTGCTCAATGAACTGGCTTGGAATATGGAAGTAAAGCTTTGGTTCCAAGTGTGCCACAGGTTTATTATATGGCCAAGTGCTAGCTCAGTTTCTATGTCTCGGTGCATGTCTGATATTTACTTCCAGAAATGAATATTTTCTAGTAGAAAATGTTGAATATCTGAAATAAAATTCTGTGGAAACTCCTGTTAGATTTTCTTTAATGGAAAGATAATCTTACATCTTTAGAGCATAATAAAAAAAACTCCAATTTTTCCTGTTTCTTTTTCAGACTTTTGGGAATGTAATTTCTATTGTTTGTTTGTTTTTAATTTTAAACATGTTGTCTGTCATATTAGAAATGAAAGCTTAATTGCTGTGGAATTCAAGGAAAGAGTAAAATCACTGCATTTAAAATTATAAATTGGATAATATTGTGGGTTCATAATTCAATATCTGCAAACATGCAATTCACAAATTATCTAAATTTCATCATCAAGGAGATTGCTAATTGCTGCCAGATTAGTATTACTTCCCACACAGTGTCATATATTTTCTTCTTGAGACAATGTGGAGGTCACTAGATACATAGGCGTGGTATTTTGTTTCTCAGTTGCCAACTGAAAAACACTCACCTGTTTACTCTTACCAGAGTTTGAAAGATTGCCATTTCATATAGAAGCTCAACCTTTATTTATGAAACCAGAACTGCAGTACTATGATAGGCTGTCATTCAGGTTATCTGGTTGTTGTGAAACTTTACAATAGAAGAAACCTTAAACTAAATGGGAAACATGGTTTCCTATGTTAATACCCAATTAAAATTAATCAAACACACATGCCATTTGCATATATAACCAGAACACAGTGGTAATTTTATCTGAGCTATGTTATATCCCCGTAGATTGCATGAGGGAAAGACTGTCCTCAACAACAAAAATATCTTATGTTGGTTCTAGTCCAGGGACTGGACAGCCAAAAGCCAGCTGTCTGGAGCTGTCTGGCTGCAAATCTTTAGAAGGCCAGCCACCCCAAACGTTGCCTTTGGGTAGCACTCAGAATTGCCAGATAGCAGTGAAACTCACAGATGGCGAACAAGAGCTATCCACAGGGCAAAGCTTCTGATAAAATTCTAGTTTGTAAAATCTTGGAAGATTTTGACTTTTTCTTTGTTTGACTTTGTTCCAGTTCTAGACAAGACTGTCCAGAATTTCCTGTACAAAAGCCCTAACCTTCTGAGAGCTGTTGTCACCATAATTTGGATTTCCATTATCTTCTGTCTACTTTTCAGCAATATGCCAGGGTTTTACTGTGGCTGTCTTTTAAAATTACTCCTTAAAGCTGTATTACCAAGCTGTTGCGCAATTTTGCAATGCAGAAATAAATAATCCTTGTGTTTACACTGAAAGTTATAATCTCCAACTAATTCTGATATCAGCAACATAATGTAGACCTTGGTTCACATACTTTAAGAGTATATTCTGTAATCTCTGGAAAAAACTAACAACTATTTATAACCCCCCCCCATGTCAGTGTGAACTACTCACATGAGCATGCAAATCACAGAGGGGGTAAACAGACAGGCGGATTCTACTTATTTAGTAAATCAGAGAGCTAATTAGAAAAAGTGCTTTTTTTTTTTTTTTTTTTTTTTTTTTCCCTTTGTTTTGCATAGAGCATGCAACTACAGTAACATTAAATGGGAAGAAGTCTGCTTTATGGATACTGGGAGAACAAAAGACAGGAGAAGATTTTGCAGCAACATTTCCTTTCAGTGTGATAATCAATGTAAAGCTAGTATCTGGAAACAGTAATTTCAACCCCAAAAAGTATTACAAGTGTAAATTGCCAGTTGAAAAAAAAGAAAAAAGAAAAAAGAAAGCACATATTTATCTAAAGTGGAAAAACAGTTTGTGTGGAAGATTTGTAAGATTTTCTAAATCTCTGTCAAGAAAATAAACTAAGGATGATGGGTGGATTCTGCTAAATTATACCAGATTTGAAGTTATTTCAGTGGAGCAGAATAGAGCTTGTGCCCAGAATAGCTGTGTGCAATGTACAGTTGCTGTTATATTGTTTACTTTTCAGTATGTACTTTAAAAAAATGTATTGTGTTTCAGCCTACAAATCATCTGTAAAATTTTAAGGAATGGGAATTATCTAAGTTATTTTTAATATGAAGCTTAGCTCAGTCATAAAAATAAGCCCGACCTCAACCTGAAAAGAAGCAATTAACTGAGTTTACAGAATTGTAATGGAGTGTGGTTTGGCACTTAGACATATGTTTGTTGAATTGGCCATTACAGGGTAAGTGCTGACTCTTCACTGATGGTGCCAATTAATCCTAATGAAGAAAATCTATTCTGTTTTTCTACGTTGTACTTTTCTTTTTTAAAATGACAATTAGTGCTGTGAAATGTACCAGGCTGACCACACTAGAGATTGAAATCCTTCCAGTCCAAAAATAGAACTATTAGGGTTGGTGAACTGTTTTAAAGGCGTCTGCTGAAATTTCCCAGTCTCTGGCTCTGTACCTGGTTCTTGCTCGCAACCAGTATCATTTTTTGGTTTAGCGAAGAATAGTTAGTATTTTCATAATGACAGGATGACAGGTGCATTAGTTACAAACACTCACTTCACCCTGAACATAATCCATGAAGCATTTCTATATAGGCAGCTCAGAAAGAGTCTGTAGGAGGTGATGTGTTAAGCCATCACCTTTCTTCTCCATAGTACCTTTACTTCAAAGTGTTGCATGTTTAATTTATTGATACCTGCAAAGCCAATGGAAATTATTTGGCTGAAGGCACATCATTTTTGGGTGGTTTCTGTAGTAGAGTTGTAGTGTCAGTGGCCATGTAAACTGTGGTCACTAACCCAGTGCAAGAAAAAGGAATAATTCATTAGTACAACATCTATTTGTTTCTTTCGCTTTTCTTTCCATTGTTTAGTATTTAAATCTCTCCAGCAGTAGCTGTGTTAATAATATCTTTGATAATACACTTTGGTTGCTGTAAGAATTAGCAGAAAAGCATTAGAGTTTTTATTTGAGTGTACGAAAGTGTAGCTGAAAACCAATTTCTGCCCCTTCCTTGCAGGCATATGCAGGAAGGCAGCAGCAAAGAGGAGCAAATCATTGTAACCTGGGACACAGCACCAGCCAGCTGTCAGCATAGGAGTGTTTCCCTTTCCAGAGCTTGCTAAAGGAGAAAATAGCCTCTCATGAAAGAAAAAAAAGAAGGGAGTGTGACTCCCATCTACAAGAAGGGTTGTAAAGAGGACCCGGGGAACTACAGGCCTGTTAGCCTGACCTTGGTGCCAGGGAAGGTCATGGAGCAGATTGTCTTGAGGGAGATCACGTGGCAGGACGACTGGGGGATCAGGCCTAGCCATCATGGGTTCATGAAGGGCAGGTCTTGCATGACCAACCTGATCTCCTTCTACGATCTAGTGACCCCTCTGGTGAATGAGGGAAAGGCTGTTGATGTAGTCCACCTTGACTTCATCAAAGCCTTTGACACTGGCTCCCACAGTATTCTGCAGAAGCTGGCAGCCCGTGGCTTGGACAGGTACACTCTTGGCTGGGTAAAGAACTGGCAGGAGGGTCGGGCCCAGAGAGTGGTGGTAAATGGAGCTAAATCCAGCTGGTGACTGGTAATGAGTGGTGTTCCCCAGGGGTCAGTGCTGGGGCCTGTCCTCTTCAATATCTTTATTAACGACCTGGATGAGGGCATTGAGTGCACCCTCAGTAAGTTTGTAGATGACACCAAGTTGGCTACAAGTGTGGATCTGCCTGGGCATAGCGAGGCCCTACAGAGGGATCTGGACAGGCTGGAGAGCTGGGCTGAAGCCAGCAGGATGAGGTTCAGCAAGACCACTTTGGCCACAACAACCCCAGGCAGCGCTAGAGGCTTGGGGCAGAATGGCTGGAAGACTGTGTAGAGGAGATGGACCTGGGGGTATTGATTGATGCTAGGCTGAACATGAGCCAGCAGTGTGCCCAGGTGGCCAAGAAGGCCAAGGGCATCCTGGCTTGCATCAGAAACAGTGTTACCAGCAGGAACAAAGAAGTGATTGTCCCCCTGTACTCAGCTCTGGTGAGGCCGCACCTCGAGTACTGCATCCAGTTTTGGGCCCCTCACTGCAAGAAAGACAGTGAGGCCCTAGAGCGTGTTCAAAGAAGGGCAACAAAGCTAGTGAGGGGTCTGGAGCACAGGCCTTATGAGCGGTGGCTGAGGGAGCTGGGATTGTTCAGTCTGGAGAAGAGGAGGCTTGGGGGAGACCTTATTGTGCTCTATAACTACCTGAAGGGAGGTTGTAGTGAGCTGGGGGTCAGCCTCTTCTCTTGTGTAACTGGTGATAGGGCTAGAGGGGATGGCTTCAAGCTGCATCAGGGGAGATTCAGTCTGGATGTTAGGAAATACTATTTCTCTGAAAGAGTGGTCAGCCACTGGAATGGGCTGCCCAGGGAGATGGTGGGGTTACCGTCCCTGGAGATGTTCAAGAAACGTTTGGATGTTGCACTGAGGGATATGGTTTAGGGAGTGCTGTTGGTAATAGGTGGACGGTTGGACTGGATGATCCTGTAGGTCTTTTCCAACCTTGGTGACTCTGTGATTCTGTAATTCTGAGAGTATGCAAACATACTTCTGTTTGCAATTTTTGCATTAATCAAAACAGTGGTAATAAAACAAGTATGAATTTGATCTGAGCTTGTCAGGTTTTGTAGCATTTAAATTAAATAATGTCTGTAATTTTAGATGGACAGAAAGAAGGTAGGGAATAGAAAATGTCAACATTTACAGGCAGTCTTTTGTATCAATCATATTAATGTTGTGATGAAACTATAAAGGCCAGTTTTCCTTTAGGTTCAAATAATAATTAGCAATCTATGATGGTGGGCTTCTAGCCAATCGTGAGGATTCAGAGCTGAAATGGTAAAAGTTTGTTTGCAGAGGTGATTGTATTTGTCCAAAGCCCTAGGAAAGACTTTAGAAATGGTGAACAAGGATATATTGACAGTAATTTAACTGCCACTGATGAAGCCAGACTTCATGGATACAGTTTCTTTCATGTATTTCCACTAAAGGTCTTTCCACTTTGGTATAGCCTGTTACCCTGTGTAGAGTGCCACTCCCAGGAGCCTACAGAGCAGTAGAGGTAGCCTGGAATGAGCTTCCCCTCCTCTTATCTGCCAGTAAGAATTTAAAAATTGAAGATGATAATAATAATAATAATAATAATAATAATAATAATAATAATAATGATGCAGCATTTTATTTGGAACTCAGAAGGTAATACGAGCATTATTTCACAGAAGTCTTTCAGAGTCTTGGTGAGCAAAGAGTAAGAAAGAGGTACTGAATAGAATACAAAGTACTCTGATTAGAAAAATGAGTTTAAAGAAGCATACCCTGATAAAAAGCTAGTGCTAAAACTATTACTAGATACTGAAAAATCAGGAAGCATTAATTTCAAGTAATTTCACTGGAAAGCGCTTCAGATGCTCTGTTGTACCAATTTAAGGAATCTATTTTATCCTTTCTGTCACAGAAAAAATTAGTCTGTAAGAAATCTAAATTACTCAATTGAAATCTTTTTCCATCAAATTACCTCCAAAGTACACAGCTTCATCAAAAAGTGCTATGATGAAGCTATTATTTTACTATATGTGAAACTATATGATGAAAACTGGTGCTGAGTTCTCCCAAAAGCTTATCTTTCAATTATTTTAGAATTGAATAATAAATCGGGCAATTTTTTGTTCCATGGTTTTCAATTGAAAATATTCCATGTACTTCTAGAAGAAGTGGCAGACTTGAGCTGGATATCTCCTTGTGGGTATTGTATGCATTACTTGATGTCGTCACTCAGCATATGGAGCCAGAGTAAGAAAAATATATTGCTAGCCAATATTAATTTCCTGCTGACACATCAGATTCTTAGAATAACTGGCTTTGGATACCAAATTCTACTAATTTAAATGTTATGTGTTCTCCATCTTGTCTGCTTGTTTTGTAACTGCACATTACTAGCTGCCACTTTTTGCTTATTTAGTACAGTCAGAGCCTGTTGTATTACTGTTGCTGTTAAAACAATAAAACATATTTATCGTCTTAGCTAAAGTCAAAAATACGACTGAAGAATCGTGGGAAAGGTATGTCCTTGTAAGAAGAACTCTGATGCCTCTTGGGAATAAAGCTTACTCATTAATGAATTACATAATAATAATAATATTCATAATAAAGTATTTGATTCTATTTTTACTAAAGTTACTAAGATTTTTTTGTGATTTTTTTTTCCTGTTTTTCATTTTCCTTCTGAACCTTTGGGATCATACCAAGTTTTAGAGGTTTAAGAGGAAGAATATTTAGTAAATCCCAATTCGTGCTGGCATATTTAATTAAAAGTAGCTAAATAATTGTCTAGAGACTTCATTAGCTTTCTGCTTCCTTGTTTCCCAGAGAACTCTGTGTGGCAATGGAAAGCACAAGTAGGTGGAAGTGAGATTAGATATCTGTACAACTTAATTAAATAAAAGTAGTTGAAGTTCTATTTCATCTTGCCAGCAGCTGCTGCAACTATTTATAACCAAGTGAACAAAAATATTTTGATATTTCTTTATTTTATGACTTTTATATCTTTTATATCTTTTTTTTTTTTTAAATATCTTTTATTTGATGACTGAATGGTTAATACAAGGCCCTCTCTTGATTTTGTTACTAGTTGTCTTTATGGGGGTTTTCAGTTTTACCATGGCACATGTAGAGAAATGCAGCTGTTCACATAGGAGCAAAGTGAAGGTTCAAGGTTAAGTGAACTGCTGGGCACTCTCTTTCACTAAGGAAAAGACATTTCTTGCTATGTCACCATTCATGGAAAAATATTCCTTTCTCTCTCTTGTTTTTCAATACTCTCTTCTCTCATTTTCTTCACTTTCTGTCATTTACATTTTCATCTCCATGGTTTGTCCTCTAGTTTTACTAGCGCGTCCTCTGGTTCTTGTCTGCTTAGAGCTGTTGGTTATTATTCACATTTTCTTCTTCATTTACATATTCTTTAATTTCACTGGTTGCATTTGGTCACATTCTCAAATTTCACATAAGAAAACAGACAAATTGAAGCTGAATAATCAAGAGTTTGACTGTTCCATGTCTACTCTGTTTTTGTAGCTGCAAGATCTAATTTGTCTTTCGAACAATGGGATCCACAAAGTAAAAATTTCAGTTCCCACTAAAGCTGTAACTCAATATAGTTTAATAGAACCCAATCATGAAAAATGCTATTTATCTCAGCTATACATACAGAAATTATAACAAGTAATTTACATTTGCTTTTGAAAGGTTGCTTCTTCATTAATGTCTAATTTAAAGAAATTCTTTTGTAGATGAACTAGAAAACTTAACCTTTTAAATAGCTTTAAGACTTGCTGGGAAACTTATGAGGAACTATAAATGTGACTTTTTTGCATATTGCAATTGTGGAATTATTTACATTTTCAAATGTAATCACTATCGTAACAAATAAAAAGCAAAATAAAATAAAATACAAAACTGCTTTGTCATAGTAACTGCTGTATCAATAAATTTTACAGAAGGTCTTTCAGGGTAATAACAAATGGTTGATTTTTTTCTTTACGAAAAAAAGTTGAAACTATTATTTCTTGAGATAGCTTCATATATTTGTCACTTCACCTAAGGATATTTAAAATAGTCTCATTTGAAGAAATTAGGGTGGGAATTTACAGTTCCATGGTTAAACTTGACTCGAATGTTTTAATAATTGTAACTGCCGCTATCATAATAAAACTCAATGTGGAAAAACTATCTAGAGAACTTTCACTGTAAAATTCCAGGGGTTTTAAAGTTCACGTTAATAAGCTTTTGCAAAACTTATGCTCTCAGTTAGTTGAAGCAGATCAGAACTTATGCTTAGAAGAAACACACTAAAGATAATTTAGCAATCCACAGTAGTTTTTACCGTAGCAGTGATGGCTGAGAATAAAGTAGAAATGGAGTCAAGTATTTTAGTTCCTATATAGTGCATTTGGAAGATATTCTGACATGTCAAAGTTATGTCCAGGAAGAGCAATTAACTGTTGAATATATTGCGATTTCAGTTCTAATATGAAAAGAAACTGTGCCCTCTAAGGTTATTTAAGCATAATAATGATTGCAAATAATAGCTTTTTAAAAAAATTAGTAAGCCAGAAACTTCTGCACAGCAAGAGAAAGTATAGTTAATAATCCAAATTAGTTTATATCCAATGCACACTCCAGAACAGTAGAGATTAAATGAATTTTGTAAAACAAATTCAATATGAACAGAAGACAGGCAGCACTGGAATCAGACCATCTGAAACATTAGCTGTTTCTGGCAGTGGTCAGTCCCTTTTGCATCTCTGAAGGAGAAAGATGCTGTAATGGTCCTGACCTTCAGTTGTTTTCAGCTTCATGTTCAATGAAACTCAAGTGACCTTTTTAGCATTTAAAATTTTCCATGAAAATATGTTCCAGAGATTATTCTGATTCCATAGATGTGTTTTTTGTTTGGAAGAGTATGCCTGATAATTACATTGGTTGACTCTGAGTTCTTGAGTTATGAGAATTAGCAAATTATTATTCCTCATTGATTCAACTCCTCTTGTCTTATCATGATTTTATTGACTGCTGTAATGGCTGTCCTTCACCATCCACTTATGTATTTGAGATCTCATGTTGTATGGAACCCTTACAATCCATATTCCCCTTCTTCCTGTGATTTTTAACATCCCTCTCCATATATACATAGTTTTAGATGAAATGACCAGCTCACTGCTTGGAATTTATGGTGTGTGCATGCTATCCTGTATGTAAGTGATGTCTTCTGTTTTCCATTTCAAATAATTGATCCTGTTTGAGATTTGAGCAAAAAACTTCACATAATCATATACAGTGACTCTAGTTTTTCTTGAGCAGCAGCAGCTAACTTAGAGCCCCATGTGAACATGGGGAGGGAGAGTTTGTACTTGAAATGATTAGCATTTACCAAAAATCAATTCCATCTGCTGTTGCATTGTCTGCTGAATCAGTACTGTGAAATCCTTCTATGCCTCTTCAAAACTGACTTTTTGCTTACCTCAGAAATGATTGCTGTCAGCAAATTTAGTTATATCATCAATCAAACTCTTCTGCAGATAACTGCTGAAGACAGTGATCAGCTACAGTGGCTGACTCTCTGCCCTGTGGTAACTGATCTACCGTGGCTAACCTTTTTGCCTATCTTCCCAACTATTCTTTTTCCATGACTTTCTATCACAGATCCACTTAGTTCCTTTACAAAGACACTTGGGGGAATTGCATCAAGAACCCTCAGGAAGTCCAAGTTAATATATTATCCAGATTTTCTTAACCTTCTACGTTCACTAATTCCACATAACAACACACACTTTTGAGACATTGCATCATCCAGTAACGGTGTGCTGTCTTCCTTCTGTCTCATTTATATATACCCGTGATCCACTTTATTATACTTTCTATCTTTTTGTCTCTATGAGCTTCTGTTCTATTCATGTGCCTCCTCCCCAGCCCCCAGTTACCCCTGTAGATCTTTTTAAAACCTGAGGACATATATGCCAGCTTCTTTTCCACTTAGGGTCATTTAAGTGATAAATTGCACACTGCTGCTAACAGTTCAGCGAGTTAATATTTGACTTGCCTAAAAACATAGAGTCACCATTATGAGTGACCACTATGTTGACCCAGCAAGATGTTTTTATTCATTTTATCAATTTGTTTTAAAGCCTTTCAATTTTTTATTGCTGTTGTTGTCATCAGTGCTATCTTTTCCTTCTACATTTAGATCCTGCCAATAGAGAAAAAGTAGGTCAGTCACTGAGAAGGATTTTTTTTTTCTTTTTTTCTTTTTTTTTTCTTTTCTTTTTTTTTCTGTGGGAAAAGAAGCCCTGATGGAAGGGTTTTCATTGAGCTATTTTTGCTGGTGAGTTTCTTTCAGTATTTCCAGATTTTTAACAGCAGAGTTTATCTGGCTGAAATGTCAGTTCTCTGCAATTATCTGGGTAAATCTGCTACAACGGGCAGAAGCAAGCCCTGGGAGGGGGATTTTCATGACAGTAGGAGCATTTGATTCAGACTGTAGGAGCAGAAGAAAAACGAAAAAATGGAGTCTTAAAATATCTTGAAAGTGTGGTCAATGAAATATATATAATTTACCAGACAAAATAATTAATTATAATGAGAGAACTCTCTAGAATTAAGTTGATATTAAATGCCTTTTTAAATATATGTTCATCCCAGATAACTGTATCTAATGACATTGCAGATCACACTCCTATGTTAGTCTCTGGAAAGCTGTCTATCTCCACAATCTTTGTAGTTTGCTTGCGTGAGCTTTGGTTATTTCTCCCTGCTGTGCATCTGAATGACACCATTTTACTTACAAAGCTTTTAACTCCTACTGGACTTTAAATGCACAGCATTCTTCCCATTGAAAGAAATACATTATCTTCAGCGTTTTATGCCCTCAGTTAGCTTTAAAGTTGTTACGAAGAAGATTGAATTCATCTTTACTGTGTAGAGTGCAGTGAAAGAGGCAGCTATTATTCTAGCTGCTGCAGCATGTTCTTTGTATTATCTGAACTGCCTGGTCATAAGTGGGTGTTCTGTGATTATGATAGCAATGTGTAACAATGATACAAAATTAATGGTTGATGTAGTAAGCAACTGATATCAAAACAGACTCGGAGACTAAAAAAGTGTCGTGATTCATCTTAACCAGCAGTAATCATAGCGAGATAGTGCTGCCTATTGTTTACCCTCACCCAACTTCAAAAAAACACATTAGCTGGCAGCCCTCTTATTCAACAATTCTACAGTTTCTTCAGAAACAAATATTTTGTGTGCTGAAAAAGCCCATGCCGCCTCTTGAGCAACACTGGTGGCCATAAATCCAAGTGGTACTTGGTCTACACCAGTTTTTCAGATGCTCTGGATCAGCACCTTAGATAGCTGTCTCCTCCCATGAAGCCCCACCCCAAACTGCTTATGGGCCTATGCTTTCCAAACAGTTGATTGAGAGAGGAGTTGCATGTGGCTAGCTGTACCTTGCCTTGAGCATCACAAAGAGAAAAGTGGTTACAGGGTAGCAGGAAAACGTGCCATCATACAGAGTGGCATGCCTGAAGGAACCATGATGTAAAATGTGTTTCCTGGCTGACGCGTGCTTGCACAAATTCTTGGGTACCATATGCAATGGAGAATCACATACCTCCTCACCAAATATATGCAGCCAAATGAATTGATCACACATCTGCAGTCCTGGCCATTGGAGGAGAGGAAAATTGTATGATCTTGCATACAAACTGCAAGTGGCAAACAGTACACAAGAAAAACCTGAAATAATATAAAGATTCTACTGCTGAGTAGAAGTGATTTATGTCCAATATTTTGTATCTTTTATTGATACTTGAAATTGTGGAGAAAAAAATCATTTGAGAAATTGAAGTATAGTATTTTGCAGGAATGTGGGTGTTTTTTTAAAAAAATAATTTTGATTTTGTTGTTCGCAGGTTCACTCAAAGGTGTATGCGTGTGGCTGTATAAACTAGAGTACAGTTTCATACTAGGGAGGGAAATGAGTGAAGCATCGGGAAATACGAAGACAAGTTCAGACTATCATTAGGGGAAACAAGACATAATTTTTTTTATTTTCTGTATTTTGCCTTGAAGTATTATGTGAATCAAAGCTCAAACTAAAAAGTTGTCATTTCAGAGGAAATGCCAGTGGGAAAAAGAGGAAGGCAATACTTCAAAGGAGTCTGGATTTCATCTTTCTATCTTTTCAATTTTAGGAGACAAGAGATGCCAATAATAATTATAATCCTGAACTCTGTGATTTTGGCAAAATTGAGAATATAAAAACTCAAGAGTAGTACTAGTGAAATTAGAAGAAATATCTTTTACATGCTCGCATGGGTCAGTGGCAAAAGAGCTAAATTCCCCCACTAGAAGGTCTGATTACTAATGTGATATACGTAGGCATGTAAAAAAAAATTGAGGAGGTGACAGAGAAACTAACAGCAAATTGAAATAAATTCAAGCTACTCTCCATCATGTTGTGCTGAATGAACTGATTATCTAGTGGCCAACTGACACTGTATGCTTTTTTCCCTGATATTAGGTCTGCATAATACTTGTAGCTTTGATGAATTTCTTCCACCTTGTTCCCAGTACACCAATCCTTTCAGATGTGGGGTTTCAGCATTGCTCAGTTCCAGAACCTCACTCTCTATTTGTCTGCCTCATGAGACTTCAAATTTGTAGGGGGTCATCTTCTCCTTTCAGTTTGTCTTTCATAGTGACGTGACTTCTGTTGACCTTGTCTGGGTAAAATCCTACCAGGGGTATGACAGATGATAGTTATGTTAGTCTCAATTCACTCACATCCTGTTAGCATAAGAGGCAAGACTGGTGGTGTTCCCAAATATCCCTTTGCTGGAATTTTTTGTGAATAAAGAAGTTATTTCACACACACACATATATGTACATCCCTGTCTCTAGATAGGTGCATGAGACCTTGTGATGTAGATCAAGTCAGACTGTCATGGTAGTTGTTACCAGTCCTTGGGCAGGTGAGGATTCCTGGCAGATCTCTGATAGATTTTCCTCCTTACCTGCTGAGTGATATTCCTACTGGTGCCTCTGGCCTGCTGATGGCATCAGCAGCCACTGTCTAGCACATGGCACAAGAAGAATCCTCCCTACATGCTGTGGTGATAAATGAAGAGCTTTGTGATGGGTATCTTGGAATTAAGCATGAATCTCATTTTGAGTGTGTTTAAGTAAATAGTGCCTCTTCCTTCACTGTCTTTTTTGCTCTCCCTGAAATGACTCTCAGCGACTACTGCTCCTTTTGCAATTCTATCCTTCAGATGGGACAAAAGAGAACAGCTCAGAGTCATGTGGGTGTTCAAGAACTTTTCTAGCTTTTATTTTCCCCTTTTTAAATGCCACAGTCAGGCCCGGAGAGGGAGGCTCTCCTACGCTTTGTGTGAGCATCAGAAGTGGGTTTTATTTTATTGCCTTAAGTTAATTCTTACAGCCTGTGTTCACACTGGCAATGAAATGACAGCAGGAGTGAGGTGAGAGTAAGTGATAATGTCTTGGCATTCGGCACTTAAAATGAATGTGTGCTTGTGAAGTTCTGAGTCATTAATTCTTTTTCCAGGCAGCCATGTGGCATAACCATGCACTTGAGCACGGTGATGGATTTTAGATTAGAGAAAAAGCCCCAAATAACAAACACTTTATTGTTTGATGGAAAGGGAGGCTTTCTTTTTTTCTTCTTCTTCTTTTTTTTTTTTCTTGACATGGGCATAATAAAAAGTGAATGATAAACTTGCAAATTTGGGGTTTTTACTGTTACTTACATCATATAACAATCTTAAGAACATAAAACACCCCAAATGATATTCCTTTTAGGAAATTTTTCTCTGGGACTTGCATGGAAGTTGCACAGAAGAACATAAAACAGGTTCTGAAAAATGACATTTTAAAGTGGAACAGAATTGAGAAACACCTGTTTCCATTTCCTTTGTCCCTCAGAGAATACTGCAATCTACTTTCGATGTGGTGAGGCTGAAATTACAGTGGTGTGATACCGTAAAGTGTTTCATGGAATTAAGAGTAAACACAAATACAGAGACTACATCACCTAAAACCCTGAGATGAATACGAAAAAGCAGAATCCACACTTCTCACTGAAATCATACCCTTTGAGAGGTTTCAAAGCAGAAAAACAAGTTTATTCCAAAGAAAGACAAAGAATCCATCTACTTCAGTCCTCCCCTGTGAGTGTTATCATTAGAAACAACTTCTTCCATGCATATTACCACAGCCTGCAATTTAAGATGAACAATCATTCAATCCATGCAATAGCTTATACAGTAAGGAGAAAACTGAACTATGTTTGAAAATAATATAAAATGAAAACTCAACAACAAGGGTGTATTTTCATTTTTCAGACTTCATCAGGTTTGTGTTGTCCCACAGTGCTGTAATAGCACTCTTAAAACAAAGTACATTAGAAGTGACTAGCGTTTAATCCATCAGAATCACTCTCCTTGTAATGGCATAGCGGATGGCAGGGCAGTGTTACTTCTCCCAAATGTGATTGCTAATCAATGTACAGTTGTTGTTCACTTCACCCACTCAGCTAAATAAAATTCTACAGCAGAGGGAAACATGAAATTTTAAACTTCTCAGCTTTTAGCTCAGCAATAGCATGCACATTAAGAGTCAAAATTCCACCCACAGCAATATTTTGAATTCATATCAAAATATTTCATATCTTGTTGAAATGAATTGGGCTGATAAAGACCTATTTTTGTCTTTCTTCCAATACTTTTCTGTTATATATTCTTAACTTGCAACTCCTGCAGTGTAATGCTGTTTTTCACCCACAAAAAATTAAGAGTGATTTTAGTGATTTTGGTTTTTGAACTTGACTTTCTACTTACCTGTACTGTCACTGCTAGAAAGCTATGCCTGGAACCTTAATTCATGTAACTGATCATCTCCAGAACAAGCAGTCAAGAACAGAGGAAGCTGAAATCTCCTCTGTTCTACGAGTTACACCTCTGTGAGGTTTGCTTCATTCACATTTTTTTGTGATATCTCTGCTGCAATTTGACTTATACCATCTCAGTGAGGCTGTCTGGGCATAATTGACAACATAGTCTCGTATGGGTTGCATATTCTTATGCATAGTGACTAAATACCTGGAAATAATAGTTATGTACATATCACATTGCATGTTTATGTACATTTGCCATGTAAGAAGTATTTTATTGCTTTTAGTCCATATTCCTCCTATTTTTGGATTTTTTATTCTGAATATATATAATTAATTAAACTTTTTAACTTGTAACTTTTATATTTACAAGTATTTTTTCAGATTTAGTGGTGTTTTTTTTTCTTTTTTCTAATGCACTTCACGAAGTTTTTAATGTTCCTCATCTCCCTCTGCCATTCTTCCAGATGAGAGATGCTTCTTTAGGTCAAAATCCCCTGACTCCACATGCAGGAATACCTGGGGACTAATGAAGCTGTCTGAACTGAACTTCTTGGCATTTAGGCGTGTAGGACTAGTCAGCTGCTGGCTACATTTTCCTCTTCAAGCTCATGGTTTTGTTTCCTGGTTTTGTTTCCTGAGTCCTACAATTGTACTTCATTTGGCTTTTCAGTCTGATTTTAGCAAAATCAGATGTATGTCTAAGTGTTCCTTTTGTTGCTTGGAAATAAGAATCCTTTCTTTCCATGTGGAAATTGCATTGCTGTCCTGCAGAGAAGAGCAGTGTTAGGCCTGTCAGTCTGATGTGAGGCAGGGTTGCAGATTTCTGGACATTATTCACTATTTACAATTTTGTGAACATTTTTCACCTTGTTGATCTGTATTTGATTTATGTGTTATTCAGTCTCTGTGCAAATTGAAAATGCTTTGGTTATGCAGTTACATCGTTGTCAGATAATATTAATGGAGAGGATTTTAGACTACCAAGTGAATCTTTCTGTTAATGTCTTTAATATACCATACACTTATTTTTCTTTCTTTCTTTCTTTCTTTCTTTTCTCTTAATAGAACAGGTACAGCTCACCTGTGTGAGCTACAGAGGATCTTAGGTTGCTGTTAAAAGGATGTATTTGTTCATTTATATTTATGCAGTGCTGGAATAAATTGCTGGATTGATAGTCATGCAAATGTAAATTAATTGTCTATTAGTTGAAGGAAAATACAGGGAATTTTATATGTCTCTATTACCTCTTAATGGCTCTGCAGAGAGATGCCTTAACACTGAGTCAGTGCGGATTCATCCTAATTGAATAAGGTACTTGAGGTGAGAGTATAACCTTCTTAGTCTCCATGCATAGCTGAAGATGAGACATAGTCTGCTATGGGGAACAATTCAGATCTCAGTTGACCTTAATTGCTTTAATTGCCTAGAGAAAGCCTTCACGGTCTTTTCTGCTGTTTCCATTTCTCTGTAGAGAGCCAGTAGTGACTGTACACTTGGGTACGTAGTAAGTTTCTCTGCAGTAAGTTAGAGAAGTATCAACTCTTATTCCTACTGTAACCAGCCTTCCCAGGATTATAGGCTGCTCTGGCAGCTTTCAAATAATTTATTCTCCAGCTGTCTACATCCCTGCTTTCTGCTCTTTGTTCCACTTCTGCATCATCCACTTAAGAGTTACAGAATTGTAATATGATTCAGGTTGAGAGGGACCTCAAGAGGTCTCTAGTCCAATGCTGTACTCAAATTAGCATCAACTGTAAGATCAAGCAGGTTGTCCAGGACTTTAGTTTCTTGAGTCTTGAAACTCACCAAGTATTCAGACTATATGGGCAGCCTCTTCTGCTGCTTAGCTGCTCTCAGGGTGAAAATGTTCTCCATATGTCAAGTCAGAACCACCCCTGATTTTGTTTATGACCATTGTCTCTCTTAATTTATATTCTTTTCACTTGTCATGTACCTTTAAAAAGATCATGGCTCTGTCATTTGGTAATCTCTTCTTAGCCACTAGAAGACTTTTGTTAGGCACACCCAAAATCTTCTCTTTTTCAGTTTGAGCAGGCCCAGCTCCTCCAGCTTCTCCTCACAGGGCAGTGCTCTAGTCCCCGGCCAACTCAGCGACCCACCACTGGACTCAGCCAGGTTCACTTACGTCTTTCTTGTATTGGAGCGGATATGGTATTCACAACTGGGCATGGTAGTCCAGATGTACTCTAGTGTTTGCTTGGTAAAAGATAATAATGTGATCTTTTTGTATTCTTGAAAAATATTACGATTAAGAAACCAACAAAAGCATGAAGCAAATCTGGAACCTATTTAGTTTCTTCTAAATCTGAAGAGAATGCATTCACATCTGCGTCAAGAGCTCTGTGGTAAGAGCCCTGTCACCCTTAATCTAAGAAATCTTTCCCTAAAAAAGTTATGACATTTTTTCCTTTGTTTTTTTTACTCTTATTCCACAAAGATTCATCTGGAAAAAAATCTTTTTACAGTGTGAAGAACAAAGAAAAGCTTAATAAAATTTAAAAATAAGCAAAGTAAACCAAAATGAAAAGAAAATCAGCAACTGACTCACCACAGAATGTATTTGCTCAAAGTATCTTAGCCAAAGGATAATATAATTCTGTAGCTTGAGGTAGATGAATAACAACAGTACTTGGGCTTGAGCTAATTAGGATAAAATTCATGTGTGGGTTTGCACACATCCCAAATGCTGGGAGAGATGCAACTGCATTCTTTCGTTGAATTTTCTTGTAGGCTTGTAATTTGGAAAAAGCCTTGTTAACAGGGTTATGGCATTTTATAGCAGGTCAGGGAGTTCACTGCCTGAGAGAAGGTGCTGGATTTTCTTAGATAACAGCTCTGCCAGAGGGACAGGAACCAGGAATCACAGACTGTGGAAAGCACAGAGATCACAAGGATTACTGGATATCAAATAAGCCCTTCTAGGTTTCTGTGCTCTCAACGAACTACTGTCCAGCCCCTTTCATTCTTCTTTCAAATGCTTGCTGGCTTTGGGATAGCTTAACAATGTCCCACTCTGCCTCCTGTATTTTCTGTACCCGTGAATATCCTCAGGTGAGCAAATGGGTTAAGGAGGGAATTTTCTGGAATGCCAATGAAATATAGATGAAAAAGTATGTCTGTGTCTCATCCTTACATCCAAAGTGATAATGGCTGAAACATAAATGATTCTATCATCCTCATAAAGAACATAAGTCTGAGGACTTGGTTTTCTTTCTGCATGACAATACTGTGCCTGAAACCTCTTCATGCTGAAGTCACATTTTAGATTAAAAAAAAAAAAAAATTCCTTTATTAGGCAGATCTCACTAATTCTGTCTTTCTTTGGTCATTTTCATCCTCCTGTTTCCCAGCTTCCCCTTGTTCCCAAGTCCTCCTATATGGCCTTTGTATTGATCTGTTTCGTTTCCACATTGCTGGTGCTGTGCTGCAGCACTGCTGTCCTTTCTATGACTCCCTCCCATAACAGATGGCTTTGTCATAGAGCTCAGAAACCCTTGTGTTCTTCTCCAAGCTTCATCTTTTAAAATTAGCATGCTTCAGTGGTTGTGCACTTGTATTAGTAGGTTATGCTAGGAAAGAGTTAATGTAACAGCAGAAATTGCTGTGGGCAGATGTTTTAGGGATATGCACTAGAGTCGTTACACTGTTGATAAAGAGTATGCTAAAGACAAGGACTTATATACATTATCAAGAGAATGACTCTAACTAATGACCACCTCTTCCTACAGTATGATGTTATCATCAACCAAATATTAACAATAATGAGTGAGACTTCAGAGATTGATAATGGTCAGTGGTTTACTGAAAATACAAGCACACATATAATCCTGACTGTTGGGTATTATGGTTTTATTCACTAAAGTGAATGAAATTCAGCCCAGTTCTGGTCACTTCAGTACCAGACAGTTGTGGACACATTGGAGAGAGTCCAAAGAAGGGCCACAAAGATGAATGGCCTGAAGCATCTCTCTTATGAGATAAATCTGAGAGACTTGAGACTATTCAGCCCAGAGAAGGCTCAGTGGGATCTTACTAATGTCTATAAATGCCTGAAGAGGGATGTGTCAAGAAGATGGAACCATACTCTTTCTAGTGGTACCCAACTACCAGGAAAAAAGGCAACTGACACACTGGAAAACATACAGTTCCATCTGAACATCAGGATGCACTCAGGATGCACTTCTTTACTGTGTGGATGGCTGAGCACTGGCACAGGTTGCACAGAGAGTCTGCGGAGTCTCGTCCTTGGAGATCTTCAAAACCTGCTGAACATGGTGCTGGAGAACTTACTCTAGGTGATTCTATTTGAACAGGGGGCTTGGATTAGATGACCTCCCTCTTGCAGCCTTAATCAGTCTGTGATTCTGTAATCCTTCATTATTTTCCCAATAATGAGAGACTTTTATTCAATTCTTTACTACTTTTCTCGTAAAACTAGTGAGGAATATATCATATAGTAGGGGTCAACTATTTTAAAGTTGTGTAATCTGAAACTTCAGAAAAGGAAAATGAGGCAAGACCATCAGGATAAAAGTGATTGCTGTTGTCACCTTTGGAGCAAGTGTGTGAATGTCACAGTAAACACCTGCTAATGCTGATGTGGAATTACAGCTACGAATGGGATGTCTAATAGCCAGTGATTCAGGAGAGTAAAGACTTTTCTTGGTTGTATCATTACATTACCAAAAAAAGAAAAAAAAAAGAGTGCGTTCATGATGCCAGGATCTAGACTAAGAGTCAAGTGGCTATCTGCAGGAAATAGAAAACTAAATTGCTTAAAATAAGTTATCTAACTTCTAAAACGTCTTTTTATCTTGTTTTGATATTCAAACAGTGGAAGCTCTACATTTGGGAACACTGATGGCAGCACATGGTTATTTTTTTCCAATCTCAGACCATGTTCTAACACTAAAGGATGATGGCACCTTTTATCGATTCCAGGTAAGTGTTTTTGAGATGTTCTTGACTTGTGCAAAGGGAGGCTTATGTTAAAGACCTCACACTAATGTTTATAGTAAATTTTAACAATACTTTCTCTCTTACATAACCTAGTAAATGGTAGCAATTCCTCTTAAGGTTAAAAATGGTAGAAGGATTTAATTTAGAAAATGGAGACAATATCTTGTGCTAAGATGATAATGACCTTTTTAACCCCTAGACTTAGTAAGTGTGATAATAAAAATGTAGAAGTAATTTGGAAGTGTAGTAAAGGAAATAAAATTATCTTATAGACTATGATTTTTAAAATAGTCTTAATTTAGAGGGGGAGTTATTTTTCTTATAAAGCCTGTAGAAGAGATCTGATTAAAAATGGAGTGTAATGTAGATATTCTTTCTTATGTGACTATTTCCATATAGAATCATAGAATCATAGAATCAAAATCTTTAGAGTTGGAAGGGACCTTTGAAGGTCAGCTAGTCTAACTCCCCTGCAATGAACAGGAACATGCAGAAGTATATCAAGTTGCCCAGGGCCTGATCCAGCCCCCCCTTGGAAGGCTCCAGGGGCAAGGCATCAACCACATCACTGGGCAACCTGTTCCAGTGCCTCACCACCCTCACTGTAAAAGTCTTTTTCCTTATATCCAACCTAATTCTACCCTCTTTGAGCTTGAAGCCATTTCCTCTTGTTTTATCACAACAGACCTTGCTAAAGAGTCTGTTCCTTTCTTTGCTGTAGCTCCCCGTTAGATACTGAAAGTCTGCTATCAGGTTACCTCAGGGCCTTTTCTTCTGCAGGCTGTAGAACCCCAGCTCTCTCAGCTTGTCCTTGTAGGAGAGGTGTTCCATCCCTTTGATAATTTTTGTGGCTCTCCTCTGGATGCACTCCAACAGGTCCACGTCTCTCCTGTACTGAGAACTGCACATCTGGATGCAAATGCATCAGGTGAGGCCTCACCAGTACAGAGTAGAGGGGCAGGATCACCTCCCTTGACATGCTGGCCACACTTCTTTTGATGCAGTTCAGGATACAGTCGGCTTTGTGAGCTGCAAGGGCATATTGCTGGATCATGTCCAGCTTCCATTCCACCGGTACCCCCAGGTCTTTTTTGGCAGGGCTGCGCTCAGTCCTTTCTTCCCCCAGCTTGTATCAGTAGTGAGGGTTGCCTCAACGCAGGTGCAAGATCTTGTTCTTGGATATGTTGAACGTCATGAGGTTCACCTGGGCCCACTGCTGAAGCCTGTCTGGGTCCCTCTGGATGGCATCCCGTCCCTCTGGTGTGTTGACTGCACCCCACAGCTTACTGTCATCAGCAAACTTGCTGAGGCTGCACTTGTGACCCCTCTGTCAGTGTCACTGAAATTAAAGAGTATCGGTCTCAGCACTGACCCCTGTGGGACACCACTTGTGTAAATAAGAGAGGGATGGCATACAGGTGAAGGAGCTTACTTCTGAGGGAAAGGGGTTGATGTGATTGTTGAGTAAGCAAAAAGTAGAAAGAAATCATGGAATGAATAAGGCTCCAGTTCCTGGCTCTTTCAATGAGTGGTGGTCAGGAGGACAAAATATCTGAGAATTTTCTTTTGCAAAGAATAGGACAAATTTATAGGGGTGCTGAGCATTGACTTCTGCATTGCTACAAGTGTACTACTGTTTCAAAAATGAGAAAACATCACCTGCTAGCATGATATTTCTTTTGAGGGAAAGTGTAGATGAATATTAGTTGCCCTGTGAGCAGCGGAGAGTATTGCAGGTAGCCTTTTACAAGCTTTCCTTGGAGAGGCCTACAGCCTACATGTCTGAACATGAAGGTTTAGTTAGGTTTAGATGCTAAAATGATGTCAATTGATTTATGTAAATTAAGCTTAGCACCTATTTGACATAAGCATATGAATAAGTTATTTTCCTCGAGTGTTACTTGATATATAACTGCAGTACTAAGGCAGTTTTCTGCTCTGTGGCACCCATTGTGTTGCTATTATCATGCTAACAATGTTAGAACAATTTATTTTATCTGTTTATGTGTAGCAGGAGAGAAATTTATAGTGGTGTCAAACTGTTAACTGGACTTGTACCTGACAGATTTGTCATTAAAATTCCACATTCCTTACCAAAACGAGGCTGGCATAAAATCTACTTCTGAGGCTGTTAAGTTGGAAGATGAAGATAACATACTCTATAGAGAAAATAACTATAAATGTGTGAATGCTGCACTGCAATATCTGTTTAGATGCTTCAGAAACAGAACCCCCCAAGTCTTGGACAGCATTCACAAATTTCTAGGTATTAAATAGAAAGAGAAAACACTGTGCCTTCCAGCACTGAAAAGTTCGTAAGCCATACCTGCAGAGAAACCTTTGCCCATAATAAAAAGAACTGACCTATAAAAAACAGGCTGGCTATAATAATGTTCTCCATTCACTTCATTTTTCATGTTCCAAAGGATGACACATTCACTCCTGACAGTAAAATTGCTTCCAGTTTGTTTTAAACAAGCTACTGTTATATAGAAAAAGCTAAAAGCAACAGCTATTGTGCTTCATTTGCACAAATGCCCTTCTACAGACAAAATTATGCTTTTTCACTTGTTACTCTTGCAACCATGATGACTGTAAAATTGTAGTTTTATCTGCTTTTTTAAACAATGTGGCTTTAGAAAGAAACAATCATTCCTAATCATTCTTTGACTTGTTTTAATTGGGTCAGTTCTTGCTACAGCAATTTAACTCAAAGGGGATAGATCTAAATAATATTTATTCTTACTTGGAGAGAGGCGAGTTTTTATTAGTCTCAACAAAGCAAAGTGGAAACTTAGGTTTAGTGATACTTTCTGAACCATTCTGAACATAAGGCATATTGCCTTTGCATGTTATTTAAAGCTGGGGCCGAAGAAGGAATTGAATATCTACTAACTACGTTTCTCAAAGGTTAAATGTATGAAAGGCTTAAATAAGAAAAGCAAGGTGCACCTTGGAAAGATCTCCTAGGGACCAGGCATTACTCACTGAGTGCCTATTCATCAGTATCATCATAGCTGATAATATGGCTGACCTGGTGAGGAATGCCCAATTTAACCTTTCAGCTGCTATTCTTGTGTAATCTCTTCCCAGGGAAAGAATGTTGATTTATTTTACAAATTACATACTCAGTATAGGGTCTTTCAACATTCATAATGAAAGTAGTGTTTTTTAATACTTTTTGTTTTTAAACAAACTCCTAGAATATTGAGGCTTTTGATAATCGCTCTCTTTTTCTTTTTTTTTAAATGAGATTTATTTGTGATTTAACGTAATGTAATTTTCAGAGGTGAAAGTTAGGTTCTGTTATCTTAGGACGTTTAAGTTGGAAAGCATACATAAGTGAGAAAAATGTGGAAATAGGAACAAATTTTATTGTTGTGAAAGCTTGATTCTGGTGAAGATTGCAGCAAAATTCATGCGTTTGGCAAGATGGTTTCATCTGTGATGTCTTCTGTTATACCACTTATGCTTTATTGATGAATACATTTACCTCTCCAAGCTTGTTTTTCCTATATCTCTGGTAGAAATTGTATATTGTAAGCAGTCATTGTAGGGATCTTTTAATATGTTTGTTGCAAAATAGTGTTACTGCCAACATCACAGAGTCACCCTGCTCAGCTAACCATCTCTGGACTCAGTCCTAATCTGGCCTCTGGCTGTTAAAGGTGTGTTTGAATATCTCAGCTCTCTAGCCATTGTCCATTGTCTTGCTGGATCATCCTTGAGATTGCCTTGAGAGAAGCATTTTATTGGAAGCCAGGTATTGCAATAAGAAAAAGAAGCAGGTGATTTTATCCAGGCTTGACAGATTTTGTTTGGAAATTGCAAGTGCAAGAACTAATTCATTGTCTCTTTGGTTCATATACAGCATATGCAGGTGCAGTTGAAGTTTCAAAGAGTGAAAAATCATTTCAAGACCATTTGTCTTTCTGACTGTCCTATCAGTGTCCTTTTCTTTTTTTTTTTAACTCTTCTCAGGCACACTTTTACATTCTGTGATTCTTTGAGAAAAATCTTACTTTGAGGGTGATAGAGCACTGGAGGATGCTGCCCAGAGAGGTTGTGGAGTCTCCTCTGGAGATACTCAGAACCTGCCTGGATGCTTTCCTCTGTAACCGACTGTAGAGAGCCTGCATTAGCAGGGAAATAAGAGGGAAATGACCTCTCCAGAGGTCCATGTCAAGCCCTATGATTCTGTGATTCTGTGATTTTGTAATATGCCAAGGAAGGTTTATGGGTGATTTGAATATTCCTCCCACGTTCCAATTAAAAAAATGTCATGGAGTGGAGCATCTTCAGAAACAATTCTTTTCTTACTACTATCAGCAACGGTAGCTGAAAGATGCTTTATGGTTTCTTTCTGCAGTAATACAGTTTAATGCATAGAAATTAATCATGCTCTATAAAGGCTGACAGGCAACACTGATTTTCACAAGTGGCTGTTTCATTATTTCACATATTATTATTGATTAATTTAACAGTAGAGCAAAAACTGATCTATTTGTTTTATCACAGGATCTCTCACCATGCATAGCAGCCACTTCCAACAAATTGTTTAGTGCAGAATAGGCACTACGTTATGGGATTTTGTTTCATGTGACTTTATTAAATGGAGGATTATGGACTTCGGTGGTTAGTATTGGCTTATAATATATGTCTATACTTCAAGAGAAACGGAGTGCTTTTTTGAGTGCAAAGCCAGTGCTCTGCCAATGGTCACGAAGAACCTTATGACAGCCTGTTCTGTTCTGAGTGCTTAAATGGTTCCATGGTAGCACATATTGTGCTTGGTAAGCCTCTTTTCTCTCGCTGCTGACTGGTTGCTTATTCAAATTGCAGATACAGTTAAACAAAGTGCCTTATCAGTGCATACTGATAAAAACTGGCAGCATTGTTTCTGCCTATGCTGATAAACAGTACTTGACTTTCTCCAAACTGTTCTGCCACCCACCTTCCTTCCGGCTATAAGTGGGATGTCATGGCAAAATGACAAATGTTCCCTCTTTAATACTTGTTCATGACGAACTGCTTCACATTTCCTGCTGAGGAAAAGTAAAATTCCATCAGGTTTTCTACATTTTGCAAAGAAAGCTAGTTGATATTTTATAGTTTTGCCTTTGAAAATGGTCATGTTGAGTTACAGCATATCATACCACCTCTGAAAATCTCCTGAGGAAGGTATTTAACTGTGCAGAGTTTCTAGATCTTGAGACAAGGTACATCTGTTGTATAATGTTTGTATTATAGGACTATGTGGTACTTACTAGATGTTGTAATCATGCTACAATATACTCTGAATATAATTTGTAAGAAATAGTTAAACCAATCTTTGTTAGCATTCCCCAGATATAGATAAGTTCATTTATGTGGACAGAGTCTTCTTGTATATCCCCCATGGCTGCGGGATTGTTTTAGTAGATCAAAAAAGAGCAGCCAGTTTTCTTCTTTTCACACCCTTCCTCTTCTCATTCCTAACCTCATTCCTTGAGACCAGAGATCTTTTTATTGATATTTTCTTACTTCCTAATCTTTCCTTGTTGAATAAGGTGAAAGCATTGTCACAGAGTCTTCATAAATAAACTCTCCAGCAAATTCTTCTGTGGGGCTATTAGGTATCTGAACTATGAAACTGTGTGAAGACTTTTGGAACAGAAGAGAAAAGATGTGAACTCAGCCCTTATGTTTAGAAGTGGAAAAAGGCAGCCATGTGTTATGTGCATAAACTGAAAAACATATAAGATGTAAGGGCAAAGTAATACTCCAGACTACTTCTGTTGTTTTCTCTTGATGTTTGTTTGCTTGTTTCTTTTTAAAAAAATTGGGGTTTCGAATCACCATAGAACCATAGAATGGCTTGGGGTGGAAGAGTTATTAAAAATATCTAGTTCCAAACCCCCTGCCATGGGCAGACTTGCCACCCACTAAATCTGGCTGCCCAGGATCCTTATCCAACCTGGCCTTGACTACTTCCAGGAATGGGGCATGCACAGCTTCTCTGGGCAGCCTGTTCCACCGCCTCACTGCCCTCTGAGTAAAAAAATTCCAATTAACATCCAAATCTAAATCTCCTCTCTTTTAGTTTGAAGCTGTTCCCTCTTGTCTTGTCACTATCAGACCGTGAGTTTCTGCCCATGAGACCCTCAGTCTCCATCTTTTTTTTTAAGTTCCCTTCAAATACTGGAAGGCTGAAATGAGGTCTCCCCGAAGCCTTCTCCAAACAAACCAAGCTCAGGTCCCTCTGCCTTTTTTCATAAGTGAAGTGCTCCAGCCCTCTCGCCATCTTTGTGGCCTTCCTCTGGACTCATTCCAACATCTCTACATCTTTCTTGCACTGGGGACCCCAGGCCTAGATGCAGTACTCCAGATTGGGGCCTCATGAGGGCAGAGTAGAGGAGAACAAACCCCTTCCTTCACCCTGCTTCCACCACTCTTTTGATACAGCCCAGGATTCAGTTAGCCTTATGGGCTGTCAGTGTACTCTGTTGGTTGGCTCATGTCCAGCTTTTCATCCACCAGAACCCTGATGTCCTCCACAGGGCTTCTCTCAATGAGTTCTTCCCCTAGCCTGTGCTCATACCTGAGATTCTCTTGACCTAGATGTATTACCTTGCATCCAGACTTACTGAACTTCAGTTAAGTTCACACGGGCGAGGTTTGCAGGCTTGTCCAAGTCCCTTTGAATGGCATCCCTTCCTTCTGTTGTATCAACTGCACCACTCAGCTTGGTGTTATCAGCAAACTTGCTAAGAGGGCACTCAATCCTACCATCTAGGTTGCTCACAAAGATGTTTATCTTCTTTTGTGATGAGCGTCTGGAGGCAGCTCATCACCAGCCTCCACCTGGCCCTCCTCAGTGGAGCCATTGATAACCCTCTGACTACAACCATCCAACCAATTCTTTATGGGCCATAGAGTCCAGCTTTCAAATTCGTATCTCTCCAATTCAGAGATAAGGGTGTGGTGTAGGACCACATCAGAGGCCCTGCAGATGTCCAGGTAGATGATTGGAGTCAAAGGCTCCAGGGATATCTGTCTGGGAGATTGTAGAAGATTGATGTTACTTTGCCAGATTGCAATGACTGGCACTACAAATCTCTGTGCTGGTAGGAGCCTGTGTGGCACTGGGGCTGAGGGGTACAGCTGGAGAGCTACACTGAGAATAATCCCCTGGAGAACAGAAACAGCAAGGACCTATCTGGTGCATCAGGCAGCCAGCCCGAATGGGGCTCATTGACACCCATTCCCATGAATGCAGAATGTATTATTCTAATTATTGAATTGCACTATTGTGGAAGTCTTATGATAAGGTATCTCTCTGGATCTTTTCTCAGCTAGCTTTTCTTCTATTATAACCATTTTTCAAGAAATATTCCACTTTATCCATTGTGTATGACAGATGGCATGGTAGATTAAGACCAGAACTTCATGATTGATAATACCCAGCAGTTAAGCAAGAAAACACTGAATACATCTTTGGGAAAATGTCAGTCATTTTAACTAAGTACCAGTTTATTGTTGATGGATTTGTTTTGGGTTGTTTTTTTTTTTTCCACAGAAACACAGAATTATAAAAACCCTTCAATAGAATCTGATTTTATTTCAGGTTTCATTACCAGTGTTTATGCTATTTTCAGTGTGGGTTTTGGATTTTCTTTCTAAGTTTTAATCTTGTCCCCTATTGTCAGTTTTTATGCCTGGCCTTAGGAGAATTTCTCTTGTCTTTACCTCCACCAGTGCCATTTCCTGCACTGAAAGTGAATAATAGTTATCTAGTCTTTGTTTTGTGCTTTGTTTTCTATGAATAAACCTGCAGTTTACCCACGTGAAAACATGGTTTTCCTTAAGCATTCTGTGATGTATTTTATCAGGCCTCTATCTGAGCTTGTATAATATTTTTCTTCCTGTTGTTTTTGTTGGTTTTGTTTTTTTTTTTTTTCCCCTTGTGCTTTATCCTGTAGTCTTATCTTCATATCAAAATTAATTTCAGGCGTATTCACATGGCTGATTGTGAGGAGACTTGAACTTTGTTCCCACTGCTGGCTTGAGGCCAGCCCTGGCTACCTTGCAGTTCTGGAGCTGTTGAGCTGTGCTTCTCAGCAGGTCCCATTAAATGCATTCAAGCACCATGCAGACAAGGTCACAGCTTGCAGCTGGGAGGCTGCTTGTGCCTGCCTAGTTGAGAGCAGCAACAAGGAGAGCTCATACCTGCTTGTTATTTCCTGGCAGAAAGGTTCTTGTCTTCCACAGTCACACTCCTTTTGGAGGCTCAAACACGGAATGCATTCAAAAGTCCTCTGTGCTTATATGTACTGTTACATGAACCCCTTTCCCATGTTGCAGTTTCTTTGTGGTGAATTTTCTCTTTTGGCTTACCTTATAACACATTATAAAATCTTTTATAAGTATTTATTCTGTACTTTGCCAATTAAAGCTTATGTTCTGTTTTATCTTCGCTTTTTATCTCCAGAGGGATGGTGGCACAGGAATGCTTAGACTCTTCCTTACTAGCATATGTATTCTTATATGCTTTTTGAATGATTTCTTTTTGAGTTTAGCTAGTTGGAGATTGCCAGTTTGATTTTACTTGCCTGTCACTGTGCTTTCTCTCTAAAGGTAATTGAACACTTAGTAAGGTCTCTTTCAATAACTGTGATCTCCCATCCACCTCTTCATCCTTCAGTTAAGTTTCCCAAGGGACCTTCCATGCCTAAGAAAACCTCTGCAAAGAGACTTTCTTTGGCATTGGCTCATAATCTCATGGGTTTGGGTTAAAATCAGAAGACAGAATTTATTTTTCAATTATCATCAGGATGGGGGCATTGTTTATCTAATTTCTAAAGGGAAATCTGAAGTTTTTATGAGAAGTTTTGCAAGTATTTTCACAATCATAAGAATCTTTGCCTTTTTACTTCTGAAAAGGCTCTTTTGCTGTATCTTTTTTAGCCCTCTTCCACCACAGCTTGCTACTCTTTCGCAAACAATATCTGAACTCTAGCCAGTTTCAGCTCAGAAGCTGTTTGAATGGGTGAGACTTCTAGATGTTTGATGATTCCCCCTGGTTGGATTCTTCCTTGATTAGTTTAGCTTGAACAAATGTAAGCAGATGTTGTTGAGGTTTTGTTCTTAGGCGTCTCCTAAAATGCAGTTTGTGTCAAAGGACAGACTGCTTTCTCTCCCCAGGTGTGAAAACTTAAATGAAAGTAACTTTATGCTTTATGTGATTGACAGGGTTAAGTTATTTTTATACCTTCTTGCTTCTTCAGGATTTTCTGAGTGCTGCTATTTATTGTTGAGTTCACTTTCCATCTGTGCTTATAGTGCTCACTTTTAGTGGCACAATGAAGAAATAGTTTGTAGGAAGAGTGACTTGTTGCTTCTTCACTAGAGAGAAAGAAAAAAAACTGGCAAGAAACTCGTCTCAGCCTTCCAAGTTAGTTTGTGGTTTTATTTTTTCATCCTTTAGCTCATTGTTATTACTTAGTAAAAAGCAAGTCTTAAATTGCAGTTATTAAAGTTGGTAGGTCATTTTTACAATGGAGAGATTTTTCACAATGTATGTTTAACCTGATAGCAGGTATCAATGTGTCACCCTTCAGTCCTGTTGATTTCTGGATAAATATTAAAACAATTTTGAGGTAAGTGGGCAGCAAGAGAGGTTTTCATTTGTGTAGCTGAGATATCTTTGAGAAAAAAAAAAACAAAACAGGAAAGAGAGAGTGAAGCAGAAAGTGAGCCCAAAGAGGTACCTGTAATTTGAAATACATCTGCTCATACTAGTGCACGTATTTAGTTAGGTGAATCCAACTTCTCGAATTATATATAATTCTTGTGGGTATATATATATATATATAAAAGAATGCATTAAGTATAAATAGCATAATCATTTAAATTTTCACTGGAAAGCTAGCTTTTTAAAAATGAAATTCTTGATGTGAAAAATCCCTGTATTGTTTTATATTCTTCATTTGGTACACAAGAAATGTTTTAGCAGTGCAATTTGCACAGCTTTCATGATATTAGTATTGAACTGGTTATTTATCATTTTACTGGCTTTGCATTAAGAAGTCATATTTTAAATGACGTTAAATAATTAGGAAAATAATAGACTTCCATAAGTGAAAATGAATTTGATAACTTTGAAGACAGGATATGCTAATTAGCATTTTTTAACAAATAGCTTCTAGAAAACATTATTGAGTGTTAACATACAATAAAGAAAACTGTCCAAAATCAAGAAATGAATGTATCCAAAAGTATGTTCCACCTTTTCTGCTTCTAAAGCTGATTCGTAGGTCATGTGATGAGTATGTTGCTAGGGAAGATGAAAAAGTACCTCACTACCTAACCTTGTGGTTGTTTTTCCCCTTAACTTTAAAAATACAAAGAACACATTGTTCTTCTTTTCCAATGCCATTCTGACACTAGTGCAATAAATGAGCATACAAAAGTAATTTTCTATTTTGATGCCTATTTCAAAATCATCAAGTTAATATTATAGTAGATCTGCCAAAAATGTAAATCTGAGAACTGTATGATGCTTGCATTGTCTAACTTCAATTCCCTACTTTTTTTCTTTTGTCTATAGACACCCTATTTTTGGCCATCAAATTGTTGGGAGCCGGAAAACACAGACTATGGTTAGTTTGGAAATCTTTCCTATTTATTTCGGGAATTATGTATTATATGAATGAACATATCATTGCAGTCTATCTTGTTTAAACATTCCACTGTTAAAAACATAATTAATGTCATGTGATTTCTGTGCAATAATTGCTGATATTGAAACAAATGTGTTGTTACCCTTTTCAAAGTTTATTAAAGCGGAAGTCAGATTTGGTATTAATTTGAGAAAATAAAAAATCCTCAAAGGGCACCCAATCTATTTCACCATTTACAATTTCTATTTCCGCAAGGAAGTGTAATCATTTACAGTGACAAAGTCTTAATGAAACTGAACACATTTTATTGATAGTTCTACAATATTCTCAGATTCAGTCCCAAAGATGTAACACGTTTAGGTCTCTTTTTTGATATGTGATGTGTAAAATTATTTGCTGTGGTTCTAATATGAAGTGCATTAGAAAATACCTTGCTTACTTCCCCATTTTTTGGTTTTCTATTCATAATTTGCATGCTATAATTACACATACTTAGACTTGCAAAAGATCCTCAGGCTAAGCTTTTCCAAAATTGATAACCAGAATTAAATGTCTCTGTACAGCAAACAGTAACCTTATTTTTCCATAAAAAGAGTGCAGACTGTAAGTACTCACTTCATCTGAAGGCAAGGTCACTTATTTAGGGTACTAAGCACATACACGATGGCTTACCTTTAAATAAACTAAAATTTTTAGTCTCTATGATGTTTTGGAAATTTAGGTAGGTGTTTACTTGTAATGTGAATTCAGTCTCAATGCTTGGGAACTGAAAACTGTAGGAGTCATTGTAAGGGTATGTCCTGTTTTCAGCTGGGACAGTGCTGATTTTCTTCACAGTATCTGGTATGATATTGAGTTTTGGCTTTGTCCTGGTTTATCAGTATTCCATATTAGGAGAAAAATAGTATTGATAACACACTAATGTTTTAGTTGTTGCTGAGCAGTGCTGTACAGAGCCAAGGGCAATTCAATTTCTCAGCTTCTTATGCTGTCCTGCCAGCAAAGAGACTAGAGGGCACAAATTGCTGCACAGAAACAGGACAACTAACTTAAACTGACCGAAGAGACATTCCATGCCATGTGACATCATCCAGAACTATAAAACTAGGACCCACTCCCCTGCCATCATCAAGCAAAGGGAGGTGATTTAAGGGAAGAGGAGGAGTGGAAACAGGTCCCAGCTCAGCATCCCAGGCAACCCCCATCCTGACCTACCTCAGATCCTCAGGTGCCCTTATGTAATAGGTTTGAGGATCTGGAACTTTGAGGGAGAGATGAGTAAGGGTGCAGTGGGAGGTCCACCCGTGAGATTATCTAGGGTGAGGCAGTTGACTCCACACCTCAAGACTGCCTCTGCCAAGAAGAAAAAAAGGGTGACTGTTTTAGGCAACTCCCTTCTGAGTGGAACGGAGGGCCTGATATGTTGATCTGACAGTACCCATAGGGAGTTGTTCTACCTCCCTGAAGCCTGAGTGAGGGATATTTCTAGGAAACTTTCTAGTCTGAATCACCCTTCTGATTATTATCCCTTATTGATTGTTCAGGCCAGCAGTGGTGCAGTAGCAGAGAGAAGCCTGAGAGTTATCAAAAAGGATTTCAGGGGACTAGGGCAGTGAGTGGGCAGAGTGGGCATACAGGTCATATTTTCCTCTATCCCTTCAGTGGCAGACATGGATACTGAGAGGGGCAAGAAAACCCATCTTATAAATACATGTCTGAAAGGCTAGAGCAATTGCAAACATTGTGGGGTTTTTTGACCATTTTTTTGACTTGGCACTTGGCCTGATGTCTGTTGATGGATCTCACCTGTATCAAAGGGGAAAACAAATCCTAGCCCAAGAGCTTGCAGGGTTTGTTGAGAGGGCTTTAAACCAGGTATGAAGGGGGAAGGGGATAAAACCAGGCTTGCTAGAGAGGAGTCTAGGGGAACAATGACAGGACTGGAGTGCTGCAGTGGATGGCAACAAGCTGTTCAGAAGGGATAGGTAAGGAAGGAGGGTTGGCGGCATGGCTCTTTATGCTAGAGAGTGTTTTGATGTTGTTGAGCTTGGGGCTAGGAATGATAAGGTTGAATCTCTGTGGGTAAGGATCAGGGTGAGGACCAAAAAGGTGGACACCTTGGTGGGGGGTCTGTTATACCAGGGGCGGTCGCCTAACCAGGATGAAGAGACATATGGAGTACTCTATGAACAGCAGGCAGGAGTTGTGTGATCGCCAGCCCTTGTTCTCATGGGAACTTCAACGTCCCCGATATATTCTGGAAATACAGTACAGCACAGAACAGGCAGTCTGGGAAATTTCTAGAGTGTATGGAAGATAACTTCCTGACACAGCTGGTAAGAGAGCCTACCAGTGGACATCCCCTGCCAGACCTGCTGTTCACAAACAGAAGAGGACTAGTGGGAGATGTAGATGTCAGGGGCTGTCATGGACAGAGTGACCATAAAGTGGTAGAGTTTTCAGTTCTTGGTGAAGTCAGGATTGGGGGCAGCAAACCTACTGCCTTGGACTACCACACTGGAACAGGTTTCTCAAGGAGATTGTGGATTCACCATCGCTGGAGGCATTCAAAGCCAGGCTGGATGTGACTCTGGGCAGCCTGGTCTAGTGGTTGGCGACCTGTAGTAAGCTGTTAACTAGATTCCTAGGATGGTTGAGATAGCCATACACAGTGATAAGGTCTGCAGGGGCCTCTCAACCTTAGAAAACCATGGCAACGCATTCCCTAAGATAAGAAAGAAGAGCAAGTAAGGCCAAATAAGGAAAGGGCAGTTCATGCCACACACCTATTGGGCAGGAAAGTAACTTTAGGATATCAGAAAGGGTATAAGAAGAGTGTGTTGCTTGCAATTGATTCCATTTGCCGCTCATCGTATCGATGTGTTAAACAGCGTGTGAATGGTCCGGGACGGGGCGCGGGACCGGTAGGGTCGGGCGCTGGGTCTGAGGGCTGTCGAGCCACTGCACACCGGGCGGGCCGATGCCTCGGTTGCCTGAGCAGAGGCAACAGTGACCCTGCACATAGCAGGGGGGTTGAAACTAGATGGTCATTATGGTCCTTTTCAACCCATGTCGTTCTATGATCCTGTGACTTCCAGAGGGTGAACTCTGAACTGTTCAGGACACTGGTAGGGAGAGTCTGATGGGATTCAGTCCTGAAGGATAAAGGGGTCCAGGTAGGCTGGTCGCTCCTCAAGAAGGAAGTCCTAAAGGTGCAGGAGCAGGCTGCCCCCCTCAGCTGCAAGATGAGCTGGCAGGGAAGAAGACCAGCATGGATGAACAGGGAGCTTTTCCTGAGGCTCCAGGAGAAAAGGAGAATCTACCTCCTATGGAAGAAGGGATGGACTACTTGGGGAGAGTATGAAGAATGTAGTAGGATTAGGAGTAAAAGAGTACAAAAAACGTTTTTACAAATGTATTAGCAGTAAGAGGAGGACTAAGGAGAGAGCCTTCATCCTTTACTGGATGCTGCGGAGAGTGTGACCACTGAGGATAAGGAAAAGGCTGAGGTTCTCAATGCCTTCTTTATATCTGTCTTTAAAAGTCATACCAGTTATCATTGAGATACTCTATCCCCTGACCTGGAGGTCCTGGGTGGAGAACAGAATAAACCCTCCACGGTTCAGTAGTTTTTATTTCAGACTACAAGTTCTGCTTGCTAGATTGAACCTCAAGACAGTGGATGGTTCCAATGGGCACTTCTTACTTTTCCAGAGCTGACAAAATTTGATTTCAAATACACTGCTAAATAAAACAATTTCAAACTGAGACTCTCAGCAGGGATGAGTACCTTTCAAGGGAGAGTTTGAAAAATGTACCAGTTTCTTCATCCTATAGAATGAGAAAAATGTTCATCTTAGAAAATGCTGATATTTAAAGATTCCCAGCAAGCAGTTATCAACGGCTGTGAAGGAAGGGTAGTTCATACTGCACCTGAGTGATTAGCCACTCCATATGGGGGAATTAATCACTGAAGGAGGAATACTTGATTTAGTTATTAAAATGTTTTTTCTTTCCTTGAAAGTGTTATTTGTTTTCCTCACAGGAGCCCTTCAATGTAGTCTCCTAATATGTTAAAGATCAGAAAGTAATTTGCTGTAGTTTAAAGAGGCATTGAGCTCTTCATCAGTAGTGTGTATGACATTACTGGGGGAAGTTTAATAAGCATGTACTTAACATGCCTGAATTCATGGTTAGGCTGAGAAATTTTCCTTTTATATCCTTTTATATCCTTTAATCTAAATTGTAAGAAACTGACTTTCTAGTTGCATCTGATTACTGGACTGGGCAATGAATTATGTACATAATTTGGTGAACAGAATTCTTATGTAATCTGTGTAGTCTTTTTTGTGTCAGAAATACAGAATTTAATTTGAGATCAGATTCTTACTCTTGTTGAGCAGTAAGTCTACTGGCTTGAGAACCCTTGAGATTCAATGTGAGACCAGTAAAATAATTTCCAGTTGGTGAATTTAAGTTCTGTTGCAGTGGGGTGAAGGAAGGAAAAGCCGCAACCCTGCCATCTCATTGCTCCCTTCAAATCATGAGACAAAGGTGCGAGCTTGTAAGAAACCTCCCCAGTCCATACCTATGGAATCTGTGTGTTGCCAGAAATGACTAAGGCTAGAACATTAACAGGAAAGAAGTCTTTTAAGACTACTTTACAATAACATTTTTATTGGGTCTGCATCTTCCCAGGCCCAGAAGTTAGCCTTTGTTTTGTGGCCTGAGGATTTTTTCCCTGATGGCTTTCTGTAAATACAGAGGAAAGATAAGGGGAGAACAGAATACAGCTGTTTGCAGAAAGGATCACATCTCTGTTGTAAACAAATGGCCATTAGAAGAATAAAGAAAACTCAAATAAATAATACTCTAAAACCCAAAGAAGGATAGAAATGATTTGATGACATTAAATTTCATCACAAACACACTGCAACAAGGCTCTGCAGATTTTCACAGTCATCGTTACCTACTAGAAAATAAAATAAATAGATTTTTTTTTCTATTACGGATACATAAATGTGTTTAGTACTTGTCATGTATTATATTGCTGTGCATTGCTTCTGTTTTCATGGACATATCCTGAACAAACTTGAATTTCTGCAAATGAATGGCAGGAATTAGGTGTTTTTCAAACAAGAAAACAAAAAAATCTGCTTTCTGTGTAAAGTTCCTTTATCAAAGAAAACAACAAAGAACACCCCATTTTATGGGATTGACCTAATTTTACATGTCTATTAAAGCACACTACAGCTTTATTTTAATTTAAAAACGATGCCCAACCCTTGATATTTACTCACCTATAGCTGGACTCCTGTCCAGAACATAGAATACAGGCAGAAAATTAATCTTTAACCAGAAATGAAATGAGTTAGAGCATGTGTTAGCTTATTACTGGAACTAATTAAAAAATAAATATCCTTATAAAGTATGTTATCATCTCTGAAATACTATTTGTCCCATATTCCTTGTAAAATAAAAAGCATTCATTAAAAAGAGATATCTGACAAAAATGTGAGAAAAAACAGTGTTCCAAAATTTCAAGAAACTTCAGCTGGTTCTACTCATAAAGCAGTAGTGCACTGCTGTGTCTCAGTGACAAAAACAGGGCTTGGATTAATTTAACACATGTCAAAGTGGAAGTGTGCAGCCTTGTTTTTTATTTTATATATCAAAGCAGTGGCGTGGTCATTCTGAGACTACTACTTAGAGAATGTTAATATTCACAAATTGCAGAAAATCTTCTCTTAAAAATCACACTGTAAGATATCTCAGGATTGATACCTCAAATTGCAAATATATTTTTTTTTAATTTGGATTCTTTTATTCCATCTGTTGAAGAAGCCCGTTTTAATGCCATATGTCTTGGAGTCCACGCATGCAGGACATGTTGTTCTGTGCAGAATCTCACTGGTTTCAGTGGGATCTTATTAATGAAAATAATTATGCACATCTCACATTTTTAATATTTGTGTTTTTGTTTCTCTGTTTTTTAAAAAAGGATAGTATAGTTTAAATCATTTTGCATTTCCTGTGAGCTAAGTCATATTCTTGAATTCCAGTTTGGTTTTATGACAAATAGAATTGGATCTCAGCTAAAAAAACCCTCTCTCTGAAAATGAATGGCTGAATGTGCTACCTACCTACGATCATCTTCATTTTTCTTATTTTTTTTACTGCTAACAGATCTTTTTTTCCCCCATATTAATAACATATTAATATTAATATTAATTAACAGCTCATATAACAGGCATATTAATAACAGTTCATGTTATTAAGATATAATTAAAGATGGAAACTTAAGTATCATTCATTTCTGAACTGGTGAAGACTGGTCACATATGAAACTATTATTCTTTATACATTTGGCCTCCGGTCTCATGGAATTAGTCTGATTCTCTTGGAGGTGTAGTGATTTACAGCTGTTGCAAATTTGAGGGATTCAGTTCACTGAATGAGATAAATAAGAAATAGAAGAGTCTAGGGGAAAAATCTACTCACAACCAAATGCAAAGTGATTTTATATTTGAGAATCTCAAGCCAAAGTCTAATCAAACCCAGGGAAATATTTGTAGCAATACAAGAGTCATATGAGAATTTCAGACGTATAAGATATGAAGGACAATTAGTAACTTTAAATCATTTTCTCTCTAGTATACTTTTGCTGAAGTTTATACTCAAAAGTATCTGAGACATAGTCATTCACTTACACTTGACTGTGTATTAAAAAAAGATGTTCAAAGAGTCAGAAGAAAATTTTGTAAGTGCCACAGTCACTTACAATGTAAAAGTAGTTTGAACTAATACTAGAAGACAATAATCAGTAAGTACTATATAATTGCAAGAGGATCTGTTTCTGCCTTGTAATTTTTGTGTGTGCATTCCCCCCAGGTGAGTTAGAAATGGAGGACTTTTGCAGAGTCTTGGAAGGTGATGGAGAATTAAGAGCATATGACCATGTGTTTTATAAATTGCATTAAATAAGGCTATTTTCTATATATTCAAAGTAATTTCTGTTGTGAAGAATAACAAATCTTGCAAATATATTCAGTAGCCTTCCAGGTAAAGATGGGCTGCAAATGCAGCATTCTAGGAAATGAGAACACACAATAACATGCCTTAATTAAGTACTCCCTTTAAAATATATATGCTATCTATCTAGATGAAAACAAGTGCTGCATGTAAACTTCCAAGGCAATTCCATAAATATTCATGATGCTCCTATCCAGCTGAGTTACAGTAAAATACAGAAATCATCTACTTTTGTTATGTGAAAGCTTTTGTCTCATAGATATCATTCTCCAGCATTTCTGTAAAAACAAGATTCTGTCCTGTTTACATTTTCTTCATAATTCATCTAACAAGTCAGTCCATACAAAGCTTCCTTCCTAAAAGAAACTTTCTTACCACGTAAACTGAAAAAGACTTCTCTGTTCAGCATCTGCTGCTCCTTTCTGAACATGAGCCATGGCAACTGGTTCATCTGCCCGCCCTCTGCCAAGCTTGTAGCCACGTACACAAGTACATAGCATTCAAAAAATAATTGTTATCATGCTTCATTTTTTTCACATCTTGAAATTTTTCACACAATTTTCTCTCTAGCATTTGTTGCCTACTTACTTTACATCATATAACTAGCTTAAAATCTCTTTCTGAAATATTGATTTTCTTAGTGTTTTTTTTTCTTGTACATCTTTCTGCATTGTTTTGCATGGAATAACTGAAAAGAAGGAGGACTGTACAGAAGAGGCATTATGTCCTTTCTTTGCCCAAACGCTCAGGAGGGATTCCCTTGGCAACAGCTTAGCAGTAAGCAATGTCGATTTGAGAAATATTAAGCCGTATTGCTTGCCTGAACTCTGCTGGAAAACTGCATGTGCTCAGCATCTCTGGAAATGAATCCATAAATATGAGTCAGTAGCTTGGGGCAAACTGGTAGCAAAGTAGCATTTTTCTTATATATGAATTGTCAGATATGAATAAAAATGTGTTTGTTAAAATTTATGCCACGAGAATGAGGAAAAAATTACCAATATAGTGTAAATAGCTTGTGCATAGTTCTACAATTCTATAATCCTGAATCTTGATGCCCAATTCCCAGTTTTTCAACAGCTCGTGTCAGCAACAGTATGTCAGCAATGACTCCTGTAAAGAGTCCTCTTGGGTCTTTAATAGAAATCTCTCTTGTAAGGACCTGCCTCAGAATGTCTCAGAATTTCCTGGATTTCTAGGTGTAGTGAGAAACAGTGCCTTCCACTCATCTCAAGTAATTTACCAAATTGTTGTATGACTTGGTTGTCACTCCTTACATGAGTGGCTTTTTGTTGAGAAACTAGATATACGGAATGTGTTGACCAAGATCTTGGTGATGGGTCTAGGTGAGAAATAAAATCTAACAAGCAATATTGTCCCTCAAGAAAATATGGCTGGGTCTGGTACATGCTATGCATAAAATTTAATTAATTAACCCCATTAAATATGCTTTAAGGAGAAATGCATGAGCAGAAAGATGGTCTAAGTAAACTACTTTTCTGCTCTGGATTTTTCCCATTATACTCCACTTAAGAGCTACAAATTTCACTCATTAGAAACTATTTCTGTCATGTAAGTGATGAAAAGAAAATATCCCTTAACAAGCATGTCCTGAATTTTGTTCTGAACCTTGCTAATTTGGACACTGACAGCCCACCACAGTGAGGACTCTGTAAGTAGGAGGCATTTCCTGAAAATGCTCTCCAATTCCCTCACCACTTCAGAGTTTTTCACTTACCTGATTTTTTTTCCTCCATGAATATGTAGTTTATCTCTGTAGTATGTGTAACATGCAAAGTGTGTTTGGCCAAGGCATTTGTATTCATACTAAAGTAGGCAGCACTACTTTAAAAGCATTGATAATCTGCATCTAGTTCCCCTAAAAATAGAGATTCTGAGGTTTATAAACATCACATAATTTTCAGAATTGCTTTCAAATCACCATGTTTACCACATTAAATATGTTTTTCTTGTTTGTTTCTATTAATGTTTCATTATTAATATCAAAGTTAGAGCTTTCAGGCCGTGACTACAAATGTCTTTTTTAGCCTTACCACTGTCAGCACTCTGCCAGGTGGGCACTGAGTAATTGCCATCCCTGCAGCTAGGTTTTGCATAGCAAATTTATGGGAATTTAGGTGATTTGTGTGGCCTGTATTCTGTACCTTTTTTTTTTTTTTTTTTTTTTTTGGTCACCTTGCACAATTTTACAACATAATCTGGAGAATTTTGTGTATAAAAAGATAGATTTGTTTTTTTCTTGATTTCTCTCTAGTTCTTGAACTCTCTGGTATTTTGAAATTGGATTTCTTTCTTGTCCTTGATTTATTTAAGAAATTTTTAATTAACTGTCTCTACTTTTCTAAATTTACAATCAAATCACATTCCTTAAATGTTATAGAAATGTTGTGATCACAGAGTAAAAGCTAGTGAATGGTAGGACTATTACAGAAATTTTGTTTTGGACCATTTGGATATTTAACACACATAAACTGTCACAGTCTTGCTTGATGTCATTAGCATTTACTGAAGGGTGTAGTACGTTTAATGATAAATGAGGTTGACCAGTTTGTCCACCTAAAATAAAAGTATCTTTTTTTTTCCTATGACTAAGAGAAACTCAACAGCAGTCACAAATACCAAAAATTATTTTTTTAGAGCAGATCTTAAAATGGCATAAATAGCCCTAGAAGTACCGATGTTAAAAATGATGATGTTAAAAAAGAGTTGGTTTCATTTTCTCTGTTCCGTAGTCGTGCTCTGTGCTTATTGTCCTGTAATTCTCCATCTGACGCAGACACTCACATATGGAGAACTTCTGTTTGCCCACAGGGCACTTTGAAACCCTTGGAGATTACATTACTTTCTGTTTTCTTTGCACTTTAAATACTGACTAGGCATGACTAGGCACTGACTCTGAAATGAGAGTTTTGATTCAGAGAGGCTATAAATTTAATCTGACTTCAGTGAAGAAATTGAAGTTCACAGAATGTTACACCCACCATCTAAGGGTGAATCAAGCTGTAACACTATTGGCACTGGGACAGTTATGTAAGGGGTTTTGAGTTTGCGTACACGGTGGTGGATGTGTAGGTGGCATTATCAGTGGTCTTCACAGGTACAGGTATACTTCCATTGGATTCAGCTGAAAATTTTTTTCTCAGCTGTGTATAGATTTAGACCCCCTTTAGAAACAACCTTAAATTCCCAGCTTTAACTTTCAGTTGGAAGCTCTGTGTTTTGAGGTGTTTGTTTCTTTTGTTTCTATCGGTATGTTTATTCAATACAATTAATGGGCAGTCCAGCTTCTTGATTCTAGAATAAAACCTGCAATTATCAAGTACAATTGAAGAGTTCAGCAGGAAACAAAGGTAATTAACCATGAAAATATGTTATTTTGTATGTAACAATTTAAAAATTTGGAAACATCTATACACCCTCTTCATAGAACATTTCTGGTTTTCACCTTCAACTCTCTAATTGTCCAGGTTTTGTGAACGTCTGAACAGTTTTCAAGAGCAAGTAGGCTTGCTCTTGATTTGAATATCTGATATTGAATTTGATATCTGAAAACAGATAACACTTTTTTTTCCAGTTTTTCCAAAATTCCAGTTTGTGGTTCAAATACCCATTTATATAATGTAGGGCGCTCCGAAAATAATGCCTCCTATTTATTTCCATGGAAACTACAACAGGTACAAAGAATACAATAACACCATTGGATAAAGCAAAATGTCAGCTATAAAACGTTATTTTTGTACATAATCACCACCAATAGCTATACATCTTCTCCATCAATGAGCAACAGCCTGCACGCTGTGCTCGTAAAAATCTGCGCAGCCCTCCAGAATGTAGCTTGTCTTTCACATCGCTGTTGCTGCTGCTGAAACACACCACCCACTGCCTCACTGTGCTCACACTCACTGTTTGGTCTCCAGAAATGTTCAGCAAGCATCAATAAATGACAGTACGTGCCATTTTTTTCCCGAATGGTGGAATTCAGTCCCACACCTTAGCTTCATACACCCTTCCATGTGAGATGCCACTTTGCCACTTATCAGGGTGCCCCTCTGCTGCCATCTGTCACATGGCAACAAAATGTAATTAAATATTGGTGGGATGGCTCAACTTCTACTACCATACCACCATCTGCATCTGGTGTTCTGGACCAACAAAATACAGTAGGAGGCATTACTTTCAGAGCAGCCCTTGTATATCTCTGGCCATCTTTCAGTATGAAATGTTGCATATTCACACTGTATTTTAAATTGCTGGAAAGTCTCTTTTCTCATGCTAATCAGTAACTTGTAAAGAGTACAGCATATAATACATAGTTCACTTTAGTGGAGGCAATTATGTTGATTGCAAAATCTGTCAGAATACAGTGGCATCAAAATAAGGTTGTATGTGGCAGTCCATATTTAGCAAATTGAGGTTATTAATCAGACCCTGTTCCCAATGTATCATTCATCCATATGTTAAGCAACACCCTGTGAGGGAACAGCAAGCACAGGCAGCTCCTCAACAGAAGATATATGAGGTTTGAGGGTGGCAACAGCGCAGGCAGGGGCTAATCCCTCACCAATAGTCTTGAGTGACCATGAAAGTCCTGGCTTCAGCCAGGAAGTCAGAGCAGCATTGGTAGTATACAGGGCTGGTTACAGGCATACCTTGCACAAATCAAGTAGGGGACATGGAACGTAGCTGTGCTTGATCACAGCTCCTCAGCAATGGGTCAGAAGAGGTCCTGGAATGGGCCGCTTAGAACACTTACAGCTCCGTGGTGAACTGAGGGTCGAGAGCAGGGTCCTTGGGGGTCACTTTCAGTAAAGGTCTTTTTCCTTAATTGCATTTGCTATTTATTAATGGATTAATTGCATTAATTGACCTCCCCCTGTGCAGGTTTAGAGTAGTGCAGGCTCAAAAACAGATTCTGCTTCAAATAGACTGAAAGAACAGTTGCAGCCCTATCTTTTTGTTTTTGACAGTCAATTAATAGTACTTGTCTTCAAAAAATTTTGATTATTTGCTAAATTCAGATACAATCCCCCTTCTCTGAAGTCTTTCAAACTTTCTTCATTCTCTCAGCATCCTTGCTTTTATTTAAGCATAAGCATTCCTGGCTGGGAAATGCCTCCAGTTCTAATGTGGAGCAGTAGGATCACAAGAAGATATGTAAGAACGAAAAGAATATTTTGACAACTTGCTTCCTTCAGGCACAAAAGCAATCTGCAGAATTTTACAGATTCTGTCAAACTGCCAATACACTACAATTACCAAGGACCATCTGATAATGATGCAGTCTGGTAAGTCAGTGTAAGATGCAGTTCCAAAAATCTCCCATTAGCCGATCATAAATGAACACTGATGAGCTGTCTTCTCTATTATTGTAATTTCGATTCTACAAATGCAGATGTTCATGTTTTGGGGGAAAAAAAGTGGGAAACACAACACTGGGTATGTTGTCACGAACTGTATCATCTTTTTGTGCTGGAAAAGCAGATGAGAATATAGAGCAACTTTTAGTTTAAGAACCTTACCACAGATTGTAGTTCCAAATGAAGCTGTAAAAACACCAAAAGCTCATTCAGATGATGAACTTAGAAAAGCAGATACTGTCATTCTCTGAAGTGCCAAGGAATCAAGACTGTCTTTTGGTAGAGGACCAGGAGACACATTGCTCAATGTGAAGCTACATGTTTTGGTGCAGAAAAGTAGTACTAGAAAAAGACAGCAGCATCCACGTTTCAGATCTCATTGCTCTATACTTCAAAGGGATGAAACATTATTTCTCTGTATTTTCAAAGGTTCTGTCTGAAAATGAGAGATTTTCATTCTTTCTGCATTCCAACACGTTAGTGAATTTTGTTCTGGACAAGCCAAGGATTTGTATTGGCAAGACTGTGAACTAGTGAACTCAAATTCCTGAGCTGGTGCCTGCTTCTCTTCTGAATACAGTAGCTCTTAAATAGATCCTCAGATATGCACTTTTATAATAAGGATGTAATTGTTAGCACGCAGCAATGACAGTATATTGAGTCAGGGAGTAGGAATGTTCTTGAGGACTGTTTTGTTTTGCACTAGTAAAAATGTTATATTTCCCAGGTAACTAAATCTTTATTGGGAATATTCCAAATAATCAATATTATAACCTTTATGTTACTGAAAGGGAGGAGATCTGGAGACTAGAGAAATTCTTTTTCTAGAGAAAAAATGTCTAGGGGATGAACATGGCTTGGCTAACTATGCACACAATGAAAAATAAGTGTTCTTATATGGACTCTTTGCCATGGAGTTGAAGTAAAAAGGATCATTAAGAGAACTCTGCAGGAAATAAACTGTGGTATGCTCACACAGTGAAGACAAGGATTTTCTCAGACACGGTATTTTATTAATAGTCCAGAAAGCTAATTCTTCTGTCCTCATCTGCTCCTGGTGACCTAGCGGTTGTCTTGCCAGCTCTGAGTACTCTGTGATCTGAAGATGCCTCTTCTGTTGAAGCCTCCTCTGGCAGAAAGGTGGACAGTTGGCCGCCTCTACAGCAATGACTTTTGTTGAAAGAAGCAAGAGATGTCAATCCCATAATTTATCCAAAATGGGATTCACAGAAGTGCTAAGCTAATTAAAGGTGCCTGTAATGGGGAACATGAAAATATGATTTACAAGAGGATAAGCAAGTGCAGAGAGTAGAGAGTTTGTTTTGTTTCTGTTCAAATGGTTGGAATGGACAACAGCTAACTTCTGGAATTCTTAGAACTGTCTACACACTTCTATTAAATATACATTGTATGTATGAATTTTATTGATGATATTTTCAAGGATTTTAGGAACGTTCTTTCATGTTCAGAAAAATAATTTATTTTGGAGGAAAAGGGGGAAATATGTTTCGCTATCAGAGGAGTTAAATATTAAAGACCATCTCTGTCCTCAGTGTTTTCCTTGCACTGTGGATGCATCCTAGCTACAAAGGGTTCAGAATTCATCTCATCTTTTTGTGACATTTCAGGATGTGTGCCGACACATTAGTTTATCTGTATAGTACTATTAGAATGTATGGAAACAGAGGCTATAGAAATTCTTTGCTTGCTGTACTGGGTATGTGATTAGTGTATTTTATCTGTATGCATTAAAGACAAAGAAATTGCACTGGAACCAGAGGGGATATGGGAGTATAACAAACAGAGGAAGTGGCCATTGCTTCTTCAGGGAATTGAAAAAGTGTGAAAGAAAATAGGCTGGGTAATGTATACTAAATGAGGAAAAAATAGATGAAAAAAATGTATCAAATATTTTATCATTTTATGTCAAGTAACACTTGTAGCTGCTGCTGGAGTTATGAGAAGTGCTTGTCATTAATAGCACCAAAATAACATCCATCAGTGGGGGTTTCCATGCATTTGCAAGTGATTTGTTTGACGTAAATATATTTCCTTCAGAGTTGTAAAATATACATAATTGGTTTGACTACCTTAAAAATCAAAGCTAAATACAAAACAAACAGTTCCTTTTTCCTAGAGATTGCAAGAATCACATTCCTATATGTAGTTATTTGTGCCCTGTAGTAGAGAAGCTAGCAGTTGGGAGGTAGAAGTCATGGCCCATTTCTAGGCAGAACCATTGGCTCATTTTGCTGATCACCAAGACCACTGTTATGTTAAGGTTTTCTTACCTGCACTGATCAAAAGATTCTCGCATCTTACACATGAGAATGTGCTCGGAAGTAGTGATGTGGGTAGATACTGCTGCCAGACTTGAGCAGAAAGAATTGTATTGCCCTCCTTGTCTTTCTATTGGGGTGTCCTGTGTAATGTTTTGGGGTGATGGGAATTAAATAAAGTCTGTTGGAAATATACCTCATTTGTAAAGAATATAGAGAATAAAGAATTTGAATCAAGCTTTTATTCAAATAGAAACAACTGTGCTGTCTGTGTAGCCTTAACTTTCATTTTCATCCTTTCAGTATTTAGTTCCGTTTTGCATGAGGTGGAGGCAGAACAGATCCAATGAATGATTTTGGTTTTAAAAAAGGATGAAAGATTTTGTATCTAATACAAGCTACTCCTTTTTCATTTTTTGAGCTAATCTTGTTTTTAAGTGGAAGTCATTGCAGACTGTACTGTATGAGACTTGAATCTTTTTTGGAATCAATTTCTAGTTAAAATGTTCTGTACACAATTTTTATATTTCTTGAGGAATGTACACACGGTTAAAGATGTTTTTGCCATTTTGTCTTTAATGTGCCATGAAAAAAATTCACTGCAAGTATCGTGTGCATTTTGTATATGGTATCTGTTATATCACGCAGATTTTATAATTATTTAATGAATCTCTGTATCTGACCCATAATTTCAGTTAAATTACTTGTAGCATTGCTCCTGTATTTAAAGCTTTCCAGAACAGAAGAAGAATTCAAAATGAAAAAGAGAGCAAGCAGTAAAATACAGATGAAGCCTCTAGATTTCTGGTCTGCTGTGTTTGTGAGATCGTAGCAAATCCTGTATGATTTTTATTCTGTTTCAGCGGTTTACCTCTGCAAGCGGACAATGCAAAATAAAGCAAGGCTAGAGCTAGCAGACTATGAGGCTGTAAGTACCTGAGGAAAAGTAAATTTCTTTGCTGATCTTAATTAGCATGTAAAATAATGATAAGCATAAGAACTTGTGGGCATTCTGTAATTATACAACTTTTGCCAGCATGCGGGTTTGACATTGCTCAGGAATCATAAAAGCTGTTTGAGAGACAGTAGCAAAGACTCGCTGGGCAAGAGTTGACATTTTGGCTTGTCTCTAATATTGGATCATCATGCAAGGATCAGAAACATCTGCTTTCTGATCGCACAGACACCTCAAGTGTTTGAAAGCAATTGTACTCTACATAGTGTAAAGACTTGAATGAGAAGTCTCTGGCAATGTTTTCAGAAGCGTTTAGTAGCTATAGAGATATGAATCTCATTCTTAAAAGTGTTGCTGGCATTTGAGCTTACATCTCATCAGTTATACTATAGGCAAAAACAGAGTAGAGGCACTTCCCACTCTCTAAATGTCGTGCTCTGCCCCAGGCAAGAAAGCAAGGTAATTGGGGCCAGGAAGAGCAGTAGAAGGAAGGAGTTTGATTAGATGATGAGAAAGGCACTGACCGAGGAGATGGCTTGAATTCCATCCCTATTCCCCCAAAAGTTCCTGAATTTTTCATGAAAGTGTCAACATGAAATTCATGCACAATCCTGTCTCTGCACTGAAAGCTGTCCAGCTGTGTTACTGTGACATGATAGCAGGATAGTCAGCCAGACCTCTCAACATGCCAAATATTCCAGCCTCAGCATCATGCTGACAGACTTGATTGCTTCTTCTGGCAAAAACTTGCTTTTCAGTGTACTGTGCTGCGAGATATGCATAATTTTATATTCGCATACCTTGGAAAATTTACCTCCAGTATACTGTCCATAAGCACTTTTATTGGTATTTACAAGACCTCTAGAAAGTCTCCTCTGCAGTCTCTGTAATCTTAATTTTCAGTAAGAATTTTGTTGAGATACTTTTGCAATACATAGAAATACAGTTAGCACGACACTCTTTGATAGGAAATTTAAGGATGTTTTTTTCACTTAATCTCAATAAAAACAATGAGCAGTGGCAACTGGGGTCTTTCTTAATGCGTGTAAGTACCTCATTCTTCTCCATGTTATCACACTGCATGCTGCTACCTCTTAAATTTGAGAGAGATAGAAAAGCTCTATCACAGACCATGAAACTGTTCCAGCATCACCAGAGAAAATAATTTTCTCAAGGTTTGGAAAATATTCTTCTTCCTGTTATCATTAGTAGAATATAGTATATATACATTACTCATGCAGTATTGAATAACGTTAGTCTGCATTTCGTTTGAAATGAGAATAGCTGTGGATAACTTGAAAGACTCCTACATTACAAAAATATTCCTACTTTCTCATTATTATGTTTTGAATACATTTGTATGTAGCCAACATTGTCAAACACAAGTCACTCATATAGACAACTGATGGAATTTGTCATGTGGATCATTCAGTATGGAAATTTCTGCTCTTACCTTTCACAAGTAGGTATTTATAAAACCAGAATGTTGTTTTGCATTATTACAAGATCACCCAGTCTAACACCCAGCACATGGAAATCTTTCAAAAATCCCATGTTCTGTTAGAGGGTTTCATCCACCCTTATCATCAAATTTTCAAAGCAAGAATAGAGAGAACATTAAAAAGTAGATTGATGTAGTGTTCTATCCTCTTTGGTGTTGTGCAAACACCTTAAATCATAAGGTATGTTTACATTGGTACACACTATGGCTTGCATTATGTCTTTTTTGGGGGGAGGCATGGGAAGAGGAAAAGGTAAGGCAAAAGCAATTAAACAGTAAATTGCTACCTAACTTGTCAAAACTGTGATCTGTTTTCAGGAGAGCTTGGCCAGGCTACAGAGAGCATTTGCTCGGAAGTGGGAGTTTATTTTTATGCAAGCTGAAGCACAAGCAAAGTAAGTTCCTTTGAAGATGAGAGTTTTGTGTGTCTATGTGTGTGTGTTTTCAAAGGGAGGAGGGGATAAATAAGATATTGGAAACCTCTTATGTTTCAAATCATTAACACAGTTTCTTTTAAATATTTTGTAACATTGACAGAGTTGACAAGAAGAGAGACAAGATAGAAAGGAAAATTCTTGACAGCCAGGAGCGAGCGTTTTGGGATGTGCATCGGCCGGTGGTGAGTGCTGGTGGAGTTGTGCTGCCTGGGAGTGGAACTGATGGTGAACATTAGTATCTTCAGGGTGTTCAGGTAGTTTGGGAACGAGTAAAAGAGCTGTAAAGCACGAGTTGGAACCCGCCTTCGTATTTGCAATATCAACAGGTTCTATCATTATACTATTTAAGACTGCTTTTAAGTTTACACACGGTTTAGGGTTTTTAGCAAATAGATTTGTTGTGTCTAATTTCCTGAATCAGACAGTAACTTTTTTTGGCTATTACAGTCCGAAATGTTTTGCAAGGTATGAGTCACACCACCAAAATTATTATCATATCTAAATCTGCTTTTAAATAAGTTAGTATATGTTTTAATCTAATTATTTGCTTGCTAAGCCTTCCAATTTCACTGGTCATATTTTCAAACTTTTTTTAATGTGCATAAAGGTTGGCTATTATTAGCTTTGTTCCATGAAAGCTGTGCAGTCTGAACAAGATTTGTCAGATTTATCCATCAAAGTCCATCTGAAATTAAAAAAAAAAAAAAAGCCCTACTGCTTCAGAGAGTGACAGAAAATGCCAAATGTAACAACAGTTCTGATTGATCTTTGAGTAATGAATAATCACACTGGTTTGCATTACTGCAGAATTATATCTGTTTTTCATATGTAGCATTAAGCTACATATATATTTTGATATAATCACCAGTGAAATAGAATGCAGACTGTATCTTCCACTGACATTTTAGTAAGTATGGAACTAAATCTTACTCATTTTATTTCTAGTTGTTAGATGACTTAAACTGTAACAACAGCTGGTGCTATGTTCCCAGTAATTGTTTCGAGGAGGTAAGGTCAGGTTGATGAAACCTGTAGAAGAGGTGGATGGGGTGAAAAAGTTTCAAAGAAAAAATAATGAACTTTGACGGGGTCACCTTGCACTTGTGTAGAGTGGTATTGGAAGAGCAGTAGAAGAAATGGATTTTTCGGTAGGATTTAAAACATCAAGTAGAGAAAAATCATTTGAAGTGAAAGATTCAATCTGCAGGCATTGGATACAAGAACGTTGTCTAGTCACTGGCATTAAACAACAAAGGAGGGCAGAAAAACAATCTGCCACCTGATGTTCACAAAACCTGCCAATAGAAGAGACACAGAATGTTTCTATGCACATAAGAAGTTTAAAGGCAGACAGCATTTATATTAGCTGCAGAAATGGATTTAGGGGATTTGAATCTGGGAATTAGATGCTGTTTCCGTGTTTGGAAGAGAAGATGAGTAGTTGAAGGTTTGAGTTAAGGTATAGGCAGACAATAAGGAGAGATTTAAAGGCAGCAGAGCAAGAGGAAATTGAATGCGATTAAGAGCTTTGACTGAACTGTGGATAAATCTGCCTAGTCTTTCTGAGGTTTTTAACCTGGCTGTAGACATACCTTGGAAAAGTCAAGGATAAAAGACTGGCTTATAGTCAGTGATCTAGGCTGACTTTGAGAGATGTAAATAGAAGAATGGAAAGTGTTGGTGCTTTGGCTGAACAGGTCACTAATTACTGAAAAACTAGGTTTGAAAATGTTATTGTAATTTACTCTCACAAAAACGTCTATGGAAAATAAAATAAAGATCTGGCTGCATGTTTTTGCATATTATGTCTTTTCAAATGGAAATCTTTGAAAACGGACACTATTTCCTTACAAAATTAAGTATATTAAGCATAGTGCCATAGTATTTGTCTTGACAAAAAAAAAACCAAACCCAACAACCTCATCTGTCCATTCTTCATTGAATGCTTTTCCATCATTCACAGTTCTTTTTTTGGGTTCTGCTTTCTTTTGAGATGACATTAGATAGATTGAATGTTTTAATTATTCGAGTTCAGATACCAATCATAGTAAAACTGTGCAAACACATCTTAGGGAGGACTGTGTTATCTCTCTGGAGATCCTGAGTAGCAGACCTAGAATAAATTTGTCCCAGCTGAAGCTAAGACTAAAATCCACGCCATCATTTCTACACTACAGTTAGTACCTAACAGTACTTAACAGCTCTGGGACTAATGGCATTTACGCATAACAACTCATTACTTCTTACTTTTTTTTTTTTTTTTTTTTTTTTTTTGTAATGGCAAAGTGAGTATATCTTAAGAGCTTTTCTTTACATCTTCCCAGAAAGAACATTTCCCTAATTAAATAGCAGACTATGGAACTGAGTAAATGAAAATTGATTAGGAGAATTAGGGTTTCAGTCAAAAAGCAGTAACAAAACAAGCTAAGGCAGAGAAGACAATTCCTCCAAGGTAAAAAGAAATTAAGTTGTTCTACTTTCAAAAGTAATGTCAAATGTCTGGATTGAAGCTTTTGTGAAAGAACTCATAGCTTTCCTGAATCTAGGCAGCATCTGTTAAGGTCAAAACTGAGTAAAAAACCAATACACTGATGATATAAAATTTATAAATACTTCTGATTTCTAGATTTAAGGGTTTCATGATGTTGTTGCCTGGTAGCAAAGTAAGGAAAAAGTAACCTTGCCTTTTTTTTTAAGGCCTTGTCACACATTCCACACATTCATCTTTTCTCTCTATTAAAAGTTTTACTGGATTCTGTTTCCATTGGTCTCATTTGACCCGTTTATATTTTTAAATTGTAATTTATGTGGTCTGAACATGATCCTTGGTATCTGAGCCAGAAGGTAATACTACCAGGTGTTCAGGGTCATGCAGTGGATACTTGTGGTTTTTTGTTCTGGGCTTTCTTTTCTTTTTGTTTTTTTTTTCATTTATTTTGCTTTTAATGACTTTTCCATCCTGTTCTTCAAGATCAGCCTCAAAGAGTTGGCAAAGGACTGCATTTAACTTGGCCAACATGGAACAGTCCTACTTTTCACACTTCATGTGCTACAGACCCTGATCTTTTTTGGGCCAGTTACTTGTTCAGCCACACAACACTTCTCTCTACTTTACCTTTTTTTTTCTTTTTTCTATCTCCATAAAGTTTTTAAACATCTATAGGAAACAAACATAAATCATGCCATTTAACTTATCTGGTGATGTATCATGTCTTCTTTTGCACCTGTTTCACCGTGTACCTTTACAGGGGAGTTACCCTCCAACAGTCAGGGAATGTGGCCAATGCAGCTGTTGGCAGCCTCAAATAATCACACTTATAGTAATAAAATAAATGTATTGTACAATATGTCATTTTCAGAATTGTGAAATAAAACTGATGAGGTGATGGAATGATGCAGAAAAATGAGATGACCTGGTTTTCAGTAAGACTCAATTCTGGTAGCAACTGTGATAATAAGCTGAAGTAGGAAGTGCAGTAAGTAATAAAACATAGATTTAACAGATTTCCTTACGCATCAGTGTTGCAAATACTGTAATTTTCACAAAGATCACATTGACACATGCTTAATTAAAATTAATACTATTTAAACAAATTTTGAATCTAGGCAATTTATATAATTCATGTAGAGTAATATCTGGTTCTGAAAACTAGTCACTACAAACCTAAAACAACCTGTTGTAAATTAAGAATAATCAGAAATTGGATTAGCTTTCAAAAAGAATTAAGCATATCACTTCTGTCCAGTCATATACTTGTTAGCACTGTTTCTAGTTTAAGTGACTTAAGTCTTTAAAAATTACATTTCAACATCCCTTTCATATGAATTTTGTTTATTATGTCTTTTCTGTGACATAGAAATCACTATAAGAAATATTTTCAAATGTGATATGATGAGATCCTATTCTCTTAAAGTGAAAACCCAGTTTTGTACTAAATCTGACCTTAAACAAGCAAGGAAATGAGAATGTGAGCATCACTGTCATGATTCAAGATGCTCCCATATGGATTAAATTTATGGCTTAATTTATTATATTAAATGTCTGGAAAATCTCTACGTATCTCTTCTTCTCCTGTCTCAAGACCCTTTATTTGAAAAGCCACTGGAATTCCTTTTGTGCCTGATATTACTCAGGGAAAAGATCCGAGCTGTAGTTTGAGAAGACAGTTATAAAGAGGAAGCTCATGCAGCTTAGATCCCTCTTTTTTTTTTTTTTTTTTTTTTTTTTAAGATACAGAAAAAGATACTGAAGTTTTAAGTGACTCTAACTTCTCTTTTGAGTGTGAATTCCCATCTCTTACTTTTTAAAACAACTGGGCTTTGGTGTACTGCACATGTTAATTAAATCTTGATCAAACTAATTGATCATCTCTTCTGTATCTGACGGTCTTTGAACCTCATTTTTCTTGTCTAAACAAGAGAACTTGACAACTTGTAGTTAAATTTTTATTGATTTTGATTGCAGTCCTATCCTTGCTTTGATTAATTCTAAACTGCAGAACAACAGGGGACCTTCTGCCATTTTAATAGTAGCCAGTTATCTTCAAATAAATCCTTGACTAAAGCATGGATAGATTTTACTAATTGGTACAAATGGCAAGTTGTACTTTACAAAAGACTGTCTATAGTAGGTTTAGCTTATGTTTATGCCTGTATTGGCAGTTTATCAAGGATTTATTATTTCTGCATGAGTATATTTCCAGTGGATGGCACAATCTGGTTTATTGCTCATTTATTTCACTTTAATAGATAAGTTTGTAACTGTATATCTCTGTTATTTAATAACTCAAAATGAAATTAACTGAAGAGGACATATATTGGGCATTTAAATTCACTCTGTGCTTCCTGCATAGTTCTCTGTTAAAATCTTCAACAGGAGAGAGCACTTAATCCTAACAAAGCTTTTATTAATTATTACCAGGATGATCCTTTCCTTTGTAGGAACCACTCCAGCAAGGTTTGACATTGAGTATTCCAAGGTCTGAAATGTCATTTCAATAAATGAAAAAAAAACAAACATGAAAAGCTATATTTAGGTAATAAAAAGCCAACAGATTGTACATCGTCAGCTAATATAGGCAAGTTTTAGCACTTAAGCTGTGTAATACTAATTTGTTTCCATAATATTAGTTGAGCATAGATCACTGTTTTCAAAGATGGTTCCAGAATCTTGTCAGATGTATCGTGTTTTAAAAATATATTCAAATTAAGGAATATAACCAGATTTGTGTCTGTTCTATGCAAGTCCACTTCCAAATTGTATTCACTTATTTTAGTGTCAGACTGACTTCATAATACTGTAATTATTTACTCTATTTGTGTTCCATAAGGACTGTATTTAGTAGCATAGTTCAGGTGTTTTAAGATGAATGATGAAAAGGCTGAAGAAATTGTGAAAAATACTTCAGTAGAACAAGCAGGTTTTAATAATTTTTTCCTGATTACATGCCAAATTTGCAAGGCATCTGGGAATTAATTTGAAACATAACTGGTACAGAATTTATCTTGTTAACAATCTTGGGATTTGCTTCCTAATCATTAAATATAATTTATCAGTGTTAATTGGAAAGCATCACTGTACTTCCCAGATGAGCTAACTTATAACAGAAAAGAGAGTCCTTGGGAAGAACTAGGAAAATTGTGATATGATTTTAGAGAAGTTTGGTCTGGAATTGTAGGGAGTTGAAAGAGCTTGGTATTATCTGTATATAAAGTCATAACCAAGCTAATCTGCTTCCTACAATCTCTATAATGTTCCCATGGACTTTAATCTACGGCTACTGGATTTTTTGTTATCAGTTATTTGAGGTTGATTGATGTAATATATATATATATAAAATATATATAAAGTGAGCTATCAGATAAACATTAAAAAAAAAACCAGTTCTTTGATTTTTTTTTAAAGGATTAAAAAAGAGCAACCATCCTTTGACAGGACCTTATGATAAAAGTTGTTTTTCTAATCTCTTTTGAAAGAGCTGACCAATTGTACTTGGCACATTGGAAGTGTTTCTATAAGACTTTCCATTGCGTCATCAAAGTCATTAATAGTTGAGCTCCTGGATAGCAAAGCCTTTTTACTCATTGACCCTGAAGTGCATAACGTAGAGGAAAATGAGATAAAAGCAAAAAATATCAAAAAAAAATTGTACCACAATCTCAGCCCTTCCTTATAAGCTTTCACAGGTTCTGCACACTCCAATAAGTTGCATCTCTGGGAAATGAAAAATTGCTGCATTGCAGGAGAATATAGCCTGTGTTTTTCTCTGTGAGAAACACTCCTAGGCATTACTGACAACTTGCTCAATAAAGGATTTTAATTTCTCCTTTGATGCTAGATGTTGTCTGAGAAAAATAAACTTTCCCACACATCCAGGGTCAAACTGGGGATTCCTCTGGCTATCCTCATTTATTTTTTTTCCAGCTGAGCACCACTGGCTTTTTTTTTTTTTTTTTTTTTTTTTTTTTTTTTTTTGCCATGCTTCTTTTTTATAATCTTTCATCCTCTTATTCTTGTTTCATTTTCAACTGTGCACAGTCCAGCTAGCTTCACAAGTAAATTGGAATATTAAAATGACAGATAAAATTTAACTCTGGTATTCTTCAAAGTATTTATTATCTAATTATCTTTGTTCCCCTCATTTAGAAGTGAGAAATAAGAATAGCGACTGCTGAGGTTTGAGAAATCATGACAGAAACATGAGAATAGATAGTTACAGAAAGCAGCACTAACATTTGAAGCTATGGATATTTCAAATTTTAAGCTTGCTGTATTTGTGATAGTCTCCTGGTAAAAACAGTTCAAAAGACACTTTTCAACCTCTGTCTTGTCTTTACATTTGTGCATTTGACTTCCTTTCTCTAACTTCTATCTTTTTTTTTACTCTCTTTTTTCCAAGTGGAAACCGAGATACTTCATGTTAAATTGCATAAATCTAAAGCATAGAATTTGTTATTTTTTATTACATTTATCCAGTTAGTCCCTGCTTGCAAAACAAATATAAAAATCTATTTCAAAATGAATTGACATTGAAACCCAGTGAAATTTTACGAGGGTTATTAAAGCATTTACTGCTTTAATGTACCCTGAATTTATGGGCATGAATATTGAAAGCAGGTAATTATTTTAAATATCACCTATGCTTTTCTAGATGAAGAGGCTGTGAGATTTAGTTTTCCTTAAATCAACACTTAGTTTATTTTTATGAGTTGCGAACACATACCACTGGCTGTCAGAGAGCAGAGGAAGCAACTACAAGTCTTGTCTTTCCATTCTGCCGTTAAGGAGATTGGAGGACAGGGTGATAAATTTCACGCTGCCATGAACATTTCACTGGAGCATTCCACAGTGTGGATTTTTGTATTTCATTCACTGCTCTTTGTAAAGATCATAGCCTGTATCACAAAAACATGGGCTGAGAGGGACCCCTGGAGGTCCTTGACTTCAACCTCCTGCTCATAGCAGTGCTAAGTTGAATAAAATTGTCCAGGCCCTCATTTACATAAGTTTTGTAAATCACAACGAATAGAGATTTTGCAGCCTGTCTAAGCAATTTCTTTCTATTATGAAGAATATTTCCTTTGTAGCTAACAGCACTTTTCCTTACTGCCATTTCTGACTGTTGCTTCTCATCCTTTTACGGTGCACATCTGGAAGTCCAGCTCTGCAAGCCCCCTTCAGGCATCAGAAGACAGCAGTTAGCTGTCCCCTTCAGAAAGATAAATGAGTTCAGTTCCCTCAGCCTCTCTTTGTCTGTCATACGTTCAGCCTCCTGATCATCTTGCTATTCCTCCCCTGGATTTTTCCACTTTGAAAGTATTTCTGCGGGTCCCAAAACTGGTCTTGGGATTCCAGATGTATTATCCTCAAGATGCTAAGCAAAAGAATTAACTGCTTCCTTTGACTGCTGGTTGTGCTGTTGCTAATTCAGCTGAACGTGTGGTTAAGCTGTATGGCTGCAAGAGCACACTGCTCATTCATACTTAACTTCTACCTCAGCTTCTACAGAGCAGCAACACAGGCAGGTAATTTCTGCCCCGTGTACAGGGAAGCTTCTGGTTAAGAAGAGTTAAGTAGATTTATAGTTAAGTTGCCATACTCTTTAAGAAAAAAGACAATATCCCAATTTAATTTTTTTCTTTTTTTTAGGCTTTTGCACTTACTAGCATTACCAGTTGATCATAGAGTTTCTTACATATAAAGATGTTGGTAGCAATTGTACATTTTTTAACTAAACATACCCTCTGGTGTTTCTGTTCAAATGTTGTCTATAGTCAGATCCACATAAAGTCTTCCACTCCACCAGCTGTGTGATGCAAAGTGGGGGAAGCTTCATCCTTCTGCTTTGCTTCTTAGTGGAATCCTACCATGTAGCCTCCTAGACAGTATCAATAGAAAGTAGTGTTGTCAGGGATTCAATAGGGATAAATAAATTCTTCTATATGTGTTGTGGGTTTTATGTTTTTGTTTTTAAATATTTATCTGTATCTGTTCAGTTCAGCGCTGAATTTATTGTCACTGGTCTGTTCAGCCTGGGGATAAGAAGACTGAGGAGAAATCTAATTAGTGTTTCTAAAAATCTGCAGGGAGGTGGGAGGTGAATGGAAGAGGCCAGGCTTGTCTTGGTGGTGTGTAGTGATAGGGCAAAGAGCAGGGGCCTAAAATTTGAACATAGGGAGTTCCATACGAGGATGCAGAAGAGCTTCTTTACAGAAAGGGTGATGGAGCACTGGAACAGGTTGCCCAGAGATAATGTGGAGTCTCCTTCTATGGAGATATTCAGGACCCATCTGGATGCCTACCTGTGCGACCCACTGTGGGAAGCCTGCTTTAACAGAGAGGTTGGACTCGATGATCTCTTGAGGTCCTTTCCAACCTCTGCGATTCTGTGTAAATTAACAGTGTCATTCATACTTTGAGAGAAGAGTGTGTTAACTGATGGATGAAAAGAAAATTAGGTTCCTTTAAATATGTGTCAGTATTTCAGACATCATATTTAATATCAGATAAGGGCCTAATTCTATCCTGGTTATGATCTTGCTGTATGACAGTTTCAACAAGGTCACAAGAGCTTCCTATGTGTTTGTGACTGTGGGGGGCTGTTTTCATATAGTATATTAGTCCTGAAAGAAATTAGCATTCTATTTACTTTTATATAAGAGGCTTCAAGTCTTCCAGGAAGTCTGTTTGAAAACTATTTATGGTATTAGTATGGAAATTATATACTACACACTAAATGGGAGTCTTGCAGCCGAGCACTCTGACAGGCATTTCACTACTTGAACTATGGTAGTCCAGTTAAAAAAGCAACACAAAACACAGCTGGGTGTAATTGTGTCAAAATACATACTTATTATGTTAATAGGGGCATGTGAATATAATGAAACATTGTCCAGCAAAGCAAAGGTTTTCCAGCAAAGACTCTGAATTACTTTGGCAAGATATTCAAATGATGCAAGCTTTTATTTTTGTTTTAATTGAAAAGATTGTTTGGTATTTATTCCTAAATATTGACAGATGAAGTGTGGCAGCACCACAGAAACAAGAAAACTTAAATCAAGAATCACTTTAATAATTATTCTTTAATTGAGAATAAAGTATGAATTATGACCCTGATTCTTTTAGGTGCTCCCAGTGCTATAATTTGAATCATATTATGAGAACACTCTTGTAATAGTGGTGATAGATGTGCTAAGCCCTTACTGTTACCCTAGCCTGTGATAGTACTTTGATAGTGCCTTTTGCTGTCTCCCTCTGCTCAATGAAGCCTCCTGAATTCCCAGCCTGTATAATTCTGCTGCTGCTCCTGCTGTGCCACAGCAACATAACATCACTCCAAGAGGTTGTAAACAACCAGGTCTCAGTAACATTCTACAGATGCTGTAGAAGTTCAGTATTGGATTGGGTGTCCTTTTAAACAGTGCATGCATTGCCCTTCTTCCATTCCTAGAAGTTTCCCAGAATTTCCTGTTGTCATTGGTCTGCAAAACTTGTAAGTTACCTGGTCAAAGTACTAGATCTGGTTATGCCAATTGATTGCTAGTGGACTTGAGATCTTTCAAAACAAGAGGTCTCAGATGAGTTTTATGTTTTGTTTTGTTTTAAGACATGTTTTCAACAAACCACAACTGAAGACTAAAAAAAAACCTGTAACAGTTTGTACCTTATGTAAGTGTGCCTGCTATTCAAATTGCTGCTTTCAGGGGCTGAAATACTGTTAAAAGCTCATGTCTTCTTCGTGGCCAGCTGCTGCAATAATCCTGAAGTAGATGTAATGTTTTCTTTTTAACTTTGTATCTCAGTGTGCTATCCTGTGAAGTTGCTTTCAGCCTTTAAATTGATTGTCATGCGGAGTTTTGTACTTTTAAACCTATTGTTGGGTTTGAGATTGGGTTACAAGATATTCTGAGGTTTAGCACTCAGGAAGAATAAAATTTAACTTTTGGTGCTAAATAGAAGAAATGCTACTGTGGTGAAAAAATGTTGTTATATTTTATTTCATTATTACATAATTAAAAGATGAAAATATCTTTGGATGGAGCCTTATTTCCTCTAAATAATACCAACCCGCCTACAACAGTGCAGATACAACAGCAAGACGTGATTCTTGACAGTCTAAGCATTGGTTAATCTAGCAATGCTCACAGAGAGTCAAAATATTGTTAAATCACTGTCCTTCCCTACTCTCGAAAGCCACCAGGTGAGCTGTTTCAGTGATAATAACATTAGAAAACAGTGTAGGAGAATTTATTGCCAAGGTCCGCAGAGAAGGGCAGCGCTGAAGACAGCGTATTGATTGCTGTAGGAAAAAGAAAAAAACCCGCAACGTTTCAAATGCGCCCTGCAATGGGCTTATACAATCCCTCTTATGTAACATGGATGGTGTTAAATTTTGTGGACATTATATTTTCACAGAAAAAAATATTTCAATATATGGGTTATTAATGTTCTGTATGGATCCAATGGAATTTGAATGCATTTGCATACAAATTCTGCAATAAAATGGTCTTCTTGGTACATTACACAGATCAAGTCTTGATATTATCCCAGTGCCTATGTATATTCTTAGTAATGAGGAACTGCTTATTCTGGAAATGTAATATGAATAAAACACATATCATTGTAGTACTTTACAGTTAAAAAAGTGTAATTTAAAAAAAAAATATTGCATTTAAAATCAGGCTGTTATTTGAAATAGGTTTCTGGAGATAAAGTACCAGTGTCCTGTTTAATGAAACGTATTTGATTTTTGGCTCTGTCAATATAAGAAAGATTTAAAAGTTTTTTTCTTTGAAGATTTACACCTGCAGGTATCAAGCATTTTGCAGAATGATGCAACGTAGGTTGCTCTGAAAGTAATATCTCCTATTTATTTCCATAGAAACTACAACAGATAAAAAGAGCACAATAACAGTAATTGGATAGAGCAAATTCTCAGCTACAAAACACTATTTTTCTATGTATTCACCACCATTAGCTATGCATTTTCACCAGCATTGAACAAGAGCTTGTGTGCCAGCAGAGGTGACTCACTATCACTGTTGCCACTGCTGAAATGCACCATCCACCACCTCATTCTGCTCACATCCACAGTTTGTACTCCATAAATGTTCAGCACGCATTGATGAAGGTCAGTGAGTGCCTTTTTTTTCTGTATGAAGGAATTCAGTGACACGCCTTTGCTTCATGCATACTTCCATGTCAGATGCCATTTTGTCAGACTGCCCTTCTGCTGCTGTTTGTTGCATGGCAACAACATGTAACAGAATACTGGTGGGAAGGTTCAACTTGGACTGTCATACCATCAGCATCCACCTCTGAAATCATGAGCCAATGTAATGAAACAGGAGGCATTACTTTTGGAGCAGACCTGATAGTTTTGTCATTAGTGTAATAATAATTCCACTTTGTCTGGCAAGAAAATTCCAAATTCCACTAAAAATAAAACAAACCAACCTACTTTTGCTAAGAATGTACTCTCACTAGAGAGCAGATTTTTTACTTCCCACCCTCAGTGGGATATCTAATCCCTTTAAAATCAATAGGTAGAACTCACCTGAGAGGATAACAAGTATTAGTTGTTTCCAGAAATGAAAAAAGAACAGACTTCTACAGGAAGTTAGTACTTAAAGAAAAATATGAAAGATAAATTAAAAGAAACCAGTGCTTTCCTTTCTTTTTCTTTGATTAGCCTGGATGTGTAAACACTACTGAAGTGGATATAAAAAAGTCTTCAAGAATGAGAAATCCACATAAAACAAGAAAGGTAAGTACTGCTATTATATAAGAAGCAGGAGATGGAGGTAATTTGTTGCATGAAGTTCCATAGTTTATTAAAATATTTCCTTTCTTACTGCTGCAAGGAATGAGAACATTAACATATTTTACTTAACAAGCTCTTAAATTAATTACTATTTACAATTTTTCTAATACTAAGTAAATGCTAACATATAAGAAAGTGTTTGGAGGAATACCCAGAGACTATGAAAATAAAAATCATTTTTGCATATGTTATTCATGTTGTTCAGTAGTTTGAATAAATTAAAATGTTTATGTCATTAGTTAAGGAAAAATAAATGAAAAATACATTGTAAACTATTGCAGTAGTGCTTCTTGTGCTGACCTTAATGAAAAGGTTGCCTCTAGTTTACAGTCATGCTTCAAATGGGTGTACAAAAACTGGACAAAATAAGCTTCATCTACACTAGGATCCCAAAACAAACTGTTTTAAGTTCTCTAGGGACATACAGGTGGAATGAAACAACATTTTCTGTCAAATCCTCTTTATCATAATGTAGACTGAGTCCAACTTCAAAGTGTGCCTTTTGGGGTACATTTTAATGTCTTCAAAAGGAAAATAAATGTAGATTCTTTTCCTACTGACCAGATCCACTTATTCTAATAGCTGTCTTTCAGTGTCATCCCCCATGTTTGCTGTACCTTTAATATAGAGACAAAATACAAGTTGATGCTCTGTTTGATGGCTTTAGGAAATTGTGGGTTTTTTGGTACAATTTATTGATATATAGAAACAAAATTTTATGTGAGCACATGGCTTATTTACAGTTTATTTAGGAGGTGGTGATCTGGGATAAAGTCTTGAGCACTTTATCCCAGTTATGTACTGTGGGTTTAGGTAGAAATCGTTGTTTGAAAGCAACCATCATTGTTCCATTTTTTCTTTTGCATAGTCTGTCTATGGCTTACAAAATGACATCCGAAGTCACAGCCCTACTCACACACCAGTACCAGAGACTAAGCCTCCCACAGAAGATGAACTACACCAAGAGGTTTGAAAACTAACTACAAGCATTTACATTTAAATGAACTTTTTAGGAAAGTAGGTAGTAAACCAAAAAGTGTTCTACCTGGGAAGCATGTTCAGAACAGATCTGTGAATTGCCTTAGTAGACCTTTTCCTTGCACCATATATATGGACTTAGGTATGTAATTTCTATTAAAATTAATGAGACCAAACATGATATTTGTTGTATATCACATTAAAGAGTTGAAAGCAGTTAGAAACAGTCCAGTTGGTGGGTTCTTTGCGTAGCTAAGCCCATTATCTCCTTTAGTAGTAGACTGCTCAATCACTCTTCCTTTCACCGCTTTGATTTGAGCTATGGGGGCATGCTGACCTCTCATTGTGTGCATATATGGGTTCACACATTTATCTATTGTTAATGTTTCATTAATCTTTCCTGAGGCATTAGAACTGGGAGAAGGTAAATGTCTGAAGAGTTAGTAGCTTTCTTCAAAACTCTAAAAAAGGCTAATTGGATTTCTTTTGATGAACCTGTAGGGAAAATGTTATACTGGGTCCTTTTTTTTGCCTCTGTATAATCTTTCTCTTTGATGGAAAATTCCATTTATTTTAGAACTACACTGATGAAGTGTTGTTTTATTTCAGATATACTTCTTTTCTGTGCCCCAGGGTAAATTACAGCCCTAATAAAAAAAGTTATGGAAATAGAGTCAGGCAATGAATTACTCATAACACTGCTTTCTTTTCTTGCAGATTAAGCACTGGCAAATGCAATTAGACAGACATCGATTAAAAATGTCAAAAGTTGCAGAGAGGTAAGTATTTTGTCACATCTTCTGTTTTTTCAATTAGACTGATAACTATTGGGAAAATGTCAGTGTGAAATGGCTTGAAAGAAAGCAAGGCGAGAGAACTAACGTCACAGAAATAACTGAAGAGAGTTTAAGTGTGAGGTATGAAGTTTTTTTCTGATAAAAGATGGCCCAGATATTCCTGATAAATTCAAGTCACTGTAGTGGCCTCTGACCAAGTGTTCTCAAGTTTCCCCTTGCATTGACAGGGAGGCCAACTAGAAATAGGTCTGGGATTATTGGTCTGATATTTCAAAAGGGTAATCACTGACAAAGCAAGGGCTCTGATGATGGAGCTGGCTGGGTGATGAGTTCTCAGCTTGAGCAAGGTTGGTCTGAGCTTACATCCAACAGGAGCACATAACACGAGCAGGAATCTTTCTCCAAGTTGGAACAAAAATATGCAAGTAAGGGGCTAGAAACCAAACCATTCAAAAAGGCTTTTTAGAAAGTTCACCTTCAGTTTAGGTAAAGAAAATGTCTGCTGTATCTTACGGATGGTGAAATATATGGATAAAGTGAAAACTGCAGAAAGATTAAGCTGCATAAGTTCGACTGAAAGAAATAAAACAGAGCACATCTTCATCCTCTCATATAGGTGTGTCCACACGTTTGCTTATATATACATATCTACGCATTTACATGCATTGTGTTCTGCTTGCTGAACAGTAAAAATTGATTACACACTAAACACCATAAGCAGTAAACAAAAGCAAAGAATATTTGTCCTCAATTTTCAATGATTTTCAATAATTATTAGGCAAAAAGAAAGCGGGAATGAGAACATGGGTTACATAAAGTAACAGAACACAACATAAAGAAGCTTTTAGTGTGCTCAGGGGAGTCAGACCAATTCATGGACACTGAAGACTTTTTTAAAAAAAACGGCTTTGTGGTTTTTTTGGGGATATTTTGGGGCATATTAGGAAAGTTTGTAATTTATTTTATGTCAGCTCTTGATAAGAAAGACTCAAAGCACCCTCTTTCTTCAAGGATCCCCAAGTTCAGTGTTAATAGAATCGTTAATTATTTTAAAGCAGGGCAAACCTATTTTGGCTTGAGCTTGTAGGTTGTTTCGGAATGCATATGCCCCTGTTTACAGTCGTTTGGTTGAGGCACAGTAACTTCTTGACTGGATAACAGGATAAGGTTTTCTCCCTTCCTGACATGACAATGTTTGATACTCTTGTTTTCCTAGTCTACTAGCTTATACAGAGCAGTATTTGGAATACGATCCTTTTCTTGTGCCCCCCGATCCCTCAAACCCTTGGATATCTGATGACACCACTTTCTGGGAACTGGAGGCAAGGTATATATTTTTCTTTTGTCTTTTGGGTAAAGGGTTCATAACAGGCTTCTCTTGAAATGTGAAAGTTTCAGACAGAAAGAGGTATTGAAGGAAAGTACTGAAGCAAAGGTAAATGAAATTACCTTTTAGTTTTTCTAGCTTTCTTTTCATAGCATGTGAAGAGCTATGGATTAAAAAATCTGTGTAAAGTTACAGTAACCAGTCTATAGGATTCCAGTGTGGGGAAAAAAACACGACTTTTTGAAATCTGATAACATTTCCTAGTTGGAAGTCCTTATTCTTCTGCAAAAGTGAATGTATTTCATCTTCATCCTGTCTGAGCGCTGACAGCCTGGTTGCCCATTGCTGAACTTTGCACTGATGTGAGCGATCTGGAAAGTGAGAAATTTCTGGCTGAGCTCTAGGACTTTATCTACTATATTCTGTTCACAGAGCACTAAAACACGGAAATATTGCTGATTGTGGGTTTTATTGCTTCCTCTCCTGTAGCAAAGAGCCAGGACAGCAGAGAGTGAAGCGATGGGGATTTGGCATGGATGAAGCTTTGAAAGACCCTGTGGGAAGAGAGCAATTTCTCAAGTTCCTGGAGTCAGAATTCAGTTCAGAAAATTTAAGGTGAAAGACTTTATGTTTTAGTAGCTCCCAAGATATGTCTTATTTTCTTATTAATATTTTTTTGGATGATATATTCTTTCTTTATTTCAATCCTATCAAAAGTTTTCTTGTATCTTATCTTTTGCAGTCAATTCATGTAGATTGCTGCCTGCTTTTATATTTAGGCTGGGAGAAAAACTAATATAGTTAGCAGAGACTCACATGAAGTGGTCTCCCATTCATATTCAACTTTTGGTCCAAATACTCACATAAAAGACTTTCTCTCAGCTCGTTCTAGTATACAACATTAAAACACTGACCTAATCAAAGCCTATTCAGTAGCTTTTATTATGTTTGGTTTTATGAAAAAAGTAAAGTTTTAAAGAAAATTTGTTAAAAGAAAATAGATAAGGTATTCAGAAATAAAAGTTAAAACATTCACTGTGGGTTCCATTTATGTGGGTTTTTGGTCTTTTGAAAAGCTCCACAAAGATTATATGGATCAGATACAACAGAAGTAGTGTGATGCTCAGCTCTCAAATTCCTTACGAATTGCAAAATGCAAATGTGTTTTTAGTGTATGAATCTTAAATCACTTATGTATATAAGCAGTATTAACTCAAAGAGATTCTTCAAAGTACTATTCCAAATATTTCAAGAGAAATATTCTTTGACTTAAAGAAATAATATTTCATCCATTGGCTTACAGCATATTTGGTGTTGCTGTTCTGAAGTAGTCTTATGGTAAGGATTACTCCAGAGGAACCAATAACAGTATTTCAGTTGATGAGTCAGGCTGTATGCAGACATGCATGTATGCCACAGTTTTCTCTATATTCCATCTTGTCAAATGTTATCTGTACCACTTCTCATTCACCAATAGCATAAGGAATACAAAATCCTATTTGCTTACATCACAAAACTTAGCAAATTCCTGAACCTCCTATTTTTGTGTGTGTGTGTGTGTGTGTGTGTGTGTGTGCGTGCCTGTGTTTGTGCCTGTACTTACTCCAAAGCAGTGCAGTATAACTTTTCATAGCAGTTACCTTTATGTAGCATTTTACAAAAGGCATTTAGCAATTTGTGGTGTTGGTTCCTTAAATGCTCAGTAATTGCACAGACCTCCTTGTCGTTAATTTAGTATTGTCTGCAGAATAACTAGAGACGGATTTCTCTAAGTTGCTGACCATGTTCATACACAAAGCTTTGAACTAAATTATGTACTCTATACCTTATATTTCCCAAATGACTTTTTTTGACTTTACCTCCCTGGAAGTACAGCTTGAACATGGAAATGTAGCCCAATTTTTATGCTGGTAAGTTCATTAGTGACATATAAAGATTTTTTTTGTTAATTAACAAATCCAGTGGTGAATTCAGCATGATACCAAAAGAGGAAAAAAAATCATTTTTTTCACTCACAAAACATCCTGGCAATTCCTTATGCAGAGCAGCTGTTCAAACATAAACCTATCCAGCCTAGTATGCACTGCAGTTTCAGTGCGTTTCTGTGATTCATTTGTCTCTCTGCCAACTACAGTGTTACCCACATAATCCCCAGCTCTTTTCTCTAATCCTATTTACAACACTAACCACAGGCAAACTGCAAGTGACTGATCCAGAAAAATACACTAGAGAAATTTGTTCAGAGCTGATTCCCTGGCATGCCATCTTCTATCTCTCTAGATTTTTACTTAGGTATTATAAAATATATAACAGCAGTAGTGAATATGAGCTTAAAGGCCGTCATTGGGAAGAATCAGGCAGGGGATCAAATTCTTACTTTAAAGGGGCTTTCTGTGATGATTGTCTCACAAGCTCAGAATTACATTTATGTATTCTCAAACTGGGCAAATCAATCCACAGTTAAACTCAAATAGTAAAATCAGGTTACAGAGCATGAATTTGTAAGGCTTGTTGTGTATGAGAGTCAAAATATTACAGGTCACACTAATAGAAATTAAAAGCATTTGGGTCATCGGGGTTTCAAGCATTATTACTAGAGAAACCTTAAATTTAAAAGAATACCTATTTGTTTGCTCAGCTATTAACTTCACTACAGCAATTTGTTTTTTCTTATTTTTGGATTTAGCAGCCATCTTGAACAAAACATTTATTTCCATTCACATCTTCCTACTGCAACAGTGTGAATTCAAGTCAGTATCTAGCTCTTGTCCTTTTGCAGACATAGTCATGATAAGTTTTACAATAAGTGGCATTAAACCTGAGGGAGGTAAGACAGCTGGGACTGTGGATTCAAGCTACCCAATACAGTACAAAAGATATTCAGACACTATAGAGAGATTCAGTATTAATTGATTAGAATTCTTATACCTCACTTAAAAAAAGAAAAAAAGAAAGAAAAAAGAAGAAGAAGAAGAAGAAAGCCTGAAATGTAAATCTCTTGTTAAGTCTACCAGATACACCATTTGTATTCAAGTGTGATCATCTAAGTAGTTAAATGCCCCAGTATTACTGTTTCATTAACTTGAACTGAGAGCACCTAAACTGGCAGAGAATCTGAGTCTTAGAGGATATAGACTATGTTTTAAGAAAGAGAACAGGGATAAAGAAACTTGAGTCGTGAGTTAAAACTAGGAACTGTGCAATCAAGATGAATGCAATCAGAGCTCACTTCTTTTTTCTGTCTCTCTCTGTTGTGTTTTTCTTTGCCTGTAAATTGGAAATAATAGTATTTCCCTCTCCAGGGGGTGCTGTAAAGGGTAGCAAAGGAATAATACCTATCCTCCTTCTGAGGGAGAGAACTGAGACATCCAGTAAAACTCTAAGCCATCTCATGAATCTAGCTCTGCATGATCATTTAGCAAAGAGCTCTTGAAAAGGTCTGATACGCTTTATCAGCACAGCAGTTTAATTGAAATGTGACTGCAGTTTACTAAATAGCCAGAATGGATTCTGCAATCACCTAACATACCTATGAGTTGTAATCTCTCCTTATCATGCAGCTGTTTTGAGTGGATCACTTTGGATACAGTTCAACACAAGAGAGCAAACAGCTGAAGTAACATACTCTTTGGATAATTTATAAAAATTCCCACTATTACCGACATGGTGACCAATATTCAGAATTCATGAGACTTAAGTTTTGGCATGATCCAGTGCTGCTGAGTTCAGTTGCAAGACTATTCAAGAATGTGAAAGGGGATTTTCAAAGATTTCACCTTGCAAAATGAATCTTACTGAAACGTGGCACCTGGAAACAGAATTTCTTCATCTCTGTAGAAAATTTCCATTCCTCTCCATGCCCTTCTTTTGTATTCAAGCTGCAGAATTCTTTGGAAAAATAGCATTCATATGTGAACTGTATGTGTGCTTCTATGTGGTTGTTTTGTAGGAATTGCCAATGATTGGAAATCTAAATGGTTTCAGTGCTGCCAGTCTGAAAGCCTGCCATAGTCTATTATGCAGTACTGCAGTAGCAGTGATCTCCAAACTTGCAAAAGCCTCACAGGTTAATGAATGGAGGGCAGTGACAGACCATTTTCCATGATATACAGAAGCAAAAGCCACTGGGCCTGTTGCCCTTTCCTTTGACTCTCATTTATTATCTTCCATAATGAATGAATAATTTGAGGAAAAGAGGCATTGAGTTCTGCCTGTTCAGAGAAAGGAGAAGGACTGAGAAGTTAGTTAAATTAAGATGTTTTCTCTTGATGAAGTTGACGTGCTCAGAACTCTGTAAGCTGAGATTTTGTGAGATTTTTATCATGGACTCATAAATTGCTGTAAAAATGTTCTGTACTGGAAATAGATGCTGTGATTATGTCCTACAAAATAAATGAATTAAAAAGTACTATCAAAATGTGTAATTTTGCCCACAAATTGTTTCAGTCATAGTGCTTTTTTTTTTTTATTTACTCCAGTGGTACTGGTAATTGTTTTAATCACAGAATGACAGTACTTCTTTTACTAGAGCACTAGAGGGAGAATGGTGCAGGAGGCAAAGTTGTTGTTCTTAATCCAGCTTGTTTCACTTTCTTCTTTTGTTGCTCTTTGTGGGGGGTTGGACTCGATGATCTCTGGAGGTCCCTTCCAACCCCTACAATTCTGTGATTCTGTGATTCTGTGTGATTTGTTACTGATGACCAGTCTTCACTAACAGTGAAGTTATAAATGTATGACTAACAATTAACTGTATTCATTATTACAGTTAATTAATTAATTAACAGTTAACAGATGTGATAGTGTAGCAAATCTGAACAGAAGCATTGGTAATGTTTATTCCTCATACTGTTGATTATGGAGTGTAAACTCCAAGTCCCCAAAGTATTGTAATTTCTGCTGTTAGAAGACACTAGTTGCCAGATTTAATTCTCTCCTGATTTTTTTTAAGAACTCTTGCCCTACTATATCTTGACGTTTGAAGTTGTATTTGGCAAGAATGTCGCTTCTAGGAGTCAAAGAGGAATCTTTCATACCCCTAGAAAAAAAAGCTAGCTGTTTTTCTCAATGCAATTTTTTAAGGTCTTGCTGAAAGTGCTGGGGTCTGTCTCTGACCTGTTGCGGCACATACATTGGTTGCAAAGCCCACGGAAAACCTACCTTGTTTTCTCGATGTTGCTTAATTCTCACACATTTGTTGAGAATCACTGCAGCTTTTTTCCTCACTCTGTGTTCCTATGTTCCTACGTGCTAAATATAACTGATTAGCTTAATCTGGGATCTACTATTGGCTGCCTTAGACATTTAGGTCAGTTAATGGGACAGAAGCTGTGATGCAGCTGTGCTATTTATCTGGCATGGCCGCCCACACTTTGAAAGTAGTCCAGCTGGAGGACATAAGCCCCAGATGTCTTTCAACATGTGTCCTATCATGTCATGTGTCTGGAGGTACAACTCTCATATGCTGTACGCTCTTGCTCAGGCATACATCTGGCTTGTGAGGCAGCATGAGACAGCCCAAATGCTGGGATGAACAAAGCAGCAAGGTTTATACCCAGGCCCACAGACTGTCTATTCAAATGGTACTGAGCATCCTCTAGGGAAAGTCTCTATGGCTGAAGCAAACCTACATCAGCAAGATTTTCAAGTTTCATTCAAGGAAAGAAGATAAGCTCTACTTCCTTCTGTGAAGTGTAGCACCAAGTCTGTGCATAGATTTGTCCAGAAAATGCAGTTGGGATCCCCTCTCTCCTCTCTTCCCCTTTTGTATATTTACTGTTGCAGACATACCCTTTGCTACTGGAGTTTTCCCTTGCTCTGGTCACAGCCTGTGAGGCTGAGCTATATAAGTGGACAGGCGCGTATTTTGATTTGAGGCCTTTGCTGAGATCTTGCAGAATCATTTTCCACTTCCTTCAATAATCTGTGCTTTTGGTAGCCATGTGATATTCAAAAATGTTATTTTAGAAAATGCAAGAGGTAGCAGGCTCATTTTTGGCCTCTCCTAATTTTGTGTATTTGACTTTAACTCTTATGTGGGAGGAGGGTAAGCATTTTTTCTTAAATGTAGATTAAGAAATTGAAAAGTAGATTAAAATACTGAACAGAGTTTTGGCTGTGAATAAGCTTCTTAGACGTAGCATGCTGCAGAAATCAGCATTTTCTTCATGCTTTTAAAGTGTTTTCTATATTTAGAGCCTCACATTTCCAATAGAGCTTTTAAATGCTAATGTTAGAAGGGTAGAATAAAATTAATTTATAGAAAATCTGATGTCCAGCCTCTAAGAATGTATCTGTACAACCTTGCTTTTCTGTATTGGAAGCTTCTTGTTTACTCAAAGAAGTCCAATTTCTCTACCATTTATTCTCTCATAATTGAGTATAGCCTACTGCATGGAAACAGTTTACTTGAAAAAGAAAATAGCATCCTAAGGCATGCTTGTAGTGACTTCCAGAAATATTGGCAGTCATGTAAAGGAACAAACAAGAATGTGACAACTTTGAGCTAGATACTCAGGATGTCTGCAGGGTGATAGAAAATGTGTGTTTACAAAGAACATCCTTCTCTTTCATTTTTCTATTCCTTACCTGACTTTGATACACATGAGTAATCAGTCAGTCCCAGAAGATGCGTTTAAAGGGGTTGGCACTGCAGGATATGCACTTTTAAATGCAAATATTAAAAGTAGCTTAAGGAAACCAAAGTAGGTTGCCCAAATTTGACAGAGTGAACTGAGTTAGAGTTTCTGAGCTGTGCAGTTTTTAAACTTGAGTTATGAGGCCTTTATACTTGCTGCATTGCCATCAGATTCCCAGAATATATCTGTGGGCTTTGTGCAGAACTGTGTTCAATTCACATTGCAGATCATAGAAATAAGTTTTGCTCCTCAGAATACTTGAAACTAAAGTTTTTTTTGTGTTGGCTCAGGCTGTGACCTTGGAGAAAACACTGTACATTATTAATGTATTTGCGAAACTGGGACAATATTACTTCTTTATCTCTTGGAGAATTTTAAGTTATCAACAGACTGAAAGGCTGTGCATAAATAGTATGGTAACTGGAAGGTGCAGAAGTACCTAAAATAGTAAGCTCGGTACTGTGACACCAACTTTAGTGGCTTGGAAGCCATGAGCATGGGCTCCTTCCATCTGTGCTACAAAGCGGTTTCAAAACAGAACTTTGAAGGATTAATTGCTGCCTAGAAGGTAAATTATCTCAATTGAAGAATGTGTCATAGGAGGAATACTCTAAGTCTTTCTTTACAGTGCTTTACTGTCCTCTCTTATGAGTTGTTGAAGTAACTATGTTATGACTTGGACTTAAGTGTGGTATAATTTTTTTTACCTGAACACACATCCACAGTTCCTCTCTCCAACCATTTACTGTTGGGCAAAGCTAGGAGATTTCAATTTGATTTTATATTTTAAACAGAGTTGAACCACATTTTAAAGGTCCACCCAAATTAGCTGTCAGCTTTGTAAAAATCTGACTTGTTTCACAGTTAACTCTCATCAAACTTCAGCTGACCTGTTTCATAGGGCCAACCATGTCAAAACAATACTGAAAAGTTACAGAGATTGCATATGTAACATGATAAAAATCATACTTTAATTGAGCTCTCTGAGGAAAAACAACAACTGTGTAAGTGTTCTGCAGCGTACATAAGCATGAGATCCTGATTGAATTGAATTGAATTGAATTTTGTGCATTGAGAGTTCGAATAGCTGTAAGAGAGGTAAGAATAAAAAGCTCATAATAGGAAATAACAACAGAATAACAAAGCTCATGGCTAGCTGGCTGTGATCACAGCTTGATCAAGCCCTTTCTAGTGATCCATCTCCAGAACGAGAAGGATACCATGAACTGGCTGTTGCTGTATGTGGCTGCCTGATGCTTGATTATTCTGCAGCAGGAGAGAGAATGGGGTGCTTCGGTTCAGCACTGCAGTTAAGGGAAAAAAAAAAAAAAAAAAAAAAAAAAAAAAAAAAAAAAAAAAGAAAGGTATAGAAATGCAATACTGAACAAATAAATGAAATTATAGAAATGCTTTTGCTTTTAATACATAACTTGTGGAGTAAAAGTAGCAAAATTACTGATACAGTTATTTGGCTATAGCTTGGCAGGACTTAGATTTATGTTGATATCAAGAGTATAAATTCTTATTAGCTTCTGAAGGTGAAGAAATGTCAAAAAGCAATAGGTTTATAAGTGATATAAGACCTTGCGGCTCAGGTGAAATGAAACCTCAGTTTAATTCCAGTGAAATGAAAACCTTCTCCTAAGAAAGCTACACATATGTGAGTAATGAAGGATTTCTCACCTGTCTTGTCTAGGCTTGTAATTGCTTTTTATGGCATACCAGTCTTGATCCCAGCATAAACTGATAGATTTTATTTATTGTCACGTTTTATATGAAACCTTTAGTTACCTTACTCTTTTTTTAAGAGCAAAGAAAAGTGTCACCATTTCATTAGTGATTATATTGAGCTGGAAGTCAAGATGCTATGCTCTGCCATAGGTTCTGGTTAGCAGTAGAAGACCTGAAGAAGAGGCCTATCCGTGAAGTTCCTGCTCGCGTCCAAGAAATCTGGCAAGAATTTCTTGCTCCAGGTGCACCCAGTGCCATCAATCTAGATTCAAAAAGTTATGACAAAACCACACAGAATGTAAAGGATCCTGGAAGATACACATTTGAAGATGCTCAGGTCAGTTTGCAATTCTTTTTGTGGACATCTGAAACAGAACACTGGCTACTGAAATGCCATATACATAAAATAAGATGTATTTGAGCATTAAACAGTAATGTTCTGTTTTCCAAACTGATATTTTGGAAATTTGAATGTGTAACATTTATTTGCATCTGGAGGCTTCAAGCTCAAAGTGGGTAGATTTAGGTTATGTCTAAGGAAAAAGTCTTTTACAGAGAGGGTGGTGAGGCACTGGAACAGGTTGCCCAGTGATGTGGTTGATGCCCTGTCCTTGGAGACTTTCAAGGCAAGGCTGAATCAGGCCCTGGGCAACCTGATCTTGCTGTGGTGTCCCTGTTCATTGCAGGGGAGTTGGACTAGACAGCCTTTGAAGGTCCCTTCCAACTCCAAGGATTCTGCACATCTATGATTAATTCTGTTCATACAACTTCTGTATCCGGAGTCTTCAAGTGGGTTTGGCATACATCAATTTCTAGTTCTCTAGTCCTGTGAAGGACTTCCCGTGATACAGGGTCAGTGTCTGTTATCTCAATACTTGTCCAAAACTGCTGTTGTCACTTATAATAGTGAGGCTTCTCATCATGTTGAAAATATGACTTGTGAGAAAAAAACTTGGTAGTGGCTTGTGCAGAAATATTGTATTCCATGGATGTTGTATTAAATTATCATCTACAGAACTTCCTAAGGATGTGTTCTTTGACAAGCAGTACTGTAGGAGTAAAGAACAGTCTGTAAATGTCTTATCTGGCTTTTAGGGGTTTGAGTTAGTACATTTTTGAATACCATAATCAAAAGATACGTTTGATCAGAGCTAGGTTGTGAAAATGCTTACTTTTAGAGATGGGAGCAAAAGTTAAAACAAAGCAGTAAAATACAAATCTCTGTTTTCCTCAGGGGAAAAAAAATAAAAGAAAACTGAAAAACAAAAATCCACCCCCTCCCACCCCCCCCCCCCCCCAAAAAAAAAAAAACAGAAAACAAAGAAACAAACAAACAAGCACTTCAATACTAAAATAAACTTCATTTGACTCATAGCTTAATATTTTATATTTGAAGACTTCTGAGAAATGCAACAGAAAATAACTGGATTCACAATCAAAGTTGTGGAACTACTCCCATCCTCCCTTTTTCATAAGCAGCCTAGTGATGAAAATTTAATAATTAATGCAAAGCGAAATGGTGTCAAAAGGAGAGATTGAGATCATATCCCTGCAGAATTTTTTACAGCTTGATTATTAGGACATCAGCCTGGGAGCCAGAAGGTACTGCTGTAAGTCCCTCAAAGCAGAAGAGAAATTGAATCTGACCTTTCTACTTTTTGGGAAAGCGCCTCTGCCCTAAACAGGAAAGGAAATAATTCTACCAAAATAAAAGAAAGAAAATTTGTGTGCTCTCATATTGCTATTATAATAGCAAGCTATGATGCAACGATAATATTGTCATTAAACACTATAACATTCATACTGATTTTAACTACTGTGTATTAAGCCAAGCATGTGGGTGTTGCTTAGACCTACTGAACCACTGGAGATTTAGGAATTTAGCATACAGCAAAGACAAGTTGCACAAATAAAACCTCTAGCAAGTTTAAAGGTTGAAAAGAAAACACGCTTTTACAATTGAGTCAGAAAAGGAAAATTAAATTCCTTGCCAGCATCCAATTTTTGTTTCATAAAAATAGGTGTAAAGTTTCAACATCATTTTACTTCCAGATCTCTCTTTTTTTTCCCCGTTTTTTTTCTCCCCTTCAATTTCTGAAAGAGGTAGAGTATGCTGTCCATATGCAAGAAAGAAACTTTTCCTGCAGTCAGGCATCTGTGTATTTGATGCATTTCAGCATACAACTGGAACCAGGAAGGATCCATTTTGCAGAGTAAAAGGGGCAGGCCCAACTCCAGCTTGATGCTTTAGGACCTCTCATTGTTCCCCACCTGTAGTGACAGAGTTCAGTCAGGAGTGAGGCTCTGCCTCTTGGGAAAGGGACCACTATCAACTCATTTTGGCAGACACCAAGTCATTTAATTGTGCTTTAAAATGCTTTGAAAAGCATTTCTGGACTTGCAAGATGGTACTATGGGATTCCATATCAAATGAGAGTGGTACAAAAGAAAAAATAGACCAATTGTGCTAAATGATATCCATCCTCAATTCCCTTCTTATTGTACATTAACAATATTAATGCAATCTAATTTCGTCTTGTTTTTATAGGGTAGATTTTTGCACAGATATAGCATTTTAATGCCTATCATCACTGATGTGTACATCAGTACCAGAGTCCCTTCTGCTCTCAATTGCCTGAATCAGCTGCTCTTGTATAAACTGAATGGAATTAAAACTCCCCAAATGAACAAGCCTCAGTTCTGACTATATGCCAGAACTTCTTGGCTTAGTGTAGGAAACACAATGAAAGGTACTTAGAATCATTCTCTAGAGTTTCTAACAAATCAAACATAAAAAATCAGCTTTAATTTTACATCGCTATAATTTTAATATGGTGTTTTTTTTCTATTCATTAATTGCATGCAGTACCAACCTCAGAAACAGTATTTACTGTAGAGTTTCTTTACTGTTTCCTGCTATCTCTGCTAAAGCTTCCTGTGGTAAAAGGTAGGGTTTAAATGAAAATGAAAACAGCTAACACAATGCAGTACATTTCTTAAAATATTTTTGTGAGGATATTTCCTGTTCAGATTGCTTTCCCTAAAAATCCGTCTTCTAACATTATAACTGGAATGAGATTATAATATGTTTTACATTATAGACCCACTAAAAAACCCATTAAACCCACTAAAAAAGTGGGGGTTTTTTTGTTTGTTTGCTTGTTTATTTTAATTATTTTATTTTACTGAGATGAGAATGTTACAAGAAGAAAAGCTCTATAAGCTGCCTGTGTCACTTTTTTCTCGATTGGTGTAATCAAATTTTTATACATCTCTGAAGAATAAATGTCTTGAAAATTCGATTAGCCTGGAACTGTTTTTCAGTTTGCATGTACATTATCAGCTGGGTAGCAGGATAACATCTCTCAAATAATGCTTCCAAGAGTAGCCAGGGGACACCCTCTTTAGGTTAAGCACTTATCTGTAGTGCTAAATTAGAAACCTACCACCTTTTCAACCATATAAAGTTAGAAAAGCATCTCCAGAAACTAGTTCACGAAATCTGATGGGAAAGGATCTGAGATTCCTGATGTGGTCACTTAACTGAACAGACTGATGTAAGGGAGGTTTGAAACTGGGCCTTAAGACAGAACTGAGTTGTAAATTCTCAGAAAAAATAATTCTGTTGTGAAAATAGGGACAGTAAGTTTAAGGAAGGTGTGCTATATCCTTTATATATAACAAATAAGTGGAATTTCTGATTTAAGAACAAAAGGAAACTCATCTTTAGCTGAGGAACTGCAACCTCAGCTGACCTTACCTCATAACATTTCCTATTCTAAGTAGTGGTAGCTGGCATACATTTAAAGATATACAGCTGCCTCCTGTTTCACCTATATCTTCTTTTGTGGGAGTAACATCACCTTCTTTTCCTTTCAGGAGCACATTTACAAACTGATGAAAAGTGATTCTTATCCTCGTTTTATACGATCCAGTGCCTACCAGGAGCTGCTACAGGCCAAGAAAAAGGTATTGGTCCATCTTGCCTTTGTCTTGCCACTGTGCAAAGCAGTGGTTATGTTTGCAACAATACTCAGTCTTCTCTCCCCTGTGCCAGTGCAACTGGATATCTGGTAGGTGACCAACTTGGCGTGTTTGGAGGGTCACATACACACAGGAGTTCAATATACATATATGTGTATATATCCTGCATGTGGGCATGTTGCAATAATTTATTCTAGCAAAACTTATTTTTATTTTTACATCCCATATTGTACTGTTTTCTCTGTTATGAAGCACCTTAAATTGCAAAGTGCTTTACAAATACATTAAAAAATAAAATAAAATCCCAGAATAGTCTTTCATGTTTGCAAGTTTGCTTATGTAATAACTGTTGTTCTCTTTATTCAACCTGTAAAATCGACAGAATGTGTTTAGAAACAGTCTCATTCATATGAATAACTTCTGATTCCAACTATAGAAATAGGGGCCTCCTAATCCTATTCCTTTCCCTATTATTTCATGAATAGTTTCAAACGGATAGAAATATGACTTGAAAGACTACTGATCATGTCACACTTATGCAATCAGAGGCTCATGTCTTGGCATGTAATGTTTGCTTAGAGAAGCCCAGATTACAGAATGACTCCCAAAAAGGCACAGCCCAGAGTATGTGAAGCAGCTTGTGCAATGCAGAGTTCTATAATGATAAGTAATTTTATTAGAGGGCTCTAAATAGTGATCCCCTGAAATGGCCTGGGAGCCATATGCTTGCAAAATTAGGGCCCTGTTGTTGCCGAAATAAGGTAGTTATTAACATCGTAGCATTCTATTGTTTACAGTGACAACCTAAAATTATATGAAAGTACTGTGTGATTTTGTTTTTTGTTCAAACATTGATTTCTGAAGATCCAATATAGAGAGAGATGTTGAAAATACCAGAAAGCTACAACTGTCCGTGTGAAGTCTTTAAGTTTGTGATTGTCAGTTCATTAACACAAGATGTGCACTTCATTATTTCCTTTTATTTTCAGTTTTTCTTTTAAATCAAACCATTTTGATCCCCATGAAAAATGATTTTTGTCAAATACTATTTCTGCTTTGCCCATCTGCTGTTTTGCAGAGTCCCATTACAGCTTCATATCTATGTTTACTTCCTTATTTATACAAACTTTGTTTTGCAGTCCATTGTTTCATCAGTCCTTTTCTACTCCATTTGTCTTGCTTTTCTTTTTTCCCTCCTTTTTCTTTTAATTTTATTTCAAATTTAAGTTGGAAAACACACTGGATCGTCGAACATCTTTTGAGAAATTCACACGCAATGTGGTAAGTTTGTTGCCTCGGAAGACTAGTAAACTTGATGGGACATCCTTCTCCTTTCCCCCTCACGGAACCTTCCTTTCCCTTTTTGCTTCTCTAACCTGACAGTTAAAAGTCTATTTACCACAGTTTGTGAATTTTCCTAGGAATGTCAGCTTTGTAATGTACTTTCATTACAACCCCTCCTCCCTAGTCCCCTTCCTGCAGACCTCCACAGTCACACATGGAGGAATGGAACTTTGGGAGCCATGCTTTTTACATTAGGAAGCATGAAACGATTTGCTTTTTTTTATTATTATTATTTTTTTAAAAAATTGTAGTAAAGAATCTGTGAAAACCTGCTTGATGTTGTTCCTTTTTCTGGTGCCTCCCAAAATACTAAGCCTGATACAGTTTAAGTATATTGGATTTCATTGCTGTCTCTTTTTTTTTTTGTTTGTTTGTTTTACTAGAAAAGCATTTGTCCCATTTTTGTATTTGAGGACAGGGAAAAATAAACTATAATAATTTCCCCTTCCCTATCCTCCTTAATGCTTAGCACAGCTTCCTTAGGACCAAAGAATTGATGCTGATGATGCAGAAGGGTTTGATTGCGATTTCAATTTGATCATGAATACAGCAACTGATTATTTTTCTTTTTAATAATAATTTTGGAAATATATTTCACCAAGGTAAAAACGTGAAGGCTGGTAAATTTGCTGCGGGAATTCTCTTGCCACCAGCCAAAAGATCCACTGATTGCTTGAAATGTGGGATTCTTTTTACTTATCCGGTTTCTTTGGATTTTTTTATTTTTATTTTTTAACTTTGTGAAAGTTCCAACTAAAGCATTCAACGCATTTATTTTTGTAGGGCAGAAACATCCCTATTTTCCCATGCCATAAAAACTGTACACCAACACTGAGGGCGAGCACTAACCTGTTATGAAAAGAGGTAGAAAGATCTTGGATTCTACTCAAGTTTGTCTGCATTGTCTGTTGAATTGTGCAGTTGATGCTGCTGTGCGTGTGTGTGCATCTGTGGCTTTTTCTGTGACCTGGTTAGTGGAGCTGTGTGCGTTGAAATGACAAATATGAGAGCTTTCAGCAAAGATCATGGTTTTTGTTTTTTAGTTACTAGGGAAGGAGAAGCAGTTCTCAGAAACTGCCTCCCATATAAATGAGGTGTAAGAGTGTTTCCTCAAGTATTTAAATTACATATACATTCCAGTAATCAAAACAAGAAACAAACAGAGTGAAAGTACAAAGTTCTGTGAGGTTGTAGGAATATCTCACGTGTTAAAACAAAACTGTAATCCTTTAACTACTTTCTTATAGGTAAAGGCTTCCTGTAATATGCTTTGAATCCACTGCAATCAGGAACAAATTTGAATTCAATGGGACAAAGTCAGTAAGACTAAAAAGTAAATAAACAGCCACAAAGGAAACTATCTCAATGTTTGAAACAAAAACCCCTATTTTTTGCATGGTGGTGTTGCCATAGCATGTTGCAGTGTGATTTGTGTGTTGTCTGAGCAGGTTGATCTATAAAACAATGTTATACGTGACAACATTATACATAATGATTCTACTTTCTTCCATGGAGATGTTTAACAGGAAGTTCCACAGTAATAAACGAGCCTGGGTTAATGAGAGAAAGCGCAGACAGTACATCTGGGACCTCTGAGAGGCAAGATTTTGCTCATCACAGTGCCTGACAAACTACAATGTATAGGCTGGGTGTTTAAGTAGCCAGCAGATCAGGAACTGGTTATGATAAAAAGTACATAAACAAGTGGCTGTAAGGAGAGAAATAGTGAGCTCCAGACAGATGCAAGGAAAACACAACAAAGAACTGCAAAAGTGAACACAGACTGGGAGGCACTACAGTTACTCTCTGACAAAAGCATCAGCCCTGTACACCAGCACTGGAGCATAGTGCCCTGCCGTCATGCCCAACATTCAGCAGCTAATCTCAGGGCAGAAATACAGAACAGCAGGATGCTGGAGATGCAGGGCAGGCCCAGTAACAAAGCTGTGAGCTAGAACAAGGGGAGCGAGGACTTCTGAATGTGAAGCATTAGTACTTCAGTACAAGAGGGTGATTCTTTTTTCATGGTGCAACCTATAAAGTAAATACTGTGCATTTGTTTTTCCTCAAACTGCTACCCTATGAACTTGGGTGGAATCTGTCAAGTTGGGTCAGCTACAAAAGTAAAAAATATCATTTCTAAGCATACATTCCTGATGAGATGAGCAGCTCGGAATCTTGCAAACTACTCTAGAATATCGGGGTTCTCAGGTACAAACATTTTTCTGTGAGAGACCTGAGTTTCTATCCCGCACAGACCCAGGACCCCTTGCTACCAGGGGCCCTTATTCTTCCATTCTTGCTCTCCGTTATGATGAGTTTATAATGTGTAATTATGTGCCTCGGTACACTGGTTCTAACATGCAGGGATGAAGCAAGTGTTTCTCAGAACATCCTACTGATTAACTTGTTCTACTGTGAAGAGACAGGCTGTGGTAAAAGACCTGCTCTTCTGATTAATACAGAAAATAGATGTGTAACAGGTCTTCTACAGCTTACTCAAATGCAGTGGTCTCTGAACGATTTATAAAGAAGGAAATTGTATTTTCTCTTATCTTCTGACAATTTAGAAAATTTAGACTCATTTCCACCATTATTTTTCTCAATTACATCCAAGTGGCTTTGCACTGAACTGAATTAGACCTCAGTATTTTTATTTGAAATGTTAAAAAAAACAACCAGTTGTGTATAGGGACTGTACTTGAGAGGATGACCTTGTGATTCATAGCCTGATTTGTTAAGCTGAAACTATAAGAGATTTCTGAACCTTTTGTTAGCAGTGATTGGAAGTGGGTTATACATGCAACAGAAAGCAGTTGCTAAGCTAGAAAGCTTAGAAACTTTCTAAGTGCTATCCCTCTATATTAATCATAAAATTAAATGGAAATCACCTAATATAATCACTCATTATTTTAGTTTAGTGGGGGGAAAAACAGAAGTGAATCTATCTACACCTAATAACTAGGCTTAGCTTTGCATTTCCTTGACACTGTAGAGTTTTCTTTTCAGAAAGCTTTCAAAAATTCAGTGCACTTTATGAAAGCCTTCTATGCACAACTAAAAGCACTAGTTATTTAGCTTGCTCTGTACATTATACAGCACAGTTGCTAATGCTTTTGGCAGTCTGCAACAGGCAATATGAATAGTGTCAGAAGCATGTTTACATGAAGATACAATATAGGTAAAGTAATAGCAAACTTGTAGTTGCTGTATGTAATATTTTGTCCTAAATAAAAAGTTAGGAAGCTTCCTCCACCTCAAGTAATAATATCCACATAACATAGAAAAAACGAACAAACAAACACAGGTGAAGGAAGGTGCACTGATAACACTGATGGGAGAAAAGAGGTCCATTAAGGAAGACTTTAATTTCTCCTTCACATCAGGAACTGTGACAGTAGCAGACTGGTAGTCTCTGAGCAACATACCTTTGTGATCACCTGCCCTTGTTTTGCTGTGATCAGTGGTCTGGAAACACAGAACAAAGCATCTCATTTACAGCACATGGGCTCATTTCTTTTTCACTACATGCAAATTTTCCTGTCTTGGCAGGAGACCAGTTAACAGGGCAGGAAAGCGCAGTCTTTTCCTCAGAGCCACCCTGGGGAGATGCTCCATCACTACATGTGGGTGTGACAGCTTCAGATGCCACCACCACTGTCAGAGTTTTATCTGTTGCTGCTTAACTGCAGAGGTGAAAAAATGGGCTTGTTGCAAGTTTGTGGTGTTCTGTGAAAAAACAGCCAGTAAATAACTGAGTTAACTCAGTCCATTTATTAAATCAGAGAGTCATCAAATGATAATCGTCTTCACTCATAGCCTCATAAGCAAGAACCCCATTTAATAACACTGGATTTAAAAAAAAACACTGTATCTTACATTACCTGTGCTCCTTCCAGCTGTCTGCTTCCACTTAGCTTAGAACTAAGTGAAGGACTTGCTAGTTTCCTTTGAGGATTTTCCTCTCCAAACCAGTAACATTAGACTATTTAATGCATGACATAAGAAATAGGAAGGCCACAGAACACAGCACATGTTCACAATCCAATGTCCAGTGTAACTTAATATGAAAAATTGCAAATTATGGTCTAGAGGTGGAAATTAAAACTCTTTAAAATAGCTTCCTCATTTCAGTGGGGTATAGACTTTACAGATGTTTAAATTGATGTTGCCATGTTAAGAACTGTCCCTTTACTGAGAAACAATGCAGATCTTAATTTCCCATTAGCCAATAAATTTTTCTCTGGGCAGATAAAACTTTTTACATACCCGGGAGCCAGACCAGAAATCCATTTGGCCCTGAAATCCAAGCATGGGCTATATTTTTCCGGAGAATAGCATTTTGAACAAACTTTAATGTAATATCAGCTGTAGGATCTTCTGTTCAGTCATGGAAAAGTGCAATCATGGAAGTTTTCCTAGTTAGACTTTAGAAATTTGCTTACGGGTTATTCTTAAAACATGGAAGAAAAATAGCGTGTCAGAAAAAATCACAAAGCTTTGAAAGATACCAAAAAAAACCAAAAAAACACCCTAAAAATAACAAACTTCCATAGAAATGAACCTCCTCTTTTTTAGGAGAGATGACTGAATGACAAAAAAAAGAAAAAAAAAAAGAAAAAAAAAAGATAATAATAATTGAAATTTTGAGTTTAGACTAATAATGAGTCTAAATATCTAGTGTTAGGTTGTTTTTGAGGAATGATGCCCAGCTTAGTGAGAAAAATCAAAAGGAGAATCCCTAGGAGATCCCAGTGAAGGTTGGCCTCCTTGTCCAGTTCTGCAATGATGAGCTGAGCTGCCTTGTTTTGTGCTGGGGCCCTCCGGAGGGGCTGCTGAGAGGTACTGGCACAGCCGGGTCTATCTCCATTAGGAAACAGACCACTCCCATTCAGGTACTGGGACAGTGACTGCCATTTCCCAGCTGACAAATATTTGCCTGTGTCCTAAGCTACTGGAAGACTGAGAAATACAGAGTGATACCGAAATAAACTACCTGTCATGTGCATTGGCACCTTTGGAAATCATAGATTTTACCCCATCCTTCCAATGGCTTTTCAAGTTTAAGCTATCCCATCTGGCAAGAGCTTATAGGTTAAGCACGAATTAGAGCAGCTCATCAGAATATGCAGATTACTGGGGAAAGAGAAAGAAAGAGGGAGTATCACCCAGTTTGGAACATGCCAAACCAAAAATATGCAATTGCTCAGACACTGCTTTTTGTCTATGAACTGCTCCAGGACAAGGAACAGCCACAGTGCAAAATTTGGAGAGGACTGCAAATCCCCACTATAGGCAGGAGGATTTTCCTGCACTGAAGGTAGTGGTGAGAACTTGTGCCCTAAACTCAGTAAATGCTGACCTCCTCCTCTTCATCATCTTCCTGAAAGAGAAATATGCTGGCACAGCTGGATGAAAATCAAGGCAAAATCCTGACCCTCTGGGCAATGCTAAATTCATTTGCATTTGCTTGCCTTAGAGGAGCAAGGGCTGGTTAAATCCTGGCTGGAGACTTACTGTTTCTGTTCCTGTGCCTTTCCAGATGTGCTCCTGCCAAGAGCTCTTTATCTCAGCACTGTGTGTGGCACCAGGGATGTCACCTGGGAACTTTGCCTGCTGATGCTGGCCAAGCTGCTGGCATTCAGCATGTATGCCACACACGAGCAGATCAGGAATGGTGAGAGCAAGGAGGGCCAATCCTCATTTTGTCTCATTTTGCTCCCAGTAGGGTTCATACCATTCTCCCTTTTGGATGTGGAGAGTTTCCCTTTCCAGTTCTACCAACTGGAAGTATGAGTCCTGGGGACAATCGAGAAATTTGAAAAAGGAGTCACTGAGGTTGCTTAGCAGAAAGGATAAGAATTCGAAAATCTTTTAATCTTCATATATTTCAACTCTTGTCCCTATATAAATTTCACATTGGTCTCTTATAAGTCACATATGAATTGAAGTTGTTGCTGACTGACTTGCCCAATCATTTGAGCTGTTAGTGTCCAGCTACATAAATAGGTCAGTCGGCATATTTGTTGCTCATAAATCTGCACATGCTCATAAATCTGCAGATACTTCTGTAATTTTCTCCCCAAGCTCTCTAAAACTACAGTTGGAAGGACAACTCTGCATTTAAAAAGTTAATACATTAAGGTAGGTGAGAGAACACTGAGGTCAGTTATTTGGTTTTCATCAATGTAATTGACTCACTCTACCTGCTCTGCTGCCTGCTTGTACTCTGACTCCCTTGTTGGGATACAGATTCACAGAATCATAGAATCCTTAGAGTTGGAAGGGGTCTTTAAAGGTTATTTGCATATGTGCAAGAGGCTTCATTTGGCTGGTGTGTTATAATAAAATTGTTAAATTATTTCAATTCATATGTCCAAATTATACCTAAAAGACAAAAATCCTTCTCTTGTCTAGAATTTGGCCCTATACTCCTAAATGTTAATGGCAAGAATACAATAAAAATAGTAAAGATCTTTTTTTCCTTCTTCAGATGAAAATCTAGTACTTCTGAATTTGCTTTCAAATGTTCTTTTAATCTTGCTAGCACAGCAAACATTCTCCTCTGTGTGATTAGTCATACGCCACACTTTTTAGAACTTGCACATTTGTTGTAGTTGACCAAATCGAAAATTTGGCTTATGGAAATGTAATTAACACTGTACCTAAAAGAAACAGATTAACCCCTGGGGAGGGAAGGTGGAGAATAGGACATCCAGAGAAATCCTTAACTTAGGAGAAAAACTATCCAAAGTCTTTCAGCTTACCATGGTGAGCAGTATCCAGGGAGGAAGTGATGCCAAATAACAACGAAAATTTCATGACATCTTAATGCATCTATAGGGAAAATTTCAATTAATACATAGAATAAGGTTATCAAGTCAGATCAACTCATTAATGTATAGTTTTTTGCCCGCACTTAGATCAGAAATTCCTACTTTATGTAATATCACAGTTCATCCCATAGATGCCGGAATAGTTCATCTCAAAATTCCATGGAATTACAACTCCTAAAGAATCAGCTGTCGCAGATAAGAAGACAAAACTAATTCACAAATTTTATCCCCCGATAAAAGCGTGTGTTGCCTTCCAGTGTAGTACGGAGGGAATTGTTCTCATAACTAATAGCAACCTCCAGAGAGGGAATTAATTTTTAGACAGTTCCATACCCAGTGGAACTCCTACATAGTTACAAAAGGTAGCCAAGCTTGTAGGCCTGCAAAATTAAGCGCAAAAATCTCCATAAGAAGGAAAGATCAGCATATGCTGAATATTTTCTTAGATTATGTCCAAGGCTGACAACTCTGCACTACCTCTAAAATCACTTAATAAATTTGGGCATACCATCTTAAATTGTAGTAGTCCAGTGCCACATAGCTGTGGAGATTTTTTTATTATCTAATAAGTGTTTAGCTTAGTGGTTTAAACAGCTTACTTATTACATTATTAGAGAACATAATATAAGGCTAACCTAATGCCAAAAAACTGAATTTAATGTAGGTAGAAATTCATAGAGTTAAAGCTAGATAAAGGGAGGAGACCATGCCTAGAAGGAGACATGCTGTCTTTCTGAGAAGCAAGCGCTATTATTGTCAGGCGATATGGTGAACTTGAGAGATGAGGAATCTAATCCAGCATTACAGACGATTATTTCCCTTCAAGATTATACTGTAGGGGAAAAAATTCACCCTCATTTGTATGACATTTATTTCAGAGCACAAAGAGTAAAATGGCTATTCTTTTTGTCAAGACCCATTCTGGTATATTGCATTTAAGCAAATGTTCAAAACCAACTTGCATATCCCTTTGAGAATAAAATTAATTGGTAAGGAAAACAGACATTAAATATTGTAATTCTGCAGAGTTACAGTACAACAGATTACTTAACAGCTCGCTGATAAGGCAGAATAAGTTTATTTACCTTTTACTGCAGAAGTCATCTCTCTTCACAGTTACATTTCTTACTGAGTCTCCTTGAAGTCAGTTTGATATTAAAATGAACAATACATAGATGAAAATATTAAATATCCTTTAACTGGCAAGTTAGATAGAGCCCTTTACTTTTTTATTTTTTTATCTATTATGGTATGTTTATCCGGGTATCCCTGTGGTGTATTGAGAAGTGCTGTAAGCTTGCTGTGCCAGCTCTGCCTCTGCTGAATTGGTGCCACAGAAGGATAGCCTGAGGAGAGCTGACATCTTGTGTGGTTTTGTGGCTTTTGTCTGGCTCAGTTAAAGCTCAGATCTGCCTGAAATATGCCATCACAACATACCTACTCTGTCCTCTCCGCACTGTACATCTAACTCTTGTGGGACAGAACTTCCTAAAAAAACTGAAACAGCATCCCCTGCAACAGGAGGACTGATGAGGAAAAAGACAATGTGAAAATCCAAACACCTTCTATGCAATGTTAGGCAGTCCCATGTAACATACCTGACCAATACTCCTTATAAATAGTAGATGCAGTCTCAGCAAGTCTATTGCAAAGTTCATGGAAAAGCTGCTTCCCTGCCTGTATGCAATCTGCCTCTTACTTTCTTACTTGAACTGTAAAGTAGCTTTCTGCAATCTGTGATGGAGCTACTAGAGTGTGAACATCATTGCTGTAGCATGAGGCGCCCTCACTTTTGGTGGCCGCCTTCAAGTAGCTGTGGGAGGGACCAACAGCAAAACCCTCAGCAGTAGTTTCTTAACAGCCAAACCCAATCTCATTAAAAACTGGCCTTTGAATTTGCTGGATTACACTCTGAAACAGAATGGCTGGCTGGCAGTGCAGGTGTGCAAGTGTCCAGGCTTCCTATGGTTTAAGATTTGACAGACTCCAGTTGGTGCCCCTAGGTATTTGACAGTGATGTGGCAACACTGAGTGGTTGCTGATGAACAGGTTTGCAGTGATCATGCCTCTGTTTTCTGTTTTTGTTTTTTGTTTTTATCTTTTCCTCAGGGGAAATCGCTCACATCAAAGAGGTTAACCAGTCTAGTGCAGTCCTACTAAAAGGATCACCTTGTAGCATGGAAGCAGACTCAAATCATTATACATACTTTGTAGCTCACTGATTGCCTGAATCAGAGGACAGTAGAACAAGATGTTGCATGAGCAAGGACCTGACTTGTTTTCTTTTGTGTATACTAAGGCATTACAGACTCCGAGGGACTCTCTAGCCTTTCGATGCCTCCATTTCGAAAACTGTCTGCTCACTTCCTCCTTCATATCAAGCTGGATCTGTGTCTTTTTATTTTCTGCAAGCTCAAGTACAGTGAAAAAAAAGCTTCTGCTAGGCACAGTTTATTAAAAAATACGTCAATCAAAAACTGGAAGAAATGTAAAAAATGCATATATTAATAAATATACATATGGCATCACATTTATTGCACAATAAATTAGCACAGAAGGTTTCATTTCACTGATGTATTCACATTGAGAAAGAAAGCCTGTGTCTTTGTCTGTTGTCTGTATATTCTCTGTTAATGTTTCTTGCATTTATTTTTATACCATATTTAAAAAAGAACACCTTTTACTCCAGATGTATTAAAGTTGATCCTTCCTCTGTAAATTTGTGTATGTTTATATTGTTGTTTTATCTTTCATTAAAATATGCAGAGTCTCTTTCCTTTGGGAAGTTTGAGATTTTAATACTGAATCTAAAGATTAGTCAAGAGCACAGCCATTCCCAAAAGTTACATACTTTGTGCTTTCTAAAAAAATGACATGAAATGGCATTTTCTTTCTCTGAGTGACACCTAACCAAACACACTTTATTGACAATCATTTACTCTTCATTTTCTTTTTAGCAAGCTAGCAGCAGAGAGACCTTTCCAGCTTGCTCATCATCACATTAGCAAACTTCTTTAAGCTAGATTAGGCCTGTAATGGCACAGTCTACACAGCCTGCTCAGCGATTCAGTTGCTGTCCAAGAGCAGATCAACTGAACTGCATTTTCTTAGGAATGGACGTGATCAAGTCTGGCTGAGAACATGAGTATGCTTTTGCTAAATATGACACCATTTCTTTCCCCTTGCTGTCATGTGTGCCACAGTGCAACATTTTAAGCTGAAAAGATGGTGGTTTGGAAGTGCTGAGACTAGAGCTCAAACCTTGGGTAGTAAATGAAGAAACTTGCAATTTTAATTCAGGGGCTTAGTTCACGTGTGCTGTTGTATGTGTGTCTAATACTGATATTCACTTAAGAGATCTACTCATAGGTTCACAGGAGCTTGTAGACATTGTCCATGAGACAGTGGATATAGAGCCTTCTGATGCTAAACAGAGCTAGAGCCATAATATCTCTGCTTGCAGAAGAGAAGCAGCACTTTCACCTAATAGATGATTTAGAGATAGTGGCAGAATCTCTGAGTAGAAAAGCAGTGACGTGAACTAAGGCAAATGACAAATAGCTCCAGGGCATTAGATGGTGTGTAGGACAAACGTACTGAAGGATCCGTTTTAGCCATGCACAGGACTGGCTCAGGACAGCCACAGCCGGTACCATCTGTTGTACTCACTTTTGCGTGATATTGATAAACAGAGATCATGTTCCAGAGGGACTACTAAACCTAAAAATGTCATCTTTCCCCCCGCCCCCCCATTCCTGACACAAAGCAAGCTGGCCGTAGACACAATCCAGCAGTACATTTGAATAGATTAGTGCTGGAGCCATCTCAGTCAGCACCAGATGCCTACCTGCGTTACTGCCGCTGGGACAGGGCTGCTGTGGGCAGAAGGGAGCTGAGCTGCCGTAACCCTGACTGCAGCATCCCCAGAGAAACGGTCTGAATAAATCCAGGAACAAACACATTGTTCATCACCGTGAATGGCTGCTCCCCTGCTATTTGCTTGGTTGAGATCTGGGAGAAGGGAAGGGAATTGTTTTTTGTTGTTGTTGTTCTTTGTTTTCACATGCTGCGGTGTTTCTGGTTTCTAACTAGGATAATAATCACTGCATTAAAGTGTTGCAGTTTCTGTCAGCACAATGCTTCCGAGCTGAGTTTTATCACAGAACACTGGTAATGCCCATGAGAGCTTGATTTTATCAAGAGCTCCATCTAGGTCAAGTCAAAATATTCAGTCTAGGGAGGCTAGATGAATTCTAATAAATAGTCACACTGAACCCCAGATCTTAAACTCTGAGATTTAATTTTCCTTTACTGCAGAAATGAGAGCTCTGAGGCTTGAACTTGGGGCCAGGATATCCACAGAAATTTGAGCTCTGTTTCACTTCTCAGTGCCAAATGGAGATATTTATTTCCCAACTCCTGCTGCCACCGATTGCATCAGCTGGTGTACTGCCCGCTTTTCCTTAGGATTTAACTAATTAGATACCAATGTCTGCTTTGAAGAATCACTCCCATCAAATAACTAACGCTTCAGATTCATGCATTGAATATTTCATACAACTTTACCCTAAGGAAATTATGATGATTATTTCTTCTCAAAGCATTTTGCAACATTGTCTGGACAATAAAAATACGTGGATTATTTGTATCCCTAGGCCCATTTTATTCTAGTTCTTCTTTTGCCTCAGTAGATATGAAGCTTATAGTGAATGCCAGTCTTTTCCTATATTTGCACAGGAATTAACACAATGGCTATAAGGTTAAAGTATGCATTACAGTAAGGATTTTAAAGTAGTCAGGGAGCTCTATCAAGGTTTCATTTGAGTCTGTGTTTCAAGTGATGCAGCTCCACTGTTACCTGTGAGTGAATTTGGCTGAAAAAGAAAACCAAACAAAACCTGCTCTGCAGCCAGTTGATTTTTAAAGCCTTTATTTGAGATCTCTTCATCCCTCTGCTGATCACTGTCATCTGTCAGTGCTGCCGCAGTGGGAATGGAAGCTCCTGGTAGGCACAATATCTTTTTACTTCCCCACTGAGAAAAGACAGTTGTTTTTTTCCAAACATTATGAAAATGCACTTCCTTAAATTAGCATTCACCCAGGGCAAGGCTTATTTGTTCTTACTGTGGCAACCACCAAGCAGATGAAGTATAGCTTTGGTTACACAGTGGTGTATCCATTAGGAAGTCCAGTGAGGTCACAAATCTGCTGAGGAAAAATAAGGACCAAGGGAGAAACTGAATGGGAAGGGGCTGTGCTCTTTGCCTTATAGGGAGAGCCATCAGTCAGCACCTCCTGGCACCTCCCAGGAGGCTGGGACCATTCTGGTTTTCTTTAAAGGAACCACTTGACCTGAGAAGAGCAGAGCAGTTGTCAGACCTTGTGTAAGTTGCCATTAAAAGCTGCTTGCTGAACCTACGAGACCAAAAAGGGAAGGAAAAGGCCTTAAGGAGGGAAGGGAGAAGGAGCAAAATGCTGAGCTGAAAGAGCCATGGAGACTGGCCAAAAATTAATGAGCTGAAAGTGAAGACAAAAGAAAGAAATGAAAATTAATTGCAGTGACCAGAACGGAACTGATGAGGGAGGAGAACTCATGCACAGAGCAGTTGGGTGCTGGAGAGGCAGTGTGCCACTGGTGAGACGCCAGCACCAGGCAGGGCTGCCAGCAGAAACCATCCAACAGCACCAGCTGCGGCTGCTCCTTCAGACATTTTTCTTCTGAAAGAAAGCTCTTAATACCAAATATACAAAATTGCTTTGTTCAAACTGCACCCCCAATATTAGTTGAAATTGTAAGGCATAAATGCTAGGTAGTCCTCCAACAAATAACAAACAGGAGAGCAAAAGTGAGTTCCAGAAAATAAGAACTGCGGGAATGCATTTAGGATATTTACTTATTAAAAATATGAATGAAAGCCAAAGCAGATGACTGAAGTGAGAGAAGGCTGTTTTATTTAAGTAACAGTTGGGAATCGTCAGTGATTTCTTGTGGCTCTTCCATCTATTTATCTTTATGCCAAGTTATTAACAGCTGTTTGAATTTAGACTTAAAAATTACCATATTTTTAATTTCCTTTCTAGCTAGAGATGTCATGCATAGAACCAGTACCACTGAATTTACTAACTTAAGTGCATAAAACATAGAAATTTTGCTAAAGGGAATTCAATTGCTACAGGAACCATTCTAAAATAAGGTTTTAATCCCAAGATGTTCAAGGGAAATTGCCAGCAGTTTATTTGAACGTGTTCTATGTCCATAATTTATTTAAGCGTGTTGCTAAATAGTTCTGATTTGCCTTTTGATCTGACTAGGCTGAACAGATTAATGCTTTTGTCTCCTTCGAGTTGAAGATACGTTGAAGAAGCCCAATAAAATCTTCTTTGCTTCAGTTTATCCCTTTAGTTTTTTTATGAGGCTGCTACATTGACTATAATAAAATGTCCCCTCCATTATTGCTCAAATGTGTAAATGGCCACTGCAATGCTGCAGCCCCTTTCAGTGTTTCCAAAGGGGTAACTCATTACTGATGCGGGTTGGCTTCTTTGCTCTCCTCCAGACTGGAGATGTTATGGAGCTTTTATGGAGGACAGCACCAGGTGGAGGCCACTGGCTCTAAGGAGGAAGACTGCCATACATGTTGTGCCAGCTGTGTGTCTGCCTATACACACAGTGGCAGAGCTTGCCCCTGTTGCAGTAGGTGGTCACTGCTGAACTGTGTTGGCTTATGAGGCTCTGTGATTTCCAAGTCCTTTATGGTAACACGTAGGTGTTGTTCCCATTGGTGTGTAGTGCATTATTTCTGGCTCAGTGAGGTGTCTTTGGTTTTCCATTGAGTAGCATCCTAGTTTTTCAGACTGTACTTCTCTTTTACCAAGGTCACTTTAATACTTGTATTCCTTTTTCCTGCTGGTATTTATTTGGATGAGTAGGAGTGAGGAGTCCGCTGTTCAAATGCTTTAAGGCTAAAACGTGAATTATAGTGACTGTCTTCATCAGTATTTGACATAAGGGATCTGTATATGCAGATCATTAAGAGAAACTGCCATGACAATAGACTCTGAGAACCTGCAAAAATTATTTACAAGGGTAAACACGGATAGTAAATATCAAATAATATTCAGACACAATTGTAAATGTTACCTTGTTAGTGGCATTTGCACAGTTTTTATTATACATGTTCTCTGCTCACGAAATTTATTTGATGCATTCGCCTTGTTTCTTTTTTTTTTTTTTAATTGATTTTGAAATTGCTCATTAGGTTCATCATAGATGTCACCTTTTCAAAACAAATGTTGTTTACCACCCTTGCTACTAACCTTGTGGCTGTTGCTTCTGCTATGTCACGTGAATGAAGCTGAAGCTTTTCATTATTCACGTAACTTTTCTATCCAGCTCTTTACTCCTTTCCACCTTTTCTTTTTGAAAGATGCACAGCAATGGCATTTTTAATATAACTTGCTTTTCCACCTTTTTATTGAATGCATAATCTGAAGTCTATGACATTTCTTTGAGTTCATCTATTTTTATGTGCTGTTCTTTATGTGGCTCATCTGTTCTTTTAGATTCTCTTTCTTCTCTTCCCCTCCCCCCAGATAACACCTTTTTAGGATTCTCAGTCTTTTATGGTTCTTTTCCTTCACAGTGACCATAAACGGTCTTTGCACTTCCCTCCTCTGTTTTATGTTTCTTGGACTTGAAAGAAATTACAAGAAAATAAGGAGAAAACATTAAAGAAAATACTGGTCAGCAACTGGGGCCAGGGCTGATTCACACCATGCCTCTGACCATGACCTGATCTTGCAGGACCTTCCTTTCCTATCCTGCTCCTACCAACTCTCCACTCTTCTTCCAGCCAGTGCTGCCCAAACTCCCTGCTTTAGAGGATGGCTGTCAGTGATGACACGTTCTTTGCTGAAAGTGCCCTGCAGATATCTCCATAAAGGCTAGACTCTACACCTCACTGGGACTCCTATACTTATAACCAGCATGATTCCACTGAAACAGTAAAGGAGCTGTGGACCGTGTGGGCCTACAGGGCCCAAGCAGACAACAGGTGTGGGTGGAGGAAGGGCCCAGGGTGTTCTTCCTGGGCAGGCCTGATGGGCAAGCCCTAATGTGGACCTGAAAGGAGGTAGGAGGGAGCTGGATATTCCTTAGCTTAGGTGCATTGGTCAGGTATAGGCAAAAGGAAATCTAGTTGTGTTACTCTGGATGGGGTGGAGGTGCAGAGGTTGTTCACTGCAGGCATCTGTGATTCAGAGTAATTGGGAGCTTGGATTTTCCTCCAAGCAACAGAGGGGTGAGTGGGTCCACAGGGTGATGCAGAACACCTGGGTCTCTTAACAAGGAAAGTGTCTGTGGGAGACAGAAAGGTAGCTTAAAGCTCAGGATTAGCAAGTGTTTCTAAATGCTGATCCATGCTGGTTTGGGAGGTAGTATCAGTGAAACTAATGAACTGGTATATAGAAGCCCATGTTGTACAGGCAGCCCTCTGAAGGAGGGAATGTAAGTCTCTAGTTTAATCAATAGATAGCCTTTTTTAAAAATGTTCTGGTGTTTTAAAACAGTTGACTATTTAAAACTGTTGAATATGCAGTGAAGGTAATTAGATAATGTTTATTTAATGATGAAACTGCTTTCTACAAAGCCAGTTTTAGGGATGCGTTTGTAATTGTTAAGGCAGTTTAGGTTGGTCCTTTTCTTTTTCCACCCCACCTGAATCACTTAACTAGCCTTGCTGGGTCTCTGTCTAGATCTCCTCTCTTGACTCCCTTCTCATTTTTTTTCCTCATCCTTTCCTGTCTCAGTTCCAAAACCCAGACATGGGGCAGTCACTGCAACTGTACTCCCACTTGGTACGTGTGTAGGCAGGAGGGGTTTTGATTTGTGTTTTTTATTTTTATTTTTTGCCTGTAGTGGGAACGCATACTGTCAGACTTTCATTTTGTTCCAAAGAGCTTCTTCACAGTGCAATTCCTGTCATACAGACTGACGTGATCTGTTTATTTTTGTTTTTGTATTTGTCTACTATTGACACTTAGGCATCTTACATGGAGGAAAAAGACTTTTTTTTTTTTTTTTTTTTTTTTTTTTTTAAAGTTCTGATTTATTTTTTTTTCCCTCTGATTATTTCTAAAATATCTGGTGATCAGAGCTGACTGGAAAAAATGACAAACTAATTGACCCCTATTATCTACTCTGACCTCTCTGTCACATTAAAACTGCACTTTGGGGTTCCTGTCTACAAGGAGAGCTGAGTATCTGCTGATCTCCCACTGCCTCCTCCTGCCCCAACCTCCCAGCGGACTTACCCTGCAATTGGAGATGTGAAACCTGCCAGGACTGACTTAAAGTGCAGTCAGCTTTTGCTCAGTGGATACTGTCATGCTTGCTACCTGGATGTCAGCTGTGTCACCTCTTGGGTACAATAAGGTGTGTTTTGATTTGTTTTTAACTTCTGAAAGATGCTTCTGACAACTCCTCTCACTCCTGCCAACCCCACCTCCTATGTGGGGTGTGCATGTCTCTTGGAAGCTTTTGAAGTCTCTTTCCACCAATGACACAGATAGGGCAGAGCAGCTTTGATCACTCTGTGTCTTCATGAGCCCTAGAAAAGAAAAACGAAGAGTTTGGAAGCCAAGAGACCCAGAGGAATGAATAGAACAAGGAAGGAGGAATGAACAGGGCAAAGAAATAATCTCTGTAGTATGGCCCTGGTGCCCGTGTTACAGCCACCAACTTCCACCTCCTGTGGGTGGCTGCAGCCCCTGCTCTATGTGTCCCAGTAAAGCTCTGGGGGAAAGCAGCAGAGGAGGGGGAGATGTGGAACACACACACTTGCTGGTACTGCTCAACACAGAAATAAAAGGCTGAGGTCAGGCACCAGAGGAGCCTGATCTTTGTGTTCTTCAAACCGCGCTGAGCACCCTGTATTTACTTTTCATCTAATTGAAATCTGCATTGCGTAAAAGAAAAGAAGGAAGAAGAAAAGCAGCTGCGTTCCTGGTGTGGCAAAGACTTATAAAGTTGCCACTGTGTCCCTTTCTTAGCCCTGACAGCACCTTTGCCAGGATGGAGTTCTGTGCCCCTCATTGCTGAGGCCCTGCGGTCCTGTGGCTTGCTGCAAGTTCCTACTCAGTTAGAGAAGCACTGCCTGCAGCACTCAGCACCCGTCCTCAGTGCCGCGCAGTGCTGGCTTTTCATAGCAGCTCTCCCCTGGGCTCTGCAGTACTCTGTTTATTGGTACTGATGTGGCAGCACCAGCACGGTCAGCGTATCAGCACCCATCTGCCACAGTACAGCCAAGATTTTAATTCTGCTAAGGATGAAGTACAATCAGAGCAGTAGCACTCACTTGGCCTTGCGTAACGGTTTAAAACACAAATTTTGTATGTGCACTGAATGGAACGTTTTTTGTATCCATTACAGTCTGTCATCTAAGAAACCTAAATAGAGCATAAAATCAAAACCAGGGGACGCAGCATCAGTCAAAGCAAATTTCTTTACCATAGTAAAACAAACAGTTTGGTGCTGTAAAAGGGAGGGGGTGTTTGTTCTAGCTTTTTTTTTCTTTTTTTTTTTTTTTTTTTTGGGGGGGGGGGGGGGGGTGGTGCGGCACGGAGGAATTGGGGCTGGTTTGTTTTTGGTTTGCTTGTTTGATTGATTGTTTTGTTGTTATTTCCTTCCTCCCCTTCCCCAATTGTTCTGAAGCGATTGTTTTCCCTTTCTTTCCGTTTGGACTTTCCTTCTGGTTGAGCCTTGCTGAGTACCGCTGCTGACGGAAAGAAAGCACGGAAAGCCCCTTTCATTTCCCCCAGCCTCCTCTCGCGCAGCGCTGCCGGGAGCGGCCCCGTCTCTCCCCGCCCTGGCCTGGGCGGCTGCTGACACCTCGCGGGGGCGCGCGGCCCCGCAGGCGGAGGCGCTCACCGCGCGGTGGCGCTGTGGCGAGGAACAGCGCCCCCACCCGGAGCCGCGGGACAGGAGCGGGGCCTCGGGGAAAAGCCTGCGTACAAATAAACGGGTTTCTCGGGCACCGATCTCAGGCTGCCTTTGTCTTCTTCCCCACGCCGTCCGTGTGTTGGGATTGCTGAGAAACAGTCTCTGTTACTTTAGCCATCTCCATCTAATGTTGGTTTTTTTTGCACAAAAAATTGCAGCTTTACCCCGGGGGCTGTGTGGGATCAACAGGCTATGAAACCCGGTGTCCTCTGAACTGTTTTTGAGGGAGGCTTTTCTATGATAAGTCATATAGTGGGAAGATAGACTTCCCCTCTGAAACTTACGGGATGGAAGGAATGGCTTTGTTCCACCCCAGCCCTTGTAACAGACAGATAACTTTCATTACATGATGCTTACTGAAAAAATATATTAAGTACTTACATGTTAATATATTTAATTTCTGGACTAGATGTTATGTAAAGCAATTGTCCCAGCTTTAGGGAATGGAGAGAAGTTTATCTTTGCTTGGATATATGGCACTCCCCTTTGGGATGGTGTCATTTAGTAATTTCTGCCACATGTTGTAATGAGTAGGACGTTTTTGTTTCCATACTGTGTTTCCCTCAAGTCCTGCTGGATAATATTTCAGATGGTCACGGTCAGAAAGAGCGTGTGACAGCTTCCAGATGTGCAAATAATCAAAGCGATCTGCAGATCTGAGGGAACACACCAACAAACAAATGAAGGATAACTCGAAGGGCTGCACTCGAAGTGGGGGGTCACGTTCTGAGGTGGAGCAGCAGGCGGGATGACATTCCCGGAGTACCAGGAGACATCACTCCTGTCTGAATCATTTGGCAAAACTGAGAGAGTCCAGTGATGTGGATGGGCAGGCACGGGAACCAAAAACAAGGGGTCTGGTTGTGGATTTCACACAACTTGGAGCAATGCTGGCTTCCCAGGGAGCGGGAGGGCTGATGGTTGTGCTGGTGAATGAGTGTAGCTGTGTGGTACTGCGTGTACAGAGCAGCAGGATGCAGGCTGCATGTGGCTTATTGTTACGGCACGGGCAGTGCAGCTCTGTCCTTGGCCGCGGTATGAACAGATCTCCCAGCCCACAGTGTCCTACAGCAAGTCTGCTGGTGCCTTTGTGTACATGAGCACGGGAGCGCCTGCTGCAGACAGCACGTTCTTTGAAATGGATGTGCTCTGCTGCTGCCTGCTGTGTGCTTGACTGGCACTGCGCTGCTGGAAAACTGGTCTTCAAAGTGTCCTGTGAGGAGCATTATGGATCAAGCATTAGTATTGCTGCTATCACTGCTACTGCCGCTCCTAGTAAAGGGCATGGTTTAGTGATGGTTAAGGAAGGACGGCTTGATGCTAAAGCTTGATTATCCTGAAGCCTTTTCCCATCTAGATGATGCAATGACCCTACCACTAATACTATTATTACTAGTAATTTGTGCTGGCTCAAGACCTGTCAGCTGATGATGGAGGAAGGAAGATCTGATCGCTTCCAGGGAAATGCTGGATTTTTGGAAGCTGCTGTGATTCCTGCAGGCCATTTAGTGACAGAGCCGATGTTTCTGAAGCATTACGATGTGGGAGACTGCTGCCAAATACTCTTTTTCCTTCCTAGGAAGGCTTTACGTAACTTCTTGCGCAATCCTATACAATCTTTTACCACTTGGGAGCTATTGATGAAAGCAAACTAGCAAATTGAGATGCATGCTAGGAAAAGAAACAATTTTGTAACAGTTTGTCTCTCATCAGAGGTGGCTTTTGTCAGTCGGGCTCTCCTTATGCATTCTCCAAGGATTTGGAGAATTGGCAAGATTGTTCTTTGACTTTGTACTAAGACTCACGTTGTACCCACACAGAAATTGGAAAGAGCAATATCCTTCTCACCTGGGACATCAAATCATGGTGCCCATGTGCATAGAGCGGAAGCCCAAGCCAGATAACTGTGTTGGAAGTTGTGTGGTGGCCTTGGAGGCAGCATTCCACAACGGATGGACCCAAAGGCAAGGAGGTGCTGCAGCTCACAAGGACACCAGTATCTTGATGCGCTCAAAGAAGGTGCTGGCCATGACCTCGGCTATGCAGAAGATATTTATGGTGATGGATCATCTCTGTCCTGATTCATGGCTGTAAGACTAGGGTGAAAGTGTCTTTCAATGTGAAGTTTGGCAGCCTATGTTCACCTAGTTGGAATATCAACAGCATTTGCATCTACCATTTATAATGTGGTTGTAAAAACTACCAGGTCCTTCTCCACATCCACAGAGAAAGCTGTAATTACCTAAGTTTGACAAAATAAAAATGGAAACCATTCACTGCACTGGAAGCTGAGTCGGAAACATGATAAGGAAATTAAAGTCTTACCAACCAGAAAAGCATGGGAGAAAAAAAAACAAGCAGCTTCTATCTACTACCCATCTGTTGATCAGCTACCTCTTTCTACACTATCTGCCTGTTTTTAAGTTTTTACTGAAGAAAAAGGAGCTCTTCCAGTTTATTTTCTTTTTTCTTTAAAAACAAACAAACAAACAAAAACCAAGGAGGAAAGATCCAGGGTTTCTCTGCCATTGTGACAAACATCAGCATTCACTGAGCACAAACACATAGGTCTGTAAGACTCCCTGGATCATTAAGTGTCATTCGTGCAAAGGTGCATTCCCAACAAGTCGGTTGTTCCACCCCGGACTTGGTGTGGTTCAGATCATGTGTTTGCTCTCCAGTCAAGACTCCATAGTTGAGAAATAATTGCATTTTGTTCTTCAGAAGATGTGTCAGTCTCTGTTATGGATTAAAAAGACAAAATATGCCTTTCCTGTTTACTCTTCCAACAAGGGCTCATTTTTGAAGTATTTGCTGGTCATAGAATGACAGTCACATTTCTTAACATGTTGGGATTTTTTTCTTACTAAACCTCAGACTCTGTCCTTCCTTAGCGTAAGGCTTCCTGCAGGTGCATCTACCTGACCAGAGCTTGTCATTTCATTGTCATAATTAATATATATATTTTTACACTCATAAAATCCATTGCACTACTAAAATCATTTTGTCAGGGTAGTAAGTGCAAATTAAAATATTCTCACAGTGGGAGGATCCCAAGTATAACTTTCATAACAAAAGCTCCCCGAACATTTCCAAACTAATTGTAATTTACAATGAAAAGATAAATCTTTCCTGCTAGTACTACCTAGATGTGATATTCGCAACATTTCATAGTCTTTCTCTGAGTTTTGCATCTGTTTTAATTTCCTGGCCATAATAAGCCTACCCTGTGACCCCAGCACCCACTCAGGAAAATAAAAAACAACCAAACCAAACCAAAACCTCTATCCATTATTGTCAGTGTTTGCATATCTTCCAATTTCCTTTCCCATTTTGCTTTTACTTGTTTGCAGTTTTCTCTTTACCTTGCAAACTTCTTCCTTCCCTCTCCCTCCTTTTTATTCAGAGTCTCCAGTCTCTCTTGCGTATTGTAATAACCATCATTCTCATCTGCTGACTTCAGTTCTCAGCCAAACCCTAGTAAAGTCAACAGAAAGGCTTTCCCTGGAATTCTAGATGTGTTTTGTCTTTCTGTTTTGTTTTTGTTTCTTTCTTTCCTTTCCTTATTCCTATTGCTGCCTGGCTGGCTGATTTAAAAAAATATTTTCAGTACAGCTTGTCCTCAGTTGACTAAACTGGTAAATAATGGATAAATATAGTTTTGATTGAGAACAGCTTTCTGGCAAAGATGGAATACAGCACTAAAGAAGAATTTTTCGCACCTTTAGTCATAGGATCTGGTTATTTAAATTAAAACCAATTACTTAACCTGCCCGTACAGCATACAAAAATCATAGATGTCCTTGTACTGTACTTTGTGCTGCCTACGCTACACTGGCTGCAACAACCAGGTGGTAATTTTATTCTGTGTTTATTGCCTGGGTTTATTTCTTTCCTCATATTAAAAGCAGCAGAAATTGAATTTAGATATTTAACCAAAGGCTTGGCCTTCTTTTTCCCAGTGATTATATTTTTTTCACCATCTGGAAAGGAAATGTTTTTCTATCATAAGCTCCCGGCTTCAACACATAATAATCATATTAGGAATTCTTCAGTGTCTTCAATCTGGCTACCTACCTCTGTAACTCAGTCCTGCTGTGACAGTACTGTCTTCATAGCAAAATGTACTTACTTGACCCACTAAAGGGACGCTGCTGTGTTTGTTAGGGTGAAACTTCACATTTTGCCTAAGAACCATTCAGAAGACTTTTATAAATATATTCTGTGTGTCTATTCACACAAAGGATCTAGGAATACATAGCAGAGTAAGAATCTAACTCACAACAGTAATATGAATGTAACTCATTGTATTTTGAATTTTTATGGCAATAAATTATAGCAATAGTTCACACAACCCAGCTATTATCTCAGATTGTCTCTCTGCAGAATCACAAAAACAATCTGAGTCATCCTGACCTGATTCATGTTCAGTTCCTGTTTTGGAAGGCTTCCCTCACCATCATACGGGCTGGTAACATTTTTTCCTGTGAAGGACAGATTCTGTGCAACAGCTCCTCAGTCTATGGCAGAATCTGCAGCATGAATCATGGAAAATATGTATCCCTGGTTATTTGTAGCTGGTTATTTCTGTAGAAATTCATGTATCAGAGGAGCCATGAGATTTTTTTTTCTATGTGATACATGTGGCTTTTTGGCAGCTTGATGAGAATTGTTTGATGGAGACCCATCTGACACGTCAAGAGACACACAGCACATGAAAAAGGAAAAAATAGAGTTGATGCATAGGGTAAACCATGGAACTTTATCACAGAATGGTTTGGATTGGATGGGACCTTAAAGATCACTCAGTTCCAGCCCCCTTCTGTGGGCAGAGCTGCCCCCCACCAGCTCAGGCTTCCTAGGGCCCATCCAACCTGGCCTTGAGCACCTCCATTTCTGTTTGCCAAACTTCCTTGCATCACTAGAGAGAGAGATGTCTGAGGTGAAAATGCAGTGCAGTTAACTCTGTGCAATATCTTAGACATTAAGTGAATAATAACTTGTAACTTCAGGGAAATGAAGCTACACTCACTAATGGTGTTACAAACTAATGTTTCTGCAGTGGTTCAGCAAGGAACAGCTTTATGTCTGATAGTATCATGCAAAAATATGGTGCTACTTTACTACTACTAATTACTAAGGACCAGCAAGAGAATAAAACAATCGCTTAAAACATTGGCAAATATTACAAAGATTAGGGTTATTGTACATAATGAAGATTAAAGGATCTGAAACAGAGAAAATATGAAGCGCTTGGTCATTTGATGGCAGCTAAACGAACAATAGTCATTTCTACTGCTGACAAAGATGAGATCGGACAAAGAGGAACACAGAGTATAGGCTGTGCCTGCTGGCAGGAGCACTCTTCACGAGAACTTTAAACAGGATGTGTAGTCTCGTGTCCAGATCATCAGCTGAACACAAACTCAAAGAACAGCTGGTCCAAAACTGCTATGATTCCTGGGGATATGAATTTTGACAGGGAAGCCTTGTTTCTTTGATACATGTGTTGAGCTCTGAAGCATCCCATTTGCTTCAGGCACTCCTAAAGTCCTCCTGAAAGACAACAGCACTTAGAGCAACTAAATGACTGGAAAGCACCTTCTACTAGAAGATTTGGGTACCCAGTCCTCTGAGCTTAAAGGTCAAAGAGTGACCAATCATGGACGGTAAGTGTTTACTTCAGGACTAATGCTCTTCCCATCTAGCAAATAAAGATATAAAAAAGATCTGGTTGCAAGAGTTGGACGGTTTTACAGGAGGAAGCAGCTACACCAGTGATACGTGCATCTACTGGCATGGACAGCAATAGGATATTGTGGCTTTTCTTTCATTCATAATTTTTGAATCGAGAATAGATGTTGTTGTTGCTTTTTTAATCTAAAAGACATACTCAAGTTTAAATTGGATCTCATTCAAGGATATTCTGTGTCCTAACTTATGTGATTATGTGACCACATGGTGACTCCTAGTTTTGTAATCTGAAAATCTTTCCTCTGACAAATAAGGTTGGAGGAGCTGTTACTCTGGTTGAGACTTCGCATTCAGTAGTGCTCATTGTGTTTACTGGGGTCAGCGTTCACCTTTGTTCCTTCCTCTGACCCAGCGTAGCGCTGACTGGTGACCGCTGCAGAGCTGCACTAGGCAGAGCTCTCCTGCCTAGGTCAAGGATGCTCCTTTTTCACTTATTTCTCTCCTCCCAGGCTGGAACCCCACATTCATTTTTCCGAGGAGCCAGGAACCACCTTGAACATGGGAACTTCTGTAGCGCTTTGAGAGTAACCATTCATAAAGACCTTACAGCTCTGAACTACAGCACGCACAAAGAACACTTTTTTTCTAGTGACTACAAAATGCTTCCATAAGCTGTGCTTAACTGAAAGCTCTGTTAGCACTGAGCAGTAGCGGAGCTTTGTATGTTAGCCACTAAGGATTTGAGTAGGAGATAACTGTCATTATGTGTTCTCCTCAGAACCACCTGCACTATTTCAGAAGAAAATCAAGCTCCAATCAAGCTGCTCGGAGATTATGAAATACTCAGATGTAGAACACCCGGCTTCCCTGGTGTAGCCATGGGGGTGCAGTGCAAAATACTGCTAGGCAGGCATTAGTCTCAAGCATTGCACTGACTGGTTAAATGAATACAGAAAGTTCATAGAAAAGCCTGCTCTCGTGAATTTTCAGCCAGCATTTGCAGACTAAGCCATAGGTTATTCATATAATAAATGGATGCATATCTGTCAGAATGTTTAATAAAGATAATATATGAGAAGCATGAAAAATTCATTTTCCTCTGCAGTAAAAATATGTTTCTTCTATTGGATATAGGTCAGTAGCAATAGCAGTTTAAAATTTTTGAAGCTTTGATGTTCAGAAAATGGTATTTTGACAGAATTATACTAAAGATATGGGTCTTGGAATGGAAAATATCAGGTCAGATGAAACAAAAATCTGATGAAGTAATGACTCAACTGTCCTTAACTAATATATAAGCCATTTAAACATGATATTGGTACCAAAAAGTAAACTGAACCGTGCAAAATGATCCAACAAAATCTATTTTTTATAACTAATCTTTGTCCCCAATAAAGCCTGGGGAAATTGTCTTGATGTTAACAGATACAGCAGAAGGTGGTTTGGGAACGCTGTGAGCTGACATGAGCTAGAGGTAAAGAACAAAATCTACAGATCCATTTTCCACAGGCACAGTTTGATGTGTAAAGTCTCCCACCGTCATATCTGACTGCTGTGAAACTGTTACACAAGGAGCTCTGCTCACTGAGGGTCTGACTGGTCTGTGAACAGGAAGAGAATTCCAACTGGGAGGACTGTGGTGAGCAAGTGAACTACTGATGTCTTTCTTTTCCAAAACAATCACTGGAGTGTTGTCTTTGAAAGCTTTTCTTGCAGTCTTCACAAAATAAAGGGCAAAGAAAAGGAAACTGTGAGGATATGTGTGGGCAACTCACATGCATCTTGAAGTCTGAGCAAATAATACTATTGGTTTTAAAAGGTCAGATCAACTGTTTCTGGTTTCACTATTGGGAGTCTGCTCAACCTGAAAAGGTAAATGTTTATTTGGCCACAGTTGCCATATCACCTAAAGCAGCTTGCTCTCTGTGTGTGTTCTCTTTCTCCCTTAAAGCATCAAACAAGGAAACATGAATTTTACCAAGCAAATAGCATGAATTTGCATGCACATTGTCAGAATAACAGTGATTTTTATTTCCTGGATGGTCCCAATAGACTTGAACATGACCTCCAGCTCCAGGCTTACATTTACAGTCTTGTTGTGAGTACAAATGACTCCAGTCTGGTAAGATAAGTTGAAAATATTTCCTCTCCATCTAGTAATGTACCAGTTGCCACTCCAGTACACCAGTGGTTTCCAGATGTAGTCTCTCCACATATCTGCATTTCAGATTTTTTAATTATTACCAATTCGCGGTACATTTTACATCACACTAAATGTCTACATTAATCATTGATATTTGAGCTCAATGGACAGGAGGGAAGTGAGAAGAGGGAGGAGAGTAAAATATGTTCTGGGTGTATTACTAGCATTATAAGGTTGGGTCGCAGAGTCTGAATCTGAGGAGTCTTTGGCAGCACCCTTTCACTCTAAGACCTGAAGTGGTGGTTGCACATCGGCGTTGGAGCTACTGATGCAGTTCTGAGGATTGGAGTCCATTCTCTGCTGCTGACAGCAACTGCACCTTCAGCAAGTGCTCTGACACTCTGTAAGCAAAAACCTGCTCAATTAACTTGCTTAATTCTTTTCACACAAGTGCATACAAAACACTTCTTTAAACTCTAGCTGTTTCATTCTAAAATGATGCAAAGGTGCAAGTGCTTCTTGCTGCTAGAAGTCTACAGGAGGCCTGCATTTTGGAAAGAGGTAGGTGATGGAGGAAATGGACTGGCAAAGGTGCAAAGGAGCATTCCTCAGAGCAAGAAGTTACTGCACATCTCTGGTTTGTTTATTACAGAAAAGAACCTGTAGTGACAATAAATGCTGCTTAACCACTGTTGTTAATATCAGACAAGGAAATGTCAGAACTAGCTGCAGACCAAAGATTTCACTCTGTAGGACTGTTTATTAGAATAGCAGAAGGCTAAGGCAGCTGATGGAAAACACATCTATCAACAGTCTGGTGTGACAGACAATCCATGTCCATGCCCAGGGGGGTTGTGGAGTCTCCTTCTCTGGAGATATTCAAGACCCGCCTGGACGCCTACCTGTGTGACCTGCTGTAGGGAACCTGCTTTGGCAGGGGGGTTGGACTCGATGATCTCTGGAGGTCCCTTCCAACCCCTATAATTCTGTGATTCTGTGCTACAGATACCTTCTTCACATTCCTACACAGGATTTTCAAACAATGAAAGGAAGTGGCCAATGCACTCAAATTTGATAGAACGATGCTAGCATTGAGTTTTGCAGTTGCAGTCATATGTCAAGAGATTATTTGTGCTGGCATGGTGAGTTCAATACAAGAACACATACTTAATACTTCAATCTCAAAAACTTAGTAAGAAGGAGGCCAGCAAACTATTATTTTCTCTAAGCAGCAGTTCCTTTTAGATACAATATCATAGTAACAGCAGTCAAAGTTGTGCTAACAGTGGCCAGCAAGGGTTGAAATCTTGGCCCTGTTGAATCCTTCCATAAAAATTTCACTGAGAGGTAAAATTGATTTTCACACAAAAATAAACAGAAGGAAAAACAGAGTTTTATATAATGGCTAATTTTTCTGCTTTTTGACATCCTGGATGTTGCTGTCCTAAAGTTTATAAAAATGGAAGTTTGTTGGTGTTAAAAATGAAACAAAACAAAAAAGAGTTACTCCTCTAACTTCATTTCTAATTCTCTAAAACAGTAAACCTGGCAGGACTATGTTTTAATGCAAATAGTAGCAGATTCACTGCTAACCAAGTATCAGAATGATGATGTGTATCTGATACTGTACTGGAAACATGAAGCCACAGCTTGAACCAATGACTGAGCACTTGGTAGAAAGGCAGAGCCAACCCAGAGGAGCTCAGGTGCATGCAGTTTACCTGAGTGACCAGAAGGGGTGGAGCCAGGATCCACCCCTTCTCAGACCTCATTTAAGGGTTGGAAATGGAGGCCAGGCTATTTTGCTGGAGATCACTGTATACATAAGGCCTTTCAAAGGTAAGCAGTTTCTTTCGTTTTTTTTCCTGTGTCTACAGCTGTTGCATTTGAGCATATCCTCACTTGCTGCAGCCCAGGACTTTGTTACTCTGCTGTCGTTGCTGCATTTTCCATTGCACTACAGATGCTAACTGAATTCCTTCTGGTAGATGTTGGGATTTTGTTCACGTTCTGGAAAGTGTGGTGAATCTGATTCTGAAGCCTTGGTTTGCAGCTTCAGGTAGTCAGGGAACCTTTGGACAGAAAGTTTTCTTTTCCCAGGTCTTATCTAATAAATGCCAGAGGTAATCAAAGGGTTATTTCTTATTAATTTTCTGAACTTTAGAAGTCAGGTCCATAAAACAAATACCTGTAACACCAAATATCTGAACTGTGAAAAACAGAGAGTGCGTCAGGTCCTTGAGCTCTGTGAGAGCCACGTGAGATTTCTGAGCAAATGTTTCTAAAACATCATCATAAAGAAATAAAATTAGCTGGACTCACAAACATATCTCATCATTTGGTGAATGGAGGAGTAAGGAGAGTCAAGAATGCAAGAGACATTAACAAAATGATGCACATAGTTGATGAAAATAATCCCACTTAACACATACAGACTTCTTGCCCGTTTCTGTTTAGAAACGGGGTTTATTTACTAGTGACGCTGATCTCTTTGTAGCTGCTTCTTGGTGTAGCAGAAACAGCAGATGGCAGCACCAGGCTGCTTTATCCATGCTGTTGGTGCAAACACCGGTTAAGCTATGAACCTCGCAGACAAAAAGTTTCCCAGAGTTTTTGTGCTTCCAGATCTCCTTTCCTTCTCCTCTTCTTTTGGATTGATTCTTTTTCCTTCTGTGGTGGTTTGTTTGTTTTTGTTTTTTTTTTTTTTCTATTCACTATTTTAGAAAAGCACAGCAGAGGAAGAAAATTACTGTCAGGTTATCCTGTATTGATTTAGTAGAAGATAGTAAGACCTGATGTGACCTGCTGAAAAGATGACATGAGGTTATGGCCTAGCCTACCAGCACTTCACGTCATATTAAACACTCCACAGGGGCAACATCTGGAGGGTTAAACAACTGCTGGGTAATGTGGTTTTAAATACCACTTCATCAAAGTAATAGACTCCACAGGACCCTCTTGGGATCTGTAAACTGATGTGTTCCAGGCTTTGTGTGCTGAAGCCCTTTTGTGTAACGCATTAAGGAGAGTCTGATAGCTCTGACTATTGCATAGAGATATAAATGATGTTTGCGAATTCATATACAGTCTTGCTATGCCTGTGATCAAATGCTTGCCTTTAATGTTTTTCACTTCTATTTTTCTGCTCAGAACTTGATAGGTTGTTTACCCAAAACTTCTGTGAACCAGGGAAAAGTTTTTTAGAACAAGAGATTCACTCTTGAGTCTGTTATAGCAGAAGGAGGATCAGATCCCATGCTTTCTGTATTTGAGTAGTTACAGAGAAGTGAGCAAAACTTTTGTGCTCCATTATTAAGCAGCCAAGCTTTCAGCCTTAGTATCAAGCTGATTCCTCAGGTTTTTACCAGACCCAGTTACTCTTCTGCATTCCACAAATACAACCTAATCATAGCTCCAGCAGTAAGAATCGTGAAGAAAATGCTGTCTCCAGTTTGGTGGACCATGGAGATTGGTACTGCCATTTTGCTACAAACTGATGTATCTGACAGATAATTTAATGGTGTCATTTTCTGAAAAAACTCCTTTTACTATTCTGGCACTGTAAAGCAACAATTAAGATAAGTGCCATCCAATAGCTAATAATTTTACTTCCATCAGATAATTAATTGCAATAAGTAAGGTTGAGATATTTTCCTGTTGTTTCTTAATGCAGCTTTCACTTTCTGAACCGTAATCCAGCAAATAGTATCCTTCATCTGGATAGGGAGAATTTGATAATAATAATCACCAAATGATCTTTGTCGCTACCAGAAATATGTGGAAGAACACTTGGCAACAGCTTTCCAGTGAGGAACATTTAGGGTAAGGTTTGCAGCTGGAATGAGCTAGTAGTGTTCAGCTGAGGCCGATGGAAAGATTTCTAGTTGTTCCAAGTGAATATCTGGCCCTCACTGCTTTCTTTGCTTGTGGAATTTTCTTTCTACTTTACTGTACTCATTTCAGATCAAAGAGCAGTGGAAAACTCCCTAATTACCTATCACAGTTTCAGTTCAGCAATGTCTCTGGGTAAGTTTTTTGTGTGATACGTTTCCAAGATTGGTGATGAAAAAGTCACGCTGCAGATTGAGGAGGTCTGATGGTGACTTTAAACCACCACTGCACCTTTATAATTGTTACTGGGTACTTAGGATTTATGGAAGGTTATGGAGAGCCCAAAGAAATAAGTCATTGTATCTCTGCCTCTGTATTATCTACATAAAACAACAGTCTCCACCTACCTTTGTGTTAGAAGAAGCATTGACCTGAAATAGTCCTAAGCTTGTGCTGCTGCCTCACATGGCATCACCACACCATTCCTACCTAAAAATGTTTGTATATGGCAGTATTATTCACAGCCGGTGACATTAGGTAAGCTAGAATTTCTATGGACGTTATAAAGTTTATGAATGCCTATATATGAAAGATATTCTACCCTCGCTAAACCAATTTGTGTCCTATGCTTTAGAAATACAACTTATTAAGACTGCAGACATATTAGCTACTGTAATTTACTTACAGGAGTTATTTTCCATCCCTTGTTACTATTGAGGAGACCATGGCTGCCCTCCATCTGTGTGTAGATTTTCATAAGAAAATGGGGAGCAGTAGAGAAACAGCATGGATTCTCCAAAGAATGCATTAGTTTATTTATTTATTTCAAATGTCTTTCATGTCTTGGCTTTGTGCATCTTTTCCAAGAAGCAAATGCTTCACAGATGGAAAGAAGCAATTTTCAGTTGTAAAATTCTAAACAGTTCAGGTGAAATGAAAAACAGAACTTCCTGGAGAGAAGCCAACTCTTTTTCCAGCCTCACTTTGATTGTGAAAATATTCACCCACCTTCAGAATTTATAGCATGAGAAATGCCCTGCCTGGATTCTAATCTGTGTCAAAGGTATCCGTTCTGTGTAGATTAGAAAGGAAGGCTCCTATTTCCACACAGACACTACACATCTGCTCTGGTTTTCTGTAGGGTAGATCCACAGTGACCCTACTGAAAAAAAAATTACATAAACCAAGCTTGTACCAAGCTCCTTTTCTGAAGAGATATCTGCTGTGTTGTTATCAGGCGAAGACACCAATTTGTCCTCTGATACTTTGTTCTCTGTCAATTCATAAAGCTAGGTAGTGAAATCAGGAGGAAAAGAATCATAGGTGATTTGTGAGAAAGAGTAATGAGCTTATTTTTATATACCTCCTGCTGATAAAACCTTTCAGGATTTACTGCACATCAAATTAGCATGAGCACTCATAATTACCCTGAGAACTTTCAGGTATCACACACTGTCTGTGAGGCTCTTAAATCACCCACATACTCCCCACAGGGAGCTGAACTCATCATCCAGGGTGTCTGGTTTGGAATCGGACACCTATAGACAGATACCTATACATTTGTGTCCTGCTGTGTGTGGACTGAATCCCAGCAGTGGCCAAAATAGTATTTCCTCGTACTCTACCTAGAGAACAAGCATGAGGGAACCAGAATTTTTCTGAGTAATAGGGAATTTTGTCTCACTCAGCTCTTCAGTCATTCTGGGCATTCAGGATCACAGATTGAGTGAAGTACGGAAGAAGGCACATAATTATTAGCTGCTGCAGTGTCTCCAGGAATGCAGGTCTTGAACACATGAATGAATGTAAAATGCTCGGTCACTTGCTCACTTTGGATGTTGCAATGATTTTACAACACTTATATGACAGGCATGTCATTTGGGATGTGCGGGAAGAGAGAAAAGCACTCAGTAATGGGTGCCAAATCAGAATCTAAGTGCATAACCCAAAGTAATTTCCTATAAAGTCTAGCACATTCTCTGAAAAATGTTGAGTAGTGCAGGAAATGTCTGGTTAGTTGTGTAACTGTTTGCGAGATATACAAACTCATCAGGCTCTGACTCCTAAATCTTATGACAATAATGCGTTTTCTTCCAGACTTGTTCAATTGCATATCTGATACACATATTGCTCAGCCAAAATGACTTGTTAGTGATTTATTTTGAATATCCAGCCTTTACCATATGACATCACCTCCTTAACTTGATGAAAAAAAGGTTTAGACTGAATTCTTCCCATTAAAAATAATGGGGCAATGGTTTCTTCATGCCAATATTTACTGATATCAAAGCAAAATATTTTCTTGGTTATTTGTCTTAATTTGGCCCAAACAGTACACAAAGCACAGTGTACAAAAACAATATGTTCTTTCTTCTAAACCAGATCATCACTTACTAATTACTATATGAATTGAATGAAAACAGAGCGTGATTCAGTGATGATTATCTCAATGTATTTGGAGTTTTTTGTTATTCTGGTTGATAGAGAGGTCATATAAGATGCATTCCTACGGTTTCTTTCTTCCAATCCCTTCCTTTCAAAAGGATTGCACTTTAAGTATCTACATAACAAAACAGAGCAGAATGAGACCCAGATTCTTTTGCAGTATCTCTAGGGAACAACTATGTTATTACATACATGTATACGTATATTACTATATGTATGTATACATATGTGCACACATACATATAAACAATTTTCAAGGCTTAATTAAGCTTGCGTGTCCTAATGGTATTTGCACAGACCATGTAATGTATCCAAATCCAACACAAAGTTTAAACCTGTATCACAGAAATCAAATGTCAGAACTGATATGACTAGTACAGATTCTTTGCTTCTGAATCTTGATTTGGGCAAAGCCAGGGATGGTTTCTTTCTCATTAGGAAACTCACATGGAAATTGTAGGCTTACAAGCTCACATAAAGCATCAGAGGAAAAAAAGTTATACAAAGCATGTAGAATGATCCAAGATTTTTGACTGAGAAGTCTAGGTCCCAAACTTGACTCTAGATGAATCAGTCTCTATGCTTCTACTGCCTGGAAAATCTTTAGCAGAAGCTAAGAATGCCTTCCTCTCCAACCCTGCTAACATCACACCCCTTGTTTACATGTATGCAGTGGACTTTTCCTTCCATCTGCATCAGACACGGTCTCCTCCTGCCTTTCTGATGCTTCCTGCGCGGGGCTTCATTACCCAGGACAGTGTGGCCTAATGAGAAACACATTGCCAGCAGTGAACACATCAAAGCCAATTCATTGACTTCTTTTGCGCTTCACTAACTACAAACATGCCCAAACAATGCCAAGCACATCAAACGCAGACTTTTAGTTCCAGTGCATGCTTTGCTGCTTCTGAGTGAATGAAGCAAAGAGAATTTCTGTTTGATTACCACTAGATGGAGCAAAGCCAAAACTGGAGATTTAATAGCCTTGTGATGAAAATGCGTCCATTTCCTATATTAATTTTTTATCAAAACAGTTTGATTAAAATTTGAAGCCATTTTTCACTTGGTTAAGCTGAAAACCGGGCCTGCCTGCCTCCAAATTAAGTGAAAGAGTCTTGTTCAATTCATAACTAGGTTTCATTCAGTAGGTTTGTGGCGCATGGACTTCCCAGTTTGTATGCTGAAGAACTAAAGACAAGTTCTCATAAGACTGCTTACCTTGTTTGTCTCCCAACACCCATTTCAGATGAGAAAGTAAGGAGTCTAAACCATGGGGAGGGTCTCTATGCTGTGACCACATGGGTACATAAGAGCCTTCTTTAGGCACAAGGCAGATCACTCATACTTGATGGTGCCAACATCCTTGGAAGAGTTTATTGGCAGTCTGTCTTCCCTCTTCCTCTTTGCTCTGTTAACATGCCTCTCGCACTTTCCCTTGCAGACATCAGATCTCCTATCTACTGTCCAACTAATTAAATACCAATAATATGTGGGGAAATCGTGAAATATTTCATTTTAAAGTAGTGCAAATGATCACTTGCACTGTTTTCACAGCATGGGTGATATTCCCAGCTGTGTTTAGCATTGCCCTAGATCTGTTTCCAAGTTGGGAGTTTTTACTATTGCCTGAAATGGCAGCTGACAATAAGATAACAGCCACAGCTTCTGGGAATTTATTGCATGTGGATGTGTATTTTGAAAAACACAGCGCAGTTCAAATGGTAGGTATATAAACATGAAGTTTGCTGCCCTGTTGTTTTTGTAACTGTTACAATTCTGTGTATGAAGCCCTCAAAATCCCTGAAAGCCCAAAGTTGCTGGGGAAAGTTCCTTAAGCAAAGTTGCTTAAGGAAGCAATTCATTCCTACTCTTCCTTCAATCTGAATTATAAGATCATTTTTACCATTATTTCTTCTGAAATAGAAACCATTTCTACCTCACAATCTTGGGAGTTCTACTAACCAAATGAATGTACTGAAGTTCTCTGCTACCACTACTACTCTCCCAGATGAGACTGTTTGAATGTTGTTTTTTGTTTTGTTTTGTTTTTTTTTTCCACTAAGTGAGACTTCTTTTTACTGTGCTTAGTGATGAAATTATTTAAGGCAATAGCTGGTCAGAAGTCCAAATACATCTCATCAAGAACTTTTTAAAATAAAATGTTGTTGAGGAATGTTTCTGCTTGAAGAACAATCTTGTATTTTCTCCAGGAAGTTTTAAACAGACTTAGGAGGAAATAAAAACTTTGAAACAAAATACGTAACGGAACATTTTAAACATCATTTTTTCTTTTTTGTTTGTTTTTGTTTTGAGTAAAAGCAATGAAATTGCCATTTATAGCAAAGCAAGAAATGATGAATTTATATTATACCAATTGATCTTTTGACTCAAAACATTATTTCACTGGGGATTTTGAAAATGATTAGTGGAAATTACAGTGCTCCTGGACTGCAAGAAGCATTGCAGCCTCAGTGTAGACTACATCAATTTGAAATCAAAACAATATTTTTACATGCAAGAGTATTTCAACCTCTTCTACACAGTTCTTAATGCCAAATGCTTGGCTCTCCATGTTATGTCTACACAGTTGAAGGATATCAAGATTTAATGATCAGAGATAACTCATGAAGTCTTGATTGTGCAAGCAAACCTGAGTTTTGCCACCCGTGGGTGAGAGCCAAGCCATTCCTGTCATGGTCAGAAGAGGTAGATTGGAAAGGAACATACATGGAATGAAGAGCTGAGGAAAAGCATTAGATGCTTAGGCTTGCTACTCCTCCTAGGAGGACAGGGAAAATGGGCCTGGTAATGCTGCTTCCAGACCAGAATGGTGACAGCTTCCAACATACCAGTTCTGTCTTTGATGAAACAGTGGTGGAAATGTCCAGGTTGGACCTTTAGCATTGTTCTTTCCCTCTTCTCTTCCACTGTTGTATTCTGTCAAAACAACCAGGCCTACCATCAGCTTTGATTTTGACTAATTCTTTTATTTTATTCAGTTTAAGAGTGCCATGCCAGAATTTCCAGGGTATTTAGGTGAGACACAAGTATTTTGCTGCCAAAGGGCATGAACTTTGAGGGGTATGATTTAGCTGGGAAGTATAGGTAATGGTTGGACTAGATGATCTTCTAGGTCTTTTCCAACCTTGGTAATTCTGTGATTCTGTGAACTCCTCGATAGTACTGAAACTGTAAAATGGATGGAGCTTGCTTATCACACAAGTTTGACTAGACTATCCTACATACTATGGTATTCTTTTGACACAAAAAGGAAATAGTTTATTTACCCTTCTCCAACAGCACATTAATAAGTGTTCTAATTACCCCTTCATGTCCTTTTAAGAATATTTAGTATTACATATTATAAAAATCAGGTATTCATTTCAGTAGCTCTTACAATAAATGCAGATATCAATTCTCAGACTTCCTGAGAAATGCTGTATTAAAAATGTACCACAAAGGGGGTGATAATCATTTGTTTCTTTGATTAAACAGTTTGTGTGTAGCTGTTGATATCCATATACTTTTCTAATCTGAATACACGGGGGGGGATGCATCACAACTCCTTAACCTTGGTTTTCTAAATATTAGGCATCAAGTAGAAATGGCTTCCCTAGCTTTTTTGATACTTAACAGAGAGAGAGAACTTTTGTAGGGCAAATCATTTCTTCTGGAAACATGTGTAAGACTATGGCACAAATGACTCCATAGTGATATTTTCTTACTCTGCCAATCATAAAATGAGTCCTGGAGAATTGAACTAATTTTTGAAATTTTGTTAGTGTTATGTCACAGGAATGTTAATAGCTATTTCTTAGCTTTAATATGTAGTGTAAGAAAGGCTTTTACATTAACTAAAAAGCTGTTAAACAGGAACATAATTATGCATATGCTTATGTATATGTATATAAATAAGTATAGATATATATAGATATAAATATATCTAAACCCCCCCATAAATACAACTACCTTATGCTAATTTGCCCGAACTACATTTATTGCAATGTCAAGTTTCTTTGCATCTCTTTCCTTCCTGACATACCCTTCAGTCTCTTCATAGTCTGGAAGACATCACTGACTACATACTTTGTATGTGATCAGAATTTTTTAACTCATTGAAGTAAAAGCATTTGGAAACATCTTGCTCTCTCTACTGTGCACTGTTTGGCAATATTCTGTAGTGTAAAAGTGGTTTTAGAATTGGTTTACTTCCTGTTGCTCAGCTTGTGAGCTTTAAGTTGTTATATAAACTTGCAGCTGTGAAGTATCATTTCATTCTAAGGGCCGTAAAGAAAATTGTTTCCTTCTCATTTTTTTTCAAGCAGGACCACTAAGCAAAGGGGCAAAAGTATCCTGCTAGGCTCCGTGCTGGCCTGAGGTCAGAGCAGAGAGAAGTGAGCTGCTGTGACTCATGTAAACACAGCATTTGTTCAGGACATGTTTGTGTCTGGGAGCACAGGAGCTGATAGTGTGTGCCAGAGGCAGACACAGCTCTGTCAGTTTGCCTCACACTTGCGTCCTTGCTGTTCTAATCCATTATTCAGCTACACAAGTGCTGGGCCTGTCCTTAGTTGAGAAAGAAAATTATGCCAATGCAAGTGGTATTTTTTTGATATGGAAAAACGTCAGACGGGGCTAGGATAAGATTAGCAAAACAATTTCCATTGCTGACTAAACACAAATTAAAACCTAGGTCACTAAGGGTGAAATGTCGCTACACCAAGTTACGTAGTTTTGACTTACAAGTTAGTTAATCCTTATTTCAAGGTAATAAAACTCAACTGTCAGCTGGAATATTTTGTCCAGTCCCAGTATCCACACCTTCAAAAGGATTTTGAAAAATTGGAAAGAATTCAGGAAACTGCTTCAGGAATGCTTTGAGAACTCTTTAATCCAGCAGACAAACGCATAACAAGATCCAGTATCAAAAAGCTGTATCTTGAAATATTTGGGTTAGAAACAAGGAGTATCAGAATTACATAGGCAGGGAGTGACAAGTTAGCTTCTCTATCACTTCCAAGTTTTGAATCTAGCCTGTCTTATCTTCCAAAAATATCATCCTATGCTTAACCAGAACTATTGATTTGAGGTCACAATTAGTAAGATTCCACTTGGGCTTTGTCAAGCTCCAAACCAGCAAAAAGTAAGGTATTTCATTTCAAGCCATTTGCCTCATGCCTTTTCTTTTTTTTTTTGAGTAGCTACATGAATGTTGGCACAATAATCCCACACCCCAAAAAAACCGGAGACAAGCTGAGCCAATTCTGATAACTGATCATTTTAAACTATATTCTTCGGTTCTTATAGATGGATAACTAAAAAGCTTATTATTTATTTTTTTTTTTTCTTGTAGAAGAGACTTGAGTTGTCATCCAAATTCATGAAATTAATATGTGTTGGTGCATATATCCAAACACTTGGAGCAGAGATTATGCTGCAAAAAAAATGTTATAGAAAAAATTTACTCTAGGACTCTTTCTTTTGAGATTCATTTGATATCCATTTGCAAATCAGAAGTTCATCAGATTTGGTCAATATTTTAAGGTACTGGACTATTTCTTTATTATTTTATTTTCAGATAAAAACTTACTGTAAATATTATGCATCATTTATTTATTTATTTATTTTGTCTGATCATCCAATTGCAATGGTTACATGGTATTGCATATGCTGGGCAGATCAACAGTCTAGCACATCCAACACAAATAGTGGCATATTCAGATGGAAGTTTAGCATTCACGAGAGTTGGCTTGGATAAAATTTAATTGCTTAACTGGAAAAGAATATGAGAAAGTATGTTAGCAAGACTGAAATTATTTAAAGTCTTAAAAATACTTTTCAATTACTTTGCACTGATACAATGAAAATTCAGAGGAAAACAGTATGACACACCAGCATTTACAATGACCCCTTCTATGTCACATGCCATTTTTCCTGGTACTAAATTGAACTTTTTGCCTATTTCTCCTCTATCTCCTCTTTAAGTTTTTAATTGTCAAATCCTTCTATCACCAGAGCTTTCTCCAGTTCCAAACATTCCTTTTCAACACCCCCTAGGCTTATAAAACTGTATTATTTGGAAGTCACCTTGCTGTAGCTGCACTATGAACTTCTGCAGTACATTTCTCCACTGAATGGAGTGCTTCATGTACATAGTACTTCATTACCTAAATAAATACGTTTATTATGAGTTACCCACAGCACCTCAGGAACTGCCGTATTTGTAACTCTTATCTCCAAACACTAAGCCCAAAAACCTGGCTTCTGAATTTCCTAACGGCTGCAGAGAATTAAACAGAAAGAATAGTTAACGCTGCCTTCTAATACATTTAAGGAGGTAGAGATGGTATTGAAAGAAAAACCTGAAGATATGCTCATATATTCCAAAATTTGTCTTTTTTGCTGTTATTATTTTTATTTGTAGTTCTCCAACTTGGCTTAATATAAGTCAGTAATACGAATAATCCCTGTCCATCACTAACATCCATTCTCAACAAGATGATGATTCAAGGTAGATCTAGGAAAACACAAATTGTGCAGTAGGGAAAAAAAAAAAAAAGGAAAGATAGATTAAGGGCTAGGAGGGTCCTCAATGGGGTCTTGTCTATGGGGGTCTTGTCTTCCTGTTTCTAGTATAATTTTAGTAGTCTTATCTTCTTTCTCTATCATGCAGATTTTTCACTATATTGACCCAGGCTTATTGTCTTTTTTAGGTAGGTTAATTATCAGATCCTATGTAGTATGACTATAAAAAGAGAGGAATATATATTCATCAATAATGTCACTTTTAACTTGTTGAAGATACTCAAATATTTTAGAGTTGGAGGCCTTACAACCATACCTGGTTGTAAAACACTATATTTCAGCCCCTTATAGAAAGTATGATACTTTTCCAATTGCACTCTCAAGCATTCGTAACACCTACAAACCCTGCAAAAATAATAGATGTTATTACACTGCACACATTGATTTATATTTCTTATGGTTGATTTCCTTCTTGTCCTTGCATAATTTAACATGAATTAAAAGATATAATTCATTTTATGTATTATTGATACGAAAATGCATTTGCACTTAGGAATGCACATTCATTATGCTTTTATGTCAATCAGTAGAACATCCTGTTATCCATAAAATATTTGCTATCTGTTTGATACATCTACCTGAAACACCCCGCTTTCTGATGTTCAGCACTTTGTCGATAATTCCACTCCATCACTGAGAAACTCCCAAATACTTTGCTCATGTATTCACAAAATCACAGAACCGTTAAGGTTGGCAAGGACTTCTGGAGGCTGTCTGGTCCAAGCCCTGTTCTAGCAAGGCCATCCAGAGCAGGCTGTACACAACTATGTCTAGGTGGCTTTTCAAGATCTCCCAGGGCGGGCAGATAATCTCTGAGCATTCTATTCCAGTACTCAAAGACACATATATATGAATATATAGTTGCTCTTTGAGAGTGGATGGAGCTCAGACTCCTCTGAGGCAGAAGGCTAGTTATGTAAGCATGGAGGAATAAACAGAAGAGCTACAGCCTCTGACCAGGCTCTTGCTGTTCCTACACTCCATCCAGATCCCTTGCATTTAGTGGGAAGATGGCATGCTTTGCTCTTAAAAATAATGCTTTAATTCAAATTACAGGGGGATTTCTCTAACAGGATACAAAAAGTGACAGAGCTTTTCAGATGGAAGATTTGCTCTTGAGACATCTGCTTTGACGGTTCTGCTCAGGTGTCAGTTTGAACCTTGTATTTGTACCTTTGTAGAAAAACACATATGTAGCCAGCTCAAATTCAAAAAATTTCTAGCCTCCAAAAAGAAGAAAGCAAATATCTTTTTTTTTCTTATAAGTCACTCTGTGTAAATACTTTTAATGTACAGAAAATAAGTTATTTTCTTTGCATAGCACTCAGTATTCAGTATTATTGTTATTTAAAAGCATCAAACCCACATCTAACAAAGATGTGCTATTAACTGGAAACTAATTAAAAAAAAAAAAAAAGGAAACTGAAGGACAAAGAAACAAAATGGTATATTTAATACACAAATATCTCAAACTATAGCTGGATATTTTACTTAGAATTGGGCAGACAATATTATATGACATTACAAGCAGAAAGAACGAAAAAAATACCATCATTTACATGGAGTTGATGAATGATGTATTAACTGTGTATAAATTGTACAAAGCAGGCCAGGCAGATTGACAAAACTTGGCAAAAATAACTCAATCCACAGAGTCAAATTACGCAATAAAAACAAGTTGGTGTCAAACTGGTACATTTCACTAGGAAAAAAAAAAAAAGGCAGAAATATTCCTAGATTCCCAACAAATCATAGATTCCACTTGTTTTGGCCAAATCTTGGTCCCTTTCTACTTCATGCAATATGTGTGAATGTTTTCACAGTGATACAGATTTTGTTGTCATTTGGTTTTCCTGGGCGCTGATCACATCTATTTATTTCTTATGATTAAGAGGAAAAAAAAAAAAGTTTATTTAAAAAAACAGTGTAAGAGGATGTAGACTGGACATTCTGTTCAAGGGGCATCCTAAAGAATGTAATTTCAGGGACAATAATATGTGGCAAACGTTATGCTATAGGATACTCTGCTCTGTCACTTCATTACCTCATCCAGTAGCAGCTTAATATTATTTCTTCATAACTTCTAGCTGATGTGTTCATAATATGTTTGAAATGTTGAAAGAAGTTACTATCCTGTTGTTTAAACCAATGATTTCAGCAAAATACTTGTGTACTTCCCAAAACATCCACTATCATTCATTATCAAAGTGAGATAAATTTCAGTTTAATTAAAATATCTAATGCAATTTCACCATGTGATATTAATATACTTTTCCCTTGTGTGCTGTACATATTAAATTGCTGTCATATGTACTCCGTACTGAACATATCCCTCATGGAATTCTTGTCATTTAAAATCTGCCCTGCTGTCAGAATGAGCAATCCATCACTTAATTTGTTTGTTTGGAGGATCCTTTGCTGCTTTTGGTGCAAGAGGGGGAAGCTCCGTTTGCTTTGTGCAACTCGAACATCTTTCACAGCCTGCAAACTCTGTAGCAGCAAGAAAAAAAAATGCTCAAGTTTGAAGGAGGCATGCTCTCAGTAGTGGATAGCTACGGGCTTCCTCCAGAGCAGTAACAGGAAAGCCGTAAGTACACAGAGCAAAAGAACTTGAGCTTTCTTAATGAGGTGCAACAGTGATGTTGGGCTAACAGCTGGCTTTTCTTCTTCCTTGCTATGATGAAAGATTCACAAAGAAGGACAACATGGCACCTTGGGTGAATTTTTCCTCCTTTGGGAGGTACTGCAAATAATAGGTTTTTTTCCATCTTAGGGAAATTTTATAGATTTTTTCCTCTGAAACACCTGAAAACTGAAAGACCTCAGACTAAAGCAAGGTGCTACTGCATGTTATAGAAGGATTCAGTGTGTATGTGTGTATATATATATATATATATATATAAAACTGGATTATAGAACAAGCTTTGAGAGGAAAACCACCAGGATATTAAGAACTAAGGAGTAACAAGGAAATGTGAGCTGATGCATCTGTAAAAAAAAAAAAAAACAAAACAAAACAAAAAAACAAGATTTTTAAGCTTCATAGTTTCCTTTTCCTTCTTTCTAATTGCATGGACTTGTTCTGTTTAGGAGTAGAGGGAGACGTCACACAAAGAGCACTACTTGTAAGAATCTCACTCAACACATTTTCATGAAAGAAATTAAGCAGGGACCCAGTTAATTACTCACAGTTCTTGGAAGAAGCTATATTGGCTGCTTTCCTGGTTCCACACATACTGCCTTTATTAGTCGTTATACAGCAAGAGAATCATACATGACAGAGCTGGTCTGGCTCTAATATTTTGAGGTTATCTGGTCCTATTTAGTGATGTTCCCTAGAGATCCAGATGTCCCCACAGCCTCTTATTACAGCGAAGAAGGAAGAGAACTCATACCAAATGGATTTCTGCACTGTGCCGCTCATCCCTCTTCCTTGGCTTGACATTCTCTCTGTCCAATTAGAGAAAACAGAGGTGGAGTGAATAAATCCCCTCATTCATTCACCTCCTCTTGGATTAAGGGCAGGATCGTCTTCTCTTAAGCAGTAAGAGCATCATCAAAACAGGTTAAAAAAAATGAGTGTCTAAGGTTAGTCTGGAGATGAGGGATGACTCTGAAAGTACATCCAAGAAAAAAACCTGGTCTAGGTCTTAGACTGTGATACAGAAAATATAAGTCCATCCACTTATAATGCTCAGACACGTAAGATCGCTGCTTTCACTGAGCAATTTTCAAAGGGTTGTGGGTGGCTCAGGGTTCTCAGACTCTTTCTGAGACATCAAGGGATTTTGAAAAATTTTCATGACTTAAGAAATCACAGCTTTATAATTAGTGATGAGAAGTATATTTTGGTCTACCTTGAGTACATTAAAGGAAAGGAACAGTGAATGTTTACATACCCATTCTGTCTAAAAATGGAATGACAGCATTGACATCTCACAACCCTTCATCCCCTCAGATTTTTTTTCTGTCCTTCACTTGTTTCTCCTTTTCCTACAATGATCTTCCCAAAACCATTTTGGCAGCGTGTATCATTAAGCCTTCACTGGGGTAAGCAGAAAACACCCCCATGCTGGAAAACATTTTGGTCAAGGACATTTTTATTTATTTCAGGCCTCTGCTAGGACTCTTTGAAAATTATCATTATTAGGTAAACTGAGTAATGTGAGCTTCTGAAGAGTAGTCAGAGATGTGCTACACAAAGCACAAGTTCCTGGAGTATAGAGGAATATATATATATATTCCTCTGGGCATCTGGATGGAACTTAACTCAAATGAAGTTCTGCTGGGAATGAAGCGGTAGAAGATAAAGGTAGTGAAATGTGTTAGCTCTTTCTTTTCCTCCCGAAGAGTACACAGAGTAATTTTTGCTTGAAGCTGGAATCAGGCTAGACTGTGAAAATTTCATTCATGTTTGCCATGAAACACAAATAAGGCATTTCTGACAGAAATAGTTACATTTGCTTTAAGGAATTTCATTACTGGTGGTAGGGTGAAGTATTTACTCATGTCCAGTGATAGGATACTGCGCTGACTCAGCTAGAGATGTATTTTAGAGCTGTTTTTCACAGCTGAGATAAAGTACTGACAAAAAAAATAATAATAATAATTTTAAAAAAATCCAAATTACTGCTGCTTAGAGTGCTTTCCTGGCTTGAATCCACAATGTCAGAAAGAACTCCAAATTAAAAAACAGGTGCACTATGTCCAAAGGCATTTAGGTGCCTAATTGTCTATGAAAACAGTACGAGCTGTTGAAGATCTTGACAAGTGTGATTTATCCTAAGGGGACATGACACTCATGTGCTCTCATAGATTCTCCTAAACCTTTACCCAATACCACTGCTGCAGTCTCTTACAGAGGTGCTGAATTATCATGCAGATAAGATATGAGCCAAACTCTGCGTCAGCACTGTGATATCACGCAATATCATTCCCATTTAGTAAGGTGGTTACAAGTGGGTGCTGTTAAGGAGCCACAAGTGGGAATACTTCCACGTGGTGACTGTAGCTGGGGTGGGACCAGTCACCAAGCCTGAGGAAACTCATGATCAGGAGTCAGTCACCAAGGACAGACCAGCCCAAGGCTCCAGATGGAAAGTGTACTCAGGAAAATGGAGAAATCAGGGCTACCCCAAACCAAAGAGCAAATCAGAAGTGAGGTCGGGAAATGAAAGAGCTCGCAGTAGAAGGTAAAGTCTTAGACAAAGATGAACTAAGTCTACAAAGAGATAAAGCAGGTTAGCCAAGAAGCAGGAACAGCACAGAACCAAATGGGATGCAAGGCAATAAAAGCAGTTAGCAAGGTTACCCTCTGTGCCCAAATCAGGAACATGCCAAGCTCAGGTAGTCAGGCTTCCCAGGATCCTGACCTCCCAGTTCCTGCCTACAGTGCTTGGCTACGGGGCCTGAGAGAGGATGGCATGTGCTGAACCACTAGCGTATAAAAGGTTATCCAGTCAGCACAGGTGTGCCAATCCACAAGCAAGGGAAATGGGTGTAATGGCATTTTCAGAGCACTCACGCTTCTCTTCCATCTCAAGAAACTGTGAATCTTACCTGGGGACAGGAGGAGGTTGGGGTGTGATGGGCTGCTCCACCTCCCAGGACTCCTGTGGCCCTGGGACGCTGCTACTATTTCTCCAGGTGCTCTGGCCGGGCATGGTCACAGATCACAGTGCTCAGGGCTGCAAAGCAGAACATTGTTTCTATCATGGTGGTGACAGAGGTGTAGTCCTTGTTGTGAAGGAGATGGGCACCGGTTGCTTGTGTTTTGTCTCAACACAAGACCAAAGATATGGATAATAGCCATTCCTGAAGAATGGCCACGTCAGAAGGAAAGACCGTCCAGACATACATAGAATAAAAATAGGTATATTCCTCAACAGCATCTGTAATTGGCAGGGGCTGTTAAAAGTTTGGTTAATTTGTTTAAGCAGGGCATGCAACCAACATCAGGCTGGAGGAAAGATGCAGTAATGCCAACACTTTTAAAAATTAAACCTGCACATAAACTAAAATACTTCCTACAGCATGAATTTATGGCATGAAATTGTGGCAGCGAACAAAGGTGTTACATATTTCCGACGACAGATCAATGCCTCTTGTAATTCCCATTAACAAAGTTGTATGTGTATAAAAAATAAATAAATAAAGCTGTTTTGGAACCAGAATTTCTCACTGAGCCCTACTACAAGATATGCAGAAGGAATATTTGTGAGAAACAAACACTGATTGTATTAGAAAAATCCCTATTTTAGAAATAAGGCACATAATGAGAAAATAAAAATTATTTATGAAGTCAAACGACTTTTAAATCTTTAAATTCTCCACATACCTTCTGGGATTATAGTAACCTGTGGAAGGTCATTATAGTTATAAAGGAAAAGATTAAATAAGCACTTAAGCAGACATAAATAAAACAGACAGGTTAAAAGCTATTAAATTGAACAAGACTGGAGGGAAACCTAATCAGTGCTGCAAAGGAATCTGAACTGAAAAAGGAGACAAATGCAATGTTGAGAATGAGCGATGGGAAACAACAATTCTGGAAGTATAATGCTGTATGAAGACATATAGCACTCTTTCCAAGGAAAGAGACAGTGTGAAAGTAGGAATCACTTTTTGACTTGGGAAATTCTGATGGAAAATAAGCCAGAAGAACAGGTTGGGAAGATGCAGGAAGAGACGCGCCTGCTGTGGAGGTGTCAGTGGGGTCAGGTGGCAGCTGGGGCTGAGCCCACTGGGCCATGGGTACGTATGTGGTCTCTAAGCCAGCAATTTCATTTATCTCAGGCAAAAAATAAATAGGAAATATGTGAAGGAAGCATGTATAAGAATAAATAAACCATTTTTTTTTATTTTTTATTTTTTGTTACTCTCATGTTTCAGAGTAATTTCAGAGTATATGTTTCTCAGTATAGATCCACTGAATTCACTGAGGGACGTTTCCACTACCAAAGCTGGTAAAATAAGGAATGACTATAACCCAAGTACGGATATTTCTACATATCTTTGTTTTCATACATTTCTCAATATTTCTGTTCTTATTTTCCTGACTTTTGCCTGAAAAAAAAAAAAAAACAACAAAACAAAACCATTTTGCTAACCAGATCTGCATGCCCTAAAGAGGCAAAAACATGCACTCTTTCTAGAGAGGAAGAAATAGCATCCAACCTTATGGAAAAAGGAAACAAAACACCCCAAAGCAAGCAACCAAAAAATATCCCAAACCCACAGAATCTATTTGAGCTGTTGTGGAAGTTACCATTTAGAACCATATATATATGCCATGATGGAGAAGTATCTCAGCAACTCCATCCTCTGTGTTTCAAATGCCACAGCAACAAATTTGGTTAAATGCTGACTTCTGAGGGCACCTGATATACCAACACTACTTAACAATGCGTCTCAGAGGCAGGTCATTACATTAATTACGAGCACATCTGTTATAACTGATCATTTTGTTCTCCCTGATTTTTTAATAAGCAATTTTGCCAACATGTTTACTGGAAAGATTACAACATCTTCCTGTGCCGAGAAAACCCAAAGGGCCCATTTATCCTGCTGAACCATATTCTTGTTTAAACAGAGGGTCACGCTGCAGCCAAGGGACTGCTGTTTCCCCCAGAAGACAGGTCTGAGATTTGGCTTCACACAGCAGCGTGTCTGTGGGAGAGAAACTCCTTTCTTAAAGGCTACTGAAGTCAGCCCAAGCAAACGGAACACCAGCAGCACAGATGCATCGAGAAATGACGGTCAAGAGTTGCTGTGATTTAATAACTGTAAATGTGGGAAGAGGAGGCTGAGCATCCTGGTTCTATTTGCTGTGCACGTTGTGAGTTGATGTGGATTTAACCAAGAAAGAGCAAAGAACCCAAACAGTGTAAGAAAAGCAAACAGAACTGAGGCAAAGAATGCTTTGTCCCACCTCCGATTCAGCCCTCAGGTGATCAGGCTCTGCATGCTTTTAATTTGACTGGCCGGGGATATTTGAGAAAACGTTCTGAGAACAAACGTGGCTGAATATTGAGCGTGACACAGAGTGTCACAAACGCTTAAAGCTTCAGGTCCTTCAGCCAACGGAGGGAGATGTGAGGGGAACGAGTGTTTTCCGTCGTACCCGGGACGCCAGAACGTCCTAGCCTGAACAACAGCCCCGGGACCGGGCGTCCTGTTCGGGCGAAGGGGGTGAGAAGGCCGGGGCTGCGCCTGGCAGTCGGAGAGCAGTGGCGGGAGCGGAGCGTGTGCGGCTGCGGCGCGGGGAGGCGGGCGGCGGGCGGGCAGGAGGCTGGTGCGAGCTGTTTGGCCACCGGAGCCAATCGAAAGCTGGGGCTTGATCCTCTTCTCGGGCAGCGGCTGAGAGGAGTCAGTGCCGAGCTCCCCTCTGCAGCCGGGACGCGGTCGAGCAGCCTCGCTCTCTCCCGATACCGCGCTCTCCCACCGGGCGCATATGGGCATCTGCAGCGAGCGAGGGCTTCGCACCACCGCCAGCGGGCGAGGACCGCGACCCCGCTCCACCCCGCCTTTGGACCTATAGCCGGCAGGACGGAGCGCGCTGCGGACCTTTCCTCGCCTCACCGCAGGTACGGGACGGCCGACGGCGGCCGCTCGCTTCCCTCCTCCCCTCCTCTCCCTGTCCCGGCGCTGGGGCAGGGCGCAGGGCCCCGGGAGCTGACAGCGCGTCCCTGCGCGTCCCCTCGCGGCGGCGGCGGCGGCTGTGGGAGCGCCGCGTCCCGGAGGGAGCTGCCCGCCCGCGGGGCGGCTCCGCGCACAGCTCCACGAGAGGCGGCTCCCTTGGCTGTCTCATCTACCTGCAGGACCGGAGCCCCCCGGGCCGGGAGTGTGGCAGCGCGTGCGTGCGTGAGAGCTGTGTCCCTTTGTACCTTTCTTTCTTTGCTTTGGGTTAATGATGGTTTGCGATTTTGAAACCCCCTGAGGGATCTGATCCAGCATTGCTTTAAGTCAGGAGTTGGAAATACATGGGAGGGTGTATGTACAGCCACTTTTTCATCCTGCAGATAACGATTATCATCATACCACGCTTGACTTTCTGCAAGAGCTAAGGAAATAAGCGCTCTTGCCGGTCTTGCAGAATTGGAGTCACAGGTCCCATAAAAAATTGCACTGGCATTTGGCTGAACGACTCTTATTTTTAGCACGCTATTGTGAAAGGGATTATATAACTTCTGATGGAGTTTTTGAGGATGAAATTAACAGCCCGTAACAAGTTTAACCTCTCCTTTTGCAAAAGAGGCAAAATTAATTGGACGAGAGCCTAATGAGTGCCATCAGGTGGGCATCGGTCCTTAGAAGTGAATGAGGCAGACATCCCCCAAGGACAACGCCAGGCCAGGATCCTGCAGGAGTCCCCAGGCAACAGGTGCAGGAGTTGCCTGCCCACAGCCCTGGGTCGTCCCAGTGCTCAGGCTGCTTCTGGGCTGCTTTCTGCTAAAGGAGAGAGAAATGAGTGTGAGCACTGAGGCCTTGCGGCCCACCAGTACTGATGCAATGCAGACGCTTCTCCTCAGGAGATAAATTTGTTGTGGGAACTCCAAGAAACGTGCATCACCTGAAATACATGCCTGAGAGATTTTTTGATGCAGATGCTCCACTTGCTAACTTTGGTGCATAAGTTTCAGGCTGGCCTCTCCAAATGCTGAGGAGGAACGTTAATATTCTAGGATTAGAAAGCAGAGCCTTGACAAAATAATGTAATAGAGGCAGTCTGGTTTCTGCCAAGAATTAGTGTTCTGTCTTGGTGTCCAGGCTCTGAGCAAGGGACCTCTCCTCACTTTTCTCGCATAGCCCGCAATGCACTGCCATCATCCAAGAAGCGAAGTCCTAAATTCTGAAGAGCTGTGTGTGATCAATATAAAGCTGCAGAAGGTGGACCTATTTACTCAATGCGTTGCAGAAGGAGGGACAATCTGGCTGCAGCGTTTCGCTTTTTGCACCTCTTGTGCACACGCAGAGCTCTGTGCTGGGAGGAAGCATGCCTGTAGCAGTGAGGGCTGCTCAGCTTCTGAGCAGGGCCAGGAGTGGTATAAGGCCAGTGAGCAGCATCAGAGGGGCTCTGAAAGGGCAGCACTGAAATGAACACCTCTATCTCGATAGAGTTGATCTATTTGCTTTTTTGATACTTTTTTGATACTAGTTGGTCTAGTTGATCTATTTGCTTTTTGTTTGTGTTTTGAATAGACTGTGCTGTCACGAGACATTCCTACAAGTGTGGAATAGAACAAAAGCACGGGAAGGTGAAGAATTGATCAGAGGGGAATTTTGTTTCTTTCCATAGCATCAGGTAATGGCAAAAAACAGTCTGAATTGCCAGCTGAACTACACAGATATACCCTGTCCTTTGGAAACTGATGGTTTTCGGTCCTCGTTTGTCGATGCTTATGTAAATCAGGGAGATGCAGATCACTCCTTTTTGTAACAAATAGCTTTGTCTCGCTGTGATTTTCTTGATAAACTTGGTAGAAGGCAAATCCCAATGTACCAGCATTGGATGCTTGCGTTAGAACAGTTTCAATGTAAATTTAGCAGTGCTGCATGTAGAACAGTGAAGCTGAGCTGCTGAAGTCACTATGCAGATTTCCTGACACCCAAAGAGCCTCTCAAGCACTGCACATTGAGTTCTTTCCCTTCACTCTCCCAGATGCTGATGGGTGTGGCTGTGCATTTATATTAGGGTTGTGGTTCCTATCAGGAGGGTTCTTTGACGCCAGTCTCCCAGTTGTTCCCACTTAGTGCCCATCTCCATATACCTCATGGTGGGCCAGCTGGATTCCTTTAGGATGAATCTAAACTGGAAGATGTGCTACAGTCTTGAGTCACTGTTGGAAATTCCATCCGTGGGACCAGACCAGTGCTAGCCTGAAGTAAAACCCTACAAAATGCATTTAGCATTGGTACAAAGTCTTGCACACTTGTATTGCTCCATGTGTTCCTGTTGGGCCAATCTGGTTGCTTACATAGATGCATTCGATTTGCAGCACACAGTGCTGGTGCGCAGCCCAGTTTGAGGCAGGCACTACGCGTCCTTCCAGGGCGATGACTGTTCCCTGAGCCTCACACTGCTGCTGCGGATGTGTTATTGAGGGGCTGCTCTGGCCCAGGAGAGCACAGCCCTGCAGCCAGCTGTGTAGCCCTGGTTGTGCCTGTACACACTGAGATCTCTGCAGACGGAGAGGTGTTTTGGTTTGGTTTTGTTTTGTAACAGTCTGGTATGTGATTGCAGACTACTTTTAGAGTGAGAACTTTGGATAACGCAGGCTCGAGCTTGCCTGCTGAATGCGAACACAGCAGTTGTGCTTAAAAAAGGACAACCAATGCCCCTCTGCGCTTGTTTGCCCGCTTTGGCTGTAGCCCCGGTGCGTGTGACGGTTCACAAGCCTGTGTTTATGTTCCTCATGTCATCTGGGAGTGGTGAAAAATATTAGCTTGAAACTTGAAAACTGTCGCGTAGCACTGCTGCTCTGCATTCCATGGGTGCAGCATGCCGGCTTCCCATAGCACCCCAGGAACACTACTCTGTGGAAGCGGCAATGCCTGCACTCCAGGCAGGTGGGCATGCAGGCTGTCCAGGTAGAGGTTTAGAAACATACGCCGATTAAAAAGTTCTGAAACATTTCTCCCTTTAAAGCTGAAAACATTTCTCTAGTCGGTGGTTTGGCTGACTGTTGGCGCTTTCTTGTTCCCCTTTAGTTTGCTGCTTTTGTGAAAATTATTTTAAATAGGAAGAAAGGATATATATATTTTTTATATAATAAACCATTGTCATTATCTTTTGTATGAAAGCATTTCTGGCTAGAAAATACATTACTAGTACTGTAAAGGGCTCAGATAATTTTTGCTCAGTAGCAGAGTTACGGAACCATGGGGGTTGGAAGGGACCTCTGGGGATCATCAAGTCCAAGCCCTCGTGCTAAAGCACTTCCCTTCAGTGGGTTGTAAGATCATTGTCATTGCTGCAAAAAACAGTCTTATTCACACTTCAGTTTCACGCTTATTGTGTTCACAGGGTTTATGTGGATAGCATGAATGCTGTATATGCCTACCTTGTTCTACATTGCTATGCCTGCTCAAAAAGCACTTTCAGAAAGCAAAAAAGTTGTGCTATTCAAAATGATTTGAAAAATGAGATTTTTTTTTTTTCCTTTCTTGGTAACTATAATACTAGAGGTTGTCTACTCCTAACTTTATTCTGATACACAGCTGCTTTGTGGGATGAAGCACAGATTGACTTTAAGATGAGTTGCCTAGGTTATGGGTATGCCACTTTGAAAACATGGTATTTCTCATTTGCAGTGCATTAAGCCATTTTATTACCATTTGTTTGTTTGTTTTAAGAAGATTTTTTGAAGCCTGCTTCAGAAAGGGAGACAGACCGCAAAAATGTGTCATGCTCCAGATCTTTAAAACACAGGGCAATCTATCTTTCGATATCCAGTGTGATAGGACCATGGAAACCTCACCTTTAACCTGTCTTCATCAAAAGTATACCTCACAGCATCTAGTTTTCACATTCATTTCCCATCCTGGTTACAACTTTATCTATGAGATTTTTTAAAATACTTTTATTCTTTCTTTTTCTTTATAATGTATGTAATAGCTATAGAAGAATACCTCAATCATAAAACTAAAGGGTCAGCTTTTTAGAGGCTACACCAACATGTGGAATTTTATTGTAAATGTATATTATATATAGAAATGCGCATGCTACCGTCTTTCCTACAAGATTCCTTATAGAAACAAAAAGGTAAATTTGTCTCATTTTGGATAGTTTTAAAGTTGTGGAAGTGAGTATTTGAGGGAACTAAGAGGAAATTAAAGTGGTGGTACATTCAAATACAGAAAGTCTTATAAAGATTTTATTTCTGCCTATTTTGTGTTAAGTAAGTGGGAGAAGAAAAGTACACTGGCAAAGGAAAATACAGCATTTACCCTCCAAATTTCATTTTGGAAACTGTTTTTATTGAGTGTGATGGGCAGTGCACAAATATAACATCAGACTGTGTATTTAACAGTAATAAATCTTAAAAATTTCCTAAATTTTTACCTTCACTTCAGAGTTGGAAACAACATTTGTACAACTCATGCAGAATGCGTTATTGACCTTGCCTTGTACAAACACTTGTTAGAACTGGAAAACTGCACCGTGCTGGGGCTACAAGTGAACTGGCTGCCTCTCTTCATTTGTATGTGGTTTCACTATGGGCTACAGCCATATGTAGTCTATTCTACCAGTCTGCTTATGTGCTATTATGCTAGCACTGGATAGCGTGATATTCTTACAGTAGTGCTAACAAAAAAAATAAACAGCATTGTAAAAATTCTGCATGACCATTTCTGGCAAGAAAGAAGGTGTTTTGTTTTTTTTCCTCTTGCAAGTCTCAGACCTAATCCCATTTCCAGTGAGGCCAAAACACTAGTTTGGTGTAGAGTTGAGCAGGATCCTGCCCATAAATCTGGCTAGTCTCCATGTAGATAACATCTGGAAAGTAGTCATTTAAAGAGATGTGGCAGAGATTGGGACAGGGGTGTAAATAGTGGGGCAGAGCTTCTACCCAAAATGAAAACATCCCAACTCTCAGATGTCAGACTTCCTTGCTCTAGGCATGTTTTTTGTTACGATCCATCTATCTTTTGTCAGTTTCTGTTCTGACAACGTTATTATTTGGAGCTCAGTGTCCTTTCTTAGGAACAAGAAGAGGTTGACAGGCAGAGAAGATGGGAAATACGTGAACATACTCTGTGTTACTACTGCATGACTTAATGGATTCATCCAGTGAAGTCTCCTAATAAAGAGAGAGATTGCTATCTCTCGTATTTTGATTTAATTTGTTCTCTGGCTGACACCTTTCAGATTAGTGCATACAATGGATTTATACTAAGCATATTTGTTGACTTTGTTCTATATTCTGCATTAATGAAGCCCATGGAAACTTTTCCTGAGAATTCAGTGAAAATAACTTTTGCCCAGGTGTTCTTAAACGTGAATATATACAATCCATAAGCACCTTAGATTGTAAGTAATCAGGGCAAAACTGCTGATTTCTTTCTTCTGCTTTCCCATTCCCTACTGAAGCTGATCCTTGAGTAAAGTTGTAGCCCAGAACTTGTGACTTAAGGTTGTCTGAAACTGAGGATTCAATGTAACATAAACCAGTTTTTAAGAAAATGTATAGTGACATTCAAATTCACAAAAAATATTTGAAAATAACACATTTGTGTGCTGGTTTTTTTATGAGTCACTTTTTCTGTAGGGTCCCTGAAATAACTGAGAGAAATGTGCATGGTTGGAAGTTGAGATAGTTCTGGTCATTTACGCTGTCTCTCATTGAGGTTTCCAAAGTCCCTTCTGTCTCTTACAGGAAGTAGTAATTCAACAGCTCAATCTAGTTTTTCTTTTCTTTTCTTTCTTTTTTCTTTTCTTTCCTTCTTCTTCTTCTTCTTTTTTTTTAATAGCTGCTAGACAAATCCCACCCTTGTCTACCATACATTTCTCCCAAACAAGGAGAAAGTTTAAATACAAATTGTGCCGTAACAAATCCCATTTGTTTATCCGCATTTTTTTAAACTCCTCTGCACTTGATGTTCTTTCTTCTTGATGTAGTGTTGAAAAACCACCCTCACAAGCTGAAGTTTATTTTTTTTCTGAATTCTAGCACCAAAATGCCAGTTGACTTATCCTTCAACTCAGGTATGCAGCTTCCAAAACAGCTTTTTATTTCAGATAACTGACTTTAAAGTATGATATTTGCAAACATAAGATTGAGTAACTATCAGAAATTGCCAATTTTCTATTTATAAAAAAAAGGTATTATTTTCTTTCCTTTTTTTTTTTTTTAAGATTAAAATCTAATATTTTATTCAACTTAAGCTTTTTTGGAAACAAGATTGTTGTGTCATTCCAAGTTGAGCCTTGTTCTTTTCTGGACATCTCTAAGGTTTCTTTCAAAGAAGGATATGGTATTACATGAAGAATGTTTCCCTTGTTTGCCAGAGAGCTGTACTGTGTTTACTATAATAGGATTAAAGGAAATTTGAAAGTCAACCCTAGCTCAGCGGGAAATTGATAAACACCCGTTGTACTTGCAGGAAGAGTCTGCCCAGTAGTATTAGGAAATTTATTACTATTTATATAGACTTCATCCAACAAACAGATTTGTTGTCCATTTAAGACTACACCAGACTTAGAAAGGCTTCTCAATATGGATGTGATTTGCAGAATCTGAACAGTTATCCTGGCATGGCCATTTGTGTGGCTTAGCACTGGGCTTCTCATACCATAGACTCAAAATACTGAGTCTGTAGCTTATGGATCCTGTTGCTTTCCAAAGTCTGTGGTTTGATTCCTAGCACTTCTGGTTAGGTCAACTGTTGTAGCCACAGTCATAAACAGTGATTTTCAAAATCTGAAAAAGCTAGGCGAGGGTGTAGCTCCTTGGAAAATTTATTCTGGAAGAGGCAAACCCAGCAATACCTCTGGATCCATATCTGGTACTGGCAGGCTCTACTGCTGAGGAGCAATGGCTGTCCAGTCTCATATTTACTAATGTTTGTTTATTTGTGTCTTGGCCAATATTTAAACTAGAGACTGAGCTCAGTAGAAAGAAGAGGCCACAGGGATGAATTTTCATTCCTAAATACATGTTGAGAGGTCATTAGATATCTGCTTTTTTACACGGACACAAATGCTGTGTATCAGTAAAACAGAATGAAGTAATTTTGCTATGGATGACACGCAGAGAATTTTTTGGGAAGTATCGAGACTGGAGGGGAATATGCAGCAGCGATAATGATGCATAAGCTACCATAGTAAATATTTTAATCACCTCCAAAGTGATAGGTATCTTGCAAAAGTGGGTGACTACTTCATACTTCTGAAAACCAAGGAAGGCCAGTGGACTACTGCCGACAAACACAGGGGGTGTGTGGGAAATGCAGAATGGAGTCACTGTTGGTTTTGGAAGCTGCTGCTGTGAGCTGTTTATGCTGTGCATGATAATATAACTGTTTAATGAATAGACACAGAAATTAGTTTATTATTTCTAATCTACTTTTTGAAATTTATTTGAAAAGAGTCTGAAAAACAATGATTTTTTTTTTTTTTTTTACATATGAAATTCATGGGTTTGTACACTATCCATTATGTTAGTGCCAAATACCTATTTCTCCCATTCATATAGTGAGTACTGTGAGTAGCTAATCTGCTCCCAGATATTCAAACCTGAAGAAATCTTTGTTATCCTCCTCAGCACATTTGTCCTAAGGAGGAATAATTAGATTTCCCCTATGTTCCTTCCTATCTCCCTCAAAATTATCTTTAAAGATCTGTGGAATTTCTGGAAATTACTTTTCCTCGCTGTTTCTTTCATGCTCCATACCAGCCTGTGGTAGTGATGGCCATGGCACATTCCAGAGTGTTGGAGAGCCTCTGAAAGAGCCAACAACAGGCATTTTCCCCTTGATTTTAGCTGTTCTGTTCTGACAGCAGAGCTAAGCTGCTCTCCATCATATTTGATAAATTGTGACTGTCAGGTGAAGTCCCCAGTGACTGAAAAAAGGGACACGTCACTTCCATATTCAGCAAGAGTAGAAAGGAAGACCTGGGGAACTACAGGCCAGTGAGCCTCACCTCTGTGCCTGAGAAGATCATGTGCTGTTCCTCCTGCAAGAGAGTGTTAGGGCACTTGTGAGATGTGGAGGTGATCTGAGAAAGCCAGTACAGCTTCACTAAGTACCTGACCAGTCTGCTGGCCTTCTATGATGGAGTGACAACATCAGTAAACAAATGAAGGGCCCCTGATGTTGTCTGCTTGGACTTGTGCAAGGCCCTTCATGTGGTCCTGCACCACATCCTTATCTCTAAATTGGATATATATGGCTTTGAAGGACTGTTAGGTGGATGAAGAATTGGTTGGATGGTTTTAGCCAGAGGGTTGTAGTCATTGGGTCTGTGTCCAGGTGGAGGCTGGTCCCAAGTTTTATCCCTCAGGGGTCTGTCTTGGGACCAGTGCTCTTCAACATCTTTATCAATGACAATAACAGTGGGATTCAGTGTATCGTCAGGAAGTGTGGTGATGACACCAAGCTGAGTGGTGCAGTTGATACAATCAGAGGGAGGGATGCAATCCAGAGGGACATGAGCACACTTGAAAGGTGGGCACAGAAGAATCTAATGAGCTTTAACAAGGCTGTGTGCAAAGTGCTGCACTTGGGTTGAGGCTGTCCCAGATATGAATACAGACTGGGAGAAGAACTTACTGAGGCAGGAGGGCTGGTGGTCTTTAACGTCCCATCCAACCTAAGCCATTTTCTATGACTGTGCACTGCAAGCTCGTGGCTAAGAAGTCTGTAAACAAGGGTTTCCTGTCACAGGAAGATAACATTGTCTACCTTACTCTGCTGGCAGTTTGTGCTTCAGAATGTGGGTTGCTGGGTTCTTCTTTTGATCTGTCCTGGGCAGCTTTGCCTGATGGCTGAAGAAATGTCAATCTTGTTTTATCATTGTTTAGATAGAACGTTGCCTATTTGAGGTCTTCTGCTTAGCTTCATCCACATAGATAGACTACAACTGGACTGCTTGCAGTTTGCTCCACTGTATACAGCTTATAACACAAAGCTGTGGCAAGTTGCCAGTTCATCTCCCCACTCCGTTGCAAGCTTTATTTACTCATAAATAACTGTACAGTAGTAATCAAATATGATTGACTTAAGGTGTTTCCTTTTCTGAATGTGTAAAATACAGCATTCTTGTGGTGCTAATGCAGTACTTGTACTTTTCCTCCCAGACAGAAATTCAGTTCTATTTGTTGAGAATATTGAAATATATTTTTCATTGCGTTTATCACGTCTTTTTCTTTTCGGCTTACAGGATAGCACAAAAAATGCTTTAAAAATCCTTTTTTTATTTTCATATTGAAGTATGAATGGATGGATTTGTATTAGTTAAAGAGATGCTTAGTTTCTCAATGAAAATGAACTGCAATATATGACACCTTTGTTATGGAAGTGCCCCAAATAACATTTTATTTTCCCCCGAGTGCTAACTACATTTGAAAACCGGCTTATTTTACCATTGCTCATTTATGTCATTGAAATTCACTGTAACTTGTGAACATTTAGATAAATGATACTAACCACGAACGTACCCATTGGTTGGACCGCAATCCTGGTGGACTTTTTTGGGTGAGAGTCACATTTCAATTTTGCTTTTAAATAAGTACGGCCTTCTGGCTAATTGTAAGCCTTTCCCAAATCTTCTGTGATGGACTTTTGCTTTCACCATGACTGAATTCTTTGAGGGGGCAACACCTAATAAATAGCCTCTTAAAAGCATAAATGGCCCAGGGAGCACTACTTCTTTCTTGTTATGATGCCTATGGCTAAGCCTGTAGTGTCAGTTTAGCTGGGCACGAGTCTAAATTTGTCTTGAAAGGGACATTCCTTCCTTAGCTCTGCTCCTAGGTACTTGGTTGTGTCTTAGTTCTGTTACAGACTTCTTGACACCTAGCACGGTATGTTAAAATGGTACACTTAAAATCTATACGAAAGTAGCTTATAAATTGTACTGAAAAGGCTGACATGAGTGTTTAGAACACTTTTTGTCCTCTCACTGACATTGTTAATAAATGCAGAAACCTTGTGTGTGGAGTCCTGAAAACCTTTTGGTGTTGGGTGGAATTATTAGTCTAGTTCATAGAGTAAGGTTCAGTTGGTAAATAAGGAAGATCTTTAATTATGCTAGTGAAGATGCAGCTCATCATTTCCAGATTTTGTGAATAATGAGGAGTAATGCTGTCATTGCTTGAACAGTTTTATGGGTCACTTTACACTTTACGGGTTGTAAAAACTGTTACAGTAATTGGCAACATTAAAAAAAAATAAAATTTAAGGACTAGGATGCTTCTATTACATACTGCTTATTACTATGTGATATGCATAGGTTGCTCTGAAAGTAGTGCCTCCTATTTATTTGCATGGAAACTACAACAAGTAGAACACAATAACACTGTTGCTTTGAGCAAATTCTCAGCTACAAAACACTGTTTTCAACATAGTCACCACCATTAGCTATGCATTTTCACCAGTGATGGACAGTAGCCTGCATGCTATGCTTGTAAAAGTCTGCACCAGCAGAGGTGAACCAGTTTCACGGCTGCTAAGACGGTATTGTTGCTAGGAAGATGTTGCCCGTGCATACAATTTTTCATCAGCTTGCATGGTTGGAAAACAGAAGGTGCCAAATCCAGACTATACGGCAGATATGGTAGGGCAGTCCAGCCAAGATTGGCAGTGTGCTCCATGGTCTTCAAGTTAATATGGGGCCTGGCATTATTTTGTTGCAAGAGAAAGATGCTGCGTCCAAGAAACTGTCACCTTCAGTCTTGTTTTGAATCAATAGATCCTGACAAACTTAACATACGGTGTTCATTTTGTTCCTATGTGAGCATTCATGGGACTGACTTGGTACAAACTTTGTGATATTCCAACCTTCCCACCACTGTTTCCAATGCATTTAAGCTGATGTTCAGCTCTGTACACAGGTCCCTCATTGTAATCTGCTGCTTTACCCAGATGAGCTGATTGAGATGCTCTTCATTTTTGGTGTCACAGTTGTGTACAGCCTCTGGAATGTGCCTTGTCTTTCACATTGCTGTTGCCACTGCTGAAACCACACCGCCCACCTCACTGTGCTCACATCTTCTCCATAAATGTTCAGCATCAGTGAATATCAATGGGTGAGATTTTTTCCACGTGGAGGAGTTCACTGACACACACCTTTGTTTCATATGTACTTTCATGTCAAATGGCAACAAAATGTAATGGAATATTGGTGGGAAGGTTCAGCCTTTGCTACGATACCACCAACGTCTGCCTCTGATGTTGTGGGCCAACATGATAAATTAAGAGGCATTACTTCTGGAGCACCCCTCATATGTATATGAACACAAATACAAATAATAGTACATAAAACAGGTTGCCATGTTCATATCTTTAGATGCCAAAAACAGCAAAAAAGATGTTTGCTTTACTGCAAAGCCTTTAAGGATGTAAATTCTAATGTAAATTTGTACCCACAGGATAATAAACTAATTTCTGTACTAAGGAGTTGGGTGGTGCATTGCTTCAGTATAATTCAAAAATATTTTTGTACTTCAAAAAAGTCACTGATAACAGTGCCTATGTAGTCGGAAGAACCACCCATTTTGTATTGCTTTGTTATCTTCATTATTTAATGTTTCCAAACTTGAACATCCAGTTTTTGTATATTGTTTACACAAGTGTCTGTAAAATATACATATTTTTTTACTGCAGTAAAAGTATGAAACTACAGTTACTTGCCCTTGCATTTTTCTCTTTGCACTTACAGTTTTTTGACAAGCATGTCTAACCCTAAAAATGCACGTGATAAGATGGAGTGGATTTGCTTCTGATGAATGTAGTGAGTTCATACATGGATTGTTTTGAAACGATTAAGTTACACTTTTCTATGATTTTGGGTATAGCTCTCAGTTGGCATCACGTAAAAGTGGAAACTGTAAGCACTGAGCTTTTGTAACGAAGCTCATGATATAATTATTCTGATATTTTACCAGTTTTCCTACTTTTTTTTTTTTTTTTTTTTTTTTTTTGCAAACTTGCGTATGTTATAAGGGTCAGAATTCATTTCAAATTTGAGTGAAAGTAGATTAGTTTGAGATGTGGAGTTAACCTATCTAAGATGTCTTCACTAAAGAGTTGAAATTAACACTTCTGAACTTCATTCTTTAAGAGTCACCTTATTTATAGCAAGATAAATGCACTTCCAGCTCTAATGGCACAGAGCAGCAAAAACATTCTTCGGATAGCCCAAGTAATCCAAAATATATCTACTCTGGGAAACCTCAGAGGATCTATTTATTCAAAGAGATCGGAAAATTTAAGGGATGTATACTTTCAGCATAGTTTTCACAATAGACAACCATAGCTTGCACATTTTATCAGGATTCTTAATTTCATTTAATGTAATAAAACTTTTAAAACATCGTGAGCTCTTTTTACAGAGTGTTTAGGACAGATATTATACCAGAAAATGGAAACATGTTTGTGAATTGGAAAGTATAGTCAAGAAAAAAAATCCAAACATGCCTTTGGATAACAGGTAAAAAAGAAAAATGCAAATAATGACAGAAGTGAAAAGCAAGGTGACCTTTTCAGTGGTCTGCCAGCTTTAACCATAAGCTAAATTGTTTATGGCTTCTGAATGGGTGTTTTGGTGTTTTTTTTCCCCTCCAATCTATGCTTTTTTTAAATAACCTTTGGGATTTTTTTTTTTAATGCTTTACAAACTATTCCCCTCTCACTTATTCACTGGTCATTTTAAATATTCTTCATGCAGAACGAACATATTTACTGAGAAGTACTTGCAATTTGTGTCTTTACTGAAAGATGTCTGGCTGTAAGCTAACAATCTTTTAGGGTATAATCCTTTCTAGGAGTTTATACGTGCTACTTGCTGCTGAGGCTCTTAATAAAGAAGTCAAATGGGATCTACTTCTCTGCAGGCTTCCTTAGTATATGTGAGGGAAATCACATCTAACTGCTAACAGATTTTGGGGAGTAACCTTTGCAAGTATTCATTGCATGCTAATTCTTGACAGATAAAATTACTTATTTGCTATTGACTTTCAGGCATGATTTACTTTGTCACTATTTAGTCATCTTCATGGTACATTGAGACAGTAGTGTCTTTCCAAATTGTCTTGCAGCATGCAACTATTTCCCTAATGCAAAGTTGCAGTTAGAGGTCTGTAGAAGAAACGGGAAAGGGAAAATAGAAAAAGACAAGTTTGGGCATGCTTTAGATTCTGCCCTTAAAAGAGCAATAATTGGTGTCTGCAAAGAGGAAGGTTGTATGTTGGTAGCTTTTCCTAGCTGCTGTTTGTAAGTCAGCTCTCCAGGACACGCTGGGCATACGGGGAAAGAAATATTAAGTACTTAGTCATTTTCCTTTTCACTGTTTTTACTCCTAGGATTTGCCCTACTCAGAAAATCATGAATCAAAATTAACTACATTACCTCTCTCTCTCTCTGGATCACCTTCTTGTATCAGCTTACTCTTTACTCAGAATATGCTTGTTAGGCAAACCTTGCATTTCTCTGATGTGTAATAAAACTTCGACACATGCATAAGTTATTAAAGAAAGGAACTCTTTGCTTTTATTCTTGATATTTCAGCGTAGTCTCTGAGTAATTTAGGAAGAATCTAAACGTATCTGGTACCTCTGGCACTGCTTAGATATGTGGAGGATAAAAGTAGCCTTTGCCTTCTTTTCCTTCCACCTATTCTCACTATGCAGAAGACTGACTTCTTATGAAGGTCAAATGACTCTACAAATAACAATGTCTAGTTACTAGTTTGGAAACGTGGAGCCATAAACCTGTGTTTAATGTTGGGCAGTTCACCATAATCCCATATCTTGGAATACATAGGCTTACCCCTGCTTAGCATTATGAGGATGATTAAGAATTTCACAGGGTCCTCGTTCTGTATGTGAAACTCCGAAGATTGAGTTGAACTTGATTCGCCTCGCAGAAAAGCAGGAGAGTGATAGCTAAGGCAGGTGTTGAGGAAAAAAGACAGATGATAGATTGAAAAATGCTCCAGCACACTTCTTAATGCTCCCATTTTTGGATGCACGTGCTGAGATTTTCTTTCTGCAAGGAAAAAGGTATAACTGAAGGCAAGCGGGGATCACTGTGAGGGTTGAATGCACAGGTTAAGTTACACTCTGGAACTAAAGGTGATAAAATCCTTAGAGCTATAAGAAGATGTAATCAGATCCAGAGTACAGCTAGACACATTTTACCCCCTCCCCCAACCTGCATTTAAGCGCTCACATAGGGAATGGTCTGAGGTGGCAGTGCCAGAAT